>CM029657.1:4313770-4913770 GCA_017311315.1 Dendrocalamus latiflorus
ACCTTCACAAAGTGCCTTTGTCCCTAGCCGTTTGACCACGGATAATGTGCTGCTGGCTTACGAGTTCACCCACTACCTACATCAGCGCAAAAGTGGAAGAAGGGGAGTTGCAGCAATAAAACTTGATATGAGCAAGGCATATGACCGGGTCGAGTGGGTTTTCCTGAGACGAGTGATGCAGAAGATGGGATTCCATGTAAGATGGGTAGAACGCATCATGTTGTGTGTTACTACTGTGTCCTACCGGATCAAAGTAAATGATCAATACACAAACAGAGTGATCCCACAAAGGGGGCTACGACAAGGTGATCCGTTGAGCCCCTACCTTTTCATTCTTTGTGCAGAGGCGTTGTCGGCTATGCTACATAAAGCGGAGGAGGATGGGAGAATTGAGGGGATCAAAGTCTGTAGGGAGGCGCCACGAATAAATCACTTGTTTTTTGATGATGATTCCCTTATCTTGATGCGTGCACAGAAGGATGATGCTAGAGAATTACAAAGGATCCTAGACGTGTACGAGAAAGCTTCAGGTCAAGTGATTAATAGGGATAAATCCTCTGTTCTGTTCAATCCTAATACAAGCCAAGCAGACAAAAATCAAGTCCGAACTGAACTCTGCATCTCACAGGAAGCAAAAATGAGAAATACCTAGGTCTTCCTGTCTCTATTGGCAAATCTCGCAAGAAAGCTTTTGGGTATATTAAAAGGAAGATCTGGGGGCGGATACAGGGGTGGCAAGAAAAGTTGTTATCAAAGGCAGGAAAGGAGGTACTAATCAAGGCGATTGCCCAAGCAATTCCAACATGTGCCATGTCGTGTTTTGATCTGACGAATGGTCTTTGTGATGAGCTAAACTCCATGATAGGACAGTGGTGGTGGAGCTAGTATGACAAGGAGAACAAAATCCACTGGTTGAGCTGGGATAAGCTGACATTATCAAAGAAGGAGGGGGGCCTGGGCTTTCGTGATCTGCACCTTTTTAACCTAGCCATGCTCGCTCGACAGGCGTGGAGAATCCTAACAAACCCGGAATCTCTATGCAGTCAAGTCCTAAAGGCCAAATATTTCCCTAATTGCAACATTTTGCAATGTAGCGCAAGAGATGGCATTTCATATACTTGGAGGAGTATTCTGCAGGGAGTACAATTGCTTAAAGAGGGAGTGGTATGGCGGGTAGGGAATGGTAACTCGCTTGACATTTGGTCTGACCCATGGATACCCGCCGGAATGACTCGCAAAACAGCGACTCCCAAAGGTGCTTCGGTGTTGGCACGGGTTTCCGAGCTCATGGACCCGGCTACTGGCTCTTGGGATGAGGTTTTGGTGAAAGACACTTTCTGGGAGTCGGATGCGAAAACCATACTAGCCCTACAAACGGATGTAGATTTTGATGATTGGCCAGCATGGCAGTTTGATTCAAAAGGGGTCTTCTCAGTCAAATCAGCTTATAAAGTGGCAATGAGGAAAAGGGAACATGAGAAAGCAAGAGACGCCTCTGGGTCTGGGCTGAATCAGAAAGATGAGGCCAGCTTTGATTGGAAAAGGATATGGCTGCTTGAAGTACCAAATAAAGTCAGGATGTTTGTGTGGCGATTTGCGCATAACAGTTTGGCCATCGGGAGAAACATAGCACGGAGAGGTTTAAAACGTGAAACAATATGCCCGATGTGCAATAGAGCCGATGAGGATTGTGGCCACCTGTTTCTGAAGTGCAAAGGAGCAAAGGAATGCTGGCGGTTGATGAACCTGGAGCAGGTCCGACCCAGGCTTGTTAGCTGCAGGACGACAAAGGAAACAGTGGAGGCAATCTGGAGCCTTGATGCAGGAACTCAGGTGCATGTCTGGGTGCTGCTATGGCGATGGTGGTCAGCTAGAAACAAAGTCAATGCACACTACAAGATAAACCCCCCTTTAGCAATGGATATGTGGCAACACATGATTTATTCGTTGCAAGGAATGATGTGGCAACATTTACTAACTGTTGCAAGCATTCCCCCGAGCTACACCTGGTGATCCCGTACTACAGGCGTAGGTGCTCTCGTACTGCAGGGCGTAGTAGGTGCTCTCGTACGCATGTGCTGCTCTTTAATCATTATTAATTAAATTATAGTACACAGGTGCTGCTCTTTAATCATTAATTAAATTACAGACAAAAATACGCGTTTATAGGTTTCGAACCCACAACCTGTCAAAACTAACACACTACGTACATACCACACTGACCAACCAAGCAGCTAGTCTTTTGTGATTGTTCTCCTCATAAACTTAGTTATATAATTTAAATATACGATGCAGAGCATATAGCCCATGGCCCATCTATCTTGTACGCAGCCTCCACAACAGCCACCGCCGCTCTGCCGTGGTGCCGTCCGCTCCCCAAATCCTCTCTCTGTCCGTGGCGCGTCGTCCCATCCTCTTCCATCTTCGCGACGCCTCCAGCCGCCTCCGCGACTCCGCCGCGGTGCCGCCAGCCGCCCCCAGCCCCCACCGCATCGGTGCATCCTCTCCCTCGCATCGCCCCCCCCGCCCCTGCCTCCTCTCCGCCGCGGCCTAACCCTAGCGATCCCCAATCCCGCAGCCCCCTCCCAAGTGCCGACTCCCATCTCGCGACGCCTCCAGCCGCCTCTCCGCGACTCTGCCGCCGGCCGCCTCCAGCCCCCCACCGCATCTCCCGCATCGCCACCCCCGCCTCCTCTCTGCCGCGCCCCCCGCGACCAAGCCGGCCAAGGCGCCCAGGAAGAAGAAGAAGGAGCCCGAGGATGCGGAGAGGCCGCAGGAGGACGATGCCTGCGCCGAGGAGCCAGATGAGGAGCCTTGCATGCATGTTAAGCTTTTTGGTGTTGTTGGGAAAGCTGACTGTGTGCGTTATCAGTTTATCACCATTAGCTGAGATCTTTGAGGCCATGTTTGCTTAACTTTAGTCACTGGTCCAGCACGCCTACCATTTTCTCTAAACTATGATGTATGGATTTTTTTTATTTAGTACTTCTCTGATTTGCTAAACTGGTGATCCAAATCATAATAATAATAATGTGGTTATGCTATTTATATGATGATAAATAAATATGAACTTACAGCTGCTATTTATTTATACAGCAATAGCTTTTTATGGTTTCACAATGGATTTAAAAATCATCAAGCTTCTTTTGGGCTATCCTAAAGATTCTACTCGGTACATAGCTGGTGTAGAAGGATTTGTTGAATTTGCATTTAAAGATAAGACCGAAGATACCAAGATTTATTGTCCATGTCATACATGCGTGCATACTAGTCTCCTATCCAAGGATGAAATATATGAACATTTGGTCTGCAATGGGATACTTGAGAATTATGAAGAATGGGATTTTCATAGTGACCCTTCAGTGCATGAAGAATGGGATTTTCATAGTGACCCTTCAGTGCAGCACACCGTTGATCAACAACCACAATCTCAGAATGAAGAAAGGCATGATAACATGAGTCAACTGCTTCATGATGCATTTTATCACATGTATGAAGACATACCTATGACAGATGCCGCAAATATTCCGAATCCACCTGTCAGCGGGCCAAATTTAGAAGCACAAGAGTTCTATAAATTGGTTGAAGATTCCAAAAAGCCTTTATGGACAGGATGTGAATTAACGCAGCTAACTTTACTTGTGCTTTTGTTCAATATAAAATCCATGAACAAATGGTCAGATAAATCATTAGGTGATCTACTTGGTATTTTGCAGAAGGCTATTCCAAATGGAAAGGAACTGCCCAAAAATTTTTATGAGGCTAAGAAAATTATTTCCAAATTTGGCTTGGGCTATGAAAATATTCATGCGTGCCCAAATGATTGCGAACTATTTTGGAAAGACAAGGAAAATGATGATTTTTGCTCAAAGTGCAAGGCTTCTAGGTGGAAAGGTATGGAACCTGAAACCAAACTAACAAAGAAGCAAAGAAGGAAAGCAACGCCTAGTAAAGTATTAAGATACTTTCCTATTAAAGAGAGGCTAAAAAGACTGTTTATGTGCAAAGAAACAGCACCTCTCCTAAGATGGCATGATGAAGAGCGCATCAAGGATGGTGCGCTACGACATCCAGCTGACTCCCCAGCATGGACGGACTTCGATAAAAAGTTTCCACAAATTGAGTCAGATGCACGGAATATTCGATTTGGCTTAGCTACCGATGGTTTTGATCCGTATGGGATGTTGAGTTCTAGATATAGCTGTTGGCCAGTTGTTTTGGTAATATATAACTTACCTCCATGGTTTTGCATGAAAGAGCATTATCTAATGTTGTCTTTAATAATTCCTGGTTCTACTAGTCCTGGGGATAGAATTCATGTGTTCCTTAAACCACTTTTGGAAGACCTAAAAGATTTTATTTCAAAATGGTATGTCAACATATGATGCATCAAGAAACGAAACTTTTGATTTGAGAGGAGCAGTGCTAATGACCATTAGTGACCTACCAGGCTTGGGAATGCTTGCTTCTCATATGGTTCATGGAAATTTTGCATGTCCACCTTGTGGTGAAAATGCATGGTCCAAACGTCTGAAGCATGGTCGTAAATCTTGTTTTATGGGTCATCGTCGATTTCTTCCTCTTGACCATCCTTTTCGTTTGGATGGGAATTCATTTGATGGAATAGTGGAGCTTGGAACAGAGCCTCAAACTTATTATGACCGTCCAATTTTGGATGAAATCATTGCTTTAGGTGATTTCAAGGAGTCAAAAACTTATAAGGCATTAAGTAGTCTTTTCACATTGCCTTACTGGGATGATAATATTCTTCGATACAATCTTGATGTGATGCATATAGAGAAGAATGTGTTTGAAAATTGTTATGGTACACTATGTGGTTTAGATGGAAAGTCAAAAGATAATTTACAAGCTCGTCAAGACCTCAAAGAGATGAACATTAGGGAGGACCTCCACCCACAAGAAAGGGGAAATTGAATATATAGGACCAAGTTGATGCTGATTTAGCAAAACAGGACCAAGTTATTTGCACTTGAAAATATAGGACCGAGTTGGGCACATGCTTGAAAATATGGTATTTTCCCCATTTTAATTTCATTTTCATTTTCCAGCCCCTTTTCTCTACGCGAAATGACTATTTTGCCCTTCCTCCTTCCTCCCGGCGGCCTGCTCCCTCGCCGCGCCGGCCGCTCCCTCGCCGCGCCGCCGCGCCCTCGCCCCGCGCCGCCGCGACCTCTACCCGCCCCGCGCCGCGCAGCGCCGCCGCTCCCTCGCCTGCCCCGCCCCGCACCGCCGCTCCCTCGCCCCGCGCCGCCCCGCTGCTCCCTCGCCGCGTCGGAGGGAGCGGCGGCGCGGCGCGGGGCGAGGGATCGGCGGCGCGGGGCGGGGCAGGCGAGGGAGCGGCGGCGCTGCGCGGCGTGGGGCGGGGCGAGGTCGCGGCGGCGCGGGGCTAGGGCGCGGCGGCGCGGCGAGGGAGCGGCCGGCGCGGCGAGGGAGCAGGCCGCCGGGAGGAAGGAGGAAGGGCAAAATAGTCATTTCGCGTAGAGAAAAGGGGCTGGAAAATGAAAATGAAATTAAAATGGGGAAAATACCATATTTTCAAGCATGTGCCCAACTCGGTCCTATATTTTCAAGTGCAAATAACTTGGTCCTGTTTTGCTAAATCAACCTCAACTTGGTCCTATATATTCAATTTCCCCCACAAGAAAAACCTTTAGGCAAGTTCTACTTGCCACCTGCAAGGTTTGCTATGTCTAAAAGTGAGAGACAAACATTTTGTAAAGTGCTTCGAGACATAAAAGTTCCTGATGGCTAGTCTGGAAACATATCAAAATATGTAAATTGTGCTGAAGGAAAACTTATTGGTCTCAAAACACATGACTGCCATGTTCTACTTCAACAGCTGATGCCTATTGCTCTACGGGGTATTATTCCAGATGATATCACAGCAGTAATATTTGAGTTGTCTGCTTATTTTCGAGGAATATGTTCGAAAGTGCTTCGTGTTGATGACCTTGACCGTTTGGAACACTCAATTAAAGTTACACTATGCAAAATGGAGATGATATTTCCTCCTGGATTTTTTACAATTATGGTTCACTTAGTAGTGCATTTAGCAACTGAATGTAAGATGGGTGGACCAGTTTGTTATCGATGGATGTACTTCATTGAAAGGTACTGATTCTAACTAATACAAGTTCATTATTTGGATCATTTATTATATATAACCTACTAAATTGATGCTTTTCCATATGTTGCAGGTACCTATGTAAACTGAAGTCATATGTTTGCAATAAAGCTCATCCAGAGGCTTCAATGGCAAATTCATTTTTGACAGATGAGTGTGTGGTGTTTTGTTCTAGTGCGGCGATGCGTTCGGCCTTGGCCTTCTCCACGGCGACGAAGAACTCCTCGATCTCTGCCGCCGGTGGCATCCTTGCTCTCGCCGCTGCGTGAAATGTCGCCGAGGTAGTCATTGTGACCAGACACCTCCGGTGATGGTGCTTTTGCTCGTTCCACTCCTGACTCAACTCCGGGTCACTCAAATGTCCCGGTGGCCGGCTGAACGGCGTCGTCTCTCTCCTGAATTACCAGGATTCAATTGAAACCTGAAACCTGTAAGCGAAATCAGGTAAGACCGTAAGAGTAGGAAAGAGTACATCCATAGTAAAACGAAGGAAAGTTCCCCGTTTCCATCGCTTTCACAGGAAATCAAACATCCACTCCTAGCTCTTGTTTTGCATAGGACCGAGGCAACAACATACACAGAGGAGAGAGACTTTTTCTATGTTCAAAATGTCTCTTCTTATATTTTTTAAAAGTTTTCCGATCATCTATTTTACCATTATATTTTTATGACTTTGCTGTGTTTTTCATTCTTACGTGGGCCTTATTTCTAGCAGAGCGAACTGGGTGACTTGACTCCACTGCCATGTCATGCGGCCCCACTTTCCATAGACTTATCTGGCTCATCTCATTAGTGTTTACTTCATGCTTTTCTCGTGACTGCTATCTGGTGTGCTTGTCTTGTTGACCTGATCGATTACTTGGAAAAAAAATTGAGGAATTTTTGTTAGGCTTAACTGATTATATAATACCTTATTTATTTATATACGTGTTATGGCACATGGCATGAATAACCTATCTCAGTTTTGTTACCTTCACTAGGAAGCTAGCTTTATTTTAGTTGCTTCATAATAGTGTACCGTGTCTTATTGTTGTGCTCATTTCCCTGCATTTGCTCAGCATATCGGAATTTAATTTCTTTCCCACCACACTTCTCATGAAATATTTCACTTTGGCATTGTCATTTCTCATACTCGTGTATTTGTGAGCTTTGACTTAATTGCTTTAGAGAGTAGATGTGAGTACCTTGTTGTAACTATGGCAAATAGTTAAATAAAGTAAAAGTATCAGACTTCAGGGATTTATAGAGCCAGTGGCTCTGGGATTATTTAATTGTTTGATTCTCCCTGCAAAAAATGAAATATAATTGTCTGATTCCATTTTGTCAGTGAAAGACAATATTAATTTATTCTTATTCACTATAGGCAGAGCAAGATAATTATGTGGAGCACGAGGATCTGCAGGCACAGTACAAATATAATTGTACTAAAGATAAGGTTTGCACACAAAACTGAACACATGGATGCAAAGCAATATATTATGTTCATTTTACTGGATACCATTATTGCCACTACTTTTCAACTTTCCTGACATGTGTTTCTTTCTAGAACAAAGACAGTCTAGTACTGAATGACACTATATACTATGCTAAATAATTTCTACTATTGAGAATTTACTATTTTCATTCAAATAAATTATAAATTATGACCACTGTATAGTGTTGTAAGTCACCCATTGTAATTGTGTGTTGCATATATAACTGGAGATCAAGACATCTAATTCCCAAGATAAAAAAGTGCTGCATACCAACAGGCTTCCTACTGCACAGAAGGTTAAAATTTATCATATCTTTAGTAAGCGGATCATTTCTACTAGACCATACCTTTTCCACAAATTGATTAGTAATTTCTACATAATTACAGGAAAAACATATCCACAATGATGTTATGTTGGATAAAAGCAAGTGTACTAATGCAATCAAGGTGATATGTGTAAATAACTCTATGTTCTATGAAGTTTATCAAATTGTTGAGCAAAGTGTTGTATTTAAACTAGCACATATTACAGGTTGTGGCAAAGGAAACATCTGCTACTCCCTCAAATCTTGAAGCATCTCACTACCAAGTAAATATTGTTTTAGCAATGATATTTTTGTTAAATGCTTATTTTCCATTACTAAGTTATCTGTTTTGACTTGTTTCCTGCAGAACAAGATCTCAACAAGGCCTAGTGCAATAGTACGTTCTAGTGTATAAGACACATCTCTTAAAACTAAATAATATCCTTTTCTTAGTTGTTCTTACAGCTGGAGACTAAGAATCCCCATATATACTTTTGTAGAAACATCATCGTGGCACAACAAATTGGTCAACTGCCAATTCAATGATGGTATGATTGTTTAATTTCTTGCAAGTAGTGTGATCTATTATGTACTTATTTTCTTGCACGCTTATATATGTGAACCAGGTTGGCACCACAGTATTCTTACAGAGCTGGAAAAATCAAAATAAGTCTGTTGCATTGGCTACAATAGTAAGTTGTGATCCAACACAGAAACTTGACGGTGTTCAGCTAGGCAAAGAATTTTGGATGGTGCATGTTAGTATTGCAATCGTAGATGATGAACCATTGATACGACCATACAAAGGCTACAAGGTTATTGGAGACATAGAAGGAGTTACTATTGCATGGCCTTCAACTTTTGTACGGTCTTTTCTATAACCCAATATGATTTTAGTTCTCGTATGTGTCATATTAAATTAATCCAACTTTCATCTGTAGATCAAGAAGATAAATGCATGATCACATCAGTGGAACGCTAGACTAAACTGAAGGAAGGAGAAAGGAGGGCTGCTGGCATACTAAGGGGATCCCTTAATGTTTTATATTTTGCTCACATAGGAACTTGTACTCTGAACAAAAATCATGTCATGAGTTATGTGGATGGTACTCATTGTAATGCAACAAATCCTTTATACTATATATATATATATATATAGCTAAGTGTGCTTATTTTCTATGTGTTGGATGGTCTTGCATTTCTCAATAAATTGTACATGGATTATCTCTATATTTGTCTCAAAAATTAAATAATTATATGATATTAATGGCTGAATGGTTTATTCCTTACAACACATATAAGTGTTGCAACAAACTAAATCTACATGTTGCAACAAACCATAGAGGCCGTTCACCCATGGTTTGTACAAACACATATAAGCGTTGCCATGATCCATCATTATGCGTTGCAACTTTGCAACGGTTATTAGTAAGTTTTACCAACACATAAATAAGTGTTGCAATAGATCCTTGCAACACCACTTTAGGCAACGCATATTAGATGCGTTGGTATAGACACTATCAACGTATATATGGACTTTTAGCAACGTATATTTGCGTTGCAAAAGGGGGGTCATTTTGTAGTGGCAGGAGAAAGAAGAGCCTTGGGTCCAGAAATTTATTCACTGATTGATTACTATGTTAAGGAGTTTGACAAGCTCAAAAAAACAAAGGGCCAGAAGGGAGTGAAGGGCATGTTGATGTGGGAACCTCCCCCGGAGGACATGTACAAGATCAATGTGGATGCATCTTTTAGGGTCAGTACACAAGATGGCGGATGGGGTTTTGTCGCTCGTAACAACAATGGGGAGTTCCTTGAAGGGGGTTGTAGGAAATTGGAGAGAGTCTCGAGTCCTTTGCAGGCCGAAGCACAGGCAGCGCTGATGAGCCTACGTCGAGTTGCTGATTTGGGAATGAGTCGAATTATACTCGAAACAGATGCAACAAATTTGCAGAAAAGCCTGACCTCAACAGAGATGGATAGGAGTGTCGATGGGTGTTTGTTCCGTCAGATTAGAAACTTCATTACGGAGTCGTTTGTGTAATGTGTGATCCGGGCTTGTCCGAGATCATGCAACAAAGTGGCTGATTGCCTAGCTTTGTATGGGGCGAGCGCTGTCTGCTCGGTTCAGCGGTGTTTATGAACCAAGTCCCTGACTTTGTAACTGCTCTGGTCTCTGGCGATTTGCCTAGAGCCAATGGTTAATGGAAGACAAGCTATTCCTTATCAAAAAAAAATCTGCAATTCTTATTGGGTATACCCGTTAACAAGTGTGTCTAAGAAATTAGGTGCTTAGGCACGTGGGTGCAGGCAAAACATCGGACAGCTGTGGATTGAGGAGTCCGGACACCTAATAGTACTCAATATTTTTACTATATATATATATATATATATATATTCACTAAAAAGCGTAAAATGAAATATTAGTAGTTGAAATACGTTCCAAACCACCACCTAAAGCCACCATACATTGGAAGACAAATTTTTGTAGAATGGCTTCAGCCGATGTGTAGCACTCTCTCTCCTTGGGCTACCATGTATTGTATATATTATGCTCTTACCTCTTAGGCAACTGCTTTTTCCTAGGTAGTCTGCTGAGGTGTTTCCAAAGTTCCCTCATGTCATCGGGCTTCAAGTGGAAATACTTTCCCAGCTGTGGTCTTCCCATGTACAGTTTTTTCAGACCAAAACCAAATATGGTCCAGATTTGTTAATAAAGTAGCATAAGGTAGCTGCTGGGAATGCCAGCTTACAATGAAAGATTACACATAAGATACAACAAGGGAAGATCTACTAGAGAATCAGAAGGCAACCTATCTAAATTCCCTCATAGCTTAGCCCTACTTCACAAGCATCCAAAACAACTCTCCCGAAAAAGGTAGGCAATTTGCAAGGGCAGACCCAGCAACAAAACTAACAAGAAAAAGAAAAGGAAGCTACTTAAGAGAAACTAATCAAACTTGCATCAACATATTTAGACTGTACGAGGGTAAACCACATTCAAAGTATAGTTTGTTTTACAATTGAGGTTTCAAATCAGCATCTACGCAGGAATGTAGATAAAAAGAAACTCTTTAAGCAAAGTTACCACCACAAGGAAAAACAATCCTGAGACTCCTTTGTAGTTTTGCCTTCAAAAGAAGTACTCTTAAAAAAACCGCCCCTGATCTATCTATCACCTCTTCACTTTGTAAACGTTGCATCCTGACCATGATTTGTGACATAGTGACTTCCAGCTCCTTGTCTCCCTGGTTCGCCAGCCGCTTCCACTATTGAATAAAGGATAAAGAAGCCTTGAAAACAAGGCCAACGTGAGATTTGCCAAATTTATTGTTAATGTTAAAATAGCAATGCATATTTGTGATAAAGTATCAAAAAGATTTAAGTATGAACACAAGCCAAATAAATGCAGCCGTATAAAGCCATGTCGGCTGGATAACTCTTGAGCTGGTAAAGAGAAAGCAATAGATGGAGCTAGAAACATATATGCTAGCAGTAGACATGCTTTGAGATAAATCTGCATGCAAGCTGGCCGTATGCTGTAGAGATAGCTAGAAGTTTTTTACTTGGCCGTGAGTGGTAGAAAAAACTAGAAACTATTAACTGGCCAATGCTCAGACAAGTCAAGTGCTTAAGTCGGCAAAAACAAAACATGTTGGTGCTAGCTACAGATTTTTCTAGTGCTAATTGGGATGTACACTTGAGTCGGTTGCATAAGTCGGTTTTGATGCCTATAAATGCTTGTAACCCCTCATTGTAATCAGTACATGAGGTTGTATGTAATATGTGTATGTGTGCATGCTAATGGAATCTATGTAGCCACTAAAAGCTTGTAAGCCTCATTAGTATAAAAAGCTTCAAAGCTGTGTTTTCCTCCACCACAGTTCTCTTGCTTCTCACGTCTATGTTCCAACAAGTGGTATCAGAGCAGGCGGTCCAGGATCTTGACGGTGCACAGTCTGGGACTGTGAAGCTCGTTGGTCTAGGACCAAGGCTTACTTGACGTTGGGCATCAGGCACCATGGCGGATCTTGTTGGCGCAAGCAGTGGAATCAAGAAGCTCAATAGTCACAACTATGGCTATTGGAGGACCTGCATGGAATCCTACCTACAAGGTCAGGATCTATTGGAGGTCGTTGTGGGCACCGAGATAGCTCCTCCACCAAAGGAGAATATTGAAGCCTCACGGAAGTGGCACATCAAAGCTGGCAAGGCTTTGTTTGTGCTCAAGACAACAATTGAGAAGGATGTACTGGAGCACATTCATGAAGAAAAAACAACACAGTTGGCTTGGGAGACTTTGGCAAAATTGTTCTCGAAGAAGAATGAGGCGCGTCTTTAGCTCCTTGAAAATGAGCTTGCAGGTATCTCATAAGGCACTCTGAATATTAGTTAGTATTTTACAAAAGTGAAAAATATTTGTTGTGAGATATCTCAGCTTGAGCCTGAGGAGAAAATTAGTGAGGCAAGGATGAAGAGGATCATCATCCATGGCCTAAGATCCGAGTACAACGGGTTTATGGCCGCATTAAGAGGATGGTCGTCGCAGCCATCATTGGTGAAGTTGGAGAATTTATTGGCTAATCAAGAAGAGTTAGCCAAGCAGATGGGGAGTATTACTGTAAATAAAGAAGAGGAGGCACTCTTCACTAACAAGAAGAAGGGTCCACCTCGGGGACCATGGAGGCCCAAAACAAGGTGGACAGAAGGTGGCAAACATCATCCAAAAGAGAGAAGCAACTCTTCAGGGGGAACTCAACGAGGAAGACAAGATCAACAACAAGAGAAGAATGAGAGGAAACAATATGGTGGATGCTTCAATTGTGGTAAAAAGGGTCACTTTGCTCGAGATTGTCGATACCCAGGAAGGCAATTCGAAGAAAACCTGGCTACTACAAAGGAGGAGGAGATTACTTTAGAAGCATCTGTAAGTGAAGAAGAGTGGGATGCTGAAGTTGGATTTTCTCAAGAAGTTGAAGAACAGGAGCTTGAAGAGGACATGGAAGCACCAACTTTTGTAGCAATGACAGATCCAGAGATAAATTATAAAGAAGATTGCATTGTTGATTCTGGTTGCTCCAATCATATGACTAGTGATGACAAGAAACTACAAAATATGACTGAGTATGAGAGGAGAGTGGTGCTGACAGCCAATAACTCCAAGCTGCCCATCTCTCATATCGGGAACACGGTTGTTCCAAGGTATGGTCCTCAACAACTCCATCTTGAGAAAGTCTATCATGTCCCAAGCTTGAAAAAGAATATGTTGTCAGTACCTCAATAAAGCAAAGTTCGAGAAATTTTGAGATACTCTCAGAATGGTCTGCAAGACAACTTTAAAAGTAAGTATGCATTGAGGGGGAGTGTTAAAATAGCAATGCATATTTGTGATAAAGTATCAAAAGGATTTAAGTATGAACACAAGCCAAATAAATGCAGCCGTATAAAGCCATGTCAGCTGGATAACTCTTGAGCTGGTAAAGAGAAAGCAATAGATGGAGCTAGAAACATATATGCTAGCGGTAGACATGCTTTGAGATAAATCTGCATGCAAGCTGGCCGTATGCTGTAGACATAGCTAGAAGTTTTTTTTTTGGAACTCGAGCTAGAAGTTTTTTTTTTGGAACTCGAGCTAGAAGTTTTTTACTTGGCCATGAGTGGGTAGAAAAAGCTAGAAACTATTAGCTGGCCAATGCTCAGACAAGTCAAGTGCTTAAGTCGGCAAAAACAAAACATGTTGGTGCTAGCTAGATTTTTCTAGTGCTAATTGAGCTGTACACTTGAGTCGGTTGCATAAGTCGGTTTTGATGCCTATAAATGCTTGTAACCCCTCATTGTAATCAGTACGTGAGTTTGCATGTAATATGTGTATGTGTGCATGCTAATGGAAGCTATGTAGCCACTAAAAGCTTGTAAGCATCATTAGTATAAAAAGCTTCAAAGCTGTGTTTTCCTCCACCACAGTTCTCTTGCTTCTCATGTCTATGTTCCAACAAGTGGTATCAGAGCAGGCGGTCCAGGATCTTGACGGTGCACAGTCTGGGACTGTGAAGCTCGTTGGTCTAGGACCAAGGCTTACTTGACGTCGGGCATCAGGCACCATGGCGGATCTTGTTGGCGCAAGCAGTGGAATCAAGAAGCTCAATAGTCACAACTATGGCTATTGGAGGACCTGCATGGAATCCTACCTACAAGGTCAGGATCTATTGGAGGTCGTTGTGGGCACCGAGACAGCTCCTCCACCAAAGGAGAATATTGAAGCCTCGCGGAAGTGGCACATCAAAGCTGGCAAGGCTTTGTTTGTGCTCAAGACAACAATTGAGGAGGATGTACTGGAGCACATTCATGAAGAAAAAACAACACAGTTGGCTTGGGAGACTTTGGCAAAATTGTTCTCGAAGAAGAATGAGGCGCGTCTTTAGCTCCTTGAAAATGAGCTGAGTATGAGAGGAGAGTGGTGCTGACAGCCAATAACTCCAAGCTGCCCATCTCTCATATCGGGAACACGGTTGTTCCAAGGTATGGTCCTCAACAACTCCATCTTGAGAAAGTCTATCATGTCCCAAGCTTGAAAAAGAATATGTTGTCAGTACCTCAATAAAGCAAAGTTCGAGAAATTTTGAGATACTCTCAGAATGGTCTGCAAGATAACTTTAAAAGTAAGTATGCATTGAGGGGGAGTGTTAAAATAGCAATGCATATTTGTGATAAAGTATCAAAAGGATTTAAGTATGAACACAAGCCAAATAAATGCAGCCGTATAAAGCCATGTCAGCTGGATAACTCTTGAGCTGGTAAAGAGAAAGCAATTGATGGAGCTAGAAACATATATGCTAGCGGTAGACATGCTTTGAGATAAATCTGCATGCAAGCTGGCCGTATGCTGTAGACATAGCTAGAAGTTTTTTTTTTGAACTCGAGCTAGAAGTTTTTTACTTGGCCATGAGTGGGTAGAAAAGGCTAGAAACTATTAGCTGGCCAATGCTCAGACAAGTCAAGTGCTAAAGTCGGCAAAAACAAAACATGTTGGTGCTAGCTAGATTTTTCTAGTGCTAATTGAGCTGTACACTTGAGTCGGTTGCATAAGTCGGTTTTGATGCCTATAAATGCTTGTAACCCCTCATTGTAATCAGTACGTGAGTTTGCATGTAATATGTGTATGTGTGCATGCTAATGGAAGCTATGTAGCCACTAAAAGCTTGTAAGCATCATTAGTATAAAAAGCTTCAAAGCTGTGTTTTCCTCCACCACAGTTCTCTTGCTTCTCACGTCTGTGTTCCAACAGTTAAACAACATGTCATCACGCATGTGACGACCCACACTTTTTACATGAGGTAAAAACGCTAGTCAACAGATTATTATTTGTTTTAGTGGATAGAACATTGCTCTAACGAATAATAAACCAACCAAAGTGTTATAGTAGAACAATAATTAGAGATAGTATATTACATTCATCCAGATAGCCATGTAGGGCTAAAGTTTCTTACAACCTGGTACACTAAGTTGTTACAATACCAAAAAGATAGTCTAGTTCAGCAATCTAATTATACAAGAGAAAAAAATACAAATACAATACACTAATAATACAATACCCTAGGGGTCGAGTCCGTGCTACTCCTAGAACTCTAGTAGTCCCAGTCCTCGTATAAGGTATAACCCTCATACCGCTCGGCCTCAAAACAATCTCCCTCCCATTCGAAGCTGGGCTCCTCCGTGTAGGTCTTATCGCCTCTAGCGGTGGATCCCTACTAGTTATCCTCTAACAAGGAAAATAATAGCAAGGGTAAGTACGGAGTACTCAGCAAGCTTATATAGCAATTATACAATGTATGATCCTATTCTACCTCTTTTATCCCATCTTATTCTCATGCTCATCCTCATACTCAACTATATAGAATATAATGTTTTTAGGTTGTGAAAGATTTCAGATTTATTACTTTAGGAAAACTACTAAACACTTGTATAAACAGCTAAAACCTCCATTGGTATCTATAGCCTCCAATCCTGGAGATAGGCATTAATTCATGATTTATATAGCATTGCGTAAGCTAGTATCACTTTGCCCATAATCACTATGATCATTGTAGCGTATGGATCTTCGCATTTTCTTATATATGATACCCAAATCAGAATACAGAACTTTTACATCTATCTTAGTTTATTATATCTCCACCAACTACTCTTAGTCGACAGCCTAGGGCAGTATCTGACCCTCACCTAAACCCATTGATAGTAACATAGCTGGTGGTTGGGCCGAACAACCCTTACCCAGCACTCCACTACATAATATATCGCCTTCGCATACCCTACTTCTGGTATCTAACCAGTCCTGGGTTCTTTCGATTCGCATCCCCTACTTCTGGTCTATGTACCAGTTCTAAGTTCTTGCGGCTGTGGATCCCCCACTCCCAGTTTCTTTACCGGCTCTGGATTCCTCCCTAATTAATATACCGGTGTGGAGAATATAATAACCTTGATAGTGCTACTAATCCTGTCTATTCTCAAACAAATAATGGTTGATACGAACAGTACATTTTATGCGTATGAGTGAAGTTTGTAATTCCTTATATTCTATTCTTATGCAGAGGTCCTAACCTCCTGTATGTTACCTACCGAGGCAACCTTTGCCCACCTTCTTAATTAACCTAACTGGTCAACTGCTTAATTAGTTGATAGCTATCTCTTTTCATTTCTTTCTCATATCCCTTCTTCGATTTAATAGATTTTCCATTTTCATGAAAGGTGCTATTAATCTACTAGGAAAATACTTGTTTTACAATTTATACTTTGGACAATTATTCAAGGGAGTGCTGCTTGAGTTTACACCGAAGCTCTGGGTCCCAAAGTTACCCTGGTACAATTCACTCTGAAACCCAAGTACCTCACCTGCACATTATACGCCTACTATGACTTAATCTATAGTGTCGAAGAAAATAACATAGCATAAGTAAACGAGTGAATTACATTAAAGCGCCTCTATGTAATTTCTAAATTTTACTTTGCCTATTAAGAGATTTCTAAGGTTCCTTGTTTAATTTAATCGTCATGTTATGATTAATGTTATTTAATCGCGCACGAACTCTAGAATAATAAATCGGCAAGGAAGTTTTATGCTAAAATCTCAGATAGCTATAAAAGGGTTTCTATCGTTTTTATGCGGTTAAAATTTAATTAAGTAGTTACTAGAACATTCAATTAATTTAATTACAGTGGAAGCAATGTTAGCAGAATTTCTACAAACTTTAAATTTAGCTTGCATATTCATGCTATTCTATTTTCTTACATTTTATTTTTCTTATTCACTATTTTCCACCCACCTTTTTCTTCTTTCTCACACACCTTTTCATTTCTCCCCTTCCTTTCTTTTTTCCCCTCCCCTCCTTCTATTCTTTCCCCTACTGTCGAACCGGCTTGCCTTTCCTCTTCTTTTCCCCGGGAAAATTGCATATGTACCCCATAGTTAGCAGTGACTTGTAGATTTGCCCCACACTTAGATGACTTTGCTATTTTGCCCCATACTTAGAGTGCCCCCTTATTATTTTGCCCCACTATCCACTTGGCTGGTATTTTAATTTCATTTTTCATTTTTCAGCATGGGAAAAGACAGATCTACCCTTTAATCCCTTGAGAAATCTCGTCGGGCTGAATGGCGCAAGATCGACGATCTTGGCCTGTCCATCGAGGATGAGCTCCGCGAGCGCTGCACCGGTGGCTGGAGCATTGAGGATCCCCCAGCAGCTGTGGCCGGTGGCCACATACAACCCCTTCACCCCGGGCATCTCCCCAATGACCGGCAGCCCATCGCTGGTGCACGGCCGGACCACGGGCCGAGCGCGAGCACCACGGCGTCGGCGTCCACCACGCCGCGGCCCTTGACCCCGACGCCGGTGACGCGCCTGTCGCGGACCACCACGCGCTCCACCTCGGCGCCGGACGCGGTGAGGACGGCCTTGGTGAAGAGTCCCGGGTGGACTTGCGCGGTGGTGTCTGGGGTGCCGAGCTCGCGCGGCGGCGCGGTGGTGTCCGGGGTGCCGAGCTCGCGCGGCGGCGCGGCGGAGGCGGAGGGGTCGACCCAAGAAGGGAGGAGCGGGTGGGGGGAGGCGGGTCTAGGCTGGGAGGGGAGGCAGATGGAGAGGGTGTGGACGGGGCGGAAGCCGTAGGCGGAGGCGCCGTCGAGCGAGGCGGCGAGGCTGCGGTGGAGGGCGAAGGAGGCGCGCGCGAGTGACGAGAGGGCGGGGGTGGAGTTGCACCAGTCGAGCGCGAGGAATCCGCCGGACTTGCCAGAGGCGGCTAAGCAGGGGCGGATAAACCGCACCTGCGAGGCTGTAGGCATTGTCGTGCCCGAGCGTGTGGTGCCGGAAGAGCTTCCCACCGGGACTCCAGGCGCTCAGGACGGTGATAGCCCTACGGGGGGGCTGTCTTCACGACGCCGGGCCCGTTCCCCGGCTGCCGTATGCGACCCGGCAGCCCCCCCCCCCCGGCGGCTAGCCCAGCTGAGACGGGGCGTGCGACCGGCAGTGGGCCTGGCCATACTGCTTCGGAGGGGCGCACCGCCGCGGATCCCCCGGCACCTTCTGCCGACGCCCACGAGCCCGTGCTCGGGCTCACGGCCATCGTTGAGTTGGAACCCGTCAACCCGGGGAGTGGCGTCGTTCCTGGCGAGCAAACCACGGGGGACGGTGCGTTATCAACCGCAGCGGCCGACGAGGGCGTGCCCCCTACAGAGGAAACCGTGGGGTCGATACGCTGTTGCGGGGCCTTGCCGCGGGATTACGGCGGCTGGCGCGGCCGAGAAGACCTTCTCCCCGACCGTCGAGGCGCCCGCCTCCCCCTGGGCGGTCGACCCGGCGCCACTTCCTACCGTGACGAGGGGCGCAGGAGGTAGGTGTGAGTCCCTTTCTTCACCTGACTTCACGAGACTCTCTCCGATCTGCTCGCTCATTCTGCCGACATCAGGCGAGACGACGTCTCCCGTACGTGGCGAAGGATCGAGCAGCGGAGGTATGTGCGAAGTCGGGAGCCTCGTGCAGGATGCCCCGCAGGTGTCCACTGCTGCTGACGTGGCCGTGGCCACGATAAATCCTGGCGTGTTGGGGCCGGGGCTCGCTCGCTCGGACTTCCTCCCTCGCCCGGAGATATTTTGCAACCTCACCGCCGCCGCAGAGCGTGCCGACAATGGCCTCAACCGAGAGGTGCTGTCGTCATGCGCGGGGGACCTCCTAGCGCTCGCATTGCAGGCCTCCGAGATGAGGGTAAGTATGTGCGCTTCAGCTTGTAAGGTACTGCTGGACGCCTGCTGATTTGTTGTTTCTGTCAGACGCTTGCCCTCAGCCGGTCCTTTGACGAGGCCCGCGTTCGGGAGCAGAGGGCTCTGGAAGCCAGCCTCCGCGAAGCAAACACTGCTCTCGCCGCGAAGGATGAAGAACTTCGTGCGCTGGAGGACGCCCTGGTGGCCGCGCAACTCGCGGCCACGGAAGCTCGGAGCGCCGCGGCTGGGGAGCGCGCCGCCTTCGTGCAGCAGATCGCTGTCCTAAAAGGGGAGAACGCCCAGCTGGCGGAGTCTGCTGCCGAGAACCGCCTTGCCTTGGAAAATGCGTCCGTGTCAGCTTGGCGGGCCATGGAGTCTCTGAACCAGGCCCTTCGAGATCTGTGCGTCCGAGTGCCGGATACTACGCACAGGCCGGAGGCCCTGTCGGAGACGCTCGGGCTGATCGAGGAGGGGGCCGGCGTTGCTCTTCGTGGTGCCAGAACCTTTGGCGAGCACTGCAGCTATGTTGGTGCGTGCTTCGCCCTCGCCCTGCTTCATACTCGTGGGTGTAGGCATACCCATGAGCTAGCGAATCCTCAACTGGATCCTCCCGACCGACCAGAGGTTATGTCGGACGCCATCCGCTCCATTGGGCCTAGCCTGCAGAATTTCCACCAACGGATCTGGGACCGCTTCGGGGAAGGTGCAGCGAGAGTCGCCGTGCAGCAGACGTTGCATGGGGAGGGGGACCTCCTCCAGTGGCTTGAAGGGGTCCTTCAGCGCCGCGGCGACGACGGCGCGGGCTCGTCCGCACCGCGCCAAGGCTGAGCGGTTGGTCGGGTAGGGCAAGGGGATGATGTACTGGTTCTTACGCTTGTGACCATGTAACCCCTTTGCTTTTACAATGGAACCAAGTAGTACTTTATGCTTGGTGTTACCTGCCGCCGAACGCGGAGGGCAGGTCTGCGCATCTCGTTTATACTCCGTGGAGTGGCGCGTGCGGAGGCGAACCTCGACGCTACGACTTCCTTTATAGTCCGGAGACTCGCGCGTGCGGAGCTAGGCTCGACGCTACGTCTTATTTAAAGTCCGTGGACTAGTGCGTGCGGAGCTAGGCTCGACGCTACGTCTTCTTTATAGTCCGGGGACTCGCGCGCGCGGAGCTAGGCTCGACGCTACGTCTTATTTAAAGTCCGTAGACTAGTGCGTGCGGAGCTAGACTCGACGCTACGTCTTCTTTATAGTCCGGGGACTCGCGCGTGCGGAGCTAGGCTCAATGCTACGTCTTATTTAAAGTCCGTGGACTAGTGCGTGCGGAGCTAGGCTCGACGCTACGTCTTCTTTATAGTCCAGGGACTCTCGCGTGCGGAGCTAGGCTCAACGCTACGTCTTATTTAAAGTCCGTGGACTAGTGCGTGCGGAGCTAAGCTCGACGCTACGTCTTCTTTATAGTTTGGGGACTCGCGCGTGCGGAGCTAGGCTCAACGCTACGTCTTATTTAAAGTCCGTGGACTAGTGCGTGCGGAGCTAGGCTCGACGCTACGTCTTCTTTAAAGTCCGTGGACTAGTGCGTGCGGAGCTAGGCTCGACGCTACGTCTTATTTATACTCCGTAGAGTGCGCGCGGAGGCGTCCCCCCGCTGCGTCTTATTTATACTCCGGAGAGTGCGTGCGGAGCTAGGCTCGACGCTACGTCTTATTTAAAGTCCGTGGACTGGTGCGTGCGGAGCTAGGCTCGACGCTACGTCTTATTTATAGTCCGCAGACTCTCGCGTGCGGAGGCGGACCTCGACGCTACGTCTTATTTAAAGTCCGTGGACTGGTGCGTGCGGAGCTAGGCTCGACGCTACGTCTTATTTATAGTCCGCAGACTCTCGCGTGCGGAGCTAGGCTCGACGCTACGTCTTATTTAAAGTCCGTGGACTGGTGCGTGCGGAGCTAGGCTCGACGCTACGTCTTATTTATAGTCCGCAGACTCTCGCGTGCGGAGGCGGACCTCGATGCTCCGTCTTATTTAAAGTCCGTGGACTGGTGCGTGCGGAGCTAGGCTCGACACTACGTCTTATTTATAGTCCGCAGACTCTCGCGTGCGGAGCTAGGCTCGACGCTACGTCTTATTTAAAGTCCGTGGACTGGTGCGTGCGGAGCTAGGCTCGACGCTACGTCTTATTTATAGTCCGCAGACTCTCGCGTGCGGAGGCGGACCTCGACGCTACGTCTTATTTAAAGTCCGTGGACTGGTGCGTGCGGAGCTAAGCTCGACGCTACGTCTTATTTATAGTCCGCAGACTTTGTTCTGCTCAGCGCGGACAGGGGATGCTCTGGGAACAGCAACCTTTATTGAACTCCCGTTTGCGCGGGCGAGCATCGCCTAACAACGGGCTGGTGGCTCTACGCCTGCTGTCCTGCTTCTAGGCGTAGTACCACCGCAACCTGTCCGCGTTCCATGTGTGCCGGAATGCTTGTCCTTCGAGCGTGGCGAGGCGGTACGCCCCCTTCGGCAACGCCTCCGTTACATTGTACGGGCCTTCCCACTTGGACTCCAGCTTGCCAACGGTTTCCGCCTGGAGCGCCACTCTGAGGACGAGATCCCCAGGCTTGAACCCCCGCGGGCATATAGAGCGGTCCCGAGTACGCATTGTCTGCCGCGCGTACTTCTCGACATGGTGCGCTGCGTCTGCCCGTATCCCGTCGAGGAGGTCCAAGGACACACGGCGCTCCTCTTCGGGTGCTTGGACGAGGACCCTTCGCGAGCCGGCCTTGATTTCCTCGGGCGTCACCGCTTCGTCACCGAAAAGGAGCTTAAACGGCGTGAATCCCGTCGGGCGCGTTACCGTTGTGCGAAGCGACCATAGAACGCTGTGAAGCTCGCTTGGCCACTTGCCCTTCGGCAATCCAACCAGGCACTTTTTGATGGCGGCAGAAATGGCGCCATTCGCCCGTTCGACCGCCCCGTTGGACTGGGGATGCCCTACCGAGGCGAATCGGAGGGTGATGCCCATGCTGTCACAATAATCTTTGAAGAGGGTGGCGTCGAACTGCAGGCCATTGTCGACCGTGAGCTCCCGAGGCACACCGAAGCGACATATGATGTTTTGCCATAGGAAGCGCTGTATGGCCGCAGAAGTTACTTTGGCCAGAGCGATTGCTTCCGGCCATCTGGAGAAATACTCCAGCGCGACTACCACGAACCGGAGGTCCCCTGGAGCTCGGGCAAGTGGTCCTACTATATCGAGACCCCAGCGCGCTAGTGGCCACACCGGGGGAATTGGGTTGAGGCTTGTCGGGGGCCTGCGGATGATGCGCGCCATCCACTGGCACCCTTGGCACCGACGGACGAGGTCCTGGGCGTCGGTGATGGCAGTCGGCCAGTAGAAGCCTTGTCTGAACGCCTTGTCGACTAATGACCTCGGCGCCAGGTGGGATCCGCATACGCCCGCGTGGATTTCCGCCAAGAGTTCCTTTCCCTCCTCAGTCGAGAGGCAGCGTAGGAGCGGCGCGCAAACCCCTTTCTTGTAGAGTGTCCCTTCGAACACCTGGAAGGACCGTGCGCGGTGCTGCAATCGTCGCAGCTCGGCAGGGTCCTCCGGCTCGGCGAGGCCTTGTACGAAATTGAAAATGGGCTCTCGCCAATCTCTTGGCCGATCAATGCGGTGGACAAGTGCCGCGTCCCGGTTGTCCTGCGTGATGGCCGCCTTTGCTAACACCTCGTAGAATGCCCCCTCGAACACCTGGAAGGACCGTGCGCGGTGCTGCAATCGTCGCAGCTCGGCAGGGTCCTCCGGCTCAGCGAGGCCTTGTAAGAAATTGAAAATGGGCTCTCGCCAATCTCCTGGCCGATCAATGCGGTGGACAAGTGCCGCGTCCCGGTTGTCCTGCGCGATGGCCGCCTTTGCTAACACCTCGTAGAATGCCCCCTCGGGGGGGGGGGCAGTTGCTGGCTGGCCGCCTTGGCGAGGGCGTCGGCTTGCTCATTCTCCGCCCGGGGGATGGCCTTGACGGTGACACCCAAAAAGTGCCTTTCCCTCGCCCTCACCGCCGCGAGGTACTTGGTCAACTCAGGGTCCTTGGCTTGATATGACTTGTCCACATGGCCGGCCACCAAGCGTGAGTCGGTGCGGACCAACACCCGTCTCGCGCCGACTGCCTTGAGCTTCGCCAAGCCAAAGAGCAGTGCCTCGTATTCAGCCGTGTTGTTGGTGGCGGGGAAGGCAAGGCGCGCCGAGTACAGCAAACGCTGTCCCTCGGGCGTGATGATCACCGCCCCTACGCCCGCGCCGGCGACGCTGTAAGCTCCGTCGATTGTAAGCGTCCGGACGGGATCATCGTGCGTCTGGCCGGGTTGGGCCGGCGGGGTCCATTCGGCGAGAAAATCCGCCAGGACTTGGGATTTAATTGCCGTCCGCGAAGCATACGTCAAGGAGAAGGGAGTGAGCTCGGCGGCCCATTTACCGATACGCCCTGTGGACTCCTTGTTGTGTAGCATCTCTGCCAGGGGGAATGAGGAAGGCACTGTGATCGGGTGAGCCAGAAAATAATGCCGAAGCTTCCTGGAGGCCATGACCAGCGCGTAGGCGAGCTTCCCAAGCTCCGTGTATCTTGTCTTGGCGCCTTGAAGGGCTTCGGAGACAAAGTAGACGGGCCGCTGCATGGCGCTTTCCTCTAAGACGAGGACGGCGCTGACCGCGGTGGCTGACGCGGCCAGATAGAGCAGGAGGGGAGCCTCTGGTGCTGGGGCGACCAGAGTGGGGAGGCTTGCCAGGTGCTGCTTGAGCTCGTTGAAGGCCTTCGCGCAGTCTCCGTCCCAACGAAATCCATCGCACCCGCGGAGTGTCTTGAAATACAGCAGGCCCCGCTCCGCCGCCTTGGATAGGAAGCGGCTTAATGCTGCCATGCGGCCCGCCAGCCTCTGGACCTCCCTCGTTGTCTTGGGCGGCTCCATACCCAGGATGGCGTCTACTTTGTCGGGGTTCGCCTGGATGCCCCGCCCGGACACGAGGAAACCTAGGAGTTTGCCCGCCTGTACCCCGAAGACACACTTGTCGGGGTTGAGCTTGATGTCCGCCTTCCGGAGGTTGTCGAAGGTCTCCTGGAGGTCCCGGCCGTGTAGAGCAAGTTGCCGAGTTTTGACCACCACGTCATCGACATAGGCTTCGACGTTCCTCCCGAGCTGGGCGGCCAGGGCAATGGCGACGAGGCGGGTGAAGGTAGCGCCTGCGTTCTTCAAGCCAAAGGGCATTCTGACGAAGCAGAACGTCCCAAGTGGTGTGATGAAACTGGTCTTCTCCTCGTCGTCTTCGGCCATGTATACCTGGTGGTAGCTGGAATAGGCGTCCAGGAAACTCATGAGTTCGCACCCAGCAGTGGTGTCAACCAGCTGATCGATGCGCGGCAAGGGGTAGTTGTCCTTCGGGCACGCCTTGTTGAGTGCCGTGAAGTCGATGCACATGTGCCAGGCCCCGCTGGCCTTTTTGACTAGCACCGGGTTATCGAGCCATTCTGGATGGTGGACCTCGCGGATGACCCCAGCGCGAAGAAGCTTCGCCACCTCTGCTTTGGCCGCCTGCTGCCGATCCATCGACATACGGCGGAGCCTTTGCTTGACCGGCTTGGCGTCGGGGCGGACCGCCAAACGATGTTCGATTGCTGCTCGGTCTACGCCCTTGATGTCCTCCGGGGACCATGCGAAGATGTCAACGTTGTTCTGAAGCACTCGGAGCAGCTCCCGTTCGACCCCCGGTGGGAGCCCCTCGCCAATGGACACAAACTGCCCCTCCGCCTGGAGCGGCACCTTCTTGACGCCGCCTTCGGGCCGAGGCTTGGGTGTCCACCCGGGAGCGGAGGGCCCATCACCGGGCACGCCGGAGAGGGCATGCACTGGGCGATGCGGGACACGGCTGCCGCCTTCGGCACGTCTGGCCAGGTCCTGGTCGCCGAAGATGGTGATGACACCCTCCGAGCCCGGGAGCTTTACACACACAAAAGCGTGGTGCGGGATTGCCTCGAAAGAGTTGATGGCGGGTCGCCCCAGTATGGCGTTGTAGGGGTGCGGGATATCCACGACATCGAAGGTGACATGCTCGGTCCGGATGTTACCTTTGTTGCCCTCCTGACGGAAAGTGACAGGAAGGGACACGTGCCCCAGGGCCTGCAGCGGTTGACCCCCGAAGCCTTGAAGTGGAGCTCCTGGCTGCTCTAGCCGGCTTCGGGGGATTGCCATGCGGTCGAGGGCTTCTGCGAATAAGATGTTCGCGGAGCTTCCCCCGTCGACAAGGACGCGCCTGACTTTACAGCATGCTATGTGGGCCTGGATGACTAGAGGGTCTTGGTGAGGGTACTCCACGCCCCTGGCGTCGTTCAAGTCGAAGGTGATGTTGCGGGGCGGCATCCACAGTTGCGGCTGCTCCCCGGGGGCTTTTGAGGAGGAGCCTCTGGTGATGACGTTGACGGTGTGATGCTGCGCGCCCTCCGTTGCGGTGGCCCGTATGGGGCTATCCCTTGGGGGCCCCACGTGGGCTTCGGCGGGGGGCCGAGGAGGCGGAGCCCGAGATCCGGCCGTCACCCTCCGCAGCTCCATCACCGCGATGCATGCCCTTGTGTAATGATCGCCGTAGCCGTGTACCTCGCACCACTTGCCATAGTGCAGGAGCTCTTGCTCTGCGTGGGGTTGGCCGCCGTAGTCAAATCCGCCCTCTGATCCCCGGTCTCCCCTCCGTGGGGCGGGGTCGGGTCCTTGGCGGGCGCTCTCGGTGGCAAGGACATGGTGGGCCGCCTGCGACCGGCGCTGGCGGCGCCGAGGTTTAGGCCTGCACCGTGAAGAGCCTTCCTGTACCTCGGCCTCACTGCCTCGGGGAGGGCCTCCTCGGGGCTTTCGGCTACGGCCCGGCTTCGAGGAGGGACCACCCGCCCCGACCTCGCGCGGGGGGCGCTCCTCACGGGCGAGGCCGAGGGCGGTGATGCTGCGTCTTCGTGCATCCTCCTCCGCCCGCGCATACTCGTCCATTTTGTCGAAGAGCTTGGCAACTGTCGTGATTGGCCTCCGCGCGTTGTATTCGGCCATCGGGCCCGGGCGAAGGCCCTGTATGGCTGCATTAACGACTGTGGTTTCATTAACATCGTTTACCTGGCCTCGAATCTTGGCGAAGCGCTTGAAGTAGCCCCGGAGCGTCTCCGAGGGTCCTTGCCTCACTGCGAAGAGTTGGTCCGCATCGACTCGCTCGACATAATGTCCTTGAAAGTTGCTACGAAGCCGGTCGCGAAGCTGCTCCCATGCGTAGATGGAGCCCGGCTCTATGGTAAAAAACCAAGAGAGCGCCACTCCGTGCAGTGCGAGGGGGAGTCCCTTCACCTTCGCGGTGTCGTCTCCGCCCGCGGCCTCGATCGCGGATTTGTACACGTGCACGAACTCGCGAGGATCCGTGTCGCCTTTGTACGGGTCGGTGATGCGAGGGAGCTTGAAGTCTTCGGGCCACGCCGCCTGCTGCAGCCCCGCCGAAAGCGGGGATTCCGGATCTACGCGTCTCAGCGGGACACGGCTAGACGTGGGGGCTTCGCGGCTGTCCACCTTCTCTGGCGTGGGCTCGGGCGCGACTACTGGCGCGACCTGCTGGCTCCGAGCCTCTTGTATATCTCGGACGGCTCCGCGAAGGTCCCCTAGTTCCCGCTGGAACGCGTTGAGGGCTGCTAGTAGGGCGCTTTCCACCGCAGGTGTCGTTGGGGCCGCCGGGACGCCCAGTGGACGGGCCGGTGCAGGGACCATCGCCTCACGATCTCCAGATCCGCCGGATGGTTCGTTACGGCTACCCCCGGCCGTCGGATCCGCGCTACCGGCAAGGGTGGCAGGGGCTGTCGTTGCAGTGCCAGCGACGGGGTTGGATGTCGTCGTAGCGGCGCTGGCGGGGTCGGTCGTTGCCGCGCGGGCGTCGACGCCCGCGACCACGGCGCGTACGCCGCCGCCAACTCCTTCGGCGGCCGATGCCGAAGCCCTGGTGTTCACGCGCTGCTCCGACCCCTCCGTCTTCTTTCCCTTCGCCGCCGCTGGTGAAGCTTTTTTCGGTGCCATCTTTTTCCTTCGGTCTTCAGGCTTGTCTTCGTCCTCCCCACGGACGGCGCCAACTGTTGTGGCTACAGACCAAACAGAGAGAGAGATGGTAGTGGAGAGTGATGAAGATAAGTGTAATGGCCTGGGTCCTCCCCATGGCTTACTCATATATATATATATACACATGAGGAGTGCTTTTACAGTTATACCCTTACATCTGGTTATCCCCTCTGGGGGCAGTTATGTCATTACACATGGCCTATTCTGGGCCTTATAATCTCCTACCAGGCCTGCTGGGTTTAGGTGGGGGCCACCCCTACGACACTTAGTTTCTCATATTCATTCTCATCGATTTCCATTCACGTGTCTCATTATCTCAAATCACTTTTCACTTTTCATGAATGCAATGCAATACTTATGTCTCAACTCATCTTTTGCTTGTATCAGTATAACGAAGTGTAACACCCAACGGTGTTCACCTATGCCCACACTCTTTAGTGTGGGACCAATTGCCTGTCTTTTCCATACGGGGACCTCATTGCCCATATTTTTCATATGGAGACATTATTCCACTCCTATGGGTCACATCTTTCCATCATGAATGCTCAACATGCAATGCAATGATTATTATTTTTCTTCAATAGCAATTGATATACACATCATGCTTCCATGGTCATCATCATCATCAATTTATCATAAGCATGTAAGAAATACAAAATAAACATAATCATATGAATTATCATGGCAAGTATTCAATCAATTAAACAATAATTTCAACACTCGAATTACCATTCTACCATGCATTTGCCTTTCTAGTTGCGACGTTCAAGATGATTTAAACGTGACAACACACCCAACGCTACTCCTCCTATAGTAAATATTCAATCTCAATATAAGTTATAGCCATATAGAATAACACTTAATCGACAACACTCCTACACATTGCCCAATTCCACAACTTTCCCCTTTACCGGTCAGTCTCCTCTGCTGTTCTAGCACTAAAATTATCGCAGCTTTCAACTCCCACATCGCATTATAACAAATCATAACAGTTATGGAATCTATACAAAATTTCTTACAACTTCTTAGTTGATCAAATATCCAGATTAAATAATCTAAACCCACGTTTTTAACCCAAAAGACAAATCTATCATCTTCCAGATAACAGATTTAATAATTTCATATCTTTTAATATACACATGCAAATATATTGAACCATCACATTTTTAGAAACTACAGGACATTATCTACCACTTCCTTGTTATACCCAAAATTCAGTTCTTCCATTAAGTTAGTCTAAATAATGTTTTCCCATGACTGCGTCCAGCAGCAACCAATTCTGGACAATAGTCTTCCAAAATTCATAGCTTATGCTCTATTCGCCTGAAAATCATGTTCTTGGACTCTCTGAAATCCTTAAGAAATTACTTACGCTTGTCATATAGACCAGATCCCCACATTATTCTATCTTATATTTTTAATCTATAGAATAATATGTACTACCAAAACATGATAAATTTACCAAACAACAGTCTTATAAACCCCATATCTCAAAATCTACTCATCCGATCGACATGAATAAAAATTTCATAGAAATCTATCAAAATCCTCTACAACTTTCTGGTTGATGTTATTTCCAAATCCCGCACGTACATTACCTGTAATCATAGTACAATAATATAGCAAATTAATCCAATCTACTAACTAAGAGCAACTCCAAGAGGAGAGCTAAATCGTTTTCTAAAGGTAAATTTGGCTATTATTGGAGAAAAAAACGTCTCCAATAGACTCTGTAAATGACTCTCCAAATTTAGTAGCTCTCCATCCCTCCTCCTTCGCTCTCTATTTTTGGATAGCCTGTCTCGCTCGCCATCCAGCCTCTTGGCGCGGTCGGCGTTTCCTTCCCGCGCGCTGCACCCCATTCCCGCTCGTACGCGACCCACCGCGCGCCCTCTAGTTCTTCTTCTGCGCGCCTCTGCTGCTTCCGCCGCCGGCTCGCAGGGCTCCTTCCGCCACCAGCTCGCAGGGCCTCTTCCGCTGCCCGCACGCATCTTCCGCCCGGCGCCCGCTCCCCCTGCAAGCGCCGCCATGTCCCTGCTGCCGCATCCTCGTGTTCCAAGCACCGCAGATCCCTACCGCGAGGACCTTGTGGATTTGGATTGGATGGAGAACGGAGGGGTCGGTGGCCAGGCACCGCAGATCCCTTTCCCAGACGCTGGCCAGCCGCCGCAGTTCCCCTACCCAGATGCAGCACAGGGCGTCGTCGAGGCTGCACCCGCGTGGCTGGACGAGTCTACGGCGGCCGGAACCAGCGGCCAGGACGACGTGAGAAAGCCTGGCCGAGCAGACGACGAGGTCTTCGCGATGGATCCGAAAAGACGAAAGGTCCTGATGACGTGGCAGATTTGAATATGGAGAGTCCCAGTTTAGATAGCCTGTTGGAGTAGTCTAGTTTTTTTGGGTGAGATTCATTTTAGAGAATAGCTAAATCATTAAATTTAGATACTTCTTTTGGCTAATCTTTTGGAGTTGCTCTAACCCCTCTAAGAAACGCGCACAACCTCTCTCGCTAATCCGAAGTCTAATCTCTAACTAAAATAAACCAAAACAAAGGAGAAAACCACATCATTACCCCGGTGTGGAACGCCAAAATTTGCAATCCCTTCCTCACAATTTCCCCCCTTTTTTCTCTCTTTTCCATGCCTCTGCCCTACTGCTCCTGTCTATTTTTTCTTCATGCCGCGCATGCCGTGGTTGTTCACTCACATCACTCGGAACATACATACATACATACATACATACATACGTACGTACGTACGTACGTACGTACGTACATACATACATACATACATACATACATAGGAAAATTACATAAGGCACCTGGGTGCCTAGGCACCCACATCAAGAACTGTCCGATACACATGTATGATTAATAATTTTTTTGAGTTTAGGTATGAAAATGTTTTATACCCTTGATATATTTATGGTACGTAAGTTTTAAACTCAGTTCAAACTACTTTTGAGTTCAATGCGACTACAGTGAGTATATACCATAAAAATAGTTCAAATTAATTAAACTAAAATTGAATTTAATTTTTTTTCGGAGTTTGACATCTCAAATATACTTTTTTATGGGTATATGAAGATACCCACATCAAATGTTGCGAATCTCAAAGCAAATCAATGGGTATTGATATGGGTGCCTAGGCACCTGGGTGCATGAAACACTCGTCCTATGGGAAGCCTCTTTTCTACTCCCGGGTGTAATTACACCATATGTTGTATCTCACAACGTAAAGAGTATATCACGTAATAGAGGGTATGTATGTGTAATATACGAGTATTTAAGATCATCTAAGTGGTATGAACAATTTTTCAAAGGTAGTATGTACTTTTTTTACATACTCCTTTTTATGTGTGTATATAAAGATATTTATAAAATACGCTAAAAATTGTAGACTCCCTTATAATTTTTTCGTATGGTTCACATTGGAGTATCTTATAATTAGTATACGAGTATAGTAAAGTCCAGCATGTTAAGTCCAGAAGAATTTGAGGAACAATTTTCTTCCACTATTTGTGATTTTGATTGGGAATCTAACGAGTGTTAGGCTTCTCGGTATCGACTCCGTGTATCATGGTACCCGCTTACTTTAGAGTGGATTTTTGGTAGGAATCCTTAAAACCACTTTAAGATCGGAGGGTTCAAACTCTTTCTTCGATCGGTTTATTGGATTTAAAAATACTTTAGTAGAGTTTTGAATCAGATTTGTTAATGTTGTGGAAAAACAACGCCATAATGAGTCGGAAGCTAACAATGCCACCTTACACACAATGCATGTGTTGCAGACTACTTGGGCAATAGAGAAGCATGCAAGTGAGATCTTCATGTTTGTCGTCTTCATTGAGTTTCAGAAAGAAGGCTGGAGGAACACATGAAGGCTTGGAATTTCTTAGGGATTGGTTTGTCATATTTGAGAAAGAAGTGACTTCTCTGATTTCTGAGAATGTGATAAGTAGAGCTAAAGAGATTGAAACATTTACAAGTTGTCCCATCTCTACGGAAGTTAGCATAAAGTCACCGAACGATGTTAACTCTAAGGATAGATACAAGACAATAAAACCAGGACACAAAAGTAAATAAAGATGAGAACAAAGTCGATAATGTGGATATCAAAACAAGAGCGTCATACATGTGTAGGTCAAGCAAGAAGATTGAGTACCATGACAACCGCAATTGCTCTTTGAGGACGACAAGACATTGAGCAAGGTAATGATAAAGTTTTATTAATGTTAACTGTTCAACTTAGAGGATAAAAAATATATACATATGATTTGAATTCCATCCAAAGGGAGCCACTAAGTTCTTAATTGTTGATTTTGTACCTTTGTGATACTGACTGACCATTCAGAATGTACTTGTTATGTCATTGTTAGAGAGAGTTTAATCGCAAAGATAAAATGGCCTTTTTTTTTCTGCAAAACATAGAGCTCAGTTAATATTCAAGGCAGCAAAATATCAGATGCTGAATTATTCAAGGTAGCAAAAATATCAGATGCTGGATTATTTAATTATCAGATGCTCTGGTTTCTGGTGAAGAAACTATTCACCCTGGTATTTCCATTGAGTGGATGAATAGTTATATCTTGTTTCAGTATAATTCTTTTGCGCTCTTATTTCATATTCATCTTGATGTGGACATTGATTTCTCCTTTGGAAACTAAACAGGTTCGAGAGTATATTGATGACACAGAAGACTGTCAACATTCAACTTCACAAAACATGCTCTGCACGTAATTGCTCGAAACAGAGCATTCGGATTTCAGAGTACGAAATACAAGTATACAGTAAATGAGATGATCTCAGTTATATGAACCAGGAAAGTTAAACCATTCATCAATACTTACGCTATGCATCAATGGGTATTGCAAGTGAAAAGTATTTTTTCTCTAGTATTTGTATTTGCAAGTTATAACTTCAACAATAACCATTCTTGCCCTACTAAAAAGAAAACATTCACGATATCGTCAGTGGACTGGTTGATCGTTTTCCCTCGTTGATATTCACTTATTCTGGATGTAATACCACAGATTTGCAAAGAGTAAATAAACGGAAAGAGTGTAGTTTTGCCGTCAGACCCATCGGCGTTTAGATTGCCGAGTATTTATCGCTCGCAGAGGTTCCCGGACCGCCCCGGGGTAGTCGGCACCGTCTAGAGAGTCGAGTAGCGCTCTCAAAGGTTCCCGGACTGCCCAGGGACAGTCGGCACCATCTCGCGTTTCGGGTTTTCTTCATCCGGCAATTTCTACCTTACCTTTTTACCGACTTACCGCTGCAATAGAAACCCCAAAACCCCTTGGACCAAAATGCCCTTGGGCAGCCAATTAATATGAGGGAAATGGGAGGGCATGCTGGTCATTTCACAAGTGCAAAGGGCAGCCCAACCAAGCTCTTAAAAGCCATCACATTTCAGCAAACCCATTTCTCCCATCTCATTTTCTCCACAAGGTAAGAACAAAGCCAACCGAAGCCCACCCCTCCATTTCCTTTTCACCGCCAAACCAAAACAAACTATCACAAGTACATCCTCCAAGCTCCACAGGGAAGAGGGAGCCCGAAAAGGAGGAGCACGGGAGTAGCCGGCCATGACGGCAAGAGGAAGGCGGGAGCAAGGGCGTCGACGGTAAGGCGACGCCATCGACAACGACCCGGAGAAGCCCACGACCACCGGGAACCCCGAACTTCGTCCACAGCCACTTCTCTCTTTGGCCGGTACACCAGTAGGTTCCCTCTACTCCTAGCTTACAGCCTCGGTAAAAGCACGAATGGAAGAAGGAGGGAGGAATGGGACAAACACACACAGAGAGAATAGGAGGGCCGAAGCAGCGCTCGGCGGCCATGGGCATGACCATGGTTGGCCGGAGCTGCAAGCCTGGCCGATGAACCGAGGGAGGTAGAGTGGCGTAGGGGGAGGCGGCCGGCGGCGGTGCCGAGCGCTCCACCACCGCACGCGCACGAGGAGGTGAGTAGGGGGCGGCCGGCGGTGAGCCCAAGGGGCCGGCGCACCCACGTGCCGCCGCATCGCCCTGGGGGTCCGGCCGGTCGGCAGCGCGCAAGAGGAAGGGGAGCGGCGGAGGGGCTGGCCGGTGGTCGGCCGAGGCCAGCGGGCCGGGCCGCCCGCGCACCATCGAGCCGCCGAAGAAGCGCCGCGCTAGGGGGAGAGAGGGGATGGGGGAGGAGAAGAGGGGCGGCGAAGCCGCTGGCGTCGTCGTGCCCGGCCATGCGCGCCGCCGCGCCCTCGGGCGAGACCGGTGAGGGGGAGGGGCCGTTCGGCCAAGTACGCGAGGAGAGAGGGAGCGGCGGGAGGGGCAGCCGCCGGCGACGCCGAGAGGGGCTCGCCGCGCGCTACCGCGCCGCCCGGTCCAGATCGGAGAGGAGGAGGAGGAGGCCCCTGTGGCCGGTCTGTGTTTGGGGGAGTCAGAGAGAGAGAGTTGGGAGGAAGAGGTAAGGCCTTTCGGCCAAGAGGAAAGGGGGCTAAGGCCATTTCGGCCGATTAGCATGGAGGGGGATAAGGCCTTTGGCCGGAAAAAAAAAGAGAGGGTAAGAGAGAAGGAAAGAAAGAAAAGGGGAAGAAATAAAAGAAAGAGAGAGAGAGAGAAAAGAAAGAAAAAAGAAGAAAAAAGAGAAGAAAGAAGAAAGAAAAGAAAAGAGGAGAAAAAGAAAAAAGGGGGGGTTCGGCACCTGCGCGACAGGTCCCTCAAAACCCGTGCGTTTACGCCAAAGATCGGGATTTGCGCTTAGAGTTGTGGCTCTCCGTTTAAGCTCTGGTTTTATTTGTCGTTGAGTCGGGATTACGTGTACACAGGTGGAGGTCCCGGGTCGGAGCCATCCACGTGTCATTCCCGAGGCTAACCAGGCAAGTGCATTGTAAAGCGGTGAATTCGGGTAGTGATTTTGGTTAAATGAATGATGATGCATTGCTTACCGTTTTGGGAGGTAAGTTTACTATTTCCGGATGATGCATTGCTTACCGTGTTGGGGGTAAGTTTACTATTTCCGGATAATGCCTTGCTTACCATGTTGGGGTAAGTTAAAGATTTTCGGAAAGCAAATTGAGAAATGAGGGATGTTGAACCATGACATGATAATACGCAAAGTCGGAGTACTTGCATTACATGCATGTCATGAAAAGAGATAGTGTTGGTCCACGTTGAGTGGACGCTCCACGGGAGTGGAATTTGAGGTCCCCGTATGATAGTTACGGGCTACTGAGGTCCCCGTATGAAACATGACGGGCTTGAGGTCCCCGCATGAAACAGGGCGGGCCTGGGTAGGCATCGACGGGTGTACACTCTGCTATACCGGTATAGGCTAAAGAGTTGAGAAAAGTGCATGAGCAGGTGCATGGGCAGATGCATAATGATCGGTTGATGAGAACCTAAAAAGTTAAGAGAAAGGTGCATATGCAGGATGAATGGTTCATCGGAACTTGAAATAGTTAAATGGAAAAGTGGTTAATGAAACTGGAATGATTATAATCTAATGAATGAACCTGTTATTTGCTGTTTTGCTTTGTACTTGCTGAGTCGGTGGACTCACCCTTGCTTTGTTGATGTTTTTAGGTGACCATTGAGGACATCATGCACGGGCGGGAGTAGCACATGAATAACTGGCACGAACCAGCGGCACTTTTGTATCACCTTCTGACAGTGTATTTTTAGCCTTTACTAGACTAGAGAATCGCTAAAAATGCAATGATGTATCTGAACGTAGCAATATGAATAAACTCAGTGTTGGTTTAAATTCTTCTAGTGTTGATGAGATGGTAAGGGTATGCAGAGGTGGTAGCATCTTGGCCCAGAGAGTGGGCGGACTGTTACAGTTGGTATCAGAGAGGGCGTTAGGTCCGTGGTAAAGAAATTTGACAATCTAGGTTAATTATTCAACTAAAATTTGACTTAGGCCTAATAATTAAATTAAAATTTGACACATTAGTGCACCATAGGATGGGGAATGGGTCTTACATAGCATTTACGCTTTCACAGCCTTAATGTTGATCTGTGCTGTTGAAATAGATGTTTGTGGGCTAGCCGTGTGATTGGCTATCTGTCTTGAACAGAGATGCCGAGAGCTAGATGACGCGGACGTGTGCATAGTAGGATGGGATTGGGTCAAGCATTGCATTTTCGCTTCCGTTAGTCATGTTGTTGAATTGCAATGCTTGACGTTGATGCTTGTGAATTGATAGCAAGCATTTGAACTTGTTATTTGTGTGTCCTACGGGACTTTGCCGTGATTGTGTCGTGTACCAATGTAATAAAGACCGAGACCGTGGCCACTGGAGAGGCTTGGTCATGTTGCCAATTGTGGCACTGAGGTAGTGATGTTTTGCTTTAGTTTCGAGAAGTTGGTTCCCTTTGGTTAGCAACTCGTTGAGTTGTTTGGTAAATACCCGATAGTGGGGAGTGCTCCATGCAAGTCTGGTTGTCGGGAGAATTTTGATTATATGAATGATTGGAGTAACTTGCATGATGAGACCAATATCTTTTCTAGAGAAGGCAGTATCCAATAGTGGTTGAAGTGTTGGATTAGGCGTATGGGGGATATAGTGGTTAAAGTAACAAGTTGGTAGGACATGGTATTCTAAATTGTGAGAACCTAGGAGAGTAATTAACTTTAGTTATGTTTGTGGGATTGAAGTTGAGTTGAACCCAATGAGGATTTAGTAGTAACATGAGAAGTAGCGGTGTAAAGCATATTCATTTCTGTTTAATAGTTGGATTTGAATTATTGGTGAACCAGTTGATGATTATAGTTGCTTAGACTGCTGAGCCACAATGAATGACTGGTATCATGATGGTCCCAATCGATTAGCCCAATCGTGCAATCTAGGCATGCTAAAAAGTGTTGGTTTAAATTCTTCTAGTGTTGATGAGATGGTAAGGGTATTCAGAGGTGGTAGCATCTTGGCCCAGAGAGTGGGCGGGGTGTTACACTGGACAAGTCCCATTTGCAAACGCCAAAGACGAATCGCATCATGACAAATGATAGAAACAAAAAGTGTCAGCACACCAAAGACGAATCGCATCTTGATGTATATGTGTGTGTGTGTGTGTGTGTGTGTGTATGTATGTATGTGTGTGTGTGTGTGCACTTATCGGGATGTCAAACTAAAAAATATCGTGAAAATTTCAAAAAAAAATTCTAGATATACTTCTTAATTTACTCCACGTATAAAATTTTAAATCTAACTTCATTCTATGTTAAGAGTAAAAAAAGAATTCTAAAAAAAGTTAAGAGCTCAAATCTATCAGAATTTTAAATTCTCTTTTTATACTCTGAGCATACAATAAATTTGGATTTGAAATGCATGCATGCATACATACATACATACATACATACATACATACATACATACATACATACATACATACATGCATGCATGCATGCATACATACATGCATGCATGCATGCATGCATGCATGCATGCATGCATGCATACATACATACATACATACATACATACATACATACATACATACATACATACATACATACATACATACAAGATGCTAAAATAAGATATCATGGTATTTGAGCACTAAGCCTCCCTGCTTTTAGATACGTGCAAGTTTAATATATCAAACAAACCCGTTAACATTCATTGATTCCAAAAAGTGTCAATTTGGGGGGAAAAAGGTATTGGTTTAGCATATTGAATCAATTATGGATAGAAAGTCTTAATTATGAATGAAAAGTTTCACTCATAAAGTCTGGACACCACGGTATCCCTGTTATTTATACTATATATATATGTATATACACGTATATATGTGCATGTGCTTATATATGTAAAACAAGGACATCATTGTACCCAGACTCCATGATTAAGATTTTTCATCCATAATTGATTTAGCATGCTAAATCAATTACTTCATTTCCAAATAGATACCTTTTCAAATTAATAAATGTTAACGGTTGACCTGATGTATTATATACTATTGCACTAACACACATCTAAAAACAATCAAAGACAAAAAAAAACCTTAATATGACACCCCCTCTCTCTCTATATATATATACTAGTTGAATGCCCGTGCGTTGCTACGGATTTTTAAAATTTATCATACTATATGTTTGTAATAGCATGATAGCATGAGATAATAATACTTGCAAAAGTAAACTAAAATATGGATGACAAATTCAAGCTAGAGCCATCTACTAACCGGAGCAAGATGCTTTCAGTGGCCACACCTGTAGAACAAATAAGCACCCGACCAATTATATTCATTTAGGAAAAGATCATGGATTCATGGTGCAAAAGATAATGGAGACAAAGTAAATCAACTAAGAAAACTTACCATGGAGCATAGAACTCAACAAGAACATTTTTTGTTTCATCAAGGACAATTGAGTCAAAGGTCTCAAGAGTGAGCACCACAATGCTTAAAGGAACGGTTGCCAGCTTTACGCTAGTGGCTAAAAGACAGAATCCACATGATTTTAAATATTGACGTAATTGTGGATAGAAATTGCTTTGATAGCACATCAGGTCAGCTAGCTATTTGTGAGCCCTTAAATGAGCAACTTCTCAACATGGTATCTCCTATTATTCGGAAAGGTGCATCAAAGTTTAAAGGATACAAATATCACAGGTTTTTATTAACAATACCAACAGTCAAAATCCCATACATGGATATAAAAGAAGATGATAGCAGGAAGTAACACAACATTGCTAAATTCAGTTGACCTTGATTCCTTGCCTACTAATAAAAATGCCAATATAGTCTTCAATATGATGACTTGATGAGTGTCATTGAGATAGGAAAGTGAAATTGCTTGGTAAAACATGAAAGAAGCTCCTGAATTATCATGCTAGTGAAGAGTATCACTTGTATTTAGCACTTTCCTGATAAAGATTTTCCAAGAATCACCACCCAAGAAATCTGGACCACTTAAAGCTGCAGTTTCAAGGATTTTGCGAACAGTATCCTCATGTCTCGGCTCATTTAGGCTATCCACCAGAACTTGGTAAAGAAGCTTGCTTGGGGTGCACCCTTTGGTCAACATCTCCTTCAAGATTGCAGCTCCTTCATTTGGCTTCCCCATTTTGCAGAATCCATTGATCAAGGACTCATAAGTCATGGCGTTTGGTTTATATCCTCGCTCAACCATGTCATCCCACACCCGTCCAGCCTCCTGTAACTCCCCATTTGCACATAGTCCTGAAATGAGTGAGTTATATGTTAGCAGGTTTGGCATGAACCCCCTCTCAAGCTCATCAAACAGTTTCCTCGCCTCCCGAACCATTCCATTCCTGCACAACCAATAGATCAATGTGCTCATGATCGTATTATCTGCTGCCACATTCTTCTTCACCATCCATCTCCACATTTGGTGCGCCTCCTCTGCCTTTCTGTCCTGGCATAGCACATCAATCACCTTAGCACCCAACGTAGTGTCCGGCACGTATCCTGCCCCCAGCATTTCTCGCATCAAATCATGTGCCTCAACAGATTTTCCCTCCTTGCAGCACGCCTCGATCACCACTGAATATGTAACCTCATTCGGCTGCACCCCAGCCGCCTCCATCTCATCCATAACCCTGGTGGCATCCTGTAGCTTCCTGCACTGGCAATACCCATCAATGAGCACCGTGTAGATCGTAGCATCTGGCCTACGCCCACTGGTGATTATATCATCAAAGAGCCTCTGTGCACCCTTAAGATCCCCCTTCCCACAGTACGCGGTGAGAACTGTGGTGTACGTGACGACATCCGGGGCGATCCCCAAGCCAGGCATTTCATCAAGAACCTTGAGCGCAGCATCGAGGTCGACGATGCCTATAAGACCCTTGAGCAGGATGTTGCAGGAGACAAGGTTCGGGGTGATGTAGAGCTTGGTGGGCACGGCGCGGAAAAGAGTGGCGGCGAGGCGTAGGCGGCGTGCGGAGACGAGGGAGTGAAGAAGGGCGTTGAAGGAGCGGACGGAGGGGCAGGAGTTGAAGGACGGGAGGGAGAGGAAGAGGCGGAGTGAAGGGAGGGGCGGGAGCGAGCGGAGGAGGGGCAGGAAGGGGCGGTCAGAGAAGACGGGGAGGTTGGCGGCGCGGAGGGTGGAGAGGACGGGGGGCAGGAGGTCCGGGGAGCCGGGGAGGCGGGAGAGGACGGCGGCGAAGACGGGGAGCGAGGGGGCAGCGGCAGGGCGACGTGGAAGAGCGTGTGGCGGAAGGCGAGGACGGCGAGGTGAGGCGGAGAAGGAGTCGCGCGAGGCTGCGCGCGGTGAGGCGGCGCGGGCAGGGCTGAACGGGCGGGGTGACCGTGTAGTAGGAGGGGAGGGATGTGGGGAGCTCGGCCAGGTGCGCCAGCGGCACGGTGGTTTTGGCGGCTGGCGCGGGGGCGGCGGAGAAGGCGCGGGCGGGAGGGGTCGTCCAGCGCCGCGCGGGCATGGCGCAGCAGGGGCGCTCGGCAGCGGAACGGTTTCTGCGGAGGAGGCGAGGCGTGGAGACTCTGGGCTCACATGTCAGCGCAATGAAAACTCTGGAAAAGGCATGTGGAGAACGTACTGAGGGCCACACGTCAGCCAGTGTATTTTTTGTTGAGAAGGGGTGGAAGAGGCCGCACCAACCACCAACTCCTTTTATATAGTAAAGATTCATTCTCGTGACAGACAAGAAATGGAAGCATGTTGCTACAACCGAGACAGAGTAAACAAAAGAAATCAAAGCATGTTGCTCTAATCGAGACAATGGTTGGCGGAATCATTCATCAAGTTTTAACGGATCGATTCATAAGTTATCTGTAAAATCCTACACCAAATTATATATCATTCCGTCGTGCCAGCATGTCCAATGATTACCACAAAAAAAAACATAATAAAACGTAGGCTACAGTATGAAATATGGATTACATGATCCGAAAATTATGCACCAAACAAAATAACTTCAGTTAACATCCTGGTAATAACTTCGACAAAATAACCAATCCATCCAAACGAAATAACCAATCCATGCAAGCCTAAAACCCCTAGTCCAACAACCGATAAAAGCTAAATCTCCAATAAACCAAGTAACCAAGTCATTTGCAGTCTAGATGTGGAGCAAAAATTGCCATCCATGTGCTTAGGAAGAGACGATGCCGTCATTCAGCGAGAGAGAAGCCAGTTGCTGCTCAGGAGTGGTCTGGAGCTGCTGAGCGGTGCGGAGAACCTCCATGGCCTCGGCTACCTTGGCCTTCAGAGCGTCTGGCGACTCAAGCAGGTGCAGCACCTCAGTCTGGTCCATCTCCAGAAGCATGCCAGTCACCTTGGCAGCCTGCTCACGTTCCAGCTGAACAACAAGAGGGTACAAGTTCTCACCAAGCATCTGCAATTATAAACAATACAGGGTCAAAAAAAACGTCTTCTCCCACAAAAAACAATGCGCAGAAAACGGACACATAGTTCCCGTACCATTCTTTGCTGATCAGGGGCTGCGTTAGCCAGTGCGGTAGCCAATGCTCCAATTGGAATAGGCTGTGACGCACCAGCATCTCTCATAGGCATCCCTCCCATCTCATATAGGGATGGCATCACACCCCCAACACCATGCAAGGCAGGATCAGGCATGCCGCGTCCAGTAGGATAGCGGTAACCACGGCCACCCCTAGACATCATCTGCAGCATAAATGAATCAGACTATTGTTCTATACTTCTTTAGGAAAATAGCTTCTCCCCTATGCAAAAGCTCTAAATACCTCGGGCATGTTAAAACAAAGACTGAATGCTAACGATAAATTATTTAGTATTCAGCAAATGAAGAAAGCATAACTATGTTCAGCATACCTGTTGCTGACCCATTGGCATGGTTCCACCAGCACCAGCACGCCTACCAGCTGGGCGCTGGTGTTGCTGTCCTTGCTGAACCATTGGCATGATAAAGTTCGGCATCGGGCCTGCACCTGGCCTCATCCCAGGCATGAGGGGTTGCTGGAAGCCAAATCCAGCCTAAACCGGAGCACCCAAGATGCATGTACAAATGTATTGCACGGCAAAGCATTAAGAGAATTCTACTTCTACACGATGGAACGCAACTGAAAGCAAGAAAAACTGTAACTTGTGCTGCATGTTTTCTTATCAAACATAAGAACTTACGTAAGTATTAATGGCCAACATGTTGCACTAAAAAATCAAATAAGAAAATACTACAAAACCAAATGAGAACAATACACGGTGCAATGTTGAAAATGCAGAATGCCAATTCATCAGTCAATTAAATAAAGCGTAAAGGCAACATAGAAGGACATTAATCAATTCATTTTTCCTGCTGGCCTTTTTTTCATTTTCTATGTATAGACAAGCTTATATGTCAAGAACACATGAAAAACATTAAAATTTTAAGACCATTAAAGGAGATAAGCAGTGACAAGTAACCTCCAGAAAACAAGGAAATTAGGAGAACTGCTGTGTACATCTGAGGTGAAGGAATCAACAGCAAAAATTAAAAAAAAAACATCAACCATAACATCAAGTTTACCCTACTCTCTTAAATTTAAGGTGCAGGTAGTCCACTTAACTTTCCATATACCATGTTATTCTAGCAATAGAGAAGGTGCTTCATAAATAACATAAAAGCACAGCTAGGACACTAAAATAGCAACCAATGTTATTAACTCCTAAAGTTAGTCACCAGAGGAGTGACTTGTCAACTTGATCGACTAGTCGACCGATTAGCCTCGACTAGCCATGACTAGGCTACAAACTAGGCAGTGTTTGAACAGGGTATGTAATGTACTAAGGTGTATCAATAATTATACACATACATCTTGTACAGCATAAAATAAAGAGGTGAACATCATAAGCATGTAACGGACTAAGTTGTACCAATAATTAAACACACACATCTCGATCTTACAGTGTGTCATGCCTGTGCAACAAGCCAGCAAATTGGGTGCCCAGCTCTGCACGACTAGTTGCCCTTGGACGCCGATTAGTCGTCTGGTCAATCGATTAGATCTCCTCGAAGACTCCAGTCAGTAACCATGAAGCGACCAAACCACTAATCCACAACTAATCGACGACTCAACAACATTGATAGCAACCAACAGATGTAAATCATGTTAAAGACTAATGTAAGCTACTACAGGGATGCTTGATCTAAGGAATGGCGTCAATCCTAGAATGGGTTATGATGACATCACCTTATTTTCATTTTCTATCAATGTTGTAGCCATGGGGAATGGGGAACGGTATAATGATGAAACCAAACAAGACTAGGGATAACAGTTGAATGGTACCTCCTAAATATCATAGCATCCTATATCCTAGGACCAACCTGTTCCTCAAACACGAATACCTTAAGCTTCGTCCACCTACATCTAACAAGTGCCCTTGAGCAAGATTGTTTTCAGCTAAGACTGACAGTTGGAACATTAGGATTAATGGCACTTACGAAACAACAAAGCCTTGCATACACTGGTTGGTAGGAAAGCAGACTCATAACTTAGTAACAATGGCACACAATTACAACAAAGCATGGGTCAGGAGTAGACCAGTGAGAAAAAGTTTTAACATTATGCATGTTAACAGAATACGATAGCATGAAAACTGAAAAGGACATATTAATGTTACTACATGTAACTTTCTATTTAGCTAGATGACAAACCCTATATTCATTATAAACATTAACGCTACTCAGTACTCACTGGCGGGTTGATAAACGCTGGAGGTGGTTGACCATAAAACAGTTGCTGACCAACTCCAGGAACACCAGGAGGAAACATGGGCATGCGAGGGCCAACTGAAGGGCCCATTGGAACAGGACGCAATTGTGAAAATTGTGCCTGCAACAAACAGCAACATTAGTGACAGACATCATACCACAGCACACAAAACACTAATTGAAAAGCATAGAAGTCATGTGAGTTGAGACAATTTCACTAAAGCACAACAATTCAATTGATAATCTCAAATATTTATATTACAATTGCACATTAAGCCGTCTCAGAAAAATTAGCTACTACACATTAGTATCATAAAAAAGCAGTTCGCCCATAAATTAAATAATAGGTGCAATTTGATAGCATATCTGCAGTGTTATATACATATATAAAATATTTGCATCTGCACAGGATTTGTTGACAAACTAGGTGAGAATACTCAGTGTGAAATTCTGCATCAAATAGGGGCGATAGAAAACAATGAAAAACTGCCTATCAGGCATCCCATCATTTCACCCAACAAAGATTCTTACCTGCAGCCTTGCTTTCCTGTCTTCCTTGCGCTGTGCAAGCGCAACATAAAGTGGCTTGCTGCCAACCATCTTGCTGTTCATTTCCGCAAGCTACAAGGAAGAAATCACCACAAGAAAAGTAAATTTATTTTGTTTTCCCACTAGCACACACCACATATTATGTACAAAGATTACAAATCCATCTTACAGCTCGGGAAGCATCTTCAGCAGATTTAAAAGCAACAAATCCAGAACCTCTGCTAACACCATTTGAATCTTGCATGACCTATGACATAGTTTCAATTAGTACCAGAAATTGGGAAGCATGAAGTCATGTATGCATCAGTAGGTGAAAATTTAAACAAACCTTGCAGGAAGTGATAGTGCCGAACTCAGCAAAAAGTTCACGCAACTTTTCATCATCAATACTATCATCCAAGTTCTTCAGATACAAGTTAGTGTTTTGATACTTATCTGCTGCCTCTTGAAGGTTCTTTTCAAACTTCTCTTTCAGTTCCATCTCTCTTTCTGACTTCTTCTGTGCTCTTCCAACGTACCATTCCTTATCGTTAAATTTCTTGCCATTCAACTCTTGAACAGCCAGAGCAGCAGCATCTGGATTTTCAAAGTTGATAAATCCAAAACACTTGGATCTTCCATCCGCCTCCCGCATTACAACAGCACTAGTTATGGATCCAAATTTTCCAAAGATTTCCTTCAAGTCATCTTCAGTGGTAGTCTCAGATAGGTTCTTTACAAAAACATTATTGAACCTGACATTTCCTGGAGCACTATCCCTCTCCTGCTTACGAATGAAAGGCCCAACATACACCTTCTTGTCATTCATAAGCATCCCATTGAGGTTATCAATAGCAGCCTGAGCAGCCTCATCCTGCTCAAACTGAACGAAGCCATAGCCCTTTGATTCTCCAGAAGCATCTGTTGCGACTTTACACGAAAGAATGTTTCCAAAGACACCGAATGTATCAGACAAAGCTTTGTTGTCTATTGACTTATCAAGATTCTGCAAACATGAAAGTTAGGAAGTCAGGCAACATAACCAACAAGCCAACAATAGCATTCAGAATATGCAAACAAACCTTAATAAATATATTTGCTGCGCCACTCTTGCGCAAGCTGGGCAGGCAACATAACCAACAAGCCAACAATAGCATTCAGAATATGCAAACGAACCTTAATAAATATATTTGCTGCGCCACTCTTGCGCAAGCTGGGGTCACGGTTAGAATACATTATCCTGATAGGTTTCCCATTGATAGGAGTGTAGTTGAGCATTTCCAGCGCCCGTGCAGCTGCAAGATAACTCAATATCAGTACAAAACCAGTAAAAAAGGAAACAGAGTTATTACAAAAATAAAAGCCTTACAGACAAAGTAAGAAGATGCATGCACATGGTTCTATAAGAAAAGTAATAGATATAGAGAACGATCGATTGTAACGCCTTCATGTCATGGAAATAATTTCTTAAATGTACAGAACACCAGGACAACATCAATTACTATCTCAAATCAGAAATCATGATATATACACTCCAGATTTGTGGACATCCACATACCGAGGTTAAATACCAAAACAGGAAAGTAGTACGTCGAAGTAAGCAACAGTCCTAAACCTCCAGATTAAGTGATATACAACAACATTTTTTGCTGTAAAAAATAACAATTTCTGTCCTGAAACTGTTTGTCGACCATCGAAACCATAACTGTCAAAAAATATAGTATATCAGACCCTAACCGCATCAAAACAATAACTACCCCGCCGCCATGAACACACCAACCGTAGACACCGATCGACAAAACCTTGACCGCTCCAAACCCTAAACACCTAAAAACGAACTCGATCGAAGCCCTAGCCGCGCAAAAAACCCTAATCGACCGGCGGGGGGGATCGGAGATGGGGTTCTCACCATCGGTGGGGTTGCTGTAGTTGACGTAGGCGTACCCGAGCGACCTCCGCGTGGTGACGTCCCTGCAGACGCGCACCGACACGACGCCGCCGACCTGAGCGAAAACGTCGAAGAGCTGCGCGTCCTGCACGCTGACGTCGAGGTCCCCCACGTACAGCGACGTCGCCGGGAACGCCGCGGCGGTGGCCGCGGCCGGGGAGCCGCCCTCCGACGCGGAGCTCGCCGCCTGCGCCGCCATCTCCGACCGAAGGATTTGGGTTTTTTTCGGGTTTTTGCGGATTTTTTTGGGTATTTTTTTGGTTTAGGGTTTGATAAGGGGGCTCGCTCCCAACTGCGGCGTCAGGAGAAGGAAAAGGGAGGAGACGACGGGGAAGGGCAGGAGCTCTATTTGTAGCTCGCGGGCAAAACCCTCGTCGACTCTGCCCGTTGGATCGTGTGAGGACGGCTATGATCGCGACGCGCGGGTCGTGCACGTGTCTCGGCCTGACGCGTATTCTAAGGATCGCTGACGTGGGCGGTGCCTCGACGGATTCCAGCTGGTTCGGGAAGGCAGGCAGCAGCAGTCACAACTCACCACCGTTCCAGTGTGTTGCTTAAAAAAAAAAGAGTCGATGGTAGTCGTTTATCGATTTTTTAAATAATATATTTTTATTCTAAATTATGGTAATATATTTACGCTCTACCGTTATGTAACTTGGTCTGGTCATCCAACGGTTACGTGCCACATGTCGAAGTCACCCCGTTGAGCAACTTAGCCTTTAATCGCTTAATTGTAATGTGACATCTCCTAGGACCAGCTCATTTAGACTTGGATTCTGGTTTTATTTTTTACTATTTTTAAATTTCATCTTTTTCTGGTTTTTCGACTTTTTTGGCAGTTTTTTTCTATATTCATTTGCATTATATTTGATGGGCTAACCCGTTTTTCTATTTTTAAAATTTAAAATTTAACTATACCAAATAAACCACAATCAGTTACAGTGCAATTTCAGCAAGCTACAGTGAAAATTCAGTCATAAGCCACCAAAATTCAACCCAACTAAGCGGGCTCCTAGCCGCTCAACCATTTGGTGACTAGGCGGCTATATCCCGTGCGCACGCCAGCTCGAGCGCATTCGCCATTTCGGAGGAGGAGGAGGAGCAGAGCGGTCGTGAGGAGAGAGCAGAGCGGCCGTGAGGAGGGAGGAAGGGAAAGGGGAGAAGAGAGGAAAGGAGAAGAGGGACAGACAAAGAGAGGGGAAGACAAGAGGAGAGGTTCGAACATTGGCGACGATGAGTCCTTGTACTTCTTTGTAAATTTACTTTTGCAACTATAGTAGATTAGCAATTAAAATCATTAGATATATAGTTGTGTCGAGTCTTTCTTGTAGATTTACTTTTAAAACCAAGATAGGTTGGCATCTAAAATTATTATATGTGTAATTATGTCTGGTACATTGCATATTTTTAATAGTTGTAAATAGTGTAGTTATAGAACTAAAGTCAATTTAGTTGTTAATAGTCGTATTTTTGAAACCATGGTAGGTTAGTAACTAAAATCATTATACGTGCAGTTGTGTCGGTACATCGTATATTGTTAATAGTTGTAAATAGTGTAGTCGTAGAACTAACGCCAATTTAGCTGTTAATAGTTGTAACACCGCTATGGCTATACCCTAACCCTTAACCTTAACACCTAACTTATGAAACCCTAAACCCTAATACCGAAATGCGGCTATGACTATATATGTTGAAGAATATGCTGTTTATGCAAGAATACAACTAAATTTTTAAAATTTCCAGAGCTATGTTATAAATAATTAAATCACTAATTGTGCCGTAGTGTTGTAATTGCTTACGTCAAATTGTTTTGCAGGTATGACTCGCAACCTTGGTGGTTCAGACTAGCCTTTCAGCCTGCTGGACTGGTGCGTCGACGCGTAGCATCGCGCCAGCCGTTGTGTCCCGCATCCTGAGGGCACATACGAGGTGACTCAGTTGGGGGTGAACCGTACGCGGACACTCCAACGTGCTAGGAGACTAGATCCACACTAGAGAGACAAGTTTGTCTGCAAACTTTGGCACTTCTTTATATGATATTTTCGCTATGTACTTATTTCTTTGTGCTTTGCAGGCTGAGCGATGCCAGCCTCCTACCTCTCGCGTGGATGGTGGAGGCCACCGACGAGGATGGCGCTCAGGTTGAGAACGACTGGGAGTCCAGGCCAGCCCGGAGTGGTCACGATGGTTCCTATTCGATCGATCGCTGCTGACAGCTCCCAAGTAACTTCCGCGTGATGACGTCCCTACAGACACACACCGACACGACGCTGTCGACCTAAGTGAAAACATTGAAGATCTGCTCGTCCTACACGCCAACGTCGAGATCCCCCCGTACGACGACGCCATTGGGAATGTTGCGGCCACCGCCGCGGCCAGGGAGCCACCCTTTGAAATGGAGCTCGCCGCCTGCGCCTACGCTGCCATCTCCGATTGAAGGATTTGGGTTTTTTCGGGTTTTTGCGGATTTTTTGGGTATTTTTTTGTTTAGGGTTTGATAAGGGATGGGGGCTCGCTCCCAACTACGTCGTCATGAGAAGGACAAGGTAGGAGGTGGCGGGGAACAGGAGGAGCTCAATTTGTTGCTCACGGGCAAAACCCTTGTCTACTCTGCCTGTTGGATTGTGTGAGGGCACAGTTGGACGGCTATGATCGCAACGCGCGGGTTGTGCGCATGCCCTGGCCTAACGCGTATTCGGAGGATCGCTGACGTGGGCGGTGCCTCGACGGATTCCAGCTGGTTCGGGAAGGCAGGTAGTGCAGTCACCACTCACCACCGTTCCAATCTGTTGCTTAAAAAGAAGAGTCGATGATAGTCATTTATCTATTTTTTTAATAATAAATTTTTGTTCTGAATTATAGTAATATACCTATGCTCTACCGTTATGTAACTTGGTCTAGTCACCCAACAATTACGAGCCAAGTGTCGAAGTCACCCTGTTGAGCAACTTAGCCTCTAATTGCTTAACCGTTATGTGACATCTCCTAGGACCTGCTCATTTAGACTTGGGCTTCTAGTTTATTTTTCACTATTTTTAAATTTCACCTTTTTCTGGCTTTTCAGCTTTTGTGAGCTTTTTTGGCAGTTCTTTTTTCTCATGTTCGTTTGCATTATACGTGATGGGCTAACCTATTTTTTCTATTTTTAATTTTTTTAAATTTAATTATCCCAAATAAACCACCATTAGCTACAGTGCAATTTCAGCAAGCTATAGTGAAAATTCAGTCATAAGCCACCAAAATTCAACCCAACTGAGCGGGCTCCTAGCCGCTCAACCATTTGGTGACTAGGCAGCTATATCCCGTGCACACGTTGGCCGAGCGCATTCGCTATTTTGGAGGAGGAGGAGGAGCAGAGCGGTCGCGAGGAGAGAGTAGAGCGGCTGTGAGGAGGAGGGAGGAAGGGAAAGGGGAGAAGAGAGGAAAGGAGAAGAGGGATAGAGAAAGAGAGGGGAAGAGAGGAGAGGTTCATGCATTGGCGACGGTGAGTCCCTGTACTTCTTTGTGTATTTACTTTTGAAACTATAGTAGGTTAGCAATTTAAATCATTAGATATGTAGTTGTGTTAGGTCTTTCTTGTAGATTTACTTTTAAAACCAAGATAGGTTGGTAACTAAAATTATTATATGTGTAATTATGTTTGGTACGTCACATATTTTTAATAGTTGTAAATAGTGTAGTTATAGAACTAAAGTCAATTTAATTGTTAATAGTTGTATTTTTTTAAACCATGGTAGGTTAGTAACTAAAATCATTATACATGTAGTTGTGTCAGTACATCGTATATTGTTAATAGTTATAAATAGTGTAGTCATAGAACTAATGCTAATTTAGTTGTTAATAGTTGTAACACCGCTATGGCTATACCCTAACCCTTAACCTTAACACCTAAATTATGAAACCCTAAATCCTAAAACCCTAATACCGAAATGCAGCTATGACTATATATGTTGAGGAATATGCGGTTTATGCAAGAATGCAACTAAATTTTTAAAATTTTTGGAGCTACATTATACATACTTAAATCACTAATTGTGTTGTAGTGTTGTAATTGCTAACTTCAAATTGTTTTGCACGTATGACTCGCAACCTTGGTGATTCGGACTGGCCTTTTAGTCTGCTGGACTGGTGCACTGACGCGTAGCATTACACCAGCCATCGTGTCCCGCATCCTGAGGGCGAGGACAAGGTGACTCCGTTGGGGGTGGTCCGTATGCGGACACCCCAACGGGCTAGGAGACTAGATCCACACTAGAGAAACAGGTTTGTCTGCAAACTATGGCACTTCTTTTTATGATATTTTCACTGTGTACTTCTTTGTACTTTGCAGGCTGAGCAATGCCTACCTCCTACCTCTCGCGCGGATGGTGGAGGCCACCGCCGAGGATGGCACTCTGGTCGAGGATGACGTGGAGGTCCAGTTCAGCTCGGAGCAGTCACAATGGTTCCCATTCGATCGATCATTACTGACAGCTCTGGTAGACCGATGGCTGCCCAAGACGCATACCTTCCACCTCGTATTCAGGGAGATGGCCTCCACTCTACAGGACATCACTGTGCTACTCGGCCTACCTATTGTAGGAGCCGCTGTCTCCCCACTGGATGCGCTTGCCGGCTAGTGCGATGACCTACTGGGCAGGTTTGAGGGGGTTCTTTTGATCGAGGCTACAGCAGCGTACTGCATCTTCTTGGCGCGGCAGAGGCATGGCCCACCCGTGCGGTGGCTTTCATAGTTTTGGGTGCGTGTGCTATCCATTTTTCCTATTTAGTGATGCACTATCCTTGCCATACGGCGGGCTTAACAGGCTTACTAATTTTTCATTTGTGCACTGGTTGAATGGATGGACCCAAAGGCTGGCCAGTACTAGGTGTTGTGGCACCTCGAGGCATACTTGCTATGGCTATTTGGCTGAGTACTGTTTATTAGCAGCCACGGTGACTCCGTCAGCACCCACCTCATGGGATATGCCAGGGCCATCGCCGACATGGTGGAGGTGTAGATCAGCTAGGGATCGGCATGTGTGACGCATGTTGCAGGACAAGGCCGAACTCTATCCTCATAGGCTGCCCCCTCTTGCTACAGCTATGGTCATTCGAGCGATTCTCCCTTCTAATTGAAGTGGTATGTTTTACAGGCAGAGTAGGAGGGGTAGTAGTAGGATGAGCTGGGCGGGGAAGATAGCGCAGTGGTTGGCAGAGTGGGATGGACGCCCTTGAGGACTATGCAGGAGGGCGCCCCATATGACCCCAACACGTACGACAAGTACCTACGCTGGTATGCTCCGTAGACACGCACCAGGCTGGTGCATGTTGTTAACCCTCCCCTGCTCTTGACTAGCCTAGAGGGTCAGGGTGGGCATGTGGCTACCCCCCGTGATCACCACCACCTCTATTCCTAGATCCCTACTCGCTAGCTTCAGGGCAATATCCATTGATCCCTGACCTATTCGGGCAGGGTGGGTATGGTGGGTATGACACTTAGACGCGTGCCATCGCCCACGTTGAAGGTACGTTTTGTCTCTTGAGGTTTGTTCGTGCCGATGTATTGCACGAATAAATAATATTTATCCTATAGGTTTCGTGCCCCAGTGGGGAGTTAAGCTATCCCCGCTCGAGGATCCCCTAGAGGACATGAATGATTTCTTCATAGATGACACAGGGGAGGTAAGGGGAGCACCTCAGCCCACACTCGTCAACATTCTTTCTGGGTCACAGCTTAGCGATGCCCTACTAGCCACGTAGGCACAGGTGGAGTTGACCACCGAGGCCTCGGGAGCACGGGTCAACAGGGCTCCCGAGCACCCCACCCTGTCGGGGCACCGACAACCTGCACTGAGGAAAGCCAAGCGGGGCCGTATGGGTGGGCACTGACCGGGGGTGGGATGTGGCGACTACGAAGGTGCTACGGGTGGTGTAGCGGCCTAGTGGGAGGCGAGTAGGGGGTTTTCTATACTTGTATTCGTTGTGCATATATTTTACTTCATAGGTACTATGGCATGGTTGTGTATAAATTCCCACGTGTATCGCAATATCACGAACCTTCCTACTTACAAATCATTGCTATCTCAATCATCCTCACAAAATTCTTCAGAAATTTATCGCACTACAACCACATACGATGATTACAAAATGTTATTACGAGTTTAACAGATTTTGTACCCTTGAGAATCTACGAAAATCACAACAAACCAACTTACCTTGTCTGCCCTTTTATTTCCAAAAAAATAACAACCTACAAACAAGATTAGTTAAATGTATTACCTACGAAAATTGCCATTTATTCCCCATAATTATTTTCATTGGATTAACAAAATAATAATAATATTATTTTAAATCACCCAACTAGTGTGTGACTTGTTGAGGTGTTGCTCCACTGTTGACCGACTAGGACTAGTCGCTCAATAGTTGGGTGACTAGTATTAGTCGCTCAACCGGTGGGCGATTGGACACTTGGTGCGCAACCGTTAGGCGACTTAGCTCTAGTCACTCAACGGTAGAGCGACGGAAGATTATTAGTGTAAAATAAAAAATGTAGGTATATTATTGTAATTCAAAATAAAAAATAAATATTTAAAAAAATTCGTTGTTTATCTGCCTCTCTTTTCTCTCAAAAAGAAGTGTGTCAATATATGGACTTGTCAAGTTGTGCGGCTTGTGCTACCCCTTCTGTGTCTTTCATCTTCCCCAAAATCGAAATCCCTAACAAACCCAGTCATCGTCGTCGCATCCTACTCTTGTCCCACACCTCCTCTTCCTCCCCCTTCACACATTACCACCACTGCTCCCTCCCCAAATCTTGCACCATCGTTGTCCCTTCCCCCAATCTCTCGCATTGCTGTCTCCCCTTTATCGCACTACCACTGACATCACCTCCCCTGGCATCTCAAGCTGCCGCCCGCTCCCATAGTCTCTCGCGACACTGCCGTCCCCTCAGTGGCATCTCACGTACCTCTATGACTTCTCACATCCACATCCACACCCCTTCCATGCTTCCCTCCTCCCGAACCCCACCCTTGTCTCTAGTCCATCCTTACCCAGTCGCTCGTCATGTGGCAATGGTGTGGTAGCCGAGTGAGGTAGTGAGTGACTGGCGCTGAGGAAGAAGTGGCGATAGGGCACGACGACTCAACAGCATGCACACGAAACTAGATCTAGGGCTCCTATCCACCGACTCCATCAGCTTCTCCGTCTATCCCATCGACCCCTACCCCTCTCGGTCGATGTCGCCACCTCCCTCTCCTAAAGTCACAGCAGCCGTCCCGCGGTTATCCTCCCTCGGCCATCTAGGGTAAGGCCGATGTCCCTAATCCCCCTATGTCTTTATCAATTTGGTGATGATGATTCAAATCTGATCGGTTGTGCTCTATGCCCTCCTTTGTGGTACCATTGACATGTCCCCTTCTCTGCTCTGCCTTCACATGGACGTCCTTGTGTGGGTGGAGGGAGTGGAAGAAGAGGTGGCCGCTACAATCCGGTGTCTTCCCTGTGCTCTGTGGCAAGTGCAGGTATGACTCCTTTATGTTGGTAGTATGTTGTGTTATTCATGTGTTATGAATGGAATAAACTGAATGGATAATTAATTCATTCTTATTTTTGTGTGTATTTGATGTTGTGCCATTTTCTCTTAAAATAATGATTTTTACCTCTCAAAAGGGTGATAATTTGTGGATCATTCCTTGTAATGACTTCCCCTATAAGTAGCAACTCCCTGCATCCACGGTGACACAAACAAGTAACAATAATGTCTGACAGTAGTAGCGGAGTAGCATAGTCGTGATGGTTGAGGTGGCATTGACCAGCAATATTGGCAGTGGGACTGTTGTGGTTACAGACCAAACAGAGAGAGAGAGTAGTAGTGGGGAGTTGAGTAAAATGAATGGCCTAGGCCCCTTTCCTCATGTCCTATGTCTTATATTCCCTCCACATGGGGAGTGCCTTTACAGTTATACCCTTATACATGAGTTCTCCCCTCAGGGGTACCTATGTCACTATACATGTCCCATTCTGGGCCTTGCACTCCCGAAACAGGCCTGCTGGGCTTAGGTGGGGGCCACCCCTACAACAGGGACACATTTGCCCTTATCTTGTTATTCAAAGTAAGTCATGTCTTTGTTGTTTCTGCCTGCTGGGTGACGAGATGAACAAATGGCCATGCAAATGGAATTGGAATTGGTTGTCTAACAACATGAGGTCGATGTCAATCATGGCTATATTTCTGAAATTATGTCGCTCAATGCAAAGGATGATTAACTATTTCTTGGTGTATCAAGTCTCGCTTTTGCCATCTTGTAACCATATATAATGCATAAATTTCTCTGTTAATGAGTGGCAAACTAAGATGCATGTAGGATCATTCTCATATTAATTTCTTAGGGATCATATTGAGGATTCGTGTTAGCTACTATTCCATATTGTCTGTAATGGCAGATTATTTTTCTAACTATCTTTGTATGATGCTTACATGTTTATGCATTTTGAGTAAATATTTATATTTTTACATGAGCTCTCATTTTCATTTTTTGAATATAGGGTTGTATCATATTGTCCATGCTTCACTTTCCAAGTTTGTTGAATCGGCATTGGCCAAGTGAGAGGTGGTGGTTGATGCGAAGGGTCAAAGTTTGAGTTAGGTGGTGCAAGTGGCTGGTTGAGAAGGTGAAAAACTAATAGCACCTCGTTCCAATAATTTTACACATAGACAATATGCATTCTTTCATCATTGTTCTCAACTGTTCATTATTCCACTTAATTTGTTGCAACAATACTGATGAAACATGTGTAAATTAGTGTTGTAGCTATCGCTTTTCTTTTTCCTTATAGAGTATTATTTGTTCTTGCCTTGCTCTTGGATTTTGTTTCATTCATGTAAACCTGAAGCTTTAATTTGAAGGTAATGCCACATAATGTTAAGCATTTTTTGCCTTGGTTGGAACTAAAAGCTCAAGACATCTATTCTTTATTTCAGAGTAGATTAATAAGGGTAGGTATTAAGTGTTTTGTGGATTTAGGGTTGAATCTTTAAACAAAATAAGGACCAATTTACTATAAACTCACATGTTAGGCACTACCAACAACAATAACAAATAAAGCTCTTGGCCTTCTTGTGATGCTTGTAGCATGGGGGATTATAAGGCAATCCTTTGGTGTTGTTTGCTAGTTGCAATCTCTTTTGGACCATATTACTACTTGATTCAAAGTTATTTTGTGCAATTATTTTCAATTTCATATTGTTGATTTGGCTGTATTTTGGTGGGCAGTCTAGAAGCTACACTACACTTACATCTTTCTAAAATATTGGGCATATCAGCTAAAGAATGAGCTTTAGGAAGGTCGGGTAGCTATAGCTATCCAACTTCAAGCAGTTGCAGCAGCCATTGAAAATGGGGCGTCAGAGAGTAATGGCACCTCAAAGGAGGGCACCTAGGAGTAACGACACCTTGATTGTATTGCTAGAACATGAATTTTATTTTGTGGAGAATAGAAGATTAGTCTCTTTTTTGCGAGCACCTTTAATGATTCTATATTTGTAAGAGTCCTTGGGTGTTTGGTTACCTAGGTGCTTTTCATTCGAGGTTATGTTTTTTTTTCATTTTTCATGAATTCTAATTGTAGTAACTTCTAATGCTAAGTGGATTTGGGTGCTCTATGAGACCATGTGGAGGTCACCCCTATGTGTGTGATGAGCATTTAACTATGTTTGTGCTTCAGGTGTCGAAGTTTGAGTTTAATTTTAAGTGTTTGTAGTTTGAAGTGTTGCTATTAGGTTCAGGCAGTTGTATCGACTTGGCAACAATGATAGTACTAGCCTGGCATCAACGATAGTATTGGTGTGGAACTACGGTACTACCGTAGGTGTAGTATGACCGGCTTTTAGATGGTAGTAACTATTTTCCAAAGATGGTCATTTGGAGGTTTTGGGTTTTGACCAAGTCTGGTAGTACCGAAGTTGGAACAACGGTACTATTGAAGAATGGTATCACCGAGCTTTGTATTGTGGTACTACCTGGGCGGTAGTACTAGCCTTGTATGAGTAGTCATATTGCTTCCCTGTTATCAGAAGGAGTTAAGTCGGTTTGTAGTGGTTTGACTGACCGTTGGTTGGTGGTTAGACCAGCCTCTGGGAAGTTGAGTGATTTGACTTGGTTTCGATTGTGTTAGTCATGGTGGGAGTCCATGCAAGGTGTTAGTCATGGTAGGAGTCCATGCAAGTGTCAGTCATGGCAGGAGTCCATGAATGTTGTGTTTTGTTGATGAGAGTCAAGTGCACACCATTTGTGCTCAAAACGGTTGCTTATTCTTTGATGTGTAGGGTATTTGATTATTGCTATGGATAACGACAAGACCAAGGCTAGGAGAGGTGACCTGAGGCTATGGCGTATCGCGTAAGTCCGGGTGGAGCATCATCTCAAATAGAGAAGCACAGGAGAACGGCAAGGATCGTGATGAGGCAAGTGTATGCATGTGGTGTGCCATTGGACTTGAGCATTCCAAGTGGTGATGGTCCTACGTACAATCTTAGTAGCAAGCATTGGTCATTATGAACTTCGTGTGGAGGTTGCTTCGAGAAGAAGCATCGTGAAGGCTGGTGGGTGAAATTGAGAAAATTATCTAATACCAGGTGAAGAGGCAATTTGTTAAACCATGGTGATAGCCTAAATGGTTTAGGTCACATCTCAGAGGATGGAACATCTTATCGAGCTACTGGAGCCATATGGAAGTTGTGCTTTAAAAAGCGTACAAGTGTGTGTAACTGTGAAACCCGTTTGTGTGTGGATTACCAGGTTTCCCCATTTGTAAGTGGTTATATCCACTAAGGGTGTACTAATTAGGGTTTGGTGAGAGGTGAAGAGCCTCTACTATATAAGCCCTAGTATGTGTTGAGAGATGAAGAAATTACTCTAGGAGAGAGAGGTTAGAGTTTCCTTATATTGGGAACTCTGTGTGTGTGCGCTCTAGGGTTAGAGCTATGTGCTCTATGAAATGAATATCCAACTTCATCTAAGTGAGTTATGTCATGGATTCCTCATTATGCTTTTGATTTACTTGGTTTTCTTGGTTAGATTTCATCTCCTCTTGATCTCTCTTTATGCTAAGAAAGTGTAAGAGGTAGAGATATCTCTTGGAGATCAGATCCCATCCATCTAGACACTTTCTATGGAAAGTTATTATGATTGCCTAGTTTACCTCAAGAGGTGGGTGATTTTGAGGTTTTGATCTTGAAGAAATTTTAGCTTGAGTTTGTGCTATGATCTAACTTCCTATAACATGTGAGAGCCCATTCAATATTATCTAGATCATAAGGGCTCACGAGTAAGAGTAGATCGTTGTTTCTCTCTTTTGCTCGATTTTGGTGCAACCTTCGTTGTTTTGAATAAAAGTCAGAACTTTAGCATTGATGTTTATCTCAGGTGCTTTGTGGTCTTTGGCTTTTAGCTTTGGGCTAGGTTGTTGGCTTGAGTTTTTTGTTGTACTTTGTTGCTAATATTTGGGGGAAGATTTTGATAGGTCATTCCCCCCATCTGACTCGTCATACCTAAGCCTACACATTCACTTCTTAAAAAATTTTAATGTTTGATTTTGTGGAGGACATAAATCTGTTCAATATCACATTGCTTGATTACAACACATTTGATATGTTTGGGGAATGCATGTTTCAGGGGAAAAGATGTGTCTAACTACTTTGATTCAAGTTTTACATTTTGTATATAGAGAAAAATAATTGTAGATTGCTTTGGAAGACTTTCATAACGTATAATTAGATATCTTTCAAGTTTCATTGTAACGCACAAGCACTTGGCTAGTAAATGAAAAAGGAAGAAGAAGAAGAGGAAGAAGCACAGTCACCAAATAGATTAACCTTGGGATATTTGGATTTTGGAATATGAATTTGGACGGTCTCGAAATCAAATGTGTACTAAATGTGAATTCGGTTGTGAGTATAGCATGGATAGTGTAAACTATAAAAGTATAATAATTGTTACATGGAATTCTTGATTTTAGGTGTTTTTGTATTTGTTTCCATTATTTGCATCAAATTCTTGATTTGGGTTGGGCAGGGGAGCATGGTGAAATTTAACTTGCATTAAATGTGAATTTGGTTATGAATGTAGTATGGATACAACTAACTGTTGTGTAGAATTATTAATTTGAACTGCATTTATATTAGCATGCTTCTGTGATTGTGTGGAATTCTTAATTTGAAGGGCTTTCGTTACTATAGTTCCATTTATTGTAACAATTTTGGGTTGGCCGGGGCAATCGGGAGCGAAAACAAACTCATCTTAAATGTGAATTCACTTATGAATGCAGCATGGATACCGTTACATCAAAACGAATATATTGATTGTTGCGTAGAATTACTAATTTTAAGTGTTTTGATTTACCGTGCTTTTGTAATTGTGTAGATTCATAAAATTGGGTTGATTATTGTGTTATATCAAATTTGTAATTTGGGTTGGGTTAGGGGGGATTGATGCAAAAACTATCTTACGAGGATATAATAATCCTCAATTTATTATGTATCTATAAATAATATTATTGCGTCATCCTGCTCCCTAAGTATGCTCCTTGTATTCGTAAGGGAGAGACCAAACCATGTGGTCATGAGCCTTTCCATGACTGCTCCTTGGTCGTGAGCCTTTCTATAACCACTTCATGATCATGAGTCTTTCCACGAACATGACATAGTCATAAGTTGTTCTATGACCACCCTGTGGTCATAGACTTTTCTACGACTAGCCTGACTTCGACCAGCTTGTCTACGATGACCTGCTACATTGCGAGTATGTCTAACAAGGCAATTAACATATGTAGTTGTCCTCTCGAATAACCACATGTAACTTCTTCCTATCTTTAGCGATAATGCCTGGTGACGAGGAGGAATCTTGTAATTGATAATAAACTCCGTCAGATAGTTATCGTCTGATTCGTCGAGACATCTCTTGGCATGGAGTAACCTCCACCTCTTCGTACGCTATATAAAGGCTAAAGTCAGGGAGGAGGAGGGCAAGCGAGAGGATCAAGAAGGACAAGACATCAAGCATTAGTCTTTCTCTTGATTGTAATAAGTAAACACAATATAGCAACATAGGAGTAGGGTTGTTATTCTCTCCGGAGAAGGCCCAAACCTGTATAAAAATCCCTGTGTCTTTCTCTGTGTGGTCAGGTGTTTGATAGATCCCCCGAAACAAATAATCATATGTAAGATCGATATTAGAACACTGACAGCTGATGCTATCCGTGCGGAACATCCAAACTGCGGTAACTCCTCGTTGACAAATTCTCTTCTTCTTGATGTCATCATGGTAGGAGAATGGAATGAGAAGAATTGATTCGACCTGGCCGAATACGCAGATCTCAACATGGATGCCTGTTATGACTACGAGCAGAGTATACTTTTATCCGATTGTGAGGCTGCCTCAAGAGATCCTTCATGAGATCCTGGAAATCGCACCATGGATAAGGTTGAGGAGGGATCCTTATCCCCCTCCAATGTTATGCACAACAGAGGAAGCAGGTTCCTCAAAGGGAAAGGGTCAATCTGATCATAAGCAGGACTAAACTAAGGCATATCTATAACATGATGAGGGATTCACGTCTAAATGTTCGAGTCTTTTAGCAGCCGTCTGATTTGGTTTAGGAAGTCCTGAAATTTATCATTATGGGGCTCCATCAACATCTGGTGGTCATAACCTTTTGGTTGTCCCCGCTGAAAGCATCTAGGCCCCTAAAAATGGTTTTGGTAATTAATGAATTCATGTGAATATGGGACTAATGTGTTTTATGAGCATATGAAGGGTTAATCCACATGTGAGCGACAAGATGCAAGCAAAGGACAAATATAAAGACTCAAGTTGGTTCAAGACAAAGATATACTTAGTGTAAGATCTCCTTTTAATTTTACCGGTCTTTGGAGAATGGTGGAAGACCGGATTATAGGGTAGATAATCGTACCATAAAGAGGGATCATGGCGAGTAGCTTGAAAGCAAATTCCTTGTGCCATTTGGATCAATATTAGAAGCTTGCATTCATCAAAAATCAAATTTAAAACTTAGTCTGTGCTCTGTCTGGACGTGCGTTAGTACCACAAATTTGAACGTCGGAACTACCGGAGAGCGGTACTTTCGCGCCCAGAAGCGGTAGTATTGGCGACCGGAAGCTCCGGCTTTTTGAGCGGAGCCTTTTTTCCAGAGAGCACCCAGATGCTTTTTAGATTTTATGAGAGCGGAAGTACCGACGGTTTCAACGTTGGAACTACCGCAGGGAGCGGTAGTTCTGCATTTTGATGCGGTACTTCCGGAGTTCGGTAGATCCAGAGGGTGAGCGGATCGTTTTTTCCAGAGAGCACCTCCGGATGATTTCTGAATTTTCATGGAGCTAAAGTACCGGCGGTTTCAATGCCGAAACTACCGCAGGGAGCGGTAGTTCCACTATTCAGAGTGGTACTTCCGGGGTCCGGTAGCTCCAGACTCAGAGCGGAACATTTTTTCCAGAGAGCGCCAAATTTGGGACCTTTCGAATTTCGGCCAGAGCGGTATTACCGCACCGACTTTGCGGAACTACCGGAGAGTGGTAGTACCACGAATTACAACGGCGGTAGTACCGCGCCGCCAAATCCAACGGTCACTGCAGAGCTCTGACATAGCCGTTCTACCGCGAAGATTTGGTAGCGGTAGTACCGGCACATGGGGGCGGTAGTACCGCTCATCCTGAATTTTTCAAGAATTTGTGCCAAATGGCTAGTTTTGGTTGGTGGAGGCTATAAATACCCTCATCACTGCACAAGGGCTAAGGTTAGAGACTCATTGCATATTTCTTGAGCCCTAGAGCATTCATTCCACCCTCATTCTCACATTGTGCATTAAATTTGAGGTGGTTGAGCAAATAGTGCTAGAATTCATTAGTTGATCCAATTGGCACTAGATTGCATTCAAGTGAAGCCCGGATTCATTACTCTTAGCGCTTGCCGGCACTTGGACGATTGGGCGAAGGTTCGATCGGTGATCTTTTCAAGAAGCTTGTGAGAAGACCCGGTGGTTTGTGAAGGTCAGAGCTCACCTACCTGAAGCGGGGAAGAGCTACCACTAGTGATCGAGGTGCTTCGGTTTAATTCGTGGAGCCGGCCCGATTCGTTCAGACTAACCTCAACGTGGACTAGGGGAAACCAGCAAATTTCCGAACACCACGGTAAAAACATCGGTTGTGTTCATCTCTTTCTTAGCTCTTGTTTATTTACTTCATTGTGATCATTCGCTTACTTAGAGCTAGGATTGCTAATATTGACTAGAATTGTGTAGGATTAATTTCTTTACATTCTTGCTATTTAAATTGTGAAGAATTAATCAAGTGAACAAGAAAAATTTAAAAACCTCCTATTCACCCCCCTCTAGTCGGTATCCTTGATCCTACACCCGCAGAGAATGTGGGTGGACTCCCTGTGAGTCCGTCCATACTTTCGTAGGGCTCAACTCCGATCAAAGATGGTTATAACCCAGAGTTCCCGTTCTTGGAGGGGCTTACTCCAGATCTCAAGGCACTGCATGGTTGACCTGCAGGTGTGCAAACTGTGCCTACGAGCTAGAACAATGGTTACAGAGGATGACCTGTAATATACATATAGTAAAGACTCGGAAGAGCACGTACCCGTTTGCGGCACCAAAAGGACCCTATGGTAGGCCAGTCCACGTCACCCCCATGGTACATATCTGTGCGGTACGGACTGCTATCGAACAGCATTGGCTGTCCGAGGGGAAGTGCTCGAACGACCACAGATACAGCAGGAGGGGCAGCCTGTGAGGATAGGGGTCACCCTCGTCTTGCGGCAAGCGTTACACATGCCGCGGTAGGTCGTGACAAGTACGACCGATCTCCAGCTGACATGCACCTCATCCCCACCAGCGATGGCCCTTGCATACCACACAAGGCAGGCGTCGACGGAGTCACCGTGGCTACTGGTAAATAGTACCCAACCAAACCGTGGACGTGCTGGTCCAGCAAGCCGAAAGACCAGTCTGAACCACCAAGGTCGCGAGCCATATCTGCAAATTGATTTTAAGCTATCAATTATGACACAATTATTTACAGATATAACAGAAAGTAAATATTAAATATAATAATTGAGTGAATTATACTAAGGCGTACCTGCGGGATCCTTGAATTTTATTTTAGTCATGTGTGAATTTTTACAACTCAAATGCTATGTAAATCATCACGTACAATTTTAATTGCTATGCGTAATCTTAAATCGTTGCATACTATTTTAAATCGACACATCCTATTCTAATTGTCATGAACAGTTTTAAATCTTTTGTGCCTACTAGTTATTCTAACAAGTAACAATACTTATCACATGGTTTCTACATTTTATAGCGGCTAACAAAATTAACCGCGCCTTCAAATGCACAACAGAGCGATCTAAATGGCAATGTAATTATTAACAACTAAATTACCATTAGTTTCTAAAGTACAAATTTAATGAGTTCAATTGCTATCCTATCATGTTTAAAAAATAATTGTACAAAAAATATAGAAAACTCACCATCGTCGATGCGCAGATCTCTCCTCTCTTCCCCTCCCTCTCCTCTCCTCCTCCCCTCTTCCTTCTCTCCTCCTCCTCCATTCCTCTTCCCCCTCCTCTTCTCTCCTCTTCCTCTCTCCTCCTCTTCCTCCTCTCCTCTCTTCTTCTTCTCCTCCTTTTTTTCCTCCTCTTTTTCTCCCCTCTCTTTCACTTCTCCCCCTTCCTTTCTTTCTCTCGGGCGAATGAGGCACAGCGCGCTCGGCCGGCCGTGCGGCTTTAGGTATGTACCCCCTAGTTGCTCAACTGTTGGATGAGTAAAGGCAAAATCGCTCAACCGTTCGGCGACTAGGGTCTAAGTCGCTCAACTGTTGGGCGACACAGCCTAATCACCCAACGGTTCGACGACATGGACATGTGTCGCCCAACAGTTGGGTGACTAGCCCAGGGCCCAACCGTGTGTCGATATGCGGTCAAAATTGCAAAAAAAAAGAATAAAAAATTGTGGTTGGGAAGGTTACAGTAGCAAAAGCCATTGGAATTAATATTTTATATATCGGAATAATTCGTTTTGTTATTAATGGGAAAAAGGATGGCTAAAAGAAGAGAAATCATTAGTTATTCATTAAGGTTAATTTGATTCAATGACCAGACTTCTGCAAGGATATATAGCTCGGAGGCGACGAACAAAAATGCGTTCACTTGCCTCAAACTTTAGAGGGGCTCATTTAAGACTTCACAAGTATAATTTTGTGATTTTGAATAAAAATAATTATCTAAAAAAATTCCAAGTAGCAACCTGTGAAAGAAAAGACCACCATTCCTGCTGAGTGATAATAAATTCGTAGACATAGCCCTGGAAGTCACACAGATTGGCTTCGAGTTTAGTGGTTTCACGCACCACAAGAGGCGCAGGAATCATCACATCACCGATGACTTCGCCATTTGTTCTGCTCAGGAGTCTCTGGTGTTAGATTGATCTCTCTCCTGATTAGCCCAACGGCTAATCGGGGCCTTGATCCGCGCCCTGATCGGGGGCGCCCAGCCCATCTCTTGGCTGGTGGGTCCCCGTCGCGCTGCGCAATAAATAGAGGGTGGGGGCCGGCGGCTCGACTAACGAGGTTCGCCTGAGCCGCAGACCCCATCCGACAAAACCCTAGACCGATCTAGAGGGGGCGCAGTCAGCGGCGGGAAGCCCCATCGCCGTCCCCGTCACCGGATCTACGCCGCCGCCACCGTCCTCCTCTTCCCCGACCGTCGCTGCCCGTGCGCAGACTTCACCGACGAACCCGCGATGGCCAGCTCCTCCTCCACGCAATCGGACGGTTGGTACCCCTAACCCTAATCCTCTTCTCTCTCGAATCCGAACAAGAACACACCCTCAGATTTAGACCTAGAAGATCCTAATAGGACCTAACATCTGGATCTCACGAAATGTCTGCAGAGGGGTGGTTAGGAAGGAGTCTATAAGTTATCAAATTGAATTATAGAAATCATTCATAAAACACACAGTAAAAGCAAAACAGCCTGACATTACAAGCAGCATGATATCCTTATTTTACCTGCTACAAAAATATATTACTGAGCTGAAGTAAAAAAAGTGGTGGTGCGGATTAAAGACTAAAGTGCTCAACAACACCAAGGTTTTCAAAAATCAGTACTAGGATCTACTATTAACTGGATGGTATACTGTTACTAGCTAGGCGGTCATTATATGATACTCAACCCGATACTGGCCAGCATTGTATGGTATTTATGGAATGGTCACCTTTTTTTATTCAGAAGCCTGAATTATTCTCATTAACTAGGAATAATAAGGTTTTTCAACACATTAACTAGAATTTCTCAAGTTAGAGAAACATTTTCAAGCATGAATTTGCCATGGTTATCCATAGAGCAAAGAAAACCTATCAACCATTCATTGAGAATTGGTTCAATAGTCTTATTTGATTTTTTTTCTTTTCTTTTTTATAAATATCTTCTGTATCTCCTTTTTTAAAAAGTATTTAATATATATTTACAGAAGGATCCTTTCCTACTGTTTCAATTAAAAAAATTACATCAATCGGTACACAAGTACATTATAATGTATTGTTTAGTCACCAGGATTATATTGCTATCACCAATCAGTTTTTAACTCTGTAATGTGAAGGTGCTATGCGGTTGAAACATTTTATATTAAGGTGGGTTGCTGTTTCTCAACATGGAAAGATGAAAAATTCCCGTCATAGAAAATTGCTTGACTTGCAAACCAGAGCATTCCATCCGAATACTTTACAGTAAAAAAAAACTAAACATATAAAACAGATGCATAATTGGGCAATAAAAACAATTCAGTGGCCCCTGTCGGTTCGGCTTGAGCTTCTGGCTTCTGGTTTATTTTTCACTATTCATAAATTTCGTCTTTTTCTGAACTTTTGGCTTTTTGTTGAGCTTTTTTGCCGGTTCTTTTTTTCCTGTATTTGTTTGTATTATACATATTGAGCTAACATATTTTTTATATTTTTAAATGTTTTTAAATTTAATTATGCTAAATAAGCCTCTGTCAGCTACAGTGTTTTTTTCAGCCAGCTACAGTGTTTTCAGCTATAAGCCATGAGCTTTTAAGCCCAACTGATCACCATAGGTTTAATAGAAGATACCTTAGGTTTAATAGAAGATTCCTCTTCTGTAAGGTACTTCTATGCTTTTCTTAATATTGATTTGCACAATTTTTAAAGCACGTGAATGATTGATAGATGTTACTTATCTCTTCATGTGCTTTGAGATTAGTGTTACTTTTGTTAGAGAGGAAAACATATAAGTATTTCTTTGCTTGTATTTGTACCAGCAGTCCACTTCCTGAAGCATGACAAAATATTCAAAATTCTGCCAATATAATAATACCAGATACTATGGATCATAAAACATTATAAAACTACTAGATCATACAGCATTATAAAACTACTCGGTAGGATATGAGAAAAGTAATGGAAAAGACCTAGAGTTTATCTGTACATCTTAAAGTGCTATAGAAAATATACTACGACGAAGGTTTTTTCGAGAACACGCAAAAAACTTACGTGTCATTTCATTAATAGAAGAAGAAAGAGTACGATTAATTACCTAACCAAATTGATCAGGTAAGAAAGTACAATTAGGTTTGCTCATGCCTCTCTCTAAATCAGGAACAGAAGAAAAACATAAAAGACTAAATAACACAGACAAAAGTAACACAGCTACAATATCCAGCTGCAAGACCAAGGTTTTTAGGGTGTGTTTGGTTGAGCTGTGGCTTCTGAAAAAGCTGCTGTGAGCTGTAGGCTGTGGAAAAGCTGCTGTAGGTTGTGAGCTGTGGAAAAGCTGTAAGCTGTTTGGTTCAAACAAGTATAAAACTTACCTCCTATCTCTATTTTCCTTGAAACAACTGTGAAACAGCTCTCTATTTTCACCATTTCAAAAAGCAGAAAGCCAAAAGCCAAAAGCAGGGTCCAAGGTGCTTTCAAAACTGTACTACCCAAAAGTAGCTGCTTCTGAAAAAGCAGCTTCTGGTTTCCACCCCTTTGGTTGGCTTTTAGCTTTTTGAAAGCAAAAGCAGCTCCTAAAAGCTTAACCAAAGGCACCTTTAGTATCGGGTTCCTAGGTATGATCATTTTGTTGTACATAGGATCACAATTCTAGAATCTTACCTTAAAACCCATGAGTCAAAAGATCATAAGGTTCTCAGTCGTTATTTTTTATGGTCCTTTCTAATTAAGATCCTATGTATGGAGATCCTAACAACCTTGTATCACGGCAAGTAGATGGTAGTGCACTGACGTATTAACGAATAATACTTGGTTTTTGCAGTTCAGAACGGATCTTGTAATATGAGTTCCTAGTAAGCAAGTGATTCAAAGCTCTAAGAAGGAATACCTGACATCGAGTCCAACACTAATAGATCATAATCTGAGACAACGCCAACCTGCAGGTGGAAATAAGATTGCGTTGTAGATGAGTATTGTGATCACATGCAAGAATGAAAGTGTAATCCAATCCAACAAATAGAATTCAATAAGAAAGCATGATAAAGTTGACACAATTCAACTATCTTTGCAATTAAATGTTTCCTAAGACATAACAGGATACATTACATCAAAAGGCATACAAAATGTTCAGTCATGTGACAAGGAAACCATTTGTACACCCTGAATATGAACATTCAAAGCTTTCTAAACCCTCGGTGTAGAATTACAAAACTAGCTCAAATTTATCATGTATACATCCAAGAAATATTGATCTGATAAAAGTTTCAAAGTAAGTTTGTGAAGTAAGAAAAATCTCTCATCATGTTACTGAAACAACCATTTTAGCAAGGAAATTTGAAGAAGTAAACTTAGAAGTGGCCAGCCAAACTTTGCATTCAAAATTCCACATGCTTGCTAAAATGGTATCGAGCATAACCTTGTTCTGAAAATTACAAAAAGAAAATAAAATAATTGGATAAAATTTTGGCAGCACTAATAACCAACTTGCAGTTGTCATCTAAACAGGGAAACTCAGAGATCCTGTGGTGCACCAGCATCTCAAGTGCTGTACACAAAGCAAAAGAAGTCAGCAATTTGCAACATCATCCATAAGCAGAGTAGAAGTACATAGTTTAAATAAACACATGAGAGGCTTCTTTTATGCAATACACGTCTTTTCTTCTTTCTCTATTATTCACTCGCTTCTCAAATTGTTTAACAAGAAGTATATAGTTTAAATAAGCCTCACGCACACACAATCACTTACTTGTACATGCACCCAATAACTTCACTAGTTAGACTCCCTGTGACACGATTCTCTATGACTCGGCGCACATCGCGCACTACCCGTAAGACTCAGTCCAACTGAGACCAACTCAGATGCTTACGATCACACACACAGACCTAAGTCTACGACCACACACAGACCTGACCAAGTCGACTTCTTACGACTCTGAGTCCTTCGACCATGGTGTCTTTACCACAGCTCTTACCGCAATTCCGATCGTACCGATCATACAAAGCTGGTACTACCGGTCTTCGACCACACAGGTCTTCTGAGCACCAACCGGTACTGTAGCTTATGAGTACCGACCAGTTAGGTCGGTTACTGTAGCTCTGACTACCAACCAATTACTATAGCTTACGACTACTAACCGGTTCTTGGTAGCTATCGACCGGTTCGCTGTAGCTTATGACTCTAGGGTCTCTAATTGCTACAGTAGTCCTGAGTCTTTGACTCTGGGATCTTCGACTTTTACACATACTTGGACACATGAGTATTAGACACACGACTACACAGTACTCGAACACATGTGTACTCAACATACGACTACATAGAACTCGAACACATGAGTACTTGACACACAACTACACAGTACTCGACCACACACGAGTACTCGACACATGACTACAATCAACAACAAGATTAGTTCCAACAAGCCACATACTTCCAACAAGCCACATGTATGTGGCTTGTTATAGTACGACCATCTTGAAAGAAAGTTAACATTATCAACTCTACATCGAATTCCCGTCCATTGCAATATCTCTTGTAATGCCCCTATTTTTGGGGTCATTAGGTTTTCCTCGCAATTGCCCAGGATTGTTCAACTGCGAGTACTGCAAATGGGTGTGCATCATTGCCATCATAACTTATCCATAAAAGCCAAACTTTATTACAAAATTGTCTTAGCAGCCAGGTTTTACACAGTGGGCGTGCAACCTAAAGTTATATTACAATACAAAAGAACTCCACAGATGTGCCTAAGTGTAGAATAAACCCTAACACCAGGCGTCGTGAACATCGTAGGGATCTTTAAAGCCTTCCTCAATAGTTCCTTCATTATTTTCCCAAGCATTTTCTGTTAATGGTTTAGCAAGTGTGAGTACAAAAATTGTACTCAACAAGTCACATGGGAAAACACTATATAACTACTTATCAGGATTTTCAAGAGATGGGGATATAGTTGTTTTATCATTGTCAGTGGATGCAATTTTTGGTTTGCAAACATTTTTAGTATAAAATAACAAACATAAACTTAAGGAATTAGGGTTTCAACATCTTGATTACCACACTTTAGCATTTCCAAATCATTTCCAAACATAGCTTCATTTACCTTGCTGTTGGAATCACCCATTAAACACAACTTTATTTACCGGAAGCACAACATATTTGAATACTATTAAGTTATGACTCTGCAGAGTTGCCCAGCTTTACCCACAAGATTTCTCAGGCTCTCAATATCATGCAATAGACACGTGACATTTTCACGTGTGACTAAGTTGAGAAAACAAGATTGTTTCACTGCTCATCTCTTTGTATAGCCTCTACCTGGTAGGGACTAGGCAATACAGGTAGTCAGCATTCCACTGGCCATCGCGAAAAGCGTGACCCGACTCCCATGTAATCCTATCGTTGTTAAGTATGGTTTTACCGTTTCATACCAACTTTTACACACACATGGGCTATTCCCTTTTTGAAACCCCAATAATCTGTAGATATTCAATCGATTTGAGCAGCTACTAGACTAGATTTGACAAGTCAAAGCTTGTTGTTGAGCGGTCACTATGTTCTTTACTTAACATAAGATTATAGTCCTTACTTTTCATCAACAAGATAACTATCCATAAATCAATACTCCAATGTACTGTGGCACGACACTGCAACTACTAGTGTATAACAGTTGAATTTTCTAAACTAACATAGTATATTTTATTGTAATTTATCATTAGTAAGGCTTGTCAAGGTGAATATGGCCATCAAATTAAATAGGGATTTTTCAGGTGGTAGGATATAACTAAATATCATGTCATTCTAAATATTTATTGTACAAGAAATAACAATGCGTAAATAAGATAATAAAAATACTGATAATTAAATAATTAAGGGAATTTAGGTTTAATATGATCAAAAATATATGACTTGCCTTGTGGATCAACGTATTCTACAAGTTCGTATTCTTTTGAGTCTTGAGCTTGTCCTTGAAAATCTCCCTCCTGGATTAGTTGCTTTGCAACATCGTGTGCTAATGCAAAAGCAATAAACATTCAATTCCGCGCTCAATGGATTGAGCTAGGAAAAAGAGAGAAAATAAAGAAAGGAAAGGAAAGAAAATAAAATAAATTAGGTTTGAGGTTTTTGGGGTTTAATATGGTGGAATGGAGTTGAAATTTGGATAGACGAGCTCGAAATAGATGAAATGGACATATAATGCATTTTAGGGTTTGGATGAACAATAATGAGTAAATACTATACATTGCGGGTCTAAATACTATTCATGGTGGGTTTTGTACTGTATGCTATCGGGTCAATTACTGTTCATACTAGGTTGGTTGCTACAGTGTTGGATCGCTATAGTATCGGGTTTGGTTCAGGTGAATAGTAACTGACGGCACTATTCATCATCTCCCTCCATGCATTGCTATAGTAGTTGTGGTGCTTTGCAATGAAAACAAAGGATATGGGTGGACTCCTGATGACGAGGGGGTTCCATTTTTGGTCTTGGGTGTGGTCGGGGATAGCCGGAGCTTCACCGGCGGTGAGGTATCTTTGTGACGGTTTTTAATGGCAATGGTGATGATACGGGCCAACTAGGTTTAACCCTAGTTGACGCGTGATTTACCCTATCTTTCACAGTACTTATAACCAATAGTAATTATTGCTCGAGGGCGTACCAGTAAATTAGCAGAAAACCAAGTGCATGTGTGTATATGTATCAAGCCCTAGTTCCTCGTGTTAACAACAATAGTAGCAATGTCTCTCAATCCCCAATCAGCTAGCATGCACCAAGCTAGTAGTTGGAACAGCAAACAACTCAAACCACACAACAATAATCAAGTAGTGCAATAGTTCAAAGGACAGATTCGGACCAACCTTTCGTCAGCAGCAATTAGAAGATAATTAATCCTTGGTTACACCAATGATTAGCAGCAGCCGCACAAGATATAGTCAGGGAAAAAGAGAACTCCCAAACCAATCTAAATAGAAGGACTCGCAAGCAAAGATCACCAGGATCAGCTCTGATCAAAGAACAACAATCACATTCTTTAATCTCACCTAGAACAAAACCATATACCGGTTTGCTCAAGAACTCAATAAACGACTTGGGTCGCCACCCTGGCATTTTCTTCTATCTTTTATAACTCAAATAACAGCGTCCCTTACAAGGCCGAAGCCCTTAGCTTTTATATGCCACACACACATGCACCACAACTTGACTCAGACTCGGACTCTATGTTAATGTCTAGTCGGACTCAACTAACACACCAACTCAAGCCAAAACCTAGAAACGAACTCGTACACAATAGTCGTATACACACATACATGCATACGTATACATACATGTCACATCCCCGTGCATGCATCACAATGGCTATCCATGCATGTAATTGCCCACATACGTGAATAGTGAATAACTAGAAAACCATGACTAGAAAAGCTCTAACACTAGACTCAATGCATGTAGATATTATGTTGATTCTAAATTAAGAGATATGTGAAATCCAAATACCTCCTACCAAGAATCCTAACTTATGCACGCCTTGCTCGTAGGCTCACCACGCTCGTGCCTCATGGACTTGCCACCCTCGTGCTCGGTTTCTAATTTTTTCCTCCTTGGCCTCCCTTCGTCTTGCCACCATGGATGTAGTAGTAGTGGTACTTGGCAACATATCATACCCTCCCCTTTTAAGCAAAACCATCCTTGGATTTGGGGTATTCTTCAGAGTCCTCTTCTTTGCTGAAATTGCTTTATCAATATGGATAGCACTCTCCAATTTTGGTTTCAGCACATGCTTCTTCCCCCCATGTACAATGGTGTGTATGTTAGATCGGCCCTCATGTGTAGCATTGTAATCATATTGCCATGGTCTTCCCAATAATAACCCACATGCCTCCATTGGAACTATATCACAATCCACGTTATCAACATAGTCACCAACAACAAATGAAACTCGCACCTTGTGAGTTATCTTTAGCCTCCTAGAGTTGTGTAGCCACTCCACGTGGTGTGGTTGAGGATGCCTCCATGTGGACAGCCCCAAAGTGTACACCAAATCTTTGCTAATCATATTGGTGTAACTTCCTCCATCTATGATCAACTTGCATGCTTTATCTTTGATCTTACACTCCATTTGGAAAATACTCTACTGCTGTCCTTTCTCTACTATTGGGGTGTTGTCACAATTCACCTCGTGAGCCATTAAACTTGGACCATTCATAGCATCACAATAGACATCTTTTCATGGGGAATCATTGGGTTGCACTTCATGTTAGTGATATGCCCTAGAGGCAACATGGAAATGTTGTATATATCACATACTATGTTTATGATACATTACTTTGTTCCTTGAAATAGACATTATCATTATTAATCAATGAGTATGTGACTTATTCATGAGACTCTTAATGCCAAAATGTTGCTATTTCTAAATGATCCCTGATCATATATCATATGAGGAACAAATATGATTCAAAGATCAACATATGTATTGATTGATGATCATGTCTCATGGATCATGGTATGGTGATACCAAATCAATAATATGGACATGTGTTAGTGAACATATATTGGATAGACCCACCATGAGACATTGCAGAGATTCCATGTGTCATCAGTTGGTCTCAAGTAGTGTTTATGTAGAATCCTTAGACTTGAGATCATCATGGTTCCCAACATGCGTAGTAGCTTATTTTGGGACTACTAAACACTACTCCGTAACTGGGTAGTTATAAAAGTAGTCTTCGGGTTTGCCATGAAACATGTAGTGGGATGTGAATGGTCAAGATAGAATTTGCCCCTCCTTATGGGAGAGATATCTCTGGGCCCCTCGATGTAATGGATTATGAAAGTGCATGGCCATGCCAAGGTGATTGAGGAGTCAATCACAAGTTTATAATCCATCATGGAATCGAGAGAGTGATTGAGCTATTAAGAGAATGACACGGGTCTCGCCTTGAGCTCAATCTATATCGTGAGGCAAAGGAATTCGTACATGAGAACATTACAGGTTCAGCCAATATGATCTTTACGTATACTTTGGGGTTAATATGTCTTACTAGAGGCCGCTATTAACAGGGTGACCGGAAAGGCGTTTCCGGGTCGCGACCAAGTATACATGAACCTACAGGTCGCACGCTTAACAGGTTGGAACACTAATTCGAATATGATTCGGATGTGGGCTCAATTCGGATAGAGATCCGAATAGACTCCTATTGGGCCTCGGTCCACAAGGCCCAAGTAAGGAGGTCTATATATACGAGGGGCTGAGGGGTATACGTTTCTGTTAACCTCTAGCATAACCCTAGCCGCCACCTCCCGAGCCAAACCCTAGCCGCTCACGGGTGCTAGTACACTCGCGATCGGCGTTCCAGCCCCGGACATGTGGATACCGATGGAGGCGCTGCTCGTTGCAGTGTTGATTGGCATCAACAACCTACAGATTGGATCTGCTCGTGGTGTGGTTGATCGCGTGGAGGAGACGATCTGTTCGGGACGATCGGCTAATTCCACTACTACCTCGACGCGCGTGGTTGGATCGGCTTCTCCAACTCTTCTTCCGCTGCGCTGCGCGTCTAGTGGTAACGATCCATGATCCCCTCCTTAAGCATGATGTCCTTATGTGGTGGTAGAAAAGTTTTGTTTTCTGCTTTCGTAGCCTACGCGCAATCCTTTACTTCATACCCCGTTTCTGATTTTGCACTTTCTTCAATCTTCGACATGTACTATCCTTCGTTAGGGAGAAGCACCTTACTTATATTTGGAAAATCCCTCATCATGTGCCCCCTGTCTTTGCACTTGAAGCACTCAATTTCTCTAGCATGTGCATTAGAAGGCAAACTAGAATCAGTTTTTATTGTTTCTTTACCTCCATTGCTTGCCTCCTTTGAAAGAGTCCCGCTCGAATGAATTGATGTTGCCACATTAGAATGTGGACCACCATCATCGCTTTGCTATGATGAATGTCTCGATGAGCTTGTTTGAGTGTTGAAACGCCCACTCTTGACTTGTTTACACTTCAATTGTTGTTCAGCACATTCGGCTTGATGCACCAAGTCTTGAATGTTGTAGTAATGGACCATCTCCACCCTATCCTGCACATCCTCATTCAACCTATTAAAGAATCGTGCCATAGTAGCCTCATCATGCTCTTCCGTCCCTGCACGGATCGTTAACATCTCCATCTCTTTATAATATTCATCAACACTAGAATTACCATGGCGTAATTGTTGCAGCCGATTGTACAAGGTCCTAGTGTAGTGTGCTGGAACAAAACATCAGCTCAAGATATTCTTCAATTGCACCCAAGTATCCGGACAAGCTCCTACACGACACAATTGGTTCCACCAAACTAAAGCGTATTCGGTGAACTCAATTATCGCCAAACAAATCTTCTTGTCCTCAATATAGTGATGGCTGTCAAAAATTTGTTTGACACACATCTCGCACTCCAAGTACTCATCCGGTTCAGCTTTACCATTAAATGACAAGATATAAATTTTTATTTGCCCAATACCATCATCTACGGCAACACACTGAGCAAAACCGACACCATCACGCATACCTCCACCACGGGCAGCACCTCTGCCACGCATGTCTCTACCACGGTCAGCACCATGGTAGTCCTGAGCACGGCGCGATTGTGGAGCAAAGCCCGCTGCACCATCAAAGACCTCCTCGTATTTGTTGTCTTCGTATGGTTCACGCCGTTCAGGATATTGAGGACCCCGTTCAGCATGCTGAAATTGTGGTGGCTGGATGCATATCAGCTCTGTCAACGTGTCAATTTTCGCCCCCAAATCATCAACCTTGCCTTCAAGCTTCCGGAGATAACCTAAGAAGTAGTCATGTGTCGCTTCAAGCCCTTGTTGCACCTCGGGCAGCAAAGACACCACATATTGGGGCACCTCCCCAATTGGCTCAACATGAATATGAAGCTCATTGTCATCTTCAATCTTGACAGAACCCACCATCAAGAAAAAATTCAGCAACCTCATACCATGATCAACCACGCTTTGATATCAAGATGATACAGGCCAACTATGATTAACACTAGTTGACACGTGATTTGCCTTGTCTTTCACTGTAATTATAACCAACAGTAATTTTGCTCGAGGGCGTACCAGTAAATCAGCAGAAAACCAAGTGCATGTGTGTATATGTATCAAGCCTTAGTTCCTCGTGTTAATAACAATAGCAGTAATGTCTCTCAATTCCTAATCAGCTAGCATGCACCAAGCTAGTAGATGGAATAGCAAATAACTCGAACCACACAGCAATAATCAAGTAGTGCAGATCGGTTCAAAGGACAGATTCAGACCAACCTCTCGTCAACAGCAATTAGAAGATAATTAATCCTTGGTTACACCAATGATTAGCAGCAGCCGCACAAGATACAGTCAGGGAAAAAGAGAACTCGCGAACCAATCTAAATAGAAGGACTCGCAAGCAAAGATCACCAGGATTGGCTCCAATCAAAGAACAGCAATCACGTTCTATAATCCTCGCCTAGAACAAAACCATAGACTCAACAAACGACTTGGGTTGCCACCATGGCATTTTCTTCTATGTTTTATAACTCAAATAACGACGTCCCTTACAAGGTCTATGCCCTTAGCTTTTATATGCCATGCACACACGCACCACAACTTGCCTCGGACTTGGACTCTATGTTAATGTCTAGTCAGACTCAACTAACACACCAACTCAACCCCAAAACCTGGAAACGAACTCGTACATAATGGTCGTATACACACGTACATGCATACGTATACATACGTGTCACACCCCGTGCATGCATCACAATGGCCATGCATGCATGTAATTGCCCACGTACGTGAATAGTGAATGACTACAAAAGCTCTAACACTAGACTCAATGCATGTAGATATTATGTTGATTCTAAATTAAGAGATATGTGAAATCCAAATATCTCCTATCAAGAATCCTGACTTACGCACGCCTTGCTCATATGCTCGCCACACTTGCACCTCGTGGACTTGCCACACTCGTGCTTGACTTCCAATTTGTTCTCTTTGGCCTCCCTTCATCTTGGCCACCATGGATGTAGTAGTAGTGGTACTTGGCGCCGTATCTGGTGAGCTTCAAGGGCTAAGGGGACAAGAGCATTAGTGTTTGAGCATCCTTGGGGGGTAGGGGAAGCTTGGGTAAGTGGTGGCTCAGGTCAAGGATGCAAGGCTATCCACAATGAGACCTCTCGGCTGGGCAACGGTCAATGGTGCCGAAGCAATTGGGGAGGTTGAGAACTTGCAACTGTGCTTCGAGGTGTTTCTACGAGTATGAACGGGCTACAGGCCAAAGGAATTGAAGTGTGATTGACTGTACAAAAATAATTGGAAGTAATGGCTTACTTTGGGTTTTCGGCGATTAGTGACGATGCGTTGGCTGGCAAAATGAATTGGGAGTGTCTAAGTGCTCCTGGACACCGATGTAGGAGAATAGAAGGGTGCATGGGCTTTTATAGCCGGTTGTGTGGGTTTGGCATAGGGGAGGTCCCTCTTGGGAGGTGGCACGTGGCCAGGGCAAGGGAGGCGTGGGATGGTTCAGGGTGCCTCGGCAAGAGTGGCGAAGAGGTCAGCAGGCGAGCTGGCACTTCGTGCACTGATCTTTTCGAGCGGTAGTCAAATGTTGCGGCTTAGTGTGGTCAGCCGTGAGAGAGAGGAAAGGCGGTGGTGGCAAAATTCGTCTTGGTATGACCGACGGCTATCAAGGAGTGTCAGGGGTGCTATCCTTGATAGGGGTGCAAACGGGTCGGGTTAATCCCGACCGATCCGGCACCGAATCCGATTGGTACCGAATCCAGAGAAAAAAATATGGGTTAGGATATGGTAACTGCAATATCCGTCCGAATCCGATACGTCTTAAGTTTGATTTCAGGTTAGTGCTACTATTTGACGTTTCATTTTCTTTTGCAATGGTAAAATAAAATCTTCCACATCAGCCTATTAAGTAGTAACATCAAGTTCTTGACAGTACGTCCTCCTACTCCATTTGTTGTACTGCATGCATTCCTTACAAACGGGTTAATCCCGACCGATCTGGCACCGAATCCGATTTGTACCGAATCCGATTGGTACCGAATCCGGAGAAAAAAAATATGGGTTAGGATATGGTAACAACAATATCCGTCCGAATCCGACCCGTTTGCACCCCTAGTCCTTGAGGAGGTACAGCGGTTGAATCGAGGTAGCGGCAGATGGTTCGAGCGACTGGATGAAGCGATAGGAATTGTCTGATTTTTATCGAACAACAACAATGCCGACGGCCGTGACTTTGATCAAGGGGTGAAGGAGACGGTAAGATGTGTGAGTTGATTTGCCAAGGGTGGAGATGAGTATTGATTTGGTAGAAGAATCAAATGAAATCAAAACTCAAAAGCAATTCAAATCCTTTTTGAAATTTTGAGGTTGTTTCATCTTTTGAGTGTAAACAATCTCTTGAGTGTAAATAAGGAATTAACTCTATCTAAAACCAGCGACAAATGTAAAAAAATCACTTGGTCAGATGAGCCGACAATTTGCGTTCAAAGCAAACTGTGTCTGTACTGCTCCAAATAGCCTAACACAAAGCTGGCACACCAATGCAAACGTGATGCCTCAGTTCTTAACAAACTTAAACGTTGAGCTTGGCATAAGTTATGGGCCGGGCCAGCTTGTAAACGGGTCGGGCCGGGCCGGCGTACCGTTGCACCGTAGACCGTTCCATCAAATCCCCGGCGGCGAGAGGTCTGGCGACCTTAAAACTTGCCCCGACAAGCACGCCCACCTGCCCATCCCTATCGCCCCTCTCCACCCCGCGCAGCAATGCCGTTCCTGAGCCCCCTCGCTGGTGATGACGCCGACGAGTACTGCTACGGCTACGACGCCGGGTACCGCCGAGGCAGGGGCGGAAAGAGCGCCAAGAAGGAGAAGGGCATCCTCTCCTGCCTCCCCTGCTTCATCCCCTGCTGTAATGGCTCCTTTCCTTCCTTCCTTGTTCATTTCTTGGTCCAAGAAGGGTTCTTGGCTTTCTTGCTTCGATCCCTGTGTTCTTGCTGTTCAATTCCCATGGATTTTCTTGCTAATTTGCTGCTTCTTGTTTCTTGCCAACCAGCGCCCGGAGCGGTGGACCCGACGGCGCACCGCCGCCTCCTCTCCTCCGACTCCAGTGACAGCGACAACATCGCCACCACCGACATCACCGCCGACCTCACCCGCCTCCGAGCGCGCTACTCTCGCCTCGCCGCCGGCCCGCCCGTCCGCCCCCGCGACGTCCCCGCCCTCATCGCGCGCCACGACGAACCGCAGCTCGCCGTCGCCGCTCTCTCCTGGCTCGGCGGCGACCTGCGCCCCTCCTGCATCCTCCTCACCCTCCTCCCGGCCCTGTTCCCCTCCCTCCCAGTCCACGCCCGCCACACGCTCTCGGCAGCCGCGCGCCGCCTCCAAGCCCGCGAGGTCGCGCTCGACGGCGAGGTGACCGAGTACCAGTCCACCTACGCCATGAAGCTCGCGTGCGAGAAGACCAAGGACGGGGTCGCCGAGACGGCAGCCGCGGAGATGTGCAAGATGGCGCGCGCCGCGCGGCGGGCCGACAAGCTGCGGTGGCGCGCCGTCGAGGCTGCCGTGAAGGAGGTGCTCACGCCGGCGCAGGCCAAGGAGTTCCTCAAGGCCGTGGAGGACGTGGCCGGCAGGGTGGCGCGGCACGGCGCGAGATGGCACGCGCGCGCCGGCTCCGTCTCGGTGCCCGTCGAGGCGTTCGAGCGCATGCGCGCCAATGCCAGAGCAGCCACAGATGATGCTTGGTGAGCTCGGAATGGTTGCTTCTTGGGAAACTTGACTCTTTCTGAGTCCTTTTTCGTCTGCTGTTTTGGGTTCTTCTGAGATGGATGACTTACTATTTCTGACTTGAGCATTTGTTTGGAGGATTGTGATTTGTGAATGAGGATTGGTGACATTTGTTTGGAGGGACATGATTAGTATGTGAGACTTTTGTTGTTGGAGATTGTTGGAATTGTTGATACTGTAAGCTGCCACTGATGCATGGTGAGCTTCAGATGGTTTTACTTGCTGGGAAGAAATAATTGGCCAGGAGTTCGGTGCTACATGATATGCTTGGCTTGCTTCAGTTCTTTTCAGTGCGTTGTATCTGTATTTCAAGAGGATTATATCTGAATTGACAGAGTTTTTTTGTCATGAAATCATCGATGAGTGGTGATGCTTGGGTGACCACTTCCAAGGAATGTGACAAGGATGAAGGATATGACATAGTTGCTCTAGCAATCAAAATGTTTCGGTCTTGCTGTCACTCTGATTGTTTCAGATAGAAGATTTATTGATGCTGTGTGAATGAGTTATGAAAAGGAATGTTTTACTCTTTTACCGTGGCCTATGTTGAAAATAATTTGTTCCTGAATGCAAAGGTAGGTTATCACTCAATGACTGAGGTAGGCGATCTCTTGCAGTGGTGATGGACTGATGGTTATCAGCCAGCTCTGTATATTCCTCTTTTGTAGATGGTTTGACATGTCATTGGTTGGTCATTCATAGGGAAATATGTCAATTGATATAGTGAAATCAAGAAAATGGAAGTTGTGAAAAGATTACTCTTGTACGTATCTGGTTACCATGAAAATGTGCATCGGTTAAAGTTTGGATATGCTAGTGACTGAGAAAAATGTGGCATCGTCACATTGGAGTTGAGAGATTGTATATTGAATATCAAAATCCATCCAGCTGCCACTGGAAGAAGTTTGATAGACTAAGCAGGACCAGGGGTGTTTGAACATGAAGAACATGAATATGTGAATTTTATGCGTGATATTCTTCTTTCTCACTTCATTAACATTTCCTTATTTAGTCAAATAAATATTTTTTGCAAGGGAAATAAAGAGATGTATTTTCAGAATGAATCCAGATTAAGAGCACTGTGAGCTTCACATGTTTAGTTGTTCAGAGTTTGGAACACAGGAATTTCCTTGGAATTTCACACTGCAGAAATTAGAAAAAATTCTCTGCGTTCCAAATGAGGACTCAGATTGTGGTCCTCTACCACCACTCGGCCAGTTTACTTTCCGGTGCTGTGCTTATTTTTATGCTATTGTCGAAAAGCACTTGTGAAATATCTAGCACTTTGTTTGACAAACCAGATTAAAGCTTGATAAATTTTGTTATCCAATGGTTGTCCCTCTTACATCCGCTCATTTGTTCAGTTTTTCGGAACACAATAATATCTCTATTTGCATCTTGGTTTAGAAAAAGCAACTAAATGAGATTGTCATAATCCGTCGCAATACCAAACGGAGCCTCAATCCACTTGGTAATAAACAAAACTGTCGGATCCGAAAATTAATTCCGAACCCTATATATTTACCGTGCTAATCCCATAATCAGTGACTAGCACATATATTTTAACATCATGTCTCATCTATACATGAATAAACAACCAAAGTAGTGTATAATAATAAATAAGCGAACATAGGCTTATAAAGCTGAACTTTTGACAAAAGGGCCGATCGGCCAAATAGTTCGCATAACAAGTAAATAGAAGCAGAATAAACGATAAATGAGACAAAAATTTCATCAAGCATGCTATGGTCCACCATAGACAACCGACTGGAGTTAAACTGATGTCAACTTCGGCAATACCTATGGCGTGAAAGTAACTGATTTGGAGATCTCTTTTTTCTTGCCCTAATAGTGTCCAACAAGCAATTGTGAGTACAAAAATGTACTATGTAAGACTTTATAGCAACATTATATAGTATGCAGGGCTATGTTAAGAGAGATGACTATCGAACCAAGTTTCCCATTTTTTATAAAGCAAGCTTTCATTTGCAATAATGAGTAATAGATTGTAATCGGAATCTGTAAGAACATTTAACATTGATAATCAAATAATAGTAAAGTATAATTAGCAACAATTAAATGAGAGGCTTGCTGCCCTGAAATAGTGAAACAGCGGTAAACCCCATTGCTGTTCAAGTTATGCATGGATCTTTTCCATCCATACATAGCCCAAACCGTTTCGCAAAACATAAAACTACCAAGGTGGAGGATTTACCAAGCCATCCATGACCGGGGACACGACTATTCAAATAGATTTACACCGCAGAGATTGTACACTTTACCTCCAAAACACAATCATCTCCCATGTTGACCATGACTCGCGATAACAAAAGGTACTCGATGAGAGTGATTGTGAAAAGGCCTTTACATTGCTTAAACCTAACCTAGTTCTGTCCGATGAATTCTTGCCCCCCGAGATTTGGTACTTAGTGTCAGTAAGCTTTAGCCACGACACCGTAGTGAAGGGAGCCCTTTTGAGCAATCGTCCTGATGCCTGCACAACTTCAACCTATCACAGATACAAGATTAGACCTAAAAACTTATTATACCAAGGCCTTCCCATAAAAGGTACTTGCAATTGTACATATATGTTGTATCTAACTGCACCATAGACTCGGTCCTTGGCGACCCGAGCGAGGCCACTGATGACCGACATCTTGTGCAACTGCACCGGTCCCTACATATACTCACCTAAGTCTAAAACAAGTTTTCTATTTTTATTTGTTAACCAAAATAACATAGATACCATCTCGGGATCATTTTCAAGTTTTCCCCATAATTTTGCATACTTTACAATTTTACCAACCTAGCAGACTAGTATCGATGAGCATGGCTAAACATCAATTACTTCATTTAATCTACAAGTTTCACATTTTACTAACAGTGGACAATAATGCTAAGGTGACAACAACAAGGACATCAACTTTTTTACGTAAGAGAAGCAAGGGTTTAGGTAAGATGGACATGCTAAGAAACATTTTAATCAAAATAATATTGTTAGTGTAGGTCCAACCTACTACTAACCTATCCACGGGTATCCAACCCAGATCATATTTTAAAAAAGATCTTCTCATTTTTCAGTTAACCAAGTTTTTGAAAAACAAAGTCTAATCCATGAAAAACATTACTTGACTGGCCCATGACCATGGGCAGGGCTATCCATAAAACTTTATACACTTTGTAGAGGTTATACAAATTTACCTACAAGAGATAATCAACTTATATTATTGGCCATAACACCCTTCCTTAGGCATGCAACTAAGTGATTATCACAAGACCTTTATAATGCGAAATTCGACAACCTGGCCATGCCCCACTAAGGTTTCACTACAACATAAAATCCGCTAAGTACCCCCTCTTGCGCCATGTGAGTTACCTGCAGCTCCGCCACACCCACATTCAACTTGTAGTGAAACCAAGGTTGGGATTTGCAAATTAGTTAGCCAGGCCTATCCCATACCAGACTTGTGGCAGTACAATGCGACTTTGTAGCAGTTGCTCACAGACCAGTTCCTAATTACTTAGGTAGACTTTCCACATATCTGAATTATGCCATCAAGCACCTACCACCTAACCATTTGTCTAAGTCTAAATCATGCTTTTACTCTATTTTGCTAAACATTTTATAAACCTCCATGACACTCCAATGTCAAGAATACATTTTAAAACTCAACATTTCATGCAAAAAGGTACCCAAGCGTAGAATCATCTCTATGCATGTCTAAGCTTTCCTACAAAATTTCTAGTCAATACTAGTGTACTAAATAGAGTTTTATCTATGGTGACGCTGTATTATGTGATCAATGTCAATTTTGGCCATAAACAAGGAATTGGGAATTATCTAAAGTTTAAACTAGAATTTAAACTATGCTTGAATAAAAATAAGCATGATAATAATTTAAAGTAGAATATACATAATTTAAAATCTTGTGTTCAATATGACCAACGTAGTAACTTGCCTTGCTCTTAGTACTGGTGGTGAGAATCGTTAACAAAGTCATACTCCTCAGAAACTTCATAGTCTACATGTGAAAATAGCCAAAACAAATGAAATTCAAATAAAATCAGATAATTATAAATTTAGATGAATTTAAAATTTTGAATCACTCAATTCGGAGTTTGGACGGCAGTGAACAGGCTCTCAGAATATTTGACGGGAGGGAAATATAGAAAAAGAGAGATCCCTTGGGTTTAAAATGAATAAAAGAAAACTGACGAGTGGGCCATGGCTATCAGTGACTGTGTGAGAGATAGAGTAGAGCATAAGGAGGAAAACAAAGCATGGTGGCGGTGCCGGTGAGGGGAGGCGTGGGTGGCATGGGTGACTGGCAAAATTGGTCAGTAGCGTCTTGGGGAAATGGTGGGAGGTGGTGTCGTGGGTAGTGGTGGGGAAATGGTGGGAGGTGGTGTCGTGGGTAGTGGTGTGGTGTGGTGTGCCGACAGCCAGCGGGAATTATTGAGAGCATGAGCTCGGTGTGGCCTTACAGCCATAGATACGCCATTCCCCGATTAGCGTCAATGGGAATGGAGCCAACAAGCCTAACTCTGAGGATGCAAGGCGTGGGCTCCTACATAACGATACAAGATGAGCTAAGGCATCCACCAGGGAGATCTATCTATGTAGCATTCTAAAGAGGTACATTACCTGGATGTCGTCGATAGGTAAGTGGGCGTCACTATGTTCAATAATTGGCATGAACGCATAGCTACTCTGACGTTGAGGGGAACTGGGTACCACATTAACAGGGGTGAGTTGCGATTGGTTGCGGACTTGTCTCAGTTCTTCCCTCAATGAATCTATCTCTCCTCGAAGTGAGGTAGTCTGCTCTTGAAGTGAGGTAGATAGCTGTTCCTCAAGTTGTGCATGAAACTCCTGTTTTATTTGTTCATTGTGATAGGCCTTGGATCTCTTCCTACTCCTATATGTCTCGGAGTCATTTGGGAATCTGTACCTCCAAGATACGTAAACCCCCAGGCCTCGTGTGTGACCTGGGTGCTCCTTGTTTTTTAGGGCCTGTGATAGTATATCTTTCTCCCTGTATTCTTGAAAGGAGCCTCGAGAAGATTCGATACTCAATGATTGCTGCAAGAGGCAATCATGTTATTTTCAAACCCATGAAGTTCAAGAGGTATTAACAACTATATAGTTTAAAATATCTTACCAGGTGTTGGGACACTTCCTTGTCTGTGGGGTTTTTGAAAGAGACACCCAAAGACGTGGTTGATGACCTCGCTCTTAACCAGTTTCGGGCGCGCTCGTTTGCAATCCTGGCAAATGGCAGGGAGGCCTCCGATCGGATTGCGACCTCGTCCTGCATCCTCCACTACGAAATTTTACCCGCGTACCCAGCGGTGCCGAGTTTGTGAGGGTGAGTGTTTTGTGACTAGAGAGCCTTGTGCGCCGCACTTTGTTGTTCAAATTTGGTCGTTGTCTTCATCTGCACAAATGCCTCCCATGTTTTTGGCAACACGAAAGGATACCTCATCAAGGGCATGAGATCCTTGGCCAGTACTGCGTGACAAGAGTGCTCTTGAAGTTCTTCCATGCTTTTCCCATTGCGAGGAGTGCCTGTCATTGCACAAGTCCATGTACTTCTGCTGGGATCTTGAACAAATTTGTTATTTCCTCCCACAGCTGATTTTTTGATCCTTTGGCAAATCTTTCCAGCTTGCTATGGTGATGGGGACCCATTGCCTTCCAATTATCTTGCAGGTAGCCCAAAATGCTGCCGCTGCTTTCTTCGGTTGTAGAGGGACCCCATCCGGAGAGACCACCGTGATGGTCATTCGGCCCTCTGGCCTTTTCGATACTCCTCGGCCATGCTTAGTTATCCCGGTCTTACGAGCATGAGTCCCAGATGACGATGACGACTGTGCGGACATCATCTCTCTTGTAAGAAAAAACTAACTACAGTGAGTTATGGGTGTAAACAAAGTTCTATGAAGCAAATTACACACACCAGTGTCTTAGGTTCATTGAACCTGATACACTAGAGTGTGTAACTTGCTTCATGCCCTTTGAAGGTCTATGTGGCATATATTATTGCTATAAAGTCCCTTTGGAACAGTAACAAACCATTCCAAATAGATCTTGTATCTAACAAGTGAAGCATATATCATCAAGTACTAAAGGTCATAAAACAAATTATCCAAATACTGAAGATCACAAAACAAATTAGCCAACTATTGAGACAGACCACAAGATTGACAAATGATAGTAGTAGTAAAAATTTAGAGCTCAAGCTTGAATATCTAATTTTAGTATTAGATATTGTAGCTAACAAGTGAAGCATATATCATGAAGTACTAAAGGTCATAAAATAAATTACCCAACTACTGAAGATCACAAAACAAATTAGCCAACTATTGATACAGACTACAAGATAGACAAATGAGGGAGAGGCGAATAGCGTCAGGAAGGAGAGGCTGCGGCGTGAGGGAGAGGCGGCCGGCGTAAGGAGGGAGAGGCAGCCGGCATCATGAGGGAGAGGCGGTCGGTGTCAGAAGGGAGAGGAGGTCGGCATCGGGAGGGAGAAGCGGATGGCGATGGGAGGGAGAGGCGGCGTCAGGAGGGAGAGGCGGCGTCGCGGCGAGTGAGCAGTCAAATCTAGCAAAACCTAGTAGGGGTGGTGGAGACATAGTGCGTGAGTGAGGACTCTGCAAGCAGAATCTAGTATATTTACAGGGAAATTATCATAGACGGTTCCATAAAAGAACCATCTATGATATTATTATCACAGACGGTTCCATAAATGAACCATATGTGATAATACTATCACAGACGGTTCTTTTATAGAACCGTCTGTGATATTCAACATATGATAGACGGTTCTATAAAAGAACTGTCTGTGATAGTATCATCACAGACGGTTTGTTCTGATGAATCGCTCGAGATAGTTTGCTTAGCCACAAAAAAATCATGCGGGCCATGCAATATGAAAACACAAGCATAATAATAAATATAACTATTTCTTAGTTACTGAATCAATTACAATTACAATAGAATATAGTTCGATAATTACATGCCAAGTTTCCTAATTATGATTACATTGCAACAATTTCCAAATAGGTGCTGGCTATGTGGTATCATTTATTACACGTGTCTATTTCCTTTTAAATAAATCCCTTCACGATGATCGACATGCATATAGCTTGCTTCATCACCTTGTTCTTCCTCGAGCCTGATGCCGTCTCTGAATGGAGGCAACTCATCAAATTGATTGCACTCTTCCTCATCCACAACATTCTCAACTCCGACAATCCATTTTTTCCATGAAGAACTACATAGTGCTTCTTATTTGCCGCGTTAGTTACATAAAATACTTGAACAACTTGCCTCACGAGTACGAATGGTTCGTCATCGTATCCTACACATTCGAGGTCCACGGTAGTGACGCCATACTTGTCGACCTTTACACCCTGTGGGAGTTAAACCCAATGGGACCGAAATAAAGGAATCTTAAAAATTACATAGTCAAGCTCCCAAATCTCCTCTACAAGCCTGTAGTACGAGCTTGGGCTAGGGGTACTGACATGCGCATCATAGGCATCTATGCGGACACCTGAGTTCTACACTGTGTTCTTTCTATCCTGATCTGTTGCATGAAATGTGTAGCTGTTGTGGTTACAGACCAAACAGTAATGTGTGGTAGTGGAGATGTTAGGTGATCAATGCTTGGGCCTCTCCCATGTCCAGGGCCGCCACATATATATTCACATGGGGAGTATTTTACAATTATGCCCTTACACTCAAGAACCCCTTCACAAAGGTATTTAAGTCATTATAAATGTCCCATTTTGGGCTTTACAACCCTCTAACAGGCCGACTAGGCTTAGGTGGGGGCCACCTGTAACATCCCAAATTTTCGAGGTTCAAAAATATGAACTTTTTAAAACTTTTCTTGCATTTTGCTGGCATTCAGATTTGTTCTGAATATTTAATTGAAGATCACTTGAGTTTTGTGTCATGCAAGCAAACATATTGAGAAACAAACACTAGTGATATCATACAAGGAAAAATCTCAAATAATAGAGAACAAGAATTTAAAATACGAATTTGAAAAGATGATCCATAAAATGATGGGATGGCCTGAATTCAAAACATAAAATTTCATTACTGGAAATAATGGCACAACTAACAATAGAAACAAATAAATGGACTACAGATAAATATGGATACTACATATAAGTATATCTATAACATTGTGCACATGCAATGACAACTTTAGCAGTAAGAGAATACAAATATGAAAATTATGTGGGCTAGCAAAAATGACAATAAGAATTTGAATTTCAATTTACCTAGGTAAAAGAAAAATGGCAAAAAGAATATTCCCAACATAAGTCTCAAAATAATAATAATAACAATAACAAACGAAGTGCAGATTAAGATTCAAATTTAAAATACCATGCAAAAATTTAAGTCAGTAAACCATAATATAAATTAAATTGTAAATTAAAATTTAAATTAAAAACCCAGATTTAAAAAGTATGCCTAGCCCTTCCCTTCTTTTCTCACTTTTTCTCCTCTCCCCCACTCTCTTCCACATGGGCCCGGCCCCCCATCACCTCTCTTCTTTCCCCTTCGGTTTCTCGTTTTCTTCCCCCTCCTCCTTCCCTACAAGAGATCTGTCTTTTTATGACAAAAATTTTATGATGCACAACAAAAACGTCATTGAAAAAATGCAATTCATGATGAATATTATGTGCCTGTCATAAAAATGAATGTGGGCCGAAGCTGCCTATATATTTGTGACGGCAAGATATATTTCGTCACAAAAATAAAGAAGGGTTCGTCACCGTATGTCCTGTAGGAGAAAGAAGCATCCACAGTGGAGGAATAGTGACAAATATTCACTTTGTGATGTTTTATTTTCGTCACAAAATGTTATGGAATATGTGACGATTCTTTTTTTTGTCATAGTAAGGCGCATAATGGGATATTCACTTTAGTTAATGACGATGTTTCATTTCGTCATAAGTTTTCATAGGTTATATCCCCTGCCCCCTAAAACCGAACCCACTCATTTTATTCATTCTAGTTCTTATTGTTCTAGTGAGAGAGTAACCCTAGCTCAAGGAGAACATTTGGCCTAGATCTGCTTCATTTGCATTGAGAGATGTCAAGGATTGCCATTGGATTTATAGCAAATTTGGCCCGTTCTACTAAATTCGTCCTAAAGGGTGTAGCTAATAGCACAATATTTGCTTCATATGCATAAAGGTACATTTTCTTACCCTATGCATTCCTCGTTTTTTTTGTTTTCTTGTTTTCTAGGAGATGTTATTCTATTGTTGGATTGGTTTTGTTGGATTTTCCCCCTAATTTAACACATAGGCAGTAGTGAAAAAAATGAACAAAATGCCATTTATTTGGATGCAAGCAAGATGTTCGATGAAATATCTAGCTGAGATTGTTCAGTTTTTGAATGGGAAAACAATGAATGAAATTTCAGACTTGGATCAAATGTTATGAGAAGGAAAACTATTGCATAAAAAAAACTATGGCTTGTATGGTAACGTACGAAAAAACTAATTCTAACAAACAATTTACTAGAAGGAAAATTTTCATTATCAATTGTGTTGGCATGGCAGTGATTTATAAAATTTTCTAACTTATGCTAGATTATGATCAGATGGATAGGAGCTGGATTAATCAAAGACCTTTTACCCCCGCTTATATTAATGGTGTGAAGAGCTTCATGCTTTTTTCGAGCTCGTTTTGATGAAAATGCTGAAATACTCTGTCCATGTTGTGAATGTCTCAATCAAAAACTTAAACCTCAAGTAGAAGTGGAGGACCACATTTATATCTATGGCATGTTAAGTACATACACTAGATGGGTCCATCATGGAGAACCACTTATTCCTGAAGATTATGAAAATACTAAGAGTGAAAGCCAATCACCTGAAAATATGGAAAATGTATCCCATGATGTGTTTGGAGCAGATGAGGATGATGAAGAAGATGATGGGATTCCAGAGCTATTATCAGATTTTTTACACCACAAGGTCTCAAGATAAATGTCAACCAATGTTTGCAAACATTTTAGAGGATGCCAAGAGTGAACTCTACCCTGGGTGTGCTAGCTTTTCTAGATTTTCTTTTCTTATTAAGCTGCTGCATATCAAGTCATACTACCGGGTTTCCAACTCTGCTTTTTATGCACTACTTCAGTTACTTTCTGTAGCATTCTCAACTGGTAATACACTACCAAGATCTTACTATGAGGCAAAAAATCTCCTCCGCGAATTAGGACTTGGGTATGAAACAATTCATGTGTGCACCAACAATTGTGTCCTTTTCCGGAAGGAGTATGCCAAATATGATCATTGCCCAATTTGTGAAGAATCAAGGTGGAAGGACTCAAATGGAAAAAAGAGAGTTCCTCATAAAGTACTACGTTATTTTCCTATAAAGCCAAGACTACAACGGTTATTCATGTCAAAAGAAACAGCAGAGAACACTCAATGGCATGAGGTGAAGCGGTAGTGCATAGAGAATGAAATGAGGCACCCTGCTGATGGTGAGGCATGGAAGGATTTTGATAGAAAGTATGAATGGTTTGCACAAGATGCGAGAAATGTAAGACTTGGCCTTGCTACAGATGGTTTTAATCCTTTTGGCAATATGAGCAACTCTTATAGCATGTGGCCTGTATTTGTTGTGCCCTACAACTTTCCACCATGGGCATGCATGGACCAATCTAACTTTATGATGACCTTACTTATCCCAGGTCCAAAAGCTCCTGGAAAGGACTTTGATTTATTTATGCAACCCTTCATAGAAGATATTATTGATCTGTGGGCAGGTATTCGTACCTATGATGCATTTAGTGAAAGTATGTTTAATTTACATGCTGCAATTATATCATGTACTCATGATTACCCAGCATTGGGCACTGTATCAGGCCGCAGCACAAACGGATATTATGCATGTGTGCATTGTGATGAGGAACCTTGTTCACAGAGATTAAGGCATAAAATTGGCTATCTTGGTCATCGGCGTTTCCTTCCAATGGACCATCCTTAGAGAAAAAACAAAGCATTTAATGGTCAGCATGAAAATCGAGACAAGCCAAGAGAATTTTCAACAGAAGAGCTACTGTAGAAATTGGAGAAAGTTAAAGATTTTAAACCAGGAAAACACCCTGTCAACAAAAAGAGAAAACGTGCAGAAAAGGATCAGCCAAATTGGAACCGGAAGGTTAGCTTGTTTGACTCGCCATATTGGAGCTCCGGCATAATCTAGATGTAATGCACATTGAGAAAAATATATGTGATAATCTTCTTGGGACAATTCTTGATATTGAAGGGAAGACAAAGGACACTATCAGTGCTAGGATTGATTTACAAGATCTTGGCATTAGAAAGGAACTACACTTAAAGCAGAATGGAAATTCATATACTATGCCACCAGCATGCTATACCATGACAAAAGAACAAAAGATTTCATTCTGTGAATTTTTGAGGGATGTAAAATTTCCAGACGGATATGCTTCAAACTTGGCAAGATGCGTTAATCTTGATCAGCGCAAGGTGCAAGGATTGAAAACGCATGATTGCCATATTCTTTTGTTATTTCACTTCAATAGATAAACTTTGATATGGACATTGATGATAAAGAAACCAAAGATGTTTGTGCTGATCTACTAAAGAATGGGGGTACGACAACGACGCTACAGGCTAAAAAAGTACTTCAATGGCATTCCACAAAATGAAGTACTAAGAAGACCACCACCAGGCATGGATACAGCTGACTGGAAATTGCTTGTGGACAAATGGTCTGATCAGAAGCACAAGGTATGGAATAAAATGAAGTGTTTGTGAAAATTTGCGCATTTGACAATATATTATATTTGTGCTTCTATGTTACAGGAAACTTCTGAAAAAAACAAACAAAACCGAGCACAGGTCAAACTTCACCAGACCATTGGCTCTCGGAGACACCATGGAGACAATGAAGGGTCAAACACTTGAAGAAGGTGAAGAACCTAAATCTGATGTGAATATTGTGTCCGAAGTTCTCTCTGGATATAGTAAATCCAACAAATTCTTAGAGAACATTGGCATTCAATCTGCTAGTTCAAACAAATCTGTGAGGGCTACATCTTTTGCATGTCTCCAACAGCTTCAGGAAACTCTTATATTACAGATAGAGAGTGCTAGAAGAAATGATCAAGAGTTGCGTGCAACTGTTGAATCTCAGCGGGAGGAAATTGATGGTTTGAAAAAGCTCCTGGAAGAGTCAGATGTGGCAAGAAGGAAGCATGAGGAAGAGATGGAATTGTTCAGGAAGAAGCAAGCAGAAACTGATGAGATACTAAAACGTCTATTGAGTAGATCTTAGGTTAACTCTAACCAAACTAGTATGTAGGGACAATGGGCTTTTGTAATTCACTAGCTTCTTATGCTAGGAAATGGCTCTTTTGCATCCATAGGGTGTTGGATGATCAACCTAGAATTGGGGAATGTTATATAGTTTACTTTTGTGATAGCACTTAACTCTCTAGACAGTAAAAGTACATGTAACAATATTATGGTGTAATGTTAACACTGGAGTGGTGGATTATGCTAGATGAAGCTTGGAATTTAGTTTCAATTTTCTGTGTGGATTTGTGTAATTTTTTGGCATGTGATTTGTGGTGGTATTGCATATATACTATGGATGTCAATTTAGTTTTGTGACAGACCAACTTTGTCATAAAATATATGATGGACTGTGACGATCCCAGTAATTCGTCATCGCATAAGCCCATCTTAAGCAACCAGGCCAATTTATTTATGACGAAACTTGATGAATATGTGACGATATTGCGTGCCAAGCGTGACAAAAATTTTCATCATAGAAAAACCATGTATTATGACGTTATTCGATCGTCATAGAAAATAAACGTTTCAGTGACGCTCACGAACTGCTTCGTCATAGATTTTATTCTGTGACGCAGCTTCCATGACGATCTGTGTGACAAAAATAATATGTCATACAACATATTGCATGACAAAATTTGCATATAACGTGACATTTGTTGATCATCATAGAACATCGTATTCCTTGTAGAGCTCACTGCCGCTGGGCCCCGGCCCCTCTCTTCCTTTTCCCCTTCTTTTTCTCTATCTTGCGGGCCCGGTCTCTCTTCCCTCTTTCTCCTTTCCCCTGACTACCTTTTTCCTGTTGGGTCGTCACTACCGCCAGTCTTCGTTCTTCCCCTGCTGTCCTCTGCTCTCGTCACTTCGTCTGTCCGGCCCGCGTCACCGCCCGTCCTCGCCTACGCTCCCATGGCATCAGCCAACCGCTCCCATCCCCTCAAGCGCTGTGCACCCGTCACGCCACGTCACGCACGCCCGAAGACCATCCCGTGCCCACGCCCTGTCGGCCAACCCCGCACGTTGCCACCCAGCTTCAGCTCCTATAAAAACCGCTTCCGAGACCCAGTCGAACCACCTTGCTTCGCTAGCCCTCCCGCTCAAAGGAATCGCATTTTAGTGCCCCTAACTCGCCGGCGGGCTTCATCCCCTCCAACGCCGGCCAGTGGAGTAGCAGCCGATTGGCTGCTCACTTCTTTAGTAATAACCTCCTCCAGTAAATCAGGAAACACCGAACGCCCACTTGGCTAGCTCAGCATGCTTAAGATACACAGCCCTCAGGTCGCTGGTTCGATTCCAGCCGGCCACACCTCCTTTTCCCATTTTTATTTCAATTTTTGTGATTCATTTTAATTAATAAAAATCAAGGAAAATTAGAGGATAATTTTGAGAATCTAATAAAGTCTTATTAGGGTGTAAATGAGATTATTAAAGATTTAAAATTTTGATTAGTTACCATATATAAATAAATAAAGTGCCTTTACTATTGCCTTAATCTAATCAAAAGATGTACAAGTTGAAGTTCGGGGAATAAATTGGGTATTAGGTTTGGCTATAAAAACAAGACTTTAAATTAAAGGTTCCTTTTAAATTATAACTAAATATAAGTCATGACATTTAACATATAGCCGTAGAATAACTCTTAGCGGTAACTTTAATTAAATAACAAATCAAGCAGCTTTGTAGAATTAATTAAACAATATGTCGTGAACACAAACATTTAAATTAGAAGGCCCTAATAAAATCCTCGCCATTAGCATGTCACCAATGAATAAATCTTAATGATGAATTTAGTGAAACAAAAATTGGGTATAGCGAGCTCGGTCCTATGTAAATAGAAGTTTAACTAAAACAGGCCAGATGTTAATGCAAAGGATAAAGTCACAATGACAGTTGGTCCTCAAAGTATAACCAAATGAAAAGTCACCTACCCAATGTAGCTATGTAAATAGTAGTCACCACTAGCGTGCCATCGATAAATAAAACTTAGTGTTAGATTTTGCTAAATAGCAAATATTGAAATGTAACCTTGTAAGACAAGCCTTGCTAGATAAATAAAGTTAGATTAAAAATAAAGCTAAATCTAATAATAATAACAAAGGTGTAGACAAAATGATAATGGTGCCCCCAATTAAATCCCAATGTTTGATTAGTAAATAATAATGTCAAGCATGATTGAATATAGCAAGCTACGACCCGTATAAATAGATTCTAATTCAAATTAAACTAAGCCTAGTAAGAACTAAGGATACACAAAATATTGAGCCATAAAATGCTATAACACCGAACTCTAATATTTATTCGGTAAACCCAAAAATTATATACATCGCTATATATAACATGTGCCTTGAAGATTAACGCTCGACAAAAACAAAGCTCAGCTAAAGCTCGTACACCGAATCATAGGTCTAACCTAGCTCATGGAACTTCCTTGATAAATATAAAAATAATAAAAAGAAGTCATTAAATAAAATAGGGTAAGCCATAGTATTCAATGGCCGGCTCAACCTAGTCCTCCCCAAATCTAAAGCAAGATAATCTCATTAATATTTCTGTGTCATAAACCCTCTTTCATTTGAATGTCCTTCTACCAATCATCGCTTCGTTCCAACCAGTTCGGCTCCGACAATACTCCACGTCCAATCAACCTCGTCTCAAATCACCTATTTAATCATAATAAAAATTAATCAAGTTCAATTGGATTTCTTGGATTTATTTGGGTCTCTTGAGTTATTTGTTTTTATTTGGATTTAGTCGCTTATCGCATAGTTAGAAACTGGAGTTCCGAAGAATAAATGGATCAAGTGAGATCAAGATCAAGATGAAGATAAAGACCAGAAGCCCAAGACCATCAAATGAGGTAGCTTCGAGTGAGCTCAAGACCGCAGTAAACCGCGCAAGGCGAGTCAATACTTTGATCATGTTGATCCTACATTTTCTGCAAATTATTTTTGTTTAAATTATCAAATTGCATGCTGCTATTTTATATGCAAATACATGTTTAATTTAAGAATCTAGTTATATGCCCATTGTTTACCTTGAATAATATGACACCTTCCTTGGAATATTTGAATGTGTGAACCTTGTCACCCTAGCAAAATTATAATTGTAACCTTTCGAAAATAAGTCCCTAATTATACGTCATGCTTAGTACTGCATAGACACTCGGGGGCGCTGAAATGCCCCAAGCATCATTATCATTTTTATTCATGAGAAACTGGTTTGAGAAGTCATAGTGGTAATGACTGGTACATTTGATATGATTATTTTATACTCCCAAAATCCCCAACTTGCTTAATTATCTGGGCGAATTGGTTCGAGGGTGTGAGTGTGGTGCAGTGGAAGCACAAAGTGGGTAGTGGCAGACCGCCCAGATACCACTAAGGACTGAATCTTGTCATGACCTCCCGTGGAAAACAGTACAACCACAAGCTGGCAAAATGTAGGCAGGGCTAACTAATTTGCATCGACTTAGTAAGGGTTGCTCCGGTGTGACCACGGGCGGGTAGAGGGTGGCCACATTCTCCGACGTGACGGCGCAAGAGGGGGCTTCTGGAAGGGTGGTCGTACCCCGAAGGAAGTGGAAACCTTAGCGGACGTAACTCTGCTAGGAAAAATGCATTGTAAAGGTCCTGTGATAGTCTACTCAACCGCATGGCTAAGGAGTCATGTGGGGCAACGAGTGGATTTATCTCTTGTGGGTAAAGTGTGCAAACTCTGTAGAGTCAAAAACTATTCGAATAGCCGTGCCCACGGTCAAGAGCGGACATGGGAACTTAACCAGATATAGTTCTATTTCAAAAGCTTTGTGGGTGGGAATGGAAAAGTAGAGGGCAGTGGAAAACCCTGATTGGTGTTGTCCTGGGTGTAACGCTGAAGGTCTAGCATATGGTGCAGAGACCATGTAATGGTGGATGGAATCTGGATCGCTATTATTATTGCATTCTCTTACACATTATGTTTTTGTTCAAAACTGCTAGGTCTCAGGAAATTTTTATGTATTATATTTTAAAATAATGATAATACTTCCCACAAGGTAAAATGTTAGGAAGAGTAAACAGAGTTGTAAGAAAAGAAGATGGTTGTTGAGGTAAACATATAAAGATGTTGGTGGATTCACGTCGATCATAAAAAGGATACGGTAGTGTGGGTTCTAGAGAAACAAATTGGTGGAGCCTAAATGAATATATAGGCTAGATAGACGATTTGAATGAATTTTGGAGAATTAGGAGGTACAAAGATAATTGCTGGATTACAACACTGATAACTAATATAAATTCTTGGGAGATAGTGGTGGTAATGGGATTAATAGAATCTGATCGATTACTGGGTGGTTCAATTGAATCTTTGGGAATTTGGAGGAATGGTAACAATTACTGGAGTATAATCTTGATCAATGATAATCTTGGTGGATGTATACTAAGGAATCGTAGGTGTGATCACTGATATTCTTGGTGGAGGTATACTAGTGCACTAGTTAGAGTTAAATAAGAGGGATTATTGGAAGATTAAATTATGGTTTTGGATCAATAACAAAAGGATTGATTTATTCGAAGGTCCTGATACAAATGATGTCGGTGGATTTAAAAGTAATTACGTTAGAGGATCAATAAAATTCAGAAGTGAAGAGTTGATGAATAGTTATTACAAGATTGGATTATTAGGAATTAATAACACAAAAAATATTGGTGGATTAGTTAAATGATTGTCGCTAGCTGTTTGGAGTTTTAGACAACACTTGATCGGCGGATTATATAAATTATGATACTCACTGTTTGGAGATTGAGGCAACAATTGATCGGTGGATTGCATAATTGATGATATTCGCTGTTTGGAGTTTTAGACAGCAATCAATTTAGAAAGTATGTGCTCGATGGATTAAATAAATAATGTCGCTCACTGTTTAGAGTCTTAGGCAGCGATCAATAAAGAAAGTGTATTTTGGTGGATTATGTCAATTATGGTAATCACTAGGTGGAGTTTAGGCAGCAACAATGACACTGTGATTAAATAATAAATATGCTACTAAAAGCATTTTTTGGCAAATAAAATAACCCGAGCCTCCCCTTTGATAAGCCATGCATACTATTTATTTGCATCCTGTGTATTGGCTCGCGGAGCACGGTGGTATGTGCTCATACTCGCTTTCGCAACAAATCCAGAATCAGGATTCAGATCACTACGCTTCAGCAACACTATTTGGTCATGGTGGCAAAGAAGATGAAGAAGTCGAGGGCTAGGTCGCGAACCTCCAGTTGGCTGCCTGTGGGCATGTCCTGAGGGTTCCACCTGTGTGCTTCGTTTCCGCTGCTGCATTTTGTTGATTTCGGCCCAATCGGCCCGTGAGTAAGTTTACTATTATATTTACGTTTCCGCATGATATGTACTTTGATATTCAGAACTGTAATTTGTGAGCACTATCTACTGATCCAGGGAATAGTACGGTGGAATCACAGAGGATTCTAGATTGTATGATATGGGCTCCTACACCACCCCTACAACAGGAGCCTCTCATGATGAAGGGCTTCACGGGCCGAAGCCATGTCGCTGAGCCATTTGGCCCCCTCCGTCCCTGCAGCCTGTGACCTTTTGTGATCTTGGGCAGAAATGGATTTGCCGGCGCAGCCCAGCTTTGCACTGAGGGCACGGAGTCGAACTACCTACCGCAGCCGTCTCCGGCTGCGAAGTCCTCTAGCCGTGAAGTCGAAGTTGCTGTCGGGGCCCGCCCTGCGCATGCGAGGTCGGAGCCGAGGGCGGGCTCATCCCGTGGTGACGAGGTCAAAGCGGAGACGAGGCCAGGCCCGCCCCGCGCATGCGAGGTCAGAGCCGAGGGCGGGCTCGTCCCGCGGAGACGAGGCCAAAGCGGGCACATCCCTGAAGTGATTTCCGGGGTTGTCCCGTGGACGCAAAGTCGATGTACAGCCTGATGGCTCACGATCCGAAGACGATGTCTTAATGGCACTGAGGATCGTGCCGACTCCTGGGGTGGCAGGTGGTCGCACAATTGTGGTCGTACGCACTTTCCGAGGGAGCGGGACACACGGCGGGACGTGATTGGCGCATCGTGCGCTATCAGGCAGTCGCACGACTGCTGTCAGGTGGCTGCACGACTGTTGTCAGGCGGACACGTGGTGGGACACTATTGGCGCATCGTGCATTGTCAGTTGGCCGCACGACTGCGGATATGCGTTCCTTCCCGAGAGAGCGGGACACGTGGCAGGGCACTATTGGCACATCGTGCGCTGTCAGGTGGTCGCACGACTGTGCGTTTTCGGCTTCCACCAGTTGCGCTTCCCGATCGTGGGAAGGTGAACAATTGGGCTCCCGCCGGTTGCGCTTCTCGATCGTGGGGGAGGCGAGAAGGCTTTATATACTCCCTCGCCAGCATGCCACTGATCTTCCCCAGTTGCTCATTTGCTCCCCTACTGCCCTTGCTACTATGTTGCTCTTTTCTTCTGCGCACGCTGCTCTCGCCTTGCGTATCGCCAACGCTCACCAATGGCTCACCGTAAAGAGAACGCCCGCCGGCCCAGTGGAGGCGCCTCCTCCAGCCAGCGCAGCTCGCCAGCGATGGAGATGGATTATGCATTGGTGGGGCATGACCCATCGCTGTGCAACAAGCGGTGACGGCGGAGAAGAAGATGGAGGGTCCTTGCTCCAGCGTGCTAGGGCATACCCTCATGACGGAGGAGACGATCCGGTCTCTCCTTCGCGAGGGGAAGTTGGCGGACCGCGGTGCGGTTTGCCTACCTGCCAGCGACGAGACGGAGCCTCACCCGGAGGAATCGGAGGCGGTCTTCTTCATCGCGTACTTCGAGGCCAGCCTCTGCATCTTGTCGGCCAAGGTCGTCAGCGACGTCCTCGAAACCTACGAGCTGGAGTTGGCGCAGCTGATGCCCAACACGATAGCTCGCCTAGCTATTTATAGCTGGGTGGCACGGATAGAGGGGGTTTTGCCCAGCGCCTCCCTCTTCGCCTTCCTCCATGACGCGCGATGCCAGCCAAAGAAGCTCGAAGGCGGGGACTTTTCCAACTTCGACAGTGTCAACTTCGTTCTATGGCCGGCGTGTATGAAGATCTTCCCCGCTAACGCGACGCGGGCGAAGTGGGAGTCCCTTTGGATGCGGCAATGGTTCTACCATCGAGTGGCGAGTGGCAGCCGCCGATGGAATTCAACACCTCGCTGAGCGTGGAGCCCGGCCGCGAGGACCAGCTGAAGGCGCGGAGGCTGGTGGGGATCACCCTCCGCTTCAATATGCGGGACCTCGTAGATGAGTTCACAATGCACGGCGTGGCACCGCTTGCCAGCCGGTGGCACGCCCAGCACGGGCCCATACGGCCAGACGGCGTTCGGCCAACCGTGTCGCCGCTGGAGGCGCCCTCCGACCCGCGTGAGTTCTACCGCCGTAGACCACATTCGACATCTCCGCGTTATTTTTTTAAACAATGCTTCACTTCTCATGTAGGACTTCTCCTGGAAGATGCGGAGCGTGCAGTAGGTGTGTTCCTTGGGCCGTACACGGCCAAGGAGCATAGTCTACGCGAGTCTGCGATCGCCGCGGCGAAGCTGGGGCAGATAAACTAGGTGTGCGAAGCTATGGGCATCCCAGTGCCAGAGCGTGCCACCCCGACCTTGGGTCGAGCTCGCCACCGCGACAGCGACGACAAGGGGGAAGCGTCCCCTCTCAGCGCAGGGCTCGATCCCCTGCCGCCGTATCTAGCCCGCCGACAGCACCTCCAGCAATTCTCGCCAGAGGTGAAGGTGCGACCGTCATTGGCTCTGACTTGGTGGAGTACGCCAATTTGGATATGGAGGTGGAGGCGGAGCACGCTGCTCCCAGTGAGGAGTCCTTGGATGGCGCTAAGGACAAGAGGCATGGCACCGACACGCAGGAGGGCGAGGCCTCATCGCTCGCACCGGCCGCAAAGGCCGAGGAAGCATCGCCCAAGTCCCCAAGGGCAAAGCGTCCCTGTAGACAATCGCCTTCCTGGCCGGAGGAGGCGTTCGCCATGGTGGTCGAGGTCAGGTCGGACCCGGAGTCCGACGGGGAGGCTATCCGACTCAAGGGGGAACTCGTCGCCCCCGACGTAGACGAATCCCCCGAGGTCCGGATCGGGGCGGAGTGAACATCCCAACGTGCCTCACCTGGGCACGTCGAAGGTAGGCACAACTCTTTCTCCCCCCACGACTTCGTGAAGCTTTCTCCAATTTGCTCGCTCATTCCGTCGTCAACATCAGCCGAGACGAGGTCACCCGGACGCGGACAAAAATCGAGCAACGGAGACGACCGTGAAGTCTCTGGCATTCCTGCCCCGGACGTGACATCGATGCCCATCGCCCTCGAAATCGCAGGCCTGGAGACTCAGCGGGCAGCCGTCTCCGACTTCGTTCCTCAACCGGAGATGTTGCAGGCTCTTCAAGGGGCCGCGGACCGCGCAGACTCTAGTCTGGACCGACGGGCACTACTATCCTACGGTACGCAGCTCCTAGAGGGCGCGCTTGAGGCCTCGGAGATGAGGGTAAGTACTCAACCTCGACAATTTACACCGTTACTTGGGACTTCACTAACGATTGCATTGTGCAGACCCTTGCCCTCGCTCAAGCCTTGCAGGCGGCCCGCGCTCGCGAGTAGGGGCGCTAGAAGACCCGCTCCACGCTGCCGAAGAGGCACACACCGTGAAGGACGAGCGCATCCATTTCTTGGAAACGGAGTGTGCGAAGGCAGTCTTCGATGCCCAGGCACTCACAGCAGAGGCACAACGTGCAGCGGTGAAGGCCCAGCGTGCGGTCACCAAGGAGCACGACGGCTTACTCCAGCAAATCGCAGCGCTGGAGGAGGAGAGAGAGCCCAACTCTCTGCATCCCTTGGAGAGAGGGATTGGATTTTGGGCGACGCCTCGGTGGCGGCCTGGGACGCCATGGAGGCTCTGGAAGGCGCCCTCAAGGACCTCTCCGTCGTCGTGCCACCTTGGACCTTTGGTCCTGAGGACTTGACGCGGACGCTTCGGTGAATCAGAGAAGCTTCCGGCCTCACCCTCAACGCCGCCAAGTCCTTCAGTAAGCACTGCTCCTTCGTGACCTCGCGCCTCGCCTTCGCCCTGCTTCACCACCGAGGGTGCCGGCACGTCGACGAACTGGCTGACCCCCAACTGGAGATGCCAACCGGACTTGGGGTGATGTCGGGCGCTGTGCGCACCGTCCACCGCACCGTCCGGGCCTTCCACGATAGGATCTGGGATTACATCGGGGAGGTCGCGGCGAAGGTGGCACTGCGACGGACCATGCACAGCGAAGGGGACTTCGGCAAGTGGCTTGACGAAGTTCCGCAGTGCAACGCAAATGGTGTCGCCGTCCCGGAGCATGGCACGGACCCGTAGGTGTGACGCTGGAGTCTTAGGGCGTAGGCATGTGTTGTGATGTGTCTGCTCTTTTTGTAAAATGGCGCCATATGGTCACCCTCCCTTTCTTTATGAATGAAATGAAAATGAACCAAGTGTTCTGATGACGCGTACCGTTTTGCTCCAGGAAGATACTTGATAGGTGCCGATTACTAGTTTCAGACCTCCTGGTTCGAAGGCATCTTCGGCATTGGGGGTGGGCGGAGGACGCCCAGAACTTCTGGGATGCCCGGACTTTGGCAAGTGGGACTTCGGCGCGAAATTATATCAAGGTGGAGCCGGACGAATAATGACCCTGAGTACTCTAGGGGCACTTGTAGACATTAGGTATTCGCAAATGTCATTGCCGAATGTCCCTGTAAACATTATTTCATTGATGCAATAAAAATGTGGTCAAAGCAACTGAGCATACTCATTGTCCTTTGTGATTGTACTTATCCTCGATCGACATAAAACCGCTGGTGCGAAGTGGTCTTCCCTGGCGTTGTCCTTATGTATAGTACGTGACTTAGCCGAAGTAGACGCTCGAGCGCTCCGTCCCCTACTCTTCGAAGTGGCTGCAGCGGAGCTGGTGACTACACGAAGTAGACGTTCGAGCGATCCATCCTCAACCCTTCAAAGTGGCGGCAGCGGAGCTGGCGACTAGGCAAAATAGATGCTCGAGCGCTCCATCCCTTACCCTTCGAAGTGGCGGCAGCGGAGCTGGCGACTAGGCGAAGTAGATGCTTGAGCGCTCCGTCCCCTACCCTTCGAAGTGGCAGCAGTGGTGCTGGCAATTGGGCGAAGTAGACGCTCGAGTGTTCCGTCCCCTACCCTTCGAAGTGGCGGCAGCATAGTTGGCGACTAGCCGAAGTAGACGCTCGAGCGCTCTATCCTCAACCTTTCAATGTGGTGGCAGCGAAGCTGACGACTAGGCGAAGTAGATGCTTGAGCGCTCCGTCCCCTACCCTTCGAAGTGGCGGTAGCGGAGCTGGCGACTAGGCGAAGTAGACGCTCGAGCGCTCTGTCCCCTACCCTTCGAAGTGGCGGCAGCGGAGCTGGCGACTAGCCACATGGCGCTTATTTATACTCCGTGGAGTGCACGCGGAGGCTTGCCTCCGCACGTCTTAGTTATAAGTGCACGCGGAGTCCGTGCGTCTTATTTATATTCATATAGAGTGCACGCGGAGGCCGCACGTCTTATTTATACTCCGTAAAGTGCACGCAGAGGCCGCACGTCTTATTTATACTCCATAAAGTGCATGTGGAGGCCGCGCGTCTTATTTATACTCCGTAGAGTGCACGTGGATTCCGCGCGTCTTATTTATACTCACGTAGAGTGCACGTGGAGGCCGCGCGTCTTATTTATACTCACATAGAGTGCACGCAGAGGCTTGCCTCCGCGCATCTTATCTATACTCCGTAGAGTGCACGCGGAGTCCACGCGTCTTATTTATACTCACGTAGAGTGCACGCAGAGGCAGCGCATCTTATTTATACTCACGTAGAGTGCACGCGGAGGTTTGCCTCTGCGCGTCTTATTTATACTCCGTAGAGTGCACGCGGAGGCCGCGCGTCTTATTTATACTCCGTAGAGTGCACGTGGAGTCCGTGCGTCTTATTTATACTCACATAAAGTGCATGCGGAGGCCGCACGTCTTATTTATACTCCGTAGAGTGCACGCGGAGGCCGCGCGTCTTATTTATACTCCGTAGAGTGCACGCGGAGGCCGCACGTCTTATTTTTACTCCGTAGAGTGCACGCGGAGTCCGCGCGTCTTATTTATACTCACGTAGAGTGCACGCGGAGTCCGCGTGTCTTATTTATACTCACGTAGAGTGCACGCGGTGGCTTACCTCCGCGTGTCTTATTTATACTCCGTAGAGTGCACGCGGAGGCTTGCCTCTGCGCGTCTTATTTATACTCCGTAGAGTGCACGCGGAGGCTTGCTTCCGCGCATCTTATTTATACTCCGTAGAGTGCACGCGGAAGCCGCGCATCTTATTTATACTTCGTAGAGTACACGCGGAGGCCGTGCGTCTTATTTATACTCTGTAGAGTGCACGCGGAGTCCGCGTGTCTTTACACAGGATGAGACTAGTTTTCACAAATGGTGCACTTTATCGATGTCCCGTTTGCGCAGGTGAGCGGTTACAAGGGTCAGGGTACCAACTGTTCTGTGGGCATCCCTTCGGCCTTATACATAATATCGCCGCAGCCTATCTGCATTCCATGTGTGGCGGAGGGTCTATCCTTCCAACATTGCGAGGCGATACGCTCCGCGCTGCAAAGCCGCAGCGACGACGTAGGGGCCCTCCTATTGGATTCCATCTTGCCAACCATCTCCGCATGAAGCGCCATTTTGAGGACGAGGTCTCCCGGTTGGAATTCGTGTGAGTATACAATGCGATCGTGCGCACGTGCCACTTGGCGTGCATACTTCACGACGCGCTGGACGTCAAGAAGATCGAGGGACAGCTCACGCTCTTTCACTGGAGCCTAGACTAGGACCCTCGTCGAGCCGGCCTTGATTTCCTCCAGTGTAACTGCTTCGTCACCGAAGAGAAGCTTAAATGGCGTGAACCCTGTCGGACGTGTGACCATCATGCGGAGGGACCAGAGCACGCTATGAAGCTTGTCTGGCCAATTGCCTTTAGTAGGCCGATGAGGCGCTTTTTGACTCCGGCAGAGATGGCGCCATTCGCTCGCTCGACGGCTTCGTTGGACTGTGGGTGCCCGACCGAAGCAAATTGAAGCATGATGCCCATGCTGTCGTAGAATGCCTTGAATGGAGCGGAGTTGAATTGCAGGCCGTTGTCCATGGTGAGCTCCCTGGGGACTCTGAAGCGGCATATGATGTTCTGCCAGAGGAAGCGTTGCATGGTTGCAGAAGTTACCCTAGCCAGAGCAACGGCTTCAAGCCACCTGGAAAAATACTCCAAGGCGACCACGATGAACCGAAGATCTCCTGGGGCATGCGGAAGTGCCCCGACGATGTCGATGCCCCACTGTGCCAATGGCCAAACTGGTGGGACAGGCTGCAAGCTCGTCGGGGCCTGCGGATGACCCGCCCCATCCACTGGCAACCTTGACATTGACGTACGAGGTCTTGTGCATCAACGACAGCGGTTGGCCAGTAGAAGCCTTGTCTGAATGCCTTGCTGACCAGGGACCTCGGCGCAATGTGCGAGCCGTACATCCCCGCATGAATCTCCGCGAGGAGGTGCTTTCCTTCTTCGCGCGAGAGACATCGTAGAAGTGGGGCACAGACTCCCTTCTTGTAGAGGACTCTGTCAAGCACCTGGAAAGATCTTGCGCGATGCTGCAGACGCCGAAGCTCAAGGGGATCATCTGGCTCTGCTATGCCTTGCAAGAAACCGTAGATAGGCTCCCGCCAGTCACCCTGCTGGGCAATTTGATGGACGAGAGCCGCATCGCAGTTGTCTTGAGCGATGTTTGCCGCGGGCAGGACCTCGTAAAATGCTCCCTCACGGAGGGGGAGCTACTGGCTGGTGGCCTTTGCAAGGACGTCGGCTTGTTCGTTATCCGCATGAGGGATGGCCTTGACCATGACGCCCAGGAAGTGGCGCTCCTTCACTCTCACCGCTGCCAGGTACTTGGCCAGCTCGGGGTCCTTGGCTTGGTAGGATTTGTCGATGTGGCCCGCTACCAGACATGAGTCAGTGCGGACAAGGACCCTTCGTGTGCCAAGAGCTTTAAGCTTCGTGAGGCCAAAGAGTAGCGCCTCGTACTCGGCCGTGTTGTTGGTGGCTGGAAACCCGAGGCACGCTGAGTACAGCAGGCGGTGCCCTTCCAACGTAGTGACCACGCGCCCACCCCAGTGCCCGGAGCGCCATAAGCCCTGTCGGTGTTGAGCGTCCACACCGGGTCCTCTGGCTGTTGCATGTGTTGAGCCGACGGAGTCCACTCCGCGAGGAAGTTTGCAAGGACTTGAGGTTTGATTGCCGTTCATGAGGCGTACGTCAAGGAGAACGCTGCGAGCTCGGCCGCCCACTTGCCAATACGCTTCGTGGACTCCTTATTGTGCAGCATCTCTGTCAAAGGGAACGAGGACGGCACAGTGATGGGATGGGCATGGAAATAATGCCGGAGTTTCCACGAGGTCATGACCAGCGCGTAAGCCAACTTCTCAAGCTCGGTATACCGTGTCTTGGCGCCCTGGAGGGCTTCGGAGATGAAGTACACGGGCTGCTGAAGGGCGCCCTCCTCGAGGACAAGGACGGCGCTAACCGTTGTTGCTGTAGCGGTGAGGTAGAGCATGAGGGGAGCCTCTAGTGCTGGGGCGACCAAAGTGGGAAGGCTTGCGAGGTGCTTCTTGAGGTTGTTGAAAGCCTTCACGCAGTCGTCATCCCAGTGGAACCCGTCGCAGCCGCGAAAGGTCTTGAAAAATGGCAGGCCCCGTTCCGCTGCCCTGGATAAGAAGCGGCTCAGTGCGGCCATGCGACCAGTAAGCCTCTGGACCTCCCTCGTCGTCTTGGGCGGCTCCAGGCGAGGATCGCGTCAACCTTGTCGGGGTTCACCTGAATGTCGCGTCCGAACACAAGGAAGCCCAAGAGCTTCCCCGCTTGCACACCGAAGACGCACTTGTCTAGGTTGAGCTTGATGCCCGCTCTCCTAAGGTTGTCGAAGGTCTCTTGAAGTTCCTGACCGTGGGAGGTAAGCTGCCTGGTTTTGATGACCACATCGTCGATGTAAGCCTCCATGTTCCTCCCGAGCTGGGAGGCCAGTGCCAGCGCGACGAGACGGGTGAAAGTTGCCCCCGCATTCTTCAGGCCGAAGGGCATCCTAACAAAACAGTATGTCCTTACCAGTGTTATGAAGCTGGTCTTGTCCTCATCATCCTTGGCCATGTAGATCTGATGGTAGCCGGAGTATGCGTCTAGGAAGCTCATAAGCGCGCAGCCCGTCGTGGCGTCCACCAGCTGATCTATGCGCAGCAAGGGGTAGTCGTCCTTCGGACACGCCTTGTTGAGGGCGATGAAGTCGATGCACATACGCCAGGCGCCGCTAGCCTTTTTCACCAGCACCGGGTTGGCAAGCCAGTTCGGATGCTAGACCTCGCGGATGACTCCGGCCTGGAGAAGCTTCACTACCTCTACCTTGGCCGCTTGCTGCCGCTCGATCGACATGCGCCGAAGCCTCTGCTTAACCGGCTGGGCATCAGGGCAGACCGCTAAATTGTGTTCGATGAGGGCGCGGTCCACGCCCTTGATGTCATCTGGGGACCACGCGAAGACGTCCGCATTGTCCCAAAGGACTCGAAGTAGATCTTGCTCAACTTCGGGAGGAAGGCCTTCGCCTGTGGACACGCACTGTCCTTTGGCGTGCAGGGGCACCCTCTTGATCTTGCCGTCCAGTCGGGGCTTTGGCATCCACCCCGGGGCGGAAGGCGTGTTTGCCTTGGGAGTGTCAGAGAGGACATGTACCTTGCGGTGTGGACCCAGAGCACCAAGCTCTATGTGCCGGGCAAGGTCCTGGTCGCCGAAGGTGGTGATGACCCCCTGCGGGCTTGGGAGCTTCATGCACAGGAAGCCGTGGTGCGGGACCGCTCCGAGGAATTAAGGGTCGGGCGTCCCAATATGGCGTTGTCTGTCACCCTGGCCGAAGGAGACTTGGAGGCGTATCTGTCCCAACGCTTTCAGTGGTTGACCCCCAAAGCGTTGCAGTGGGATTCCCGAGGGGCCCAAGCGACTTCGGGGATCCCCATCTGGTCGAAGGCAGCCGTGAACAAAATGTCGGCGGAGCTACCTCCATCCACCAGAACGCGCTTGACATCGCAACCTGCGATGGCAGCCTGGATGACCAAGGGATCTTGATGAGGGAATTCCACGCCCTTCGCATCAGCAGGCGTGAATGTGATGTCGTGGTGCAGCCTCCGCGCGTAGGCTTTCTATTGCCGCACCGAGGAGAACACCAGCTATGAGCCCCCGGAGATAACATTTATGATCCAGCGCTAGGCTCCCTCCGGGGCCTGTATCCGTAGGGGACCCTCTTACGTGGGCCACCCCTGGTGGCGCCACTTCAGGGTTCTATCCCTGGCGACGCTCTGACGAAGCGCCGCAATGGCGGTGCATATCCGCATGAAGTGATCGCCACGACCATGCACCTCGCACCACATGCTGTAGTCCTGGTTCTCTTGCTCTGCGCGGGGTCTATCGTCGTGACCTCGGCCACGTCCCCGTCCCCGGCCTTTGTGACCTCATCCGTGAAAGGCGGGGGCGCTGTCCTCAGAGCCACCCTCGATGTCGAAGACATAGCGGGTCCTCTGAGATCTATGCTGGTTGCGCTTGGGCTTGTCGCTTGAGTCTTGCTTACGCTTGGGAGTGTCCTTGTGCTCAGGGGCATCCTTTGGAGACTCTTGCTTGCGCTTGGTGGCCCTCTTCGATGAGTCCCCCTTCTTCGACGAGTCCTCGTTCTTCAATGAGTCCTCCGCTAGATTAGTGTCGGAGTCGTCACCTTTACGACGCCGTGCGTCGTCCTCCGCCCTCGCGTACTCTTCCATCTTGTCGAAGAGCTTAGCGACCATCTTGATTGGCTTGTGGGCATTGTACTCGGCCAAAGGCCCGGGGCGGAGGCCTTGTATCATTGTGTTGATGATGGTGGTCTCGTTGACGTCCTTGACCTGGCAGCGGACCTTAGCAAAGTGTTTGAAGTACTCTCGGAGCCTCTCTGAGGGTTTTTGCTTGATGACGAAGAGCTGATCCACGTCAACGCGCTCAACATAATTCCCCTGGAAGTTGTTGTAGAGACGATCGTGGATCTGCTCCCAAGCGTAGATGGAGTTCGGCTCTATGATGAAAAGCCACGAGAGTGCCACCCCCTGCAGCGTGAGGGGAAGCCCCTTCGCTTTGGTGGAGTCGTCCTCGCCTGCAGCTTCGATTGCGATCTCGTACACACGCACGAACTCCCGGGGGTCCGTGTCGCCCTTGTACGGCTCGATGGTGTTGGGGAACTTGAAGTCCTCTGACCACACTGATTGCTGCAGGCCCGAGGAGAGGAGGGACTCCGGATCCACACGCTGAAGCGGAACAGGACTGGATGTAGGGGTGTCGCGGCTATCCGCCCGCTCTGGCGTAGGCTCCGCCGCCACCGGTGGGACTTGTTGGCTCCGAGCCTCTTTTATATCACGCACAACTCCGCAAAGGTCCGCCAGCCCCCGCTGCAACGTGCCGAGGGCCGTTAGTAGGGCGCTCTCCACCGTTAGCATGGTTGCACCAGCAGGAGCGCCGACCTGCACCGTCGGGTTGGCCGCAACCATGGCTTGCACTCTAGAGCTACTCGGTGCGTCGGTGCAGTGGGCTCCGGAGTAGGTGACGAGGCTGAAGTTACCGACGTTGCCGCCGGAGCCACTTGCCGCTCCCACGTCGGGTGCGGGGGTAGTGGCCATGCCAGTGGTGTGGGCATCGGCGTCACCGCTCCCGACACCCGATCGGTGCTGCCGGTGCCAACTGACGCGCCAGTAGCGAGGCCGACAGTCGTGCTGTGAGCGTCGACGTCGGCAGCCGCAGAGCCGATGTTGCCATCCTCACATGCAGTTGATGCCGAAGCCCTGGCATTGACAAGCGCCGCCGTCATGCTCCTCTTCTTCTTTGCTGTCGATGATGATGCCTTCTTCGGTGCCATCCTTCTTCAGATTTCAGAGCTTGCTCTGTTGTCCCCACGGACGACGCCAACTGTTGTGGTTACAGCAATTGCGTTAATAAATAACATAGCCTTGTGATTGTCACACAAACCTTCTTTGGCAAAATACTTCTAATTGCAACAGGCAACATTTGTGTCATTAGCACATGACAGTCATGAAACTTCATGCTAATTAATTTCAAATGTTCCATGGAAACAAGTTTCTTCATACTAGTGGGGTGTTCGGATGGAACTTTCACACCATGTAAGGACTGGCACAGCTGAATTCTCTCAAACTTAGATGGAGTGTAGCAAGCTGGGGAAAGGTACATTCGTCCTCTATCGATCTCTATCGGTGCTAACTTGGTTCTGATGTTCATAACGACAAGGTCATACCTTACGTTGACACCATCCTTTGTTTTATTAGGAATGTTCCGTAAGAGACCAATCAAATTGTCATGTACATTCTTCTCTATGTGTATGGCATCGATGCAACTGTGAACTTCTATGTACTCCCAATAAGGCAAGTCCCAAAATATTGACCTCTTCTTCCACATGTTTTTCTAACAGGTCCTCAATTTACGTCCTTTTCCAAGTACAACGTCAATATCCTTAACCATATCATAGACCTCTTTCCTGCTAAAAGGCCTTGGTACTGAGTCATCCTCTTTTTTTTCCATCAAATTGTTTCTTCATCTTGCGGTATGGGTGATACTTTGGAAGGAACATATGGTGACGCATGTACACAGTTTTGTGCGAGTTGTTCAATCACACACTCTCAGTATAATCTAAACAGTGTGGACAAGCTTGGTTCCTTTTGTACTCAACCCTGATAGGTTACCAAGGGCAGGAAAATCATTAATGGTGCAGAACAATATGGCGCGTAGAGTGAAGTTCTCTCGTTTGTCCGCATCCCATACATGTACCTCTTCATTCTACAGTATTGCAAGATCTTCCACCAATGGTGCTAGGTACACATTAGTATTGTTCTCAGGTTGCTTCGACCCTTGGAAAAGTAGTGAAATCAAAATATACTTCCACTTCATACACAGCTAAGGAGGAAGGTTGTACATGCATAGAGTCACGGGCCAGGTGCTATATCGACTGCTCATGCTACCAAAAGGATTCATTCTATCTATACACAATCCAAACCTTATGTTCCTCGGTTCTACACTGAAGTCTACAAACATCCTATCGATGTCCTCCACTAGGCAGAATCAGCAACTGGTCTTATCATTCCATCTTTCTTACGCTGCTCCGAGTGCCAACGCATCAATCTTGCATCCTTGCGGTTTGCAAATAAATGCTTCAAATGGAGAATTACAGGAAGATACCACAACACCTTAGTAGGAGGTCCTTGTTTCACCTCGATGCCCTTCCCATCATCGGAGTCATTTTTACGCTTGTATCGGGATGCTTTGTACACCTGACAAACATGTAAACTAGCATACTCTTTACGGTAGAAGATACAATCATTCGGACATGCATGTATTCTTTCTAGCTACTTCCATTCCCAATAGACAAAGAATCTTTTTGGCTTGGTAGGTGGTTCTCGACAACACATTTCCCTTTAGAAGCATGTCCGCTAGGAGACCTAACAATGCCGTAAAACTCTTGTCAGACCAACCTTTGCTTGCCTTCAATTTCAGTAGTTCTAGAACTGATGACAACCTCATATATTGCGGCTTGCAGTCTAGGAACAAAGGTTTCTCCGAGTCCTCCATCAAGGCCTCGAATTTACTAAACTCTCTCTCACTATAGTTCCCTTCTGCATCATATAGCATCTGATCTAGATTGTCATCCTGCGACCTATCCTCATGATCGAAAGCACAGTCCATAACCGGCATATCGTTGTCTCCCTCGACGATGTCATAACTACCTTCTTGTGTAATGTTCTCTTCACCGTGACTTGTCCAACATTTGTACCTGTCGTAGGGGTGGCCCCCACCTAAACCCGGCAGGCCTGGCAGGAGATTATAAGGCCGAGAATAGGCCATGTGTAATGACATAACTGCCCCAGAAGGGATAACCAGATGTAAGGGTATAACTGTAAAAGCACTCCTCATGTGCATATATATGAGTACAAGCCATGGGGAGGACCCAGGCCATTACACTTATCTTCATCACTCTCCACTACCATCTCTCTCTCTGTTTGGTCTGTAGCCACAACAGTTGGCGCCGTCCGTGGGGAGGACGGAGACAAGCCTGAAGACCGAAGGAAAAAGATGGCACCGAAAAAAGCTTCTTCAGCGGCGGCGAAGGGAAAGAAGGTGGTCGGCCCGGAGCACCGTATGAGCACCAGGGCTTCGGCATCGGCAGCGGCGGACGCGGGCGTCGACGCAGGCGTGGTGGCCGAAGACGCCGGCGTTCGCGTGGTGACGACCAACCTCGTCACCGGCACCGCGACGATCGCCCCGCGGCCGACCCCGCGGTCGAAGACATCGACGCGGGTGCGGCGACAACCGACCCCGCCGACGCAACGGCAGCCGACCTCACCGCCCCCGCGGCAACCCTCGCTGGTGGCGCGGACCGGGTGGTCCGAAGTAGCCACGACGGGGCGACCGGCAGCTCGGGACCTCGCGACGCAGTCGTCCCCGCGCCGATCCGCCCGCCGGGAGTACCGGCGACCCCGCCTGCACCGGCGATGGAAAGTGCCCTGCTGGCGGCTCTCAACGCGTTCCAGTGGGAGCTGGGGGACCTTCGCGGAGCCGTCAGAGATATACAAGAGGCTCGGAGTCAGCCGGCCGCGCCAGCAATCGCGTCCGAGCCCGCGCCGGAGAGGGCGGACAGTCGCGAAGCCCACACGTCCAGCCGCGTGCCGCTGCGGCGCGTGGATCCGGAGTCCCCGCTCTCGGCGGGGCTGCAGCAGGCGGCATGGCCCGAAGACTTCAAGTTCCCTAGCGCCATCGACTCGTATAAAGGCGACACAAACCCCCGTGAGTTCGTGCGCGTATACGAAATCGCGATCGAAGCCGCGGGCGGAGACGACGCCACGAAGGCAAAGGGACTCCCTCTCGCGCTACAAGGAGTGGCGCTCTCTTGGTTTTTTACCATAGAGCCGGGCTCCATCTACGCGTGGGAGTAGCTCCGCGTCCGCCTCCACAACAACTTCCAAGGAAACTACGTCGACCGGGTCGAGGCGGACCAACTCTTCGCCGTGAAGCAAAAACCCTCGGAGAAACTCCGGGATTACTTCAAACGCTTCGCCAAGATTCGATGTCAAGTGAAGGACGTCAACGAGACCACCATCGTCAATGCAGCCATACAGGGCCATCGTCCGGGCCCGATGGCCGAATACAATGCGCGGAAGCCAATCAAGACGGTGGCGAAGCTCTTCGACAAGATGGAAGAATATGCCAGGGCGGAGGAAGACGCGCGGCGAAGGCAAGGTGACGACTCCGACAATAACCAGGCCGGAGCCTCGGCAAAAACCGAAGATCCACCGAAGGGCGGCTCTTCGAAAGGAAAGCGTAAGTAGGAGTCATCCAGGGACGCGCCCGACCGCAGGGACAACCCGCATAAGGAGTCGTCGGATCAGCCCAAGCGCGGCCAGCAAAGGTCGAGGCGAAACCGGTACGTCCTCGACATCGAAGGCGGGTCCGACGAGGGCGCTCCAGCAGGCCGAGGCGGCCGGGGGCACCGTGGCCGGGGCCGCGGCCGTGGCAGGGGCCGCGACGATAAGGGTCGTGGAGACTACGACGACCAGCATCAGGGGCTGTGGTGCTTAGTCCACGGCCGCGGCAATCATGATACCCGTAACTGCACCTCCATCGCGGCGCTTCGCGACAGCGTCGCTCGGGACAGGAACCCGGAGGCGCGCCCGCCTGCGGTGGCCCACGTCCAATTCCCATACGAGGCCCCCATGCAGGTACAGGCGCAGGGGATGCAGGTACAGGCGCAGGGAATGCAACCCCAGGAGGGCGCCTTGCGGATCCAAGCTCACGTACAGCAGTCTCGGGAAGGCCTCCTGTCGTTGCAGGCCCCGGACGCAACCTACCGCAGGGTCATTAATGTCATATCCGGTGGCTCTGCACTGGAATTCGCCTCGGCGCGGCAGCAGAAGGCCTACGCGCGAAGACTACATCACGTGGCGGCATATCCAGCGCAAGCACCGCCGGAATGGGCGCGGCACGAGGTTACATTCACACCTGATGACGCCCAAGGTGTGGACTTCCCTCATCAGGACCCCCTGGTCATCCGGGTCACCATCGCGGGATGCGACGTGGGGCGCGCCTTGGTGGACGGGGGTAGTTCCGCGAACGTATTGTTTGCGGCGGCCTTCGACCAGATGGGGATTCCTCGAAGCCGCCTGGGGCCCTCGGGAATCCCACTGCAGGGCTTCGGGGGACAGCCCCTGCGGGCGCTGGGCCAGATCGGCCTTCAAGTCTCCTTCGGTCGAGATGACAATGTGCGGCGCATAGAGCCAGGCACCAGATGCCCGCGCCGCGAAGCCCAGCGACGCCCTTAGAGCCGACGTCACAGCGCAGAGGTCCGTGGGGTCATCCATAGGTGCCTGCGCGGGCCCTGCAGATGTCTAGGGACTAGAGGCTGCGGCAGCACCAAGGGTAAACGGTCAGTATATTCACCCCTTGTAGTCGCTCACCCGCGCAAACGGGGATATAATGAAGATCGCCGTTTGCTGTTAATTTTTCTTCGTCACATGCGAGCACGCGGTGAGGGCGCGCGCCGGCTTGGCCAACGCGCGCACCCCCGCAGTATAAATCAAAGACGCACGTTCGCGTGTGCACTCGCCGTCGCCAAGGTGGCGGGACTGAGTATAAACCAAAGACGCACGTTCGCGTGTGCACTCGCCGTCGCCAGGAAGGGTGGGACTGAGTATAAACCAAAGACGCACGTTCGCGTGTGCACTCGCCGTCGCCAGGGAGGGCGGGACTGAGTATAAACCAAAGACGCACGTTCGCGTGTGCACTCGCCGTCGCCAAGGTGACGGGACTGAGTATAAAAAAAGTACGCACCGGGGGGACGCCCTCGCGCGCGCAAGTCTCCGGACTATAAAGAAGACGTAGCGTCGAGCCTAGCTCCGCACGCAATAGTCCAAGCAATAGTCCACGGACTCTAAATAAGACGTAGCGTCGAGCGTAGCTCCGCACGCGCGAGTCTCCGGACTATAAAGAAGACGTAGCGTCGAGCCTAGCTCCGCACGCAATAGTCCACGGACTCTAAATAAGATGTAGCGTCGAGCGTAGCTCCGCACGCGCGAGTCTCCGGACTATAAAGAAGACGTAGCGTCGAGCCTAGCTCCGCACGCAATAGTCCACGGACTCTAAATAAGACGTAGCGTCGAGCGTAGCTCCGCACGCGTGAGTCTCCGGACTATAAAGAAGACGTAGCGTCGAGCCTAGCTCCGCACGCAATAGTCCACGGACTCTAAATAAGACGTAGCGTCGAGCGTAGCTCCGCACGCGCGAGTCTCCGGACTATAAAGAAGACGTAGCGTCGAGCCTAGCTCCGCACGCAATAGTCCACGGACTCTAAATAAGACGTAGCGTCGAGCGTAGCTCCGCACGCGCGAGTCTCCGGACTATAAAGAAGACGTAGCGTCGAGCCTAGCTCCGCACGCAATAGTCCACGGACTCTAAATAAGACGTAGCGTCGAGCGTAGCTCCGCACGCGCGAGTCTCCGGACTATAAAGAAGACGTAGCGTCGAGCCTAGCTCCGCACGCAATAGTCCACGGACTCTAAATAAGACGTAGCGTCGAGCGTAGCTCCGCACGCGCGAGTCTCCGGACTATAAAGAAGACGTAGCGTCGAGCCTAGCCCCGCACGCAATAGTCCACAGACTCTAAATAAGACGTAGCGTCGAGCGTAGCTCCGCACGCCAGAGTCTGCGGACTATAAATAAGACGTAGCGTTGAGCCTAGCTCCGTACGCACCAGTCCACGGACTTTAAATACAACGTAGCGTCGAGCCTAGCTCCACACATGAGAGTCTGCGGACTTTAAATAAGACGTGGCGTCGAGCCTTGCTCCGCACGCGCGAGTCTCCAGACTATATAGGAAGTCGCGGCGTCGAGGTTCGCCTCCGCACGCACTAGTCTACGGACTCTAAATAAGACGTAGCGTCGAGGCCTGCCTCCGCACGCGCGAGTCTCCGGACTATAAAGCAAGGCAAACCGCGGAGGTCCGCCTCCGCATACGTCAGTCTGCGGACTGTCCGTTCTACGGAACCCTGGCGCAGCTACGTCGCCAACGGCGGCATCAGCACACAGCACACAACTTAAAGTGCCAGGAGGCCTGCTTACCGGAAGAGTCACATATACAAAGGTCCGCCAACATCCCGGCCGCTCTAAGCCGCTACCCCGCGGGTTCATCCTTAACACGCGCCAAAGTCGGCACCTCGCTCGAGGAAGGCCGGTTCGCCCAAAAGTCGAGCGAATCTTCGGCCCTTCGCCAGCGTTGAAGGCGTCGTCGGGTTGAAAGGTCGGCCGCCCGAAGCCGGCCCCAGCAAGGAAGCTGCCCGGGATATAGATGAAAATCAGCATGCATGCAGAAAGTGTGCGCTTTATTAGCAAAAACAAGGGACAGTACAACGCACGCCTACACCTAGGCGCCGCGGCATTAGACCTGCGGGTTCCCGGCGCCTTCGGAGGGCCCAGCGCCGCCATCGTCGCGTCGAGGGACCCCGTCCAGAAATTGGCCGAGGCTCCCCGTCCCGTAGAGCGACTTCCGGAGCTCGATCCGTACAGCTTCCGCCCTGACGGGATCCCAGATCCGATCGCAGAAGGGCCCAAGGGCACGGCGAGCAGAGCGGACGGCGCCGGACATTACTCCGGCCCCGCCAGGCATCTCCAGCTGGGGGTCATTCAGCCCGGCGACATGCGTACAGCCGCGGTGCTGGAGGAGCGCGCACACCAAGCAGGCCGAAGTGTACGCGCAGTGGGTGCCGAGGGACGTCGCCGCGTCGCGCGCGACGTTGGCGGCATCCCCGATCCAGCGGAGCGCCCGAGACAGCTCCTCCGGACCGAAGGCGCGTCCCGGCACCTCCACCACCAGCCCTTGAAGATGGCTCTCCAGCGCTTGCATGGCGTCCCAGGCAACCACCGAGGCGTCGCCCAGCGTCCGGTTGCGCTCCGATAGAGCCAAGGCAAGTTCGCCTTTCTCCTTCTCTAGCGCGCCGACCTGCTCCAGGAGCCCGTTCCGTTCCGCCGCGAACTTTTCATCAGCAGCTGCTGCAGCTGATTCCTGCGCCGACGCAACAAGCCCCTCGGCGTGCGCCCTCGCTTCGGCGCATTCCGCTTCCAGCTGGCGGATACGGGCGTCCTGGGCAGAGCGGGCGCCAGAGGCTTCGCGCAGCTCCCCCTCGGCAGCCCGCAGCCTATCCTCGAGCGCTTTTTGGCTACGAGCATAGGCCGCTTGCAGGGCCTGCCCCAGCACGAGTGTCTGTAGAAGGGAAAAGACTTAGCAAACTCAGCTAAACTCAGGCGTGGTCGCATGAGTACTTACCCTCACCCCAGACACCTCGAAAGCGTCCTCGAGGCGCCCCGCACCGTAGGCCTGCAGCACTTGTGGGTCGACGCTCGTGGCCGCGTCATCCACAGGGTTCAGCGTCTCTGGAGGCGGCACGAAGTTTGCAGGGTTCACGGGCTCGGAGGCCCCGGGTTCCGTCGGATGCTCCCCCTCCGGGATGAGCAACGCTGTAAATAAGGAGGCAGGTGACCACTCCAAGGCATAAAAGCATACACCAGAGTAAGCTCGGCCACCTTACCTTCGGTAGCCGAAGGGATGGTTCCGCCGCGGGCGGAAGCCTCCGCGTTCGGGGAGGCCGGCGGCTGTCCCCGCGCGGTGGACGACGTCGTCGGGGGGGCGGAAGGTGCATATGCCGCAGGGCCTCCGGCGCTTGCGCTGGCGTCCCACAGGTTTCTGATGCCCGTGGCCACGACAAATCCCCGCGGTGTCCGGTGGAGCTCCGGCCGCACGCACGGCCGTTTAGCCGGGGCAGCCAGCAGCGCCGCCGCCGCCGCAGCCGTGGCTGGGAAAGACCCCGCGGCTGCTGCGCCCGGGGGCGAAGGTTCCATGGCGGCAGTCGTCGAAGGGGGCACCTCAGTCCCCGCTGCTGTTGGCAAGGACAGCGCGGCTACGTGCGCCCCCGCGGAGGGCGCCTCCGGCACCGCAGCGGCCGCCGTCGAGGCCTCCACCTCGGCATCGCTGGTCCGCACGGGATCCGCCTCGGCGACTTCGGCGGGTGGTGAGGCTTCCCCCCTCCGGCCGCCCGCGGCAAACCCACCGTCCGGGACGCCTGCCGAAGACACCTCACCTTCGGCGCCTGCGCCACCCAAGCCCGAATCGGCGTACCTCGCAGAGTCTGACTCCGCGTCCGCCGCGTCCTCGGAAACACTAGCAGCAGGCGCGGCGGGTGCCCCGCTGCGGCCCCTCTTCCGAGACGAGGCCTTCTTCTTCTTCGCTCCACCATCGGCTGGAGCGACGCGGTCCGGCGCGGCAAGGCCCAGGACCTCGCACACGCGGTTTAGTCGCCCCAGCCTCGCCTTGGCGACAACAGACGCGCGCTGCTCGTGCTCCCTGGTGGTGTACGGACCCAGGAACACGCGCACGGCTTGCTCCGCCTCTTCCAAGGAAATCCCTGAAGCAAAGGAGAATAGCATTAGCATACAACGCATTTCGCGTCGGCAAAGGAGGGGCGCAATCAAGGCTTACGGGGACCGGGCGGCGCCGGTAGCGAGCAAACCCACGGCGAAACATTGTCATCTCGACGCCTCTCGGCGGCAAGATGCCAGTCGTAGGCAAGCGGGGCCACGCCGTACATCACGTACTCCTCGGCAAGGTCGCGCATGTTGAAGCGGGCGGCCATGCCTACGAGCCGTTTGACCCTCCGTTTGTCCTCGTCATCGAGCGTTCGGCCGGGCGAAGGCTTGAACGCGATCGGTCGGCCCGTGCACGCGAGACCGCTCCCGCTCTCCACTCGGTGGTAGAACCACCGCTTCATCCAGTAGGACTCCCACTTCCCGCGAGTTGAGTTCGCAGGGAAGAGCTTCTTGCAAGACGAGCGAAGAGTAAAAGAGACGCTACCGAAGCTCGACAGCGTCCCTCCCCTCCGGCCCTTCGGCTGGCATCGCGCCTCATGGAGATAGGCGAACAGCGACGCGCTGGGCCAGCACGCCCCCGAGCGCAAGGCCCAGCTGTACACCGCGAGCCGGGCCACGGCGTTTGAAGTCAGTTGCGCCAGCTCCAGCCCGAAGGTTCGCAGCACGTCGCCCACCACGCTCGCCGCTGGGATCCGGAGCCCCGCGTCGAAAAAGGCAACGAATACGACCGCCTCCGACCTCTCGGGATGCGGTTCCGTCTCGTCGCCGGCGGGCAATTGTACGTCCTGGCGCCCGGACAGCTTCCCCGCGCGCAAGAGCCCTTGGATCGTCTTCTCGGTCACGAGCGACGGGCCTAGCTCGCCGGAAAACGTGCCTTCCTCCGCCGCCAGCCGCTCCTGGTCAGCCGCCGCCGGGTCGCGCTCTTCGAGCGCGTATTTTACCTCCAACGGTGAGGATCGCCGGCGAATGGCAGGGCCACCAACCGCCTGGCCGCACTCGCTGCTGGAGGCCATCGCTTCCCACGACGAGACTAATACGGTGAAGATAGCCCGAAGGTGGGGAAGGCCGAGCAAACTGGAAAGAGGGTGCACAGGTGCGGGGACGCTATTACGGGGGGGCTATTTCAAGCCGCCTCGCCCATACCGCCGCTACTGAAGCGTCGCAACGATCCGCGTGCAGGATGCAACCGCAGCGGTGTAAAGGCCCGCCCCGCACGCTTCCCCGTAATCGAAAGTGAAGGGTCGCGGAGGTCCGTGCACGAGGCGCGACCGCAGTCGTATAAGCGCCTGTACAGCGCAACGCCCCACAGGCGCCACTCGCTGCACGCCCCGTGTCCCCCTTGCCTAGGGAAGAGGCGAGCGGCTGCAAACACGCAACCGTCCACATCCCGCCGCCTAGCAGTCATAGGCCGCCGCGTGGCCCAGGCGCGTCGGGTCACACTGTACGGGAACCTAACCCTGTCAGGCCAGGGACCGGCGTGATTCAAGGAACCTGTATAGCGCAAGGCCGCATCAAAGGGCCCAAGTTGTGCGCGCCTCTACTTCGACTAGGCGCCAGCTTCGCTGCCACCCGTTCGAAGGGTAGGAGATGGAGCGCGCGCGCGTCTACTTCGACTAGGCGCCAACTTCGCTGCCACCCGTTCGAAGGGTAGGGGACGGAGCGCGCGCGTCTACTTCGACTAGGCGCCAGCTTCGCCGCCACCCGTTCGAAGGGTAGGGGACGGAGCGCGCGCGTCTACTTCGACTAGGCGCCAGCTTCGCTGCCACCCGTTCGAAGGGAAGGGGACGGAGCGCGCGCGTCTACTTCGACTAGGCGCTAGCTTCGCTGCCACCCGTTCGGAGGGTAGGGGATGGAGCGCGCGCGTCTACTTCGATTAGGCGCCAGCTTCGCTGCCACCCGTTCGCAGGGTAGGGGACGGAGCGCGCGCGTCTACTTCGACTAGGCGCCAGCTTCACTGCCACCCGTTCGGAGGGTAGGGGACGGAGCGTGCGCGTCTACTTCGACTAGGCGCCAGCTTCGCTGCCACCCGTTCGAAGGGTAGGGGACGGAGCGCCAGCTTCGCTGCCACCCGTTCGAAGGGTAGGGGACGGAGCGCGCGCGTCTACTTCGACTAGGCGCCAGCTTCGCTGCCACCCGTTCGGAGGGTAGGGGATGGAGCGCGCGCGTCTACTTCGACTAGGCGCCAGCTTCGCTGCCACCCGTTCGAAGGGTAGGGGATGGAGCGCGCGCGTCTACTTCGACTAGGCGCCAGCTTTGCTACCACACGTTCGAAGGGTAGGGGACGGAGCGCGCGCGTCTACTTCGACTAGGCGCCAGCTTCGCCACCACCCGTTCGAAGGGAAGGGGACGGAGCGCGCGCGTCTACTTCGACTAGGCGCCAGCTTCGCTGCCACCCGTTCGAAGGGTAGGGGACGGAGCGCGCGCGTCTACTTCGACTAGGCGCCAGCTTCGCTGCCACCCGTTCGAAGGGTAGGGGACGGAGCGCGCGCGTCTACTTCAACTAGGCGCCAGCTTCGCTGCCACCCGTTCGAAGGGTAGGGGACGGAGCGCGCGCGTCTACTTCGACTAGGCGCCAGCTTCGCGGCCACCCGCTCGAAGGGTAGGAGACGGAGCGCGCGCGTCTACTTCGACTAGGCGCCAGCTTCGCTGCCACCCGCTCGAAGGGTCGGGGACGGAGCGCGCGCGTCTACTTCGACTAGGCGCCACCACCACAACTCGAACAGCCAAAAGTCAATGTTGCGGCAAGAGCAGACATGATCTCGTAGGCAGATATGAATCGCCGCACCAGCATATGCTCGTTCGCACGAGCAGAGTTAACGGATGACTCCATATCTGTCTACGAGAGCAAGTCAGGCCTGGCCATTTCCGCATCAAGCGGCGAAGCATTCCCACGAGCGGGGGGAATCTGGTCCACCGGCGCTCGCAGGCATTGACGCCGGTCGACGCAGTCACCAAACACAGGTGCACAAAGCTTTTCCTGCATACGAGAAGTTAACCATGAACAGGTACGGGATGTACAGCAAAGGACGTCTAGGCAGCGGCCCCTGGCGCCAGCATATTTATACTCAGCCTCGCTAGGCGAAGAGTCGCCAGTGTGGAGGCATGCCAACAGACGGAAGCACAAGCGCAAGGCGTCGGGCGGTGCAGCTACCCGAGGCGCGTAGGAGCAACCGTCCACATCCCACCGCGTGCACTCCGGAAACCGTCGCACGCTCCACTTACGAGAAGGCACGCTGCACGATGCCACAGCCTGCCCCCTGGCAAGCCAACCGTCGGTAAAAAGCACCCAACCAGGCGGCAAGGTCGCAACGATTGCGGAACGCGCGCGCCTCAGAAGCCTAGATGCCGGGAGTCCGCCGTCACATTGACGCTCACGACGCCTCAAGGCCCACGCCCGCAAGAGCACACATCTGCTTCGGCCACAACACAGCCCCGGGTCAAGTACTGGACAGGCTCACAGGCCGCGGGACGGAGGGGGCCAAAGGACTCGACGACATGGCTTCGGCCTTGTGAAGCCCTTTACCATGAGAGGCTCCTGTCGTAGGGGTGGCCCCCACCTAAACCCGGCAGGCCTGGCAGGAGATTATAAGGCCGAGAATAGGCCATGTGTAATGACATAACTGCCCCAGAAGGGATAACCAGATGTAAGGGTATAACTGTAAAAGCACTCCTCATGTGCATATATATATGAGTACAAGCCATGGGGAGGACCCAGGCCATTACACTTATCTTCATCACTCTCCACTACCATCTCTCTCTGTTTGGTCTGTAGCCACAACAGTACCCTTTTTGAAACCCCTTCGAATCAAGTGAGCTTTGATCTGCACTGAGTTGCTAAACATCTTTAGATTATCACAATCAATGCATGGACAATACATATATTCCATCCCCTTCTTCAACATGTCTAGCTCGGTCGTTCTTCTAAAAGCAGACACACCATTAATGTACTCTTCACTCATATGGTTCACAACGTACATCCAGCTTCAGTCCATCTACGCTACACACGTAACAGACACTACTAATTTTTGGGCCTATTGCAACGGCGCCGAAACGTTGCAATAGGCCCAAAATGGTTGCAATAGCACCTATTGCAACGGTAACTTTTCGTTGGGAGGCGTGGCAAGAAGTTGCGTGGTCTAAAGTTTGGGCCACGGTATTTCGGTGCGTTGCAATAACGTTTACCTATTGCAACGCAATAAAGCATTGCAATATATAGTATATGCAACAATGTATTGCGTGGCAAAAACAACTATTGCCACGCAATTAGGCGTTACTGTAGATAGCATTTGCAACATACCGATTTCGTGGTTGTAAGTTAAATTGCAACGAAAACTGGTGGTAGCAATAGACTATATTGCCACACAAAGACTTCGTGGTAATAGATTCAATTGCCACGCATAGAATTCGTGGTAATAGGACAGAGTGCTGTTGCCACGCAATGAATTCGTGGTAATAGGACATAGTGATATTGCCACGCAAAGAATTCATGGTAATAGATTCAATTGCCACGCACATACTTTGGTTGCAACAGCCTCTATTGCCACGCTTGCTATTTTCGTTGCCATAGCTTCCTATAGACTCTTTTGGTACGCTGTTGTTTCGTTGCTATAGCATATATTGCCACGCCAAAAGTTGAAGGGAATAGTGTATATTGCAATGCATTGCTTTAGTAGCAACAAGAATTATTGCAACACCATTAATGTTTGTCACAACAGGAAGCAACCGATGTAGTAAAATCATTATATCAAAATAGAATTTGTTGCTACACATATCTGAAATGAAACCAACTTAATTTGTGACAATAATTTGAAGTTGTATTACAAGCATCACTAAAATGTCCCTAGCTATCACTGCATTGAAGCTTGGCTTGATCTCGCCGAATAGCTTGAATTGACCTTAGCTTCCCATGGCTTGAGCATTGCACTCAATTTGTTCCTTCCTCCTGAATAAAATCATTCAAAATGGCATATGCATCAGTTGTTCAGCTCATCACGACAGTAACACATTGTAAATGGAATAAATTTTCATAACATGAATACATATGTTCATTACTGCATCAATGCAATTGTTTAGAGATATAGACATGATTGTCAAAATATGTAGAGCTCAAGAACCACCAGAAAGGTAGATGATGAATAACCCAACCAAAAAATTAAGAACATGTATAGTAGATAGGCATTGCACTGATTAACAATTTGCAATGTTGTAGTAGATAAGCATTACAGCTATAAAAAAATCCCTCTGCTATGCATACCTGTTGACTCCTTGTGCGTGCACGTTTAGTAGCAACAGCAGCCTTTAGTGTTTTTGTAGTAATATAATTCACTGACGCATTCCCGTCTTTGTTTCGGGGAAGAGTTCGGTTAAGAACACTACTTCTAGGGGTGCGAGTATTGGTTTCTGCAGTTCGCCTAGCTTCATGTTGTGTTTCCAGGTTGCTATCTAGGTTAGTCTGCTTATCAAAAAATTCAAGAAAACATTTCAGGGCTCATACAGTGTAGTGATCCATGTTGCCTATAAACATGTTGCAATTGCTATTACCTGCGGCGTTGTTTCTTCACCTCGTGGAGTCGTGTCATTTCGTTCGGTTGGGGCAGCAGGAACATGTATTGTTTCGTTGGCAACTTGGTTAGCCTGCATTTAAAATTTAGTTTTCAAATAGTTAGCTCTCATATAATGACCGAAACCATGAAGGAAAAATTTGTGCACTACAATTTTGTTTAAAGACTCCACAGTGCTCAGAGGGAAGGCATGTACATTCTAGTGGGTGCAGATGCACGCACGACCAAATAAAAATTTAAAGGCAATCACTTATATTGGACAACTGATGCTAATTGGTCATATTTTTATCTTAGACGATATATTACTCACTCAAGTTCTAAATTGAAGTTCACTATCACTGAGTGAGTAATATATTAAAGCTTACAAAACAGAAATATTGCAACTAATTGTTCTGGAAAAAATGAACTGAAACTCAGATACACAGGGATTTCGAATTTTTCAACCTAATTTATTTGCAGTCGTTTTCGAGATATATATATCATGCATGCACGGATTGATCGATCGAAAGTTTTTTTGGGTGTACCGGAAGCAAAGTAAAACTATAGGCTGATTCTAAGTTGCATGCACGGGATCGATCACGCATGACCTTGCATGGACATTTTTTGCATCCAAAGCTAAGCAAAAATAAATTCACGTCCTTTCGCTATAATGGCCGTGTGATAGCAAGCTAATTGTGGAGATTAGTGCCTTAACAACCGGGCTTTACAATTTTCCCATTTTAGGGTAAGACAGTGCTTGCCAAGTGGGAGAAATTAAGGTCGCGTATTGCATGGACATGCATGGTTACATTTAAATTAAGGCAGATATATCGATGGTCGAAGGACAATGACGCCAAAGGGCAAATTATAAGCTCATGTTGCAGATGTAAAATTGAACCATGATGCCATGCATGTAACAGCTATACAATCGAAACGCTGGTAGTAGCAATTGGCCACGCGATGCACTTAATCGTTCATAGTGTGTAATGTATATCTTATAAATACATCTTAATAACATTGCATTGGGAAAATAGTAAAATGTCATTGGAAAATTTTCAATTTAGACAAAAAAAAAGGACTTATAATTATATGCAGGAATGACTAGTGTGCCTAGACAACGCATGCCAGTGGGACATGCATCAGCCATACTTGTATATGAAATCTCAAAACCTCAATCTTTTCTGAAACCTAGCCTTTTTCTTTTCTGGGGCCTGATTTATTTTCTGGTTGCTGGGGACCAGACTAGAGGACAAGATAAAGTTACAAAAGTTATTTGATGGATTTTAGGATATATGTGCTATGATTTCTCCACCATATTGAGAAGACCAACTGATAAGCCAAAAAAAACCCTGTAGGCAACTGGGCTTATCTCAAAAGCCAGCTAAAATCTAATGTGACAAAACTGGTAGCAACTAACTATATATTCTAGGGATGAATGACAGGGATTTCGCTAAACATAGATGAAATCAGATTGAGCTACACCATGTTAGATTGCGTTGTAGGTCAATATTATTTTAGTCATGTTTGAAGTTATTCTTTTAAAGATAATATACTATTTTTTCACTGCTGAATAAAACGTCAGAAAAACATCAAAACTAGATATTTTGCATGTTCCTGTCAGAAACCAATAGTTTCCTGTATGAGTTCTAACTAAGTTCTACAGCTGAGGTAAACAAGCTCCTCATCAAAATGAGTTTAACTAGCTTGGCTAATATTACAAATTCTAGCATGTACGAACATGTACTATGCTATCCTAACCAATTCAACTTATCAGTGAAATGGACTTTACTATAGTGATCTGTTCTGTGAACAATGAGCAGGCATGCCATGTTCTCCTAGGAACATTATAAAACTTGATCTCATCCACAAGATAAGGAAATTTTCAACAAATTTAGTATGGCAAGCTCAGATAGTGGTTAGGATCACTTATGACCAGATATGAGATACCTAGTATAAAATAAAAGGAAGCATGCAATGATTACTTGTGGAAACAGATTTGATGAAAAAACAACTCCACAGACTATTACAGAAATTTATTGAAACCTCACGCATTTTAACACAATTGCTATTAACTGTAAGTTAAATTTGTTTCAAAATTATTACCTCCTGGAAGGCTCCTTGTCTTTGTGTTCCTAGCATGGACATAAACTCTTGCCTGAGTTCTTCTTTAATTGTGTCCCTCGAATTCAACAATTCTTCTATCTGACGCCTGCTTTCTTCCTTTTCGTTGGCCCTTTCAGCAACTTGGTTTGCAAGTTGTTCTTTTAACATTTGAACCTCAGACTGGAGCTCTAACCTTGTCCTATGGGATTCCGCAGAATGTCGGGCTTGCATCTGCAAATTTTCATTGTATAGCTACCTTCGTGTTGGATAGTACGCCAAGTATCCATTACCATGAGTTTTCGATGATTTGCACCTAGTGCTTTCCTTATATGATGACTGGAAAACAAAGTTCGGCGATAAATCAACGACCGGCAGAGAGGCATGACGACGTGGGTTCGGCGGTCTGCGGCTGTGGTGTGTGAGGTCGCCGCTGCCGTCGTCGGTCGATTTAGGTGACCCCGTCGTGGCCGCCGGTGACCCACCTTCTCCTCCCCCCGTGGCCGCAGGTGCTCCCGTCGAGTCCTCAGGTGTCGCCATCTACAGGAGCGGAGGGTACGCGGGGGCGGCGGCTGGAGGTGCTCCCGTCGAGTCCTCAGGCGGCGGCTCTCTCTTTCTCCCCCTCCAGATTAGATTAGGGAGGGGATTACTTTGGGCGGAGGGTACGCGGGGGCGGCAAAAACGTGGGTCAGGCGGGGGGTTTTGGCGCTTCTTTTTTTCGCGGTTTTTAGCAGGAAGAAGTAGAGGTGGGACTTGGGCCGGGCTTCTTTGGGCCAGCCCGAAGCAGGGCCGGAGGGGGCGGTCGCCGGTGGGGGAGGCCGAGGGAGGGGAAGCGGCGCGGGAGGGGTAGGGGGCGGCGGGAGAGGCGGCGGGGGAGGGCCGGAGGGGGCGGTCGCCGGTGGGGGAGGCCGAGGGAGGGGAAGCGGCGCGGGAGGGGTAGGGGGCGGCGGGGGAGCGCCCGGGCGTGGGGGAAGTGGGACCGTAGGGCCGTCCGGGCGTGGGGGAAGTGGGGACTGGCCACTGGGGGGAGGGCGAACCGGCGAAGGCACCGAAGGACAGAGCTACAGAGAGCAGGACAGCGCGTCACAAAGATTTTCAATATTGAAACATATAAGAATATTTAAACAGAAACATACATGACGCAATATTTAAAAAAACATGTTTTAAACAAAAAAATCATCATCCTGGTCTTGACCCAAAGAATTAGCTGGAGCAACAATTCCATCATTAATATAGGTGTCATCATCATCATCTTCGTCATCAACAAATGATGCATCATCTGGTTCAGGAAAAGATTCAGCAAGCGCCCTCTTGATAACAGAGGCATCACCAGTTATGCCTTCCATGCCTGATCTCGTCCAAACTGACAAATCCATCTCGTCCAAACTGACAAATCCTCATGTCGGCTTAATAAATTCATGTCTTCGACGTTCAGTAAATCTATGTCGATTTCACCCTCATTTCTGTTTGGGTGTCATCACATCATGTTCGTGGACCATTAATGATTTGATGAACTTTGTATAAGTTTGAGTGAAACTTAAAACCATGTTGATTAGGTACAAATGAATAACATGCACGCAATAGTTTAAAGTATGAGATTTGGTTCAGTCCATACGGAGGTGCTGGAGGTGCTAACACCTCCACCACATCTGGCCGTTCAATTGGTAGGGGCAGAATTGTATTTTTAGTTTTCCACGTTTAACTAAACGGTTAACTGTATAATACATGCAATTACCTTGGTGCGCGTGCCCAGCGAACTGGTCACCACGTTGAGGCCATCCGCGAGACGAACACCCAAGAACGCCGAATCCTTAGCCGCTCCCTGCGCTCCGATGACGACCCACCCGTTACAATCTCCACCGAAACATTCAGCAATTACCAAACGGAATCACTATCCTAGACTAGGCTAGAGCCACAGGTGCGGCCAGAACAGGATGCAAATACAAGCCATCTGAGCCGGCAATGCATATAAGCGAACAGTCGTTCTTCGAATGAGCTGAAAATTTCACGTTAGACTCCCATCTGTACCGCTGACGTGCCATTAGAATTCGCCGCCAAAGTTCATTTCGTACTGCACATGAGAAATCGTAGAAGGCAGTACGTACACCGTTTGGTTGTATCAACCTATACAAGCGAGCAGTCGTTCTCCGAATGAGCTGAAAATTTCACGTTAGACTCCCATCTGTACCGTTGACGTGCCATTAGAATTCGCCGCCAAAGTTCATTTCATACTGCACATGAGAAATCGTAGAAGACAGTACGTACACCGTTTGGTTGTATCAACCTATACAAGTGAGCAGTCATTCTCCGAATGAGCTGAAAATTTCACGTTAGACTCCCATCTGTACCGCTGATGTGCCATTAGAATTCGCCGCCAAAGTTCATTTCGTACTGCACATGAGAAATCGTAGAAGGCAGTACGTACACCGTTTGGTTGTATCAACCTATACAAGCGAGCAGTCGTTCTCCGAATGAGCTGAAAATTTCACGTTAGACTCCCATCTGTACCGCTGATGTGCCATTAGAATTCGCGGCCAAAGTTCATTTCGTACTTCACATGAGAAATCGTAGAAGGCAGTACGTACACCGTTTGGCTATATTAACCTATGTGGGCGAGCAATCGTTATCTGAATGAGTTCAAAATTTCATGCTGGACTCCCACCTACACCGCTGACACGCCATTGCAATTCGCCGCCATAGTTCATTCTGTACTACGCATGAGAAATCATGGAAGATATTAATTACATGGAGGGAGCACGACTAATCCTAGAACTAAATGGAATCATGAACGTAACAAATTGACCGATGTAGGTATTATTTCCTTCATTATCACCTACTGAAGGGCTCCTACATAAGAGAAGCATAAAATATTATTGTACTAGCAGATCTCTCGTGGAGTTTTAAGTTTTTATTCAAAATTAACAATTCAATTCCGGCGTCCAATCGCCTCGTCGACGGCAACTATATCGTTCCTCTAAAGTATAGTACCAATCGCGCCCTTTGTTTCTTCGTCGCAAAGGGTATTGACTTAATTAGTTGCAAGCTTGGCGAGTTCCTATGCCACTACTTGTTTGACCTACGCTTTCTAAGGGACATGTAAGTCTTAATTATATCATCTTCATCAACTTCGCTAGAAAACTTGCAAGACAAGTTTTGGGGAGGCGGGCATTGAACCAACCTTATGAGTATTCGTACTATAACCGTTCTAGAAGAAGGCATTCTGATCAATGAATGTGACTACATATATTTACAATGTATGGGTTTATGATCAATATGGTATGACAATAGAGTAATTTGTGATGTTACAGATATAGGTTCAGTTTAGTGAATAAAAGACGGCTTTCATTGTTTTAAAAGAAAAATACTTGCTTAAGTCTGGTGTTTTCGCTGGTTGTTCGCATATAGTGGGATAAAATACTAGTAGAAAAATAATAAGTAACTAAGCGCAACTCATGTAATTAATTTTTGGGGAGGAAAAAATACTGTAATTAATTTGTGGGGGAGCAAAAAATAGGAAAACAAAAATTAAATTCTAGCTCAGAAAGGATCGAACCTTCCACCTCACAATTAGAAGCTATAGAGCATACCACTGGGTTATCGCCTCTTTTCTGTTTCCACATGCAAATATTTTTTGTCTAATATCTGATGTTAGTGTCAAGTGAATATTAGCCTACCCACTACCGGACTCGTCGTACCCTCGTCTAACATCTCAATCCCCAAATTCCGCATCCCATCCCCGTTCTCCTCCTCCGCCTGCAATCCCTCCCCGTTGGCCTCCACCTGCGGCGACGGCAGCGTGGAGAAGATGGCCGGCAATAAGCGCGGCCTCAACGCGAGGACTCAGATCCGCAACAATCTCGGGCGCTTCGCAACCGCCGCACCATCCGAGCTTCATGGATCGGCCTCGGCGGTTCCGGGCGGCGTCGAACGAGCCGTCGGAGAAGATCAGGGACGTGTTCCAGGCGTACGACGACGATGGCGTGCTCCGGGAGGAGGCGCTCAAGAGGTTCCTCAGGGAGGTGCAGGGGGAGGCGGCCGGCGGCGTCGAGGCGGCCGCGAGGGCGGTGATGGCCTTCGCGGCGGAGCATAGGCTGCTCAAGAAGGGAGGCCTCACCGTCGAGGGCTTCTACCGCTGGCTCCGCAGCGAGGCCAACACCGTGCTGAGGCAGTCTAGGACTCTAGGTCTGCTATAGCCATTGATCGAAGCTTGCTGATTGTTCTAGGTTCTGGGATGTCTCGTGTGGCAGGGCTCTTAATCTTACAATCCCTACATGGACAATACTTGCTCTACTCCCTGATCTCTAGATAGGTGACTTCATGCTTATTTCTGAATGTCCTGCAGCAAAATAGCTATTGCAGACTTTAGACTATTATGCTGGCAAGACAATCCTTGATAGATTGAGGCTTTCTTAACATTTGATATAGAAATACTAAGGCGTTTGACCTTGAGTATAGTATATTTAGAATAATTAGGCATGTGGGTGTTACCAGTTTATATTTGTGCACTTAGATCTTGTGGATATAGGCTTTACCTGATAATTCACTGGAGATGTCTGTAGCTAGTGATTCTGTGTTGGAGAATTTTCAGTTCTCTATTTTTACTCCCTCGATTCATCTCCAAATTGTTAGCTTTCATTTGTGTGTAGATAGAAATTAAATGTTCATAAATTCACTCAATTCTCAATGCAGGCGGTAGCAATACTATGTATATGTGGTTTCCATAACACTACAGCGTTCAGAAATTCGTTTCCAAATGAGTGGGATGCAGAAGTCACATGGTAAGGATTCTTACCTTTTAATTGTAGATGTCATACCAAATTCTTGGAAGGTGCTAATTAGTGCGTTATTGCTTTTCTGGTTGACTTGTTGTTCGCTGAAATGAATTAAGGGAGGGACTAAATGGTATATGATAGAAGATCCAATTTAGATGCAAATTCACTTCTTTCAAATATGCATAAGAACGACCATCACTTATTTTCTTGAAAGTCAGACAAGAAACATTACACTTTTCTTAGCGTAAGAAAGTTTCATTAGCGTGTGGCAAGACTACAAGATTGTACAATAGATAAATGTACGGATGGATTCAAGACACGTCCCCTGCGGTAATCTATAAGTGTAATAAAAACATAGTAGTTATTTTGTATAAAGTATGGATTTCCGTTGCAACGCACAGGCACAGTACTAGTAAAATAAATAAGATTGCTGATGCAGAAAGTGTCGAGAAAATTAAGTCCTAATTATGCAACTAAGTAAAATCCGTAAGGAATTAGTCAACAAAATAAATAATACTAGAAACTTAAATACCTTGTGCTACTACCTTCACGTGATGGCTTTGAACACTACTTGCTGAATGCGTAGCTTTTTAGATGCGCCTTCTTTTCTCGCTGACTGAGAACGGCCACGACGTACGCTTACATGCGTTCACGCACGAGCACACGAGAAGGCGTCGACCAAAGCTTCGGATGCGCTACCGAATTTGAGACTCCGGCGAACGCTCCTAAGAGAAGTCTCAGGAAAAAAACTATCAACACATGCATGCTCACGAGAACTAAATATCTATCAGCACGTAGCCATCATGCATGCAATGAATCTCTTTTTCTATTGTTCGCTCAATCACGGCGCACCTCTTTTAGATCAAAAACCCCCGCATCCTTTACATTGGCGGGTGACCAGATTTTTATGGCACTTCCGAAACCAACTAACACACACGTTCGAACTCCTACGCCTTGTCGTATACAACTCGTATACGATGCCATGCATGAAAACATCAACTTTGCATACATAACTAGATAATAGATCTATTTTTGTTTGTGGTGGTCTGTCCCTAACTCACGCATCCAACAGGTATTTTTCAAGTTGGCTCGGTCGAAAGAATCGTAATGTCCGAGACCGACTAAGAATAACAAAAAAAATGGAGAAAATCACAACGTCTGAACAATACTTGGACTCCGCCTCCGAAACGCACGAGACAACATCAAGCAACATCACGTGGATGTGATTTCGGCCACCGGTCGTTACGGACTCAAAACAAAAACCTTTCTGATGACTAGATAAATTTTCCCTTCCTTTGATTTCTTTACGAGTTGGCTCCACATTGAATGCATGTCTTTGTTTGATGACTAAATACTCTTTCCGTTGTTTTCTTCACGTGATGGCTCCAAGTCTTGCATGCATGTCTTCTCTTTTTTTTTGTTGTATTTTTTCTCTTGATATTTCTTTCTTTGCTTTCCAATCAAAACTTTTAATGCTGTCTGTTGCCTCCCTCTGCACAGCTCTTTTTGTTAATTGTCTCCCGTTCAAACCTGAGAACAAATAAAATACTAGTATTAGGTAGAAGCCAGTTCTCATGTAAATTAAACCAAATTTAATTAAGAGCGAGTTCACCTGTTGGATTAATCTTTTTAGCTCGTGCTCGCATAATCGGTCCAGTCGTGATGTCCTCATTATTTTGTACACTTAAAATGATGGACGATGCACTAGTGTCGACGAGACTTTCTAAACGCATCTTCACTTTAGGCTTGTACAGATCGAGCATGTGCCTGCATATAATTAAATAAAACAGTAGTAGCTCTGTATCTCCAAATATAATAGTTAAAGACCCAATTAAATTAGAGCTCACCTGATAATATTTAATGCGGCTCAATAATTCCTTACAGTTAAATAATATATTTAACCGAGAGGTGCAAGACATAAGCGTATCCGCGTCAACATGCAGTACATATTGTAACTAGGACGAAAGGCGCGCAATAAGTGTATAGCAGGCCTACATGATGTTCAGTGAAAGAAAAGGAATTTTACTTTCTTGCAGCAGCAATTTTCTTGGGAATAGTCTCTAAAAGTTCTAGTGTCCTAGAGGAAGCTAGAACCAAGTCGATTGCAGGTGCCCTAATTACTAATGTGTTCGTGTCCTAGTGGTATGAGCGTTGGCTGCCAATCAAGAGGTCCCTAGTTCGATTCCTAGGTGGCTTCCCATTTTTTCAATTTTCATAATTTTTTGCTGCATGACTTGATAGCTAAATAAAAGCCCACGAAACAAAAGAGTTGCAATAGAATACCATATTGCAACGAAAGACACTACTCTATAGCAACAAAATTTACACGTGGCAATATAAATATGTTATTGCATCGATTTAGTTTTTCGTTGCAATACGCACCTACCTACTGCAACGCCGCTGAAGATTATCCCAACGAAAAAACACCGTGGCAATAATATCACCCAATAGCAACGAAATTATATATGGTTGCAATAGTAGCACATAATTGCAACGAAAATCAACACTAACGCAACAAAAGAGTGTCGTGGCAATATATCCAACCTATTGCAACACGTTTTCAAAATGGTTGCGATAACACCTACCTATTGCAACGACATTTACGAATATCGCAATGCAATATAATAGTGGCAATAAAGTCCACCTATTGCCACCGTTATGGAAAAATGTTGCAATAAGCCCTACCTATTACAACCAAATTGGTGGCGTTGCAATTTCTTTCGTGGCATTAGGCTGAAAATCTAGTAGTGAGATGGGTGTCAAAAATGATTATTAGCGCTACTATAGCAAATCAGACTAGCTATACTTAATTACATGACATGTATATTAGGTAGCTAGCTAGCTAGCCACGTATTCATGACAAAATAATATTACGCAAGAATATATTGAAGTAAACTAGGAGTAATTACCTATTCTGAAATTGAGCAAAGTACCATTATCTTTCTAAACCTAGCTAGCTAGATCTAAACAAAAACCTAGCTATCATCTCTTTCAATTACAAGGCATATAAGTTATTAGAAGCAATTGAGTACTAACCTCTGATCACTAAGAAGACATATATAGATCTACAAGCGATATATTTTCACCAAACTCCAAAGTCGGCCACCTCGCTCCACCGATGCAGCACAATGAAAACAGATCTATGTCGAGACCACGTACGCCCGGTATTTAATAGCACAGATTATCCTAGACGGTTCCAACCACAAACGGTCTATGATATGAACATTATCATAGATCATTCGTATTAATAACCATCTGTGATAATTCGCAGACGGTTATTAATACAAACCGTCTGTGATGTCCGCAGTATCATAGACGGTTTGATATAAGAACTGTCTGTGATGTCCACAATATCAGAGACAGTTTTTTTTATATAAACCGTCTATGATGTCTCAATTATCATAGACAGTTCGTGTTAAGAACCGTCTATGAAAGTTCACAAGCGGTTATTAACACGAACCGTCTGTGATGTCTCAATTATCACAGACGGTTCATGTTAATAACCGTCTATGAAAATATCACAGATGGTTCCTAGTATAAACCGTCAGGGATAGTTTAAGCATAGACCGTTCCGTATGAACCGTCTATGATGTAGCCATCCAGTATAGCCTCTTTTGCGGTAGCGATATCTCATGTTTAATGGAAGACATTTAGAATGATCATTCATATAGTAATCATCATTGGAAGTTTGGAATAATGCGAGCGTGTGTCTATGTCTTGACTTAAGTGATTCCATCCAATAGAACCTAAAAAATCATGCATGATAAATATTATTCGAACCATATCAAGTTGACAAGAGATTAACATGAATAGGAGATTTGATAACCACATGGCATAAATAATTATGCTTGTAACTTATTAATTTTTTAAGCCATTATCTACCTCCTAGTAACCCAAAAGGCAAGAGTAAGGCTGCACCAGTCCAGCGCTCTCTAGGAGAAAAGGTTACCTTTCAAGTCTGAATTATCACTCTCATCCTAGCATTTATGTCCTCCGTTATGTATTGATATGGGATGTGTGTTGGTAGAATTAAATGATATTTTCCACTCCTAAAGAACCTTGATAGTGATTGCCTGATAGTGATTTGCCTAACAGTCATTAACAAGTATGTAACTTTCTCATGAAACTCTCTATTCATGTTGTGATGTTATTCTAACTATATATCCCTAATGTTATATTATTATACAGGGCACTTATGATTTATAGATAAACACTTGTATTGATTGATGGTCATGTTTCATGGATTATGCATATGAGGAATCAAATCAATAATGTGGACATATGTTGGAGAACATGATATTGGATTGATCGATCTTGAGGCACTATGAGAATCGTTATATTCTTAGTGTCATTAATTCATCTAATACATTGTGTATGTAGGATTCTTAGAACTAAGATTGCCATGGTTTCCTACATATTTAATAGTTCACTTAGGAGTTGCCAAAAACTACACTGTAACTGGGTAGACACAAGGCTAGATTTTGAGTTTACTATAAAATATGCCAAGGAATGTGAATAATCAAGATGGAATTTCTCCTCCCCTTTAAAGAGACATCTCTAGCACATAACTAAGTAATCCACTGCAAAATCAAGTGAAGGATTGAGATATCATAGGATGACATGCATCTGGCCTTAAGTTCGATCTAATATCATGAGGTAATGGGACCAACACACGAGTACTATATAGGTTTGTCTGATATGATCTTTATGTATATTCAGGGGTCGTTGTGTCCTACTAGAGACCACTACTGACTTGTGGATCGAAAAAGGGTTTTTGGGTCGCGTCGAGTATATATGAACCTATAGGGTTACACTCTTAATGGGCTGGAACACACCAGTTCAAATATGATCCATTCGTGTAGGCTTTTCACCTTAGTGGGCCTTTAACGTAGGGTTCCACTAAGGGTGCTCTATATAAAGAGAGGCGTAGGGCATTTGGGTGTATGCCACAACACCACCATAACCCTGGCCGCCACATCCTTGTAGGTTTTGCTGTGCGCGCTAGTTCTAGCACATTGGCCCACGGCGTTTCACCTAGGATGTGTAGATACCATAGAGGCATTGTTGCGGTTGTTGCTACGCTAACCGAGCACAATACGCTATGCACGTGAGGAACATGGGGGCTTTTGAAGGAGATGATCGGCAGCCAAGGAGTTCTTCAATCAACTTCTTTGACTAGGACACTCCAACTCTTCTTCTGTTGTACTGTGCATCTAGTGGTAAGTGGTAAGTGCTAACGATCCATAATCTATGACTCATATGACTTCTTGATTTACATGGTATAAATTTTTTACTCTAGTGTATCCTACCTGTGTCCCAACACTCTACGTATTGATATGAGATGTGTGCTGGTGGAATTAAATGATATTTTCCACTCCTACAGAACCCTTTTATTTCATGATTACTAAAGTTTCTTCAGTAATGCTCTAATTCCCCAACTGTAAGCTCTATGTTGATGAGCAAAACAAGTGTCTAAGTCATGAACATTTAATTTGTTCCCAGAACCACATATTTAATGCAGAAAATAAGATTTTTGATCCACAGGGCAGTGTTCAGGGTATAATTAGATAATTGATTACCTTGTTTCTCCTATTTTTACATTTTTGCTAGCTCTAGTTCGTATTGGTTGATTATATGTTAGGTAGCAGCCGAGCACACAACCGAATGGACAAATGCTGGCCAGTGATGCGCAGTCCTAGTCTTCTATCATGTGTTCTTCTTGATGCATTGTAGTGCACAGACTAGCTTAGATTGATTGAGTAAATGCTGCTTCCTTAGATCTAATTCAAGTTGAAAAAGCATCTACATGTTATTCCGTGCACTAGGTTTGGGCCATTTTGCTACACAATTTGTCGAAATGATCTTAATTTAACTTTGCATGCATTATGCGTATTTCATGTGCCCACTAACTAGTTCGCAAGAAGAAAGAACATGCGTGGACAATACCATCCATTTTGATTTGATTGAATTGAACATAAGCTAGTGAGCTCATGTCACAACTCAGGAGTGAGAACATTTCATGGCAAAGGAGGAATACAAACATTGCACGTCGCCTCCTATATTTCTAAAAAATGAAGACAGTGCAAAGCGTTCAGAAATAACTGAAAGTTTATCAAAAAAATGGTACCGTAAAATTTTCCAATCTTCTACAAAGAAAGTTTTTCAACAAAATTAATGATTATATATATGCAAATTTTGTGACTTTCCTGACAATAAAGCATAACAATACATACAGGTACCTCTATACGAAATGAAACTATTTGAAAACAATCGACCACACTAAAAAAACACCATTCACTCTTCAAACAAGAAATATCACAAGTCACAGTTTTTCCTGATCGAGTTAATGCTATTGAACAGAACACAGAAGTTAAATACGGTATTGCAGAACATTATTAAAAAACCAGCATTCTGTTGGCCAAACGGTTCTGATTTTCCACCAGTGATGCATTAGACGATGTCACCTAATGCTTATCTGCTTCAGTCTTTGAATGTCCAATTCTAAACGAAGCATCAGGTCCTGAGAAGTCATCTGGTGATACATCTTCCGTCCGCTGTTACAAGAAAAGAAAATGCAAAACTAAACCTTGTAGTCTTGTTACAGTGAGTGATTTTATAATAGGCATCTGAATAATGCATGCGAAGTTTGATAAATTTTAGCAGAATGGAAAATTTTATCGGTCATTAATCTAGAGCTTGGACATTAGTTAAACATAATTGAGTCTATATAATGAGCTAGAGAATAGTAATTGAGAGAACAACTAAACCTTGCAGGTAAGGGAACATAAGAGGTGGGGCACACTGTGGAGCCAAGTCAAGCAGCGAGGTGTCCCTGCTTGAGGTCTATGCAGTTGGGACCTCTTCATAGGCCTTAGGTGCACACAGACAGTTCGAAAGCTGTCTGTGATAATCTTGTGTCATTACTGACTCATAAACTGTATGTGATGATGTTTCTGAACTGTCTGTGATGACATTTTCTGCAGTAATGGCAGTGCAATGTTCAGGGTATAATCAGAGAATTGATTACCTTCTTTCTTATTTGTTGATTACATGTTAGGTAGCAGCCTGGCACAGAACCGAATGGACAAAATGCTGGCCAGTAAAGCGCAGTCTTAGTCTTCTATAATCTGTTCTTCTTGATGCGTTGTAGTGCACAGACTACCTTAGACTGCTTTGTTAGATCTAATTCAAGGAGAAAAATCATCTATATGTTATTCCCTGCTCTAGGTTTGGGCCATTTTGCTACACACGTTATCGAAATGATCTCAATTTTACTTTGCATGCATTATGCGTATTTCATGTACATCTACTACAGAAAGCCTCATAGTAGACGCCACTAACTAGTTTGCAAGAAGAAAGAACATCCGGGGACAATACAACTCAGGAATGAAAACATTTCATAGCAAAGGAGGAAAACAAATATTGCACATCGCCTCCTAAATTTTTGTCAAAAATGAAGACAGTCCAAAGCGTTCAGAAAGAACTGAAAGTTGGTAAAAAAAAAAAGGTACAGCAAAATTTTCAAATCTTCTATAAAGAGAGCTTTTCAACAAAATTCGTGGTCCTATATTCAAATTTTGTGTCTTTCTTGTCAAGAAAGCTTAACAATACATACACGTGTTAGTCGCTGGATTCTTGCTCTTGGTGATAGCAAGATCCTTACTCTCATCGAGAGGATGACACTTGGAGATGGGGCAATTTTCTAGGTTTATTTCTCACACTATGCCATGCCAACCTGAGGGGTTGGGGATACAAATTTATAGGCTGTTAACCAGCCAAGCATATGCTAAGATGCTAGTCTAAGATGCTGTCCTAGATGCTAGTCAAGGATGCTGCTGTCCTAAGATGCTTGTCCTAAGATGCTGTCCTAAAGAGATGCTAACAGCCAGTCAAGGATGCTGTCCTTGAAGGGCAGCAAAAACACCATGTGCTGCAGCCCCACAAGCACCAGCCAACACAGAGACTTATCCATCACTCTCCCCCTAAGTCTTGTGTGTCTCCTTGTGAGGAATCTGAGCCATCCCGATCCTGGCGCGAAGCTCCTGGAACTTGATCCGCCCAAGAGACTTGGTCAGGAAGTCGGCGAGCTGGTCTTGGGTGTTGATGTAGTTGGCCCGGACACTCCCTTCATCCAGGTAGCTTCTGATGAAGTGATACCTCACCCGGATGTGCTTGCTGCGCTCATGGAAGACAGGGTTCTTCGCCAAGGCCAAGGCGGACTTGCTGTCCACCCTGAGCTCCACTGCCTCCGCGTCTCTGCCAAGGAGATCGCCAAGCAGCCGAGCCAGCCACAGAGCCTGAGTAGAAGCAGTAGTGGCTGCAATGTACTCTGCCTCGCAGCTAGACAAAGCCACCACCTGCTGCTTGACCGACTGCCAGCTGATCGGACATTTGCCGAGGAAGTACAGTGTCCCGCTGGTGCTCTTGCTCGTGTCGATGTTGCCGGCGTGGTCGCTGTCGCTGTACCCGATGAAGTGCGCCGCGCCGGGGCACCTTGGGTAGTGCAAGCCGTAGTCGGAGGTGCCCGCGACGTAGCGGAGGATCCTTTTCACAGCCTGCTGGTGCTCCGTCGTCGATCGCTGCATGAACCGGCTGACGTAGCCGACGACGAACGCCAAGTCCGGTCGCGTGTGGACAAGGTAGCGGAGGCTGCCCACAATGCGCCGGTACTGCGTCGCGTCCACCTCCTCCGCCGTACTCTCACGACTCAGCTTCAGCCTCTCCTCCATAGGAGTGTGGGCTGGGTTGCAGTCGGTGAGGCCGCCTAGCTCCACGATGCGCTTGGCGTAGGCAGTCTGGCGGAGAGAGATGCCGGAGCTGTCCTGGTGGACCTCGATCCCGAGGTAGAAGGAGAGGGGCCCGAGGTCGCTCATCTGGAAGGTGGCCTTCATCTCCACCTTGAATGCCTCGATCTCCTCCTCCTTGGTACCGGTGATCACAAGGTCGTCGACGTAGACGCCTATCAGCAGGGCATTGCCTCCCTTGCCCCGCCGGTAGACCGCGGCCTCGTGAGCGCTCTGCTGGAATCCCATTTGCTTGAGGGTGGAGTCCAGCTTGGCGTTCCAAGCTCGCGGTGCCTGCCGCAAGCCGTAGAGGGCCTTGCGCAGGCGGAGGACCTTGCTCTCCTTGCCGGGGATGATGAATCCCGGCGGCTGGCGGACGTAGACCTCCTCCTTCAAGTCGCCGTTGAGGAAAGCAGACTTGACGTCCATATGATGGACGCACCAGCCCTCCTTGGCTTCGAGGGCAAGGAGGAGACGCACGGACTCCATCCGTGCAACAGGCGCGAAGGCATCGTCGAAGTCGACTCCCTCCTGCTGGACGAAGCCACGTGCCACGAGACGCGCCTTGTTCTTGATCACCTCTCCAGCCTCGTCTTTCTTGAGCTTGAAGACCCACTTGAGAGAGATGGCGTGGTGGCCGGTTGGAAGATCGGTCAGCTCCCACGTCTTGTTTCGCTCGACGGCGTCCATCTCCTCCTGCATCGCGGCATGCCATGCCGCGTCTCTCTCCGCCTCGGCGAAGGAACGAGGCTCGCCGTCATCCTGTGCGAGGTGCAGCTCCGCCTCGAAGTCGCGCTGCGCCAGTTCAGGGACCGGCTGCTCGCCGAGGAGGTCGTCCACGGTACGGTAGCGCAGAGGCTCGCCGCCGTGGTAGGCGTCGATGCGATCCTCGTCGTTGGACAGCGGAGTGGCGAACTCCACCGTGCGCTGCTCGTCGTGGGCCGAAGCTGCCGGTGCCGAGCCTGAAGGAGTAGGCGCCGGTGTAGGAGAGCGAGGCGTGGCCGGCGGTGCTGGCGGTGGACTCGCCGGAGCCTGTGGGCTTGCCGGAGCTGGTGGTGGCGGTGGTGAAGGACTCGCCGGAGGTGGTGGCGAACGAGGTGGTGGGGTAGGCGAGCTCGGTGAAGACGAGCTGCTGGCTCCCCCGGCCTCCTCGAAGTGGACGTAGTCGACGACGAAATCGCTGGTCGTCGGAGTCGAGCCATCATCCACCATCTTGCCCCACGTCCAGCCTCGCCCTTCGTCGAACACGACGTCACGCGTGATGCGCACGCGCCGTGTCGCAGGGTCGAGGACGCGGTAGGCCTTGGCGCCCTCCGCGTAGCCGATGAAGACCCCTGGCGTGCTCCGGTCGTCGAGCTTGCCGACGTGGTTGAGCTCCTTGACGAAGGCCAGGCAGCCGAAGACATGGAGGTGGCTCACCGCGGGCTTGCGCCTGTGCCAGGCCTCGTATGGCGTCTTGCCGTCAAGGGCCTTGGTGGGGGAGCGGTTGAGCAAGTGGACGGCAGTCATCACCGCCTCACCCCAGTAGAATGCCGGCATCCCTCTCTGCTTGAGGAGGGCGCGGGCGGTGGTCACCACCGTCTGGTTGCGGCGCTCGACGACACCGTTCTGCTGTGGGGTGTACGGCGCGGAGAAGTGACGATGGATCCCCTCGTCGGCGCAGTACACTGCGAACTCGGCCGCCGTGAACTCACCGCCGTTGTCCGTGCGTAGGACCCGAAGCTTGCGGCCGCACTCCGCCTCCGCAGCAGCTTGAAGGCGCTTGATGGCGTCTGCCGCGGCTGCCTTGACGTCGAACAGGACAGCCCACATGTAGCGGGACACGTCGTCGACGAGGAGGAAGTAGCGCCGGCCTCCAGGTGTAGCCGGTGTCACGGGGCCACAGAGGTCACCGTGTACGAGCTCCAGCTTCTCCTTGGCGCGGAAGCTCGCCTGGCAAGGGAAGGGGAGCCGCCGCAGCTTGGTGAGGACGCAGGTGTCGCAGAACTGCTCCACGTGGTCGACGTGCGGCATGCCCCGCACCATGTCCTTGCTGCCAAGCTGCCTCAAGGCCTCAAAGTTGAGGTGCCCAAAGCGCTCGTGCCACCTCCAAGCGTCGTCGTCGCGGCGGGCTGCAAGACACAGAGGTTGCGCCACCTGCGCGTGAAGGACGTAGAGGCGGTTGCTCCTGTTGACCTTGACGAGGAGCCGGCGGCGATGATCCCGGATGCGCAGCACCCCGTGCTCGATCTCCACGCGCGATCCGTTCTCATCCAGCTGTCCCAAGCTGATGATGGAGTTCCTCAACGCGGGGATGTAGTAGACACCGATGAGCAGCTGGTGCTCGCCAGTCTTGGCGACGAAGACGACAGAGCCGACGCCCTTGATCTCCACGGCGGAGGCGTCGCCGAACTTGACGGTGCCTCGAACGCCTGAGTCGAGCTCGGAGAAGAACTCCCGCCGCCCGGTCATGTGGTGGGTGGCGCCGGTGTCGAGGCACCACCCGTCGGTCTTGTCGTTGCCGGAACTGTCGCCGAGGAGGGCGTGTGCTTTTGGCACGTCAAGGTGGAGGAGAGTCGCTGCGGCCGGTGCCGCTGGAGGTAGTTCGATGCTCGCATGAGCAATGAACAGAGCCGGCTGCTCCTCCTCCTCCGCCTGCGCGACGTGGGCCTGGCCGCGTCGTGGCTGTCGACAATCCTTGGCCCAATGACCAAGCTTGCCGCAGTTGTGGCAAGGGTCGTCTCGTGCCGGCTTTTGCTTGCCAGCGGCGCCGCCCTGGGCGCCTCCACGGTCATCACCCTCGGCACGTCCTCGCGCCCCTGCCTGGGCGTCTTTGCGCGGCTTGCCGCGCTTGCCACGCTTGCGGCCGCCTGTCGTGGAAGAAGGCTCCCCCTTCTTCCTGTCACCTTGGCCGGCAGCCCACTGCTCCCGAGTGAGGAGGAGCTTCCCGCCAATGGTGACGGGTCCCGAGAGGCGCTGTGGCTCATCGCTGTCAACGACCTTGAGGCGACCCAACGCCTCCTCGATCGTCATCGTGGAGAGGTCCAGCAGAGACTCGATCGAGCGAGCCATTTGCTTGTACTTCTCGGGGACGCAGCGGAAGCTTTTCCACAGCTCTCTCCTCGCCGTAGGTGTCATCGCCAAACTGCGCCATCTTCTGCAACAGAGTGTTGAGACGGAGAGCAAAGTCATCAACGTCCTCACCTGGCTTGAAGGCCAGGTTCTCCCACTCCTTGCGTAGTGCCTGTAATGTAGACTTGCGGGCGCGGTCGCTGCCGATGCATGCTGCAGCGATGGCGTCCTAAGCCTCTTTGGCAGTCCGCTTGTTGGTAAGCGAGAACTGCATCTCAGGCGGGACTGCAGCGATGAGAGCATCCAGCGCCCGTCGATCCTGGTCGTAGTCGACGTCGCCGTACCGGACTGCATCCCACATATGCCGCACCTGGAGCTTTACCCTCATCACCGCAGCCCACTCGATGTAGTTGGTCTTGGTGAGAGTAGGCCACCCGCCGTCGGGGCCGACGTCCCTGACGACAGCCTGGTACTCGTGGTGACCACGGTACCGAACCGGGGAGAGAGAGCCGCGTCGCCTGTGAAGGCCGCGCTCTCCGTCAACCCGTACGCCGCCGCCGTGCGTGCCTCCTCCAGGAGCGCCGCCGGCGCGTCCGCGCCTGTCTGGGCTGCCGCCGCGCTCGTGGGCGTGCGCGGCTGCCCACTGCGCCGCTCGCCCTCACGTTGCCTCCAGCAGCTCAAGGTCCGCGTCGGCGCTGTCATCAGCAGAGATGGAGCTGCTGTTGCTGCCGCGCAGAACCTCGACCTCCGCTGCTGCCGCACGCGCTGCATCTGCCGCCGCCGCTGCTTCCACCTCCGCTCTGGCTGCTGCCAGCTCCGCCGCAGCCAGCCTTGACGCCCTTTCCGCCGCCACTCGCTCGCGTTCCTCTGCCACAGCGAGTTCGGCTTCCTGCCGCCGCCGCGTGCTCGAGGCGACCGAGCGCTGAGATTGTCCTGCGGACATGGCGCGCCACCGGGGGACTGCTGCGTGGAGAGAGAGCTACCTCTGATGAGCTGCTGCTCGTCTGAACAGGGGGAGGAGTGAGCAGAGGCAGCCGGAGCTGCTGCTGCTGCTAGTTGGGGCTGCTGCGAGGCTGGAAGCGACGCTGGAGAAGGGATTGAGCAGGAGATGCTCAGGCTACAGGATAGTACCTGAGGGGTTGGGGATACAAATTTATAGGCTGTTAACTAGCCAAGCATATGCTAAGATGCTAGTCTAAGATGTTGTCCTAGATGCTAGTCAAGGATGCTGCTGTCCTAAGATGCTTGTCCTAAGATGCTGTCCTAAAGAGATGCTAACAGCCAGTCAAGGATGCTGTCCTTGAAGGGCAGCAAAAACACCATGTGCTGCAGCCCCACAAGCACCAGCCAACACAGAGACTTATCCATCAACACGTACCTCCTATAAACAATACATACACGTACCTCCGATACAAAATAAAACTATTTGAAAACAACCGACCACACTAAAAATCACATTTCACACTTCAAACAAGAAAAGACAGAGAACACCACAAATCTCACAAGTCACAGTTTTTACTGATCAAGTTAACCAGAATTTAAATAGGGTTTTACAGAACATTATTAAACCAGCACGAAATGAAAAGTCCACATGCAATGGGTAGCGCCAGGTCTGCCCAAACTCAGAACAAACATATTGTGCAGTACAACACAAGCATAAATTGATAGTTCATACATAGCCATCACAGCTAAATTTCAGCCCTTTGGGGCACACATCAGAAGAATGGGGCCCTTTGGGGTTTTGCCTGCTTGCGAGCCCGCCTACGCAGCGTTCTGTTGGCCAAACGGTTCTGATTTTCCACCAGTGATGCATTAGACGATGTCACCTCCTGCACATCTGCTTGAGTCATTGCATGTCCAATTCTAAGCGAAGCCTCAGGTCCTGAGAAGTCATCTGGTGATACATCTTCCCTCCGCTGTTACAAGAAAAGAAAATGCAAAAGTAAATTAAACCTTGTAGTCTTGTTACAGCGAGTGATTTTATGACAGGCATGTGAATAATGCATGCGAAGCTTGATAAATTTTACCAGAATGGAAAATTTTATCCGTCATTAATTCAGAGCTTGGAAATTAGTCAAACATAATTGAGTCTATATAATGAGCTACAGAATAGTAATTGAGAGAACAGCTAATTAACCTTGCAGGTAATGGAACATAAGAGGTGGGGCACACTGTGGAGCCAACAGTTACAAGTCAAGCAGCGAGGTGTCCCTGCTTGAGGTCTATGCAGCTGGGACCTCTTCATGGGCCTTAGGTGCACTACCTTGTCTCCATTACATTTGAATGTCTGCAAATTGAAATGTAAATGTATCACCGATGAAATGGCAAAACTTGCAATAAACGAATAATATAAAGTAACTAAGTAAGTCAATGTTGAATATCAGAAATTTTTGTAATGCTAACTAAATCTGATGAAGACCATATAAAGTAAGTCGATGTTGAATATTTGACATGTGTTGATCTCTATGCAATGCTTCTCTATGCAATAGCTAACCACCAATGTAAAATACAACTAATATGAGTACCAATAAGGTCCAATACCATTCATGTTTAATTCAGACTCTGAAAGCTGATTTGATCCAGTAAGCTTGGTATCATAATAAAAGAAGCTTGGTATCACAATAAAAGAGAACAGCACCAGGCATAGACGGTAACTCAACACAAAAAATCTTATGATCAAATCCACTAGCTCAACATTATTGGCGTAGGTTAGTGTGAAGTTAATGCACACGTTTCAAACAACTAACTGAAGGAAAAAAAAAAAGAAGAAGAGCTTCCCTGTCCTTCTGGACCTGTCTCTGGTGCACAATTGAAAGGCCAAACCTTTACATTATTCCGTTATGAAATAGTAAAGTCTCAAAAGAAGAATGAATACATCAACCATGATCAATAATATTTCAGAATCTACAAAGGCAAATCATGTCCCTGCCCTTGCTTACATAAAAGGCAAGGGGGTACAGTGAAATTCCACCACAATATGAAAACTACTATAGAAAGGTATTGTCTTTTTCTGTAACAATAATTTCATACAGTTTTACTGTAGAAATCTGTTGGACCTTATGGATAGGTCATGAAGATTGTGATGATGAATAATTGACATTTGGGTTGCATTGAAATTTGTATTTGTGAAAGTTTCGGTCATGCGCTTTTGGAAAATTGGATTTGCTGCAATATTCAAGTCAAGTGGTCTGACCATCTTATATTGGTTGGTCCGATCGGCTAGCATCGACCACGATCGGTAGTCGGTGTTCCGAATGACCTTTTCTTGAGAGTTTACAACCACGGCAAATTGACCATGGCGGATCGACCACGGCATGTCGACCACGGTATTTCGATAACGGCATTTTGACAATGGCTGAACGACCATGGTAGAATGACCATTCCTGGTCGATGATGGTAAGCTATTCGAACTGGTCCTAAGCAACAGTTAACTGGTCTTAGCTATAGTGAATCGGTCAGTAGATACAATGAACCGGTTGGTGGTCGTCAGCTCATCTGATACAGTAACCGATCGGTGGTCGTAGCTACAGTACCTTGTCGATGGTCGTAGCTGCAGTACCTTGTTGGTGGTCGTAGCTACAGTATTTTGTCAATGGTTGTAGTTACAGCACCTTGTCGATGGTCGTACCTACAATGTTTTGTCGATGGTTGTAGCTATAATACCTGGTCGATACTTGGTAGTCATAGACTTTGCAGTCGATAGTTGTAGAATTTGTGATCGGTAGTCATAGATTTCACAGTACTCGAGTGCTTCAATTCTTGTGATATTTGAGTACCCCAAGTACTCGTGTTGGGCTAGCGGCCTGACCAGCCTGGGCATGGTGGTCAAACCGGCTTTTTTGAGTAGTCTAAGTTTGATTGTTGGAGAGGTTGGATATTGAGATCATGGATGATCTAGTTTGTGTTTATTGACGGTTAAGGGTGTAGTTTGCGTGTGTAGACTGGTATCGGTCAAGTTGGAAAGAACTTGTGCCGGGGAGAAAGTTCTTTGGTCTTTGCATGCGCAGGTGGGTGTGGAGACGGTCATGGTTGGTTATGAGGAGGACCAGGACTAGGAGAGGGAAATCTGATGTAATCTGAGGTCCAGGCGGTTGAGAATGTCACAAAGTGGTCGGCCTCACACTGGAGCATGTGGAGGTCAAAGGTGAATGATGCGTGAAGAAGCTACGAGAGGTGCGGTTCTAGAGGCTTTGACATGTGATGGATTGGAAGGAGTTATGGAAGGTATCCATAACTGAAAGGATTAGAGATAATGGAGAACCCATGTTTGAATGGGTTTTGGGTCCCTTGATTTTCAGAGGCAGTTAGGATTACGTGTCCAGTTTGATGAGGATATGGTTTAGGGCTCTGTCATATAAAAGGAGGAAGAGGTTAGGAGTTAACCTATGGCTTTCGTAGGGCATTGGAGAGAAAGCTTTTGTGATGGAATTTGAAGGATGACATGAGGGTACTTTGTAGCCACAGAACATGTTTTAGAAATAAAAGATTATTTCTATTCTGGAAAAGTTAGTCAACATCGGCGGTGTATTTTCTGAGCATCGTCTTTGACTCGTTCTCGTTACGAGTATTGCATGGTGAGATTGCATTTCTTCATCGACATGATTGCTCGCCATGTCGTCCACTCAATCGCCATCAAAGGCACAGGTGTTTGAGAGGATTGGTCCTGGTGTCAAAGTTTATGACTACGTGCAAAGGGGTCAAGCAAGCGGTCGAACGCCGAGCGATCATAATCACCATCAAAGTTTTCGACCATAATGAGCGGTTGAGCGCCGAGCGGTCGAAACCTTCATCGAGCACTAGGAGATTCCAAGAAGTGGAGATAATTATTCACCCCCCCCCCCCCTCTGATTACTGTTTTTTATCCTACAAAATCTACCCGGAACATTTACTTTTGAATCTAACCACATCAGATGCCAATTTGTTCTCAACATAGTAGATTGAGGAAATCAAAATACATTAAAAAAAATGAAAGCATGGGATTCATAGTGCAATTATAGATAGGCTGGTTTGAATTGTTTTAATGTCATGTGATCAACTGATCTCACAATGAAAGAAGGAGCCTAATGCGTTAATATTTACTCTAATGGGAAAGTCAAGTTGGTATGTCTAATCGTTTAACATCTTCATTTATTCCACATCCAATATTATTATCAAGAACTTAGTGTACTGGGTCTAGTGACACCCGGGGTTATGGAGACTCGAGAGCCAGTGTGGAAAATGATCCCAGTATACTACATACCCTGACTGTGAGTGATCCCTTTCGTATGGTTCTGATTTCTGAGCCTTTTCATGTTTTCTATCCGTAAATGTGATTTGTATTTTGGAATAGTCATACCACTTGAATTGTGTCAGTTGCTATCTTAATGCATTTGGTCGTTGATTGATTAATGAGGTTCTTTTCAAATGCTTTTGGTCAAGGTGTAATTTTAAGGCATAAGGTAATTGTTACTCGTGAATATTACTCTAATGGGATTACAGGATACAATTGAAAAAGTTGCACTGACAATATGAAGCATTTTGATATATAAGTATTACAAAACCATGTTGAATTTAAAACTAAGGGGCACTATAAAGGTTAAATGGCAGTGTGCACAGTGCCAAGTTGTCTGTATTGTTGTCTTCGACACATCGTGAGTGTTCTATGCCACGACTGTCTTTAGGTGTTTTATGATGCATTATCAACGGCCAGCACTGTGCGCCATGGATTACTGCAAAAGCACAGTACTAGCCTTGTAATACGAATGAAATCGTGCTTCGCCAGTTAATTTGTTGTGGGGGTAAATTGCTAACAATACATTGGGTAGGGTAATAATTGCCATTGGTTCGATGCTAATTAGGTTTGGAGCAGAAATATGTGCGCATGCTATTACTTTATAGCTATGGTATATGCAAAAGTTTGCAATTTTGCAGCATATAATACTTTTTTGAAATTGAAAAGGGGCACGATTTCATGTTGTTGTGCATATCACATGGCGTGGTGACTATTGTTCTGTTCTTTTGGGCTGCAGTATGGTGATTATTGGCCTGTTCTTTTGGTCGATATAGATAAAATTGATACAGTTCTACTACAATCGACTCGTTGACCTCATTTTGAAAAGACAATTTGTTTAAAAACAAGTTATGTAGAAAAGCTATAAACTAGAAACCCAAAAGATAGGGGCCATTGTCACCTGCCTTTTAATGCAAAAAATATGCAATTTGTACCATGAGGAACTCAGTTCCTGCCTATTTCTGATCGAAACGACCAGGGCAAGATTTTATCTCTTGAAGCAGCTGTTGAATAAACCGAGTCCTGAGCAAATTCACATCTTTTATCTCTTGCCTAAAGATGAGTGCAAAAGATTGAAGCTCACATATTCTGACACATTATCCTATTTATAAGAAGGATAGCTATCCAGTTAAGAAGTTACTGTCATCACAAAACTGAGTTGGGTTTGAAATGGGATTTGGTTGAGTTGGGTTCGGGCTGTGGGCTCTAACTGAGTGACTAGTGTGATGTGCCCATGATCGGTTGGGCCTGAGCAGGGCTCTGATTTTTGCAGAATATTTCACATCAATAGTTACGGATATAAGAATGACACGATAAAAAAATGTCAAAAGAAACTGAAGCAAATTAAACTACAGATAAATATAAAACGTATATAGAGCAACTTACCTGCATGCTGCATACATCAAGAATTAAGGCGGTGCGAAAACTTTAGAGATTGAACGGAATATTTATACATAAATCATAGACGGACAGTAAAATTATTTGCAACAAACTAAAAAATAGAAGTTGGTAGAGAGAGTTGCAATCAGAGCATTGGAAATTAAATAGACCTTGTACAAGTTGGTGTAAATAGCTAGGGTCAAGCTAGTATCTTGGTACCTGTATCCGGGACACATCAATCCCGAGCTTCTGCATGTCCTTGACACGGACGACGCTGCGGAAGATGTAGCGGCGGATCTTGAGGAGCTGGTGGCTGGGCTGATCATGCGTGCAGTGTGGGCAGATCGTCCTGAAGCATTGCATGCAGAAGATGCTTTCATCGGCCCTATACCGATTCTCATCATTGTTATGCTCCTCACACTTCCTCCAGAATTTGGTCCTGAGCAGCACGTGCAGCCACTCCGGCGTCTCCTCCGGACGCTGATCTGTTGGTGTTGGTGCAGCAGGTGACTGCAGCAGCAGTGGTGAAATGTTCCCCTCTTGCTTCTTGTCTGCCTTGCTGCTGCTGTCTGGCTCCTCCACCATGATCTCCTTCCCCTTGAATGAGTTGCCCCAGCAGAAAGATGCATATGAACGAATTATTAATTCCAAGTTAATTATAATGGATCAGTAGTAGGATCAAGAAAGAACTAAAGCAGGTGCAATTCTGTTGCAAGGTAGAGATAAAATGAAAGGGAGTAATTAAGTAGATGTGTACCAATGCACAATTAACCGTAAGTCACAAGAATTCAGTGGACACTTTGCTACGGTCGCACACCTCCAATGGATATGTTAGACTAGTCATTTAGGTGGTAAATTTTCGAATTTACAGGAGGCTTCAGATCAAGGAGTCAATTCTACCAATAATTATTGGGATCGATAAATTTCTAACTGATTCAGCACAGGTTTCAAGGACAAAAAAGAAACAATATTTTTTCGTTGAACTAAATATGGTAAATCGAGATTTCATGTTGTTTAGTTCAACATAAAAAAAATAAATGGAGACATTCATAGGCCAAGGACTTCCTGCTTCCTTCCATTGACATGGAATTGCCTCTTTCCATTCATAAGCCAATGATTCAAGAGTCATGCCACTACTACACAAAGCCTAATACTAGACGTCACATGACAGATGGTTACCCAAAACCATCTATATTAAATACAATCACATATGATTTTAGTTTAAAAATCCATCTGTGTTGCTGCCAGTGCTAAAAATCCATCTGTGAAAGTGAACTATCACAAATAGTTCGTGGTTAAAACCGTTTGTAAAGAATCACAGACAGACATTAACAAGCACCATCTGTGATATTATGAAGTATCATAGACGGTTTTTAGTTTGAACCATCTGTGATAATCTGATTATATTAATTGCGCGTAGACCCGTTGACCCTCTGTCTTAAATTACAGATCTATACGCAGCTGCTTTGAGTTGGAGGCAGGGCTTTGAGGCCATTTGGTGGAACGAGACTATTTGACAAGAGTAATTATGGATCCACTAAGTTATTGGCTAGCAATGGTTAGTAAATTGTTCCTAATTGCATTATAGTTTAGATCTAGTTTTTGGTGAGAGGAGAATTGAAGATGGTTTATATCTAGCTAGCTTGATGTAGAGAGAAGAATATTTACATCTAGCTTGGTTTAGGGTTTAGTCAATTCATAATCTATTTCTACTTAATTCAATGTAATTAATTATTCTTGCTACATATTGCTACTTAATTTAGATCGTACATATATAGTATAGTAATTAATTAATTGAATATGTTATGTTACATTGTTATATGCGTAACGTAGAATCGAAGCTGGATGTACGCTGGGAACTGTGTGAGTGAAGAGTACATTAATGGCGTTTCTGTTTTTACAAAAGCTATTAAGGAGAATATGTTGAATAAGGGGGTAGAATATATGTACTGTCCATACATTGACTGCGAGAATCTAAATATGTTTAAGAATCGAGCGCAAATTGAAACGCACTTGATTCAATGGGGTTTCAAAAAAGGGTATAAACATTGGACCAATCATGGTGAAGAGCATATTACATAGGAAGATAGTAATAATGACATCGCTGATGAAGTCAATATGTCACCGGATGATTATGTCGAATATGGTTTTGATTTGGATAGACTGCATGATGACAATTTAGACCAGATGCTTCATAATGCAGAAGGGAACTGTGATGAAAGAGAATATGTTAAACTCTGGGACCTGATGAAGGACTCAGAGAAACCTTTGTTCACATGCTGCAAGTCAAAGTATACGAGGTTGTCAACCGTGCTTGAACTACTAAAATTGAAGACAAGCAACCATTGGTTTGACAAGAGTTTTAGGCACTATAAGGTCTTTTAGTGGACGTGCTTCCGGAGAGAAACGAGTTGCCCAAAACCACCTACAAATCTAAGAAGATTATTTATCCACTGAGAATGGAAGTAAAAAAGAATACATGTATATCTGAACGACTATATCCTCTATCGTAAAGAGTATGCAAACATGCATGTACGTCCGGTGTGCAATGCATCCCGATACAAGCGTAAGATTCAATCAAATGACAGCAAGGATTACACGAGAAGAGATGACCTGTTACTAAGGTGGCATGGTATCTTCCTGTAATTCCCCGTTTTAAGCGGTTTTTTGCAAACCCAAAGGAGGCAAAACTGTTGCCATACAAAGATGAACCATTCATACTTACCAACTAAGTTATTCAAGTTTTCTATGTAACCGACCAGGCAAATAAGAAGAGCCACGTTGTTCTTCATAGAAAAAAAGGATTGTCGAACTTGAGAATGTAGTAGACGAGGAAGGATACAATTAATTTGATGAGTTGCCTCCTTTTGAAAACAGCATAAGGGTAGAGGAAGAACGTGACGAAAGTAGCTATATATGAGAATGTATGATATATATGTAAATTTACATATATGTGTGTGTGTGTGTGTGTGTGTGTGAATTTGCATTTATGTATATGAGAATGAGTCATATATATGTGAATTTACATTATGTATATACGAATGTGCGATATATATGTGAATATTAGTAGGGAACTCACAGACGGTTTTAAAGTAAAACCGTCTGTGATATATATTCACAGATGATTCTATATTAAAATTGTCTATGAGGTTTTGTTATTACAAACGGTTTTAAATAAGAACTATCTGTGATGATAAATATCACAGATTGTTCTTAAATATAATCATCTGTGATTATTCCTGTATATATTGTGTACTAGGGTTTCTCCCTATTGTACTGGCCACTAATGCCGCCGCCTCGCCCTGAGTCCGTTGCCCTCCTCATCCGTGCCTGTCGCCCTCCTCCTCCTCCCCCCGACTCCGGCGGCACTCCTCACCCAAGGCTGTCGCCCTCCTCCTCCCCTTACTCCGACGGCCTTCCTCCCCCGAGGCAGTCGCCCTCCTCCCCCTCCTGAGCCCATCGCCTTCCTCCCCAGAAGTAGTCACCCTCCTCCTCCTCCCGAGAGGCAGTCGCCGTCTGTGATGATCTCGTATCATTACTAACTCATAAACTTAGACGGCTGACGAAACTATATGTGATGATATTTTTGAACTATCTATGATGACCTTTTCTACAGTTACCTGTATTCAGAGTTTGTGTTATCGAAGAAAATCGATAAGGTTCGATGTAATTTACAGTGGGAAAGTGTTGTTGATAATGCCTCTGGTGCACACGTGGTAACTTGAGAAGTTTGTAAGCACAAACAGGCTTGTTGCTACCAATCTTCATGTGCAAAATTTATCTCTTATTCTTAAGTTTTTCAACTGGCTTGACACTCGATCTGTTGGTAACATTTATTTGAAACATGTATTAAGCTTGGGTGACCTGTCGTTTTGACATAACAAGAAAGGAACCTTTAGGTGGAATGATCTTTGGATGTTTTTGATATTTATAAAGGCTTTCACCACTATTCTCCTGATGATGGTACTCCCTCTATCCAAATTTGTAAGGCGTATTTTCTCTTGGCATATAAATCAAAAAAATAATGAAAATAGCTAAATTACCCTAATTATTATCTCTAAACACTATATTCAATATTTGTATGTAGAGCATAACAAATAAAGTTGCATATTTATTAAGAGCATAATTTTGCATTGAAACATGAAATACGTCTTATATTTATAGACAAGACTAGTAAAAAATACGTTCTATAAACTTAGATGAAGGGAGTATCACTGTTCTTTTATGGCATTATAACTGGTTTTGTTAACTTCTTGAACTCCTTTATCCCAGTTTTTTCATCTAAAAAATACGTCAACTTCTTTTAGTCTTTTTTCCTTGTCAACTAGATGATAAATTAACCCTGCCCCATGCGCCCCCCCCCCCCCCCCCCGGGGCGAAAAAATTCTTTTTAGTTACTTCGTCGTGTTTGCTTTTTGTGCTCAGGTTTGAATATTCCGATTTTCCTAAATATAATTGGCCTTAACAAAAATTTGAAACTGTGATATGTTTTCTTATTACAAGGTTTAGAATCAAATTGCTGATTGATAATAGGGGTACTCCTTAGACACTCAGTTGGTGTTGGGCTTCTGCTTGTGTTATGAAACATAAATTTTTTTTGTGGGACTTACTGAAGGATTGATTAAATATTTCTGAAAACATTCATTGGAGGACTATTATGTATCATTTGTGAACAAATTGTTGTAGAGACAATAGTAGTACATTTGTTCTTCGATTATTATGTAGCCTTGCTTGCTGGGTACTTGTAAAGTAACTAAAAGAGATACCGCTGAAAATCAAAAGAAGATTACTCATATGTGTGATTCCGTTATTTTACAAATGCTTCATGAAGATTATCAGATTTGGATATGGAACATATAGTTAAAATAAGAACTGGATTGTTCCCAGCCCCTGCCGGTATGTTGGAAACTAGGTCCGAAATTTGTGGGAAGTGGTGTTAAAAACAGATGAGATTTCATTTCTTGCCTCGATAATCTGGACTACATGAAATAAAACAAAATATAAAGGCATTCCGGACAACAAACAGAGTTGAAAGAACAACCATACAGAGAAACAAAATAATCAAGAATGAGTTTGAAATTGAAAGAACTTCCTTGAATTCCATAATTAAAAAAATCATATATACCTTCTTGCTTGGAATGGAGGAGTTGATGCCCGATGGAAACATAGTGGTGGAGCTGGGTACGATCTTACAAGCAAAAATGTTTAAAATTGTTTGTGATTTTGAAGAGATAGGTGAACAGTGGACCTCTCTTCCCATTAGCCCAATTTTATAAGCTGTATCCCACATATACCCATCTCCAAAAATGGTTACAATCTCAGGTAAGCAAAGGCATTACTTGCACATTAAATCCGTTAATTTATGATGTTCCACAGAAATGAGCTGTCTACACTCACTCAACTGCCACGTGGGAGCACAACCAATGTTGCATGCATGGCTTTACAAAGGGAACTTGGAGATATATATCCGCTTTGGTCTTTAGCCTTCCAATTGTGAAGTATACGAAGCATACGTGGAGACTTTCACCTGCACTGTGCTCCTCGTTGCAAACGGCTCCTTCGAGTTGGAGCACTCTTTGCAGGAAGCATACGTCAGCCATGACGGCATCAACAACTGAGGTAATTGTGCGGCCTTCGGAGCTTTCCGTGGGCGCAATTAGTGTTACTATATTGCAAATTGGTACTCATTTACTGCTTCTTGTCATTTAATTTGTCACTACATTAATCAATCACATGGGTATAGCGACTTGTCATGAATTAATCACAAAGCTTAATTAGGTGCTTCGATCTTGGCCTAAATCAACATGACTATACGCTCTTGCAGAAGTTACGCGTATTTAGTAATTGCTAAAGATTTGATACTTTTTTTAGCAGAAAAATATCCATTCCCTTCGATCTGCTCCAATTAGATTCCATGCAGATCAACCGTGAATATTTTCGTATTTGGTGTGTGGTCTTGGATCTTGTTGGGGCAATATATATGTGCATTGATTACTACTTTCTACTGCTGTGCTCGTTGATTGCACACATGTTTTGAACCTGGGGGAAGAAATTAACCGGGGTATATATATGTGGAACTTCATGAGTGGGAACATTTACTTATGAAGACTACCGTTTGCTTGGCTCTTGGTCAGTAGTGACTGATGATGAAACGGAAGAAGTTATATCCTTGTAGGTGTCGTGCCACATGGGTCTGTATGGCTGCTTACTGATTAATTGTTAGATCTTATGGCTAGGTCTAGAATTTTTATGATGATAAATAATTGACAACATTGCTTAGTATTGTTATTCGAGGTGTGTGCGTGTGTGCGTGGACTAATATCGGTCAATTTGTTGAGAACTTGTGCCGGGAAAGATGTTCTTTGGTCTGCATGTGTAGGTTAGGCGTGGAGACGGTTATGGTTGGTGACGAGGAAGACCGGACTAGGAGGGGAAAATCTGATGTCCAGGTGGTCGAGGATGTCACGAGGTGGTCGGGCTCACGCTGGAGCGCATAGAGATCAAAGGTGGATGATGCGTGGAGAAGCTACGGGAGGTGCGGTCCTGTAGGCTTCGACACGTGATTTTTTTTAGATAAAAGATATAAAATCCGGCCTCTATATTCACAAGGGATATACACAGCCAAAAGTTACACGAGCTCTTAAGCCCAAAGCCTCAACACTGAGGAGTACACAACAGCAAGAAAGAGAGCTTAAGGACTATGAAAAGCTAGAAAGACTAAGCTTCAGAACTTCTTCTCCGTCCTTGCTTTCAACCAAGCCCCTAACCTTCTCCAATTGAACCACCCAAACTCCGGTCTATCCTGTGTGAAGATGAACCTCCGAAGCGACGTCTTCAAACAGGCGACGAGGGTCGCCGACGCCGCCCGCCTCACTAAGACAAGGCTTTCACCTGGAGAACAGAATACATGATGGCTATGGAGTGCCATGACAACCCTTCAGGAAGGAAAATGGCGTCCATAGGCATCATAGTTGTCGAGACCGGTAGGAACACCGGCAAGGATTTCGCCAGCACAACCACAGCAAACCACGCATACCCACACACAAAAAAGACCTCCACCAGCACACCGGGGTTCTGCACGCCTCAAGGCCATGGCATAGCCATCCAATGAACCCACCACAAGCCACTTCCCACACAAGCAACGTCGCGTCAAGGAACCCTGGACAACCCAGCAGCCACCACTCCTGCCGCCTCCCGGTCTTTGCCGCGACACGTGATGAGTGGGAATTTTGGAAAATCCGTGTTGGGAAGGGTTTCAGATCCCTTAAAAATTAGTAGGCTAAAAGTCTGATTGAGATAAAAGGTCTAGACTCAGTTAGACAAATTGTATTAGGGTTGAGAGCGGACTCTTAGAATCCGAGTCCGCAGTGGCGGCTGGAGATTCGTTTTGATTGCATCGTCGTTTCCGTATGAGGATTTGACGACGTGAGGATTTAATAGCCAAGGAGCCGGCCGAGAGAAGGCATGGTTTTGGGTGGATGCAAGCAGATGTGATTAGAAAAAGGATTTTTGCATGCTTTGGTATTGGCGCGCATGTTTTGAGGCTGGACATCTCGTTGATTGCTAGTCAAAAATCTTTGCCACTTGTCTTTTTCTTCCACGCGAAGGTACCTAACCTCTGTCTGGTGATTACATGCATGCTTGCTATTTGGTCCAATGATGATGGCTTTTTGGTGGTTGCCGTGAGTTTGATTGCTCGCATCAAGAAATAGTGGTTTGCATGCATGTGTGGATCAAGGTAAGCACTGGCCATGTGATTAGAAGAGGCTAATCATGTTCTTTTTATCTGCATGCAGAGATGATGCTTTTGCTATTGTTTTGCTTGCATGTACGATTGTGACCGGGCGAGAGTTGTGATAGTCGTAGGTGATTAGGCTTCACTGGTTTTGTGATCTGTGACCATCAACGCAATTTGTCTTTTTTTTAATCCCTTTTTGTTTTGTTTTACGGTTTTTGTGGATAGGCTGAAAATTCAGGAGATGGTAAATTTTGAGAAAAGCTTTTGATGCGCACTGCAATCATTCATCCTATTTGATTGCCATCAACGATCCTACATTAATAGATGGTTCTGTAACCGTTTCCTAATTGCTGAAGTAAAGCACCGACATTATTAGTATCGTTCTTGTTAACCGAGCTGCATCAAATGTCATTAGGAACAAAAAAGACTTGCAGTTTCGCCTCTCTTTGTAGTCGCTGCGATCATGCAGAGTTGATTTACGACCACTCTGAGTCTGGCTACGACCACATTGTGGCTACTCCGACCACGTCTTCGTATTCCGACTACATACTCGTAACTTCAATTGATGAGAGTTACGATCACGTTCACGCTGCGTTGCTCGTTCTCGTAACCGCTCCTTCAACCACGTAGTAACGCTTGATCACCATAGTCGTAACTCGATTATGACCACGCTGTGACTTACGACCATGTTTAAGGCTCTATTGACCGCCGTGGTCGTAAAGTTTACGACCATGTCTTCTGTTCCATGACCATAGTCGTAACTTGTTTACGACCACGTCTTCTGCTCTTGCAGACACCTCTGCTCGATCGCCGTGGTCGTAACTCGTTTATGACCACATCCAAATACGTCGAACTCGATAATTTCTGGGAGACAAAGCACCCTGCTTTTCTTTATTTCTCTCCCTCTTATTTCAATCACACCGATCGCATCATCTCGCTCTCTGTGTACCTCCCTCATTACATTGCTCTACTTTTATACCCAACACAATGACTAAGAAATGGAAAAGCATATAACTTGAAAACAGATTGGAATTGGACTCGGCTACAGACTCTAACACGGATTCAACATCTACGTATAGGGCAACGATGCGTACATAGATACAAACTGTACTTGTATACGGACTCATACGAACTAAACAAGATTACTAACTCTAACAAAGACAAAAAAGATTGTAAATTCAATTGTAGATTTGGTCCTAGAAAACTAGGGAGTAGAAAAATCCCTCGTGAGGCGCTAAAACCAAATTGTATTATCATGGAGGTTTCCCATTTTTTGGCCGCAAGGTTCACCCGGGAGTGTCTTTCTCGTAACATGACCATCGATAAATATATTATCGCCAAGCTCCTCCCTAGCAAAGAATGAAAAACAAGTGAACGATAATACTTTTTGGGGGGGGGGGGGGGGGGGTTGTAAAACATGATCAATGTGAAATATGAGCTGACGTGAGCTCTGATCATGCATGGATGGAAAAGTATTATTAGCTTATATACATAGAAGGATATTATCCCATAGATAGTTGCTACAAACAAGGATGACAACCAACCTACTCATAGAGAAAAATTATACGACACCGGAACCACACAAAACTTATGTGGCACTACATCTAGATAAGCGATATTTAGCATTACCAATCTCACAGCATTCCAGTGTTATCTTCATCCTCAACTTCTACTTTGTCTACTTATTTTGTCCTCGCCACCCTGGAGCAACCATTACAACACAAATATCATGTAGAGACTATTTTTAGAACACCACAGAAGTACATTTTCTTTTTGCTACTCGCCGCAACCTGTCAGACTCAGATTTAGTAAATCTAGAATTATCTATGAAACCACTGCTCTATTTCCTGGATCAATAGATAGTGCTCATAGATACATTACTGATTTATCTCATACACGTTGCAAACCATTCCATGCATTGATATTATACCATGAGTCACCACAGGATTAAGTCCTTAATTTATCTAGGTGGTACATACCACAAATCATAAATTCTCATGCGACATCGGCACCAACACCTCTTACCATCCACCCAGATAGGTAATAGCAAGTTTTTAGGGTTTTGAGAAGCATAAACTAAGTTGTCTTAAATTAATAAATTATCATCCACTCACATCCCATGACTATCCCAAAACAAATTTTCATGTTTAAAGAATGATGATTAGGGCAAAATAATGCCCTGGTACTTAAGCAAGACTAGCGTGGCACTTAAGTATGACTTATAACAAGTAAAGTTACCATTAATATTGAGGGTGATAAGGTTCATGCATTTCAAGTGTCAAGAATGGTATAATTGTATTACTCTATTATCAAGTGGGCATGTAAATACCTTAAGATTAACATACATTTACATATGAAATTAAGCATGCAATTTTTGTTAATTTAAATGAATATAATTTGCATGAAATGTAATATTAAAATGATCAAAATGTTCTTTAGTCACTTCAATTTGGGGCTCATTCATGTCCTCGTACTCTACTTGAATGAACGTATCGAAAACGAATAATAGACAACAATAATAAATAAATACCAAAGAAAATTCAATTAAACTCCAAATTGAACAAAACTAGTGCCAATAGATAGATCTTGATTTACAAAAATTTAGAAACAAGTTTCACTAAATTTAGAGCTAAGACAAGGGAGAACGGGACTCCAAAGTTTATTTTCAAAGAAAATCCAAAAATAAACAGAGAAGAGAGAATTCTCTCTCTGACATATGGGGCCCACAAATTTTAAAATATTTTTATTAAGAAAACCTCAATAAAAATAATGTGGGACATGTGGGACCACAGCTATTAATTAAATTTTCTTTTCTTTTAAAAGAAAAAGCTTAGAGAAACTGACATGTGGGACCTCGGTACTATCCAAACAGTGCTTGGGCCCACATGTCTGTAACCCAATTTTTAAAACTGAGTTTAATTAGATTTTAAAATCAAAGGGGCCCACTGTTAGCGACACGTGGGTCAGGATTAAAGGGGAGGGCCCACATGTCAATGCTAATTAAACCAGTGCTAATTAACATCCTTAACCTTAAGCTAATGACGATCCTTAATTAAGCACTTGGCTACAGTGTTTCTTCTCTAGTTGGAGGGAGGTAAGCCTCGCTGACGGTGGGAGAAGGGGTGACAGCCTGGGGAGATGGCCAAAACGGAACGCTCGGCCTTGTGTGCATCTCTAGGCGAGCTGCCGATGGTGAGCTCGGTGGCGACGGGAACAGGGGCCATGGCGCAGCGGTGGCCTAGGTGATTAGAGGCGAATCATCACGGGGAGAGCAATAAGAGAGGGAGGGGAGCTCACCGGGAAAGAAGGTGAGGTTCGGGGAGGTCAGAGCTAGGCTGCTTGTGAGAGACTATAGTGGTGGCGAGGTGGCATCAGTGCGGGCTTGCCGGAGATGAGGAGAAAGCCGGGCGAGGGTCAGGAAAGCCTCGAGGTGGTTAGACGATGCTCCACATGAGATGATCGAGCCTGGGTGTAGCAGATCGTCGAGGCAGTGGGCACCAGAGCCGTCAGTGACCTATAGGGAAGGAGGAGCCAATTAGGCTCAATGGGACACAAGTGGAAGATGGTGATCACAATGAGGGGCTCGGTAAGGCTCGGAGCTCATCGAGCAAAGCTGGCGACGGTGGTGGCCAAAGGAGAACGCACGACTGAGTTGAAAACAAGCTTGGGGTGGCAGGGAGATGGAAAGGAGGTGGTGGGGAGCAATGGGGAGCCTAGGTCGTCCCTATTTATAGGTGGGAGTGGAAGGAGATGGATGTTAGGCCATTAATGGCTCGGTGAGTGGAGGCACTATTGAAGCACAAGAGCGGCACAAAGGGAAGGTGAAACTCGACGCAGCTCGGGGGGACAGAGAAAGAGAGGAAGGAGGGAGTTAGCACTAGGGCTATGGAAGAGGCAAGTCAGCCCATGAGAGAACCCGAGGGCAGTGGCCAGCCAAAAGACAGTCTCTTCGCATACGGTGTTGCACGGCGAGAAAGAGCAGAGGAGAGGGAGCTAGGCGAAAGAGGGGAGAGGGGGGCCAAGTACGGTAGAGGTACAATCAGCAGAGAGCGGCGGGGGGTCGGCCATGGCACACCGAGGGGAGGAGGGAGGCGACACGCGGCGGAGGGAGAAGCAGAGGAGGAGAGAGCCGGGCGAGGAAGGTGGGTGGAGAAGACTAGGCTGGAGGAGGCACCAGGTATGATGATCAGAGCTGACACAGGGGAGGGGAGAAGTTAGGTTGATCTAGTTGGACGTGCGTGGCGCGCGCGTCAAGCACGGCATAGGAAGAAATAGGGGGAAAGAGAAGGAGGGGGAGGCCGGCTGGGCAGGTAGGTCGACATAGAGAGGGAGCTGAAAGGGAAATGGGCTGGAGTGGCCCAAAAACTTTTTAAATTTTGAGAAAGTTTGAAAATTCAAAAAAAATTGAAAGCCCAAATTTCAAATGAAATTCAAGTTTGATTTTTTTCACAAGCACATAAACATGCCCAAAAATGGGAAGTTACACAACCCTACTCCCTTCTTCCATCTAAAATCATGTTTTTCTCTTCTGCCATCTAAAATCGTGTTTGTCAGGTGCGCTTCTCTCTTTTATCATGTCTGTCTCGGTCAATGTCATTTGACCATCCAGAAAATACCAAAAAGTCACAGTAAATTCCTAAAATGCATAAAATACTAGAAAAGCATAAAAAATTGCCATTTTTTTAAAAAAAGATGAATCAGAAAATTCAGGGATTACTTTTGAAATAAAAGTTTTAAAATTTTACTTATAATTATACTAGGGAAATTTCACAAAAACTTTTACACTTGGAAATTTGTGTAACATCCTCAAAATTTTCCTAGTTGTGAAATTTTAAAGCTTTTGCTCAAAAGTCTGTTTTTCCGTGGATTGTTTCCCTGAATTTGCTACATTTTTTGGTATTCTTATTGTTTTCTTCTAGATTTCCTTGTATTATTTTACGATGAAACACCTTTGATTAGACGGGATGACAAAGTAGACAAGAATACTAACGGAAGAGTAGTAAAAGGGAGAATTAGCATAGCATGATAGAAAAGCTTTATTGTCTCCAAGGGAGTACAGGCATTACATGGTGGCGTTAAATTGTGCTAGTAGCATAGCAAACCATAGAAAAATAAAATATCAAAAATGTGTGAATTGTTGCAAAGGCCAATCGTCAGACACTAGACCTCATGGGGAAACTTTGGTAGACTTGTCGCACTAGCTACCTAAACCTCGCCCGTTTATTTATGCCTTGCAATACTTATTGGTAGTTTTTAACACCTATCAGCCAAGTAAAAACATCTCTAAAGAGTTGAAAACATCTCAAAACATGTTTCTACAGAAAGGCTAATAGTAGACGCCAAATCACAGACGGTTTTGTGAAACCGTATGTGATGTACACTATTACAGACGGTTTTAATTTGAATGCCGTCTGTGGTATTTGTGGCGGGAAAAAGGAGTATCACAGACGATTCTTACCTTTGAACCGTCTGTGATACTGGAATATCACAGACGGTTCTATAATAAAAACCGTCTGTGATAATCTGGAATATCACAGACGGTTTTTTACATAATAAATTTTTAGGTGAAGTACATATCTTTACTAGGTTGATAAAAAAACCGTCTGTGATAATTGGCTTCCTAAGTAGTACTTGTTTACTAGGTTGATGTACATATCTTTACATAATAAATTTTTAGGTGAAGTAAAGAGTGTGTTAAAAATATCTCTACAAGATACAATTTTTCAGTTATCTCCGTTCTCTTGGATAAAAAAACACCAACTTCAACTATTGGCCTTGTGATAAAGATATGCAATACATAGGCACCAATTTGGCTAGAGACGAGAAAAGGAAGGTCAGCCCACGGGCAGGACACAAGATGAATCTAGATTTTTGCAGCATGTGCCACGTAGATTGGTTTGTCAAGTTCACGAAACTTTATGCATTAATTCAGAGGGTTCTAGTGCGTTAAAAAAAATATGTATTTCATAATTTTATCAGGGCTACTTCCAATGTATCAAACGGTGCGAGATTTGAAGCTTTCTACGTAAAGCTACAACTATTAAGTGCATGATGTACAACAATCCAGAACGATGCGAAGAAGTTACCTAACATGGGGAGTCTGTGCCTTGTAGGGCACCTATGGTTGTTATTGTACTATTTCATGTCTTTTCAAAGGTTTAGAAGGCTTACTTTTTCTTACTTCTCATGAATTTATCGTAGCTCAAATAAAATAAAGAAACCAAATATAGCTCAAATAAAGAAACCAAATACACGAAGATTTGAATCCAATTCAGAATAAGATCACCTCATCCAATGGGCGATTTGAGAAGTCCAAAATCACAAACAGAGTCAACCTAGTAAACAAGTACTGCTTAGGAAGCAAACTTCAAGGTCAACGCGATAGATCCACAATCAAGATCAGGTTCAATCAGGAAGTGCACCAACATCAAAACCAATGCAATGACGACAAATTTGGGTTTCCTTTTCAAATTGAAGTCATCGACAAAGAGTTATTTGTGTATAAGGCATTTTGTGCATCCATGTAATTAACTTAGACTTAATATTACAAATTAAAATACATGTGTGTACTAGCTATCAGCTACTTCCGTGACGAGGCTCTCACCATTATTAACCTTAATTTGCTGATGTGTTTTCCTTCGGGAATCATTAGGCCATTCGTTGATGGCAATAAAGCGTGTGGTTGTACGAATTCGTTTATCACAGAACGTTTTGATTGGCATTGTATGGCTTTGTAGATTCATTTGGATGCATGAGTTATCATGGATCCTACGTCACGAAGAATGTTACATTCACCTTGTGTAGCAGATAAAGCGAATTCTTGTTACAATCACCTTCGGGAATCCAGCTTGCACAAGCCTCCAACGGTTCATTTCAGAGAAGAATCTGTTTTCGTTTGGTTCTTTGAATTGACTTGGATCAAAGGAATTGAAGATTCAATTCAACGTTGTGTTGAAATGGAAATGGTTTATGATTCCAATTCAAGTGTTTGGATGACTTATAAAAATATAGAATGGAACTGAATCAAATTCAAATCCAAATGTTGTTTCGTTGCCATTCTTAGGAATTGTCCAACCCCTCGTGCTCCTCCCCATGTGGCAGTACTGGTTTCACCTCTCCGTTAGACCGTTAGCACGGGGCTGCGAGCATGGGATGATGAAGCCTTTTATTGTCGTCACTGGGAAAACGGGGTCAAGGGCGGAGGTGATGCCGACAACACCGGAGGAGGGGTCATCTCCCAGGCCCTTCCGGAGGATGGAGTCGGTGACCAGATGGGATGGAGGCAGTAAACTGAGTCCAAGGTAGATGGCTCGAGTAGATGTCGTGGCGGTGATCGGTGTCAAGAAGCTGATACGGGAGATGCAGTAGCAGAAGCTTGATGGTGTTATCATCGAGGCGTATTCACAACTAAGGGTGAAAACGGATCGGGATATTATTCAGATATCCGGCTACCGAATTCGGATACCTAATATCCAGATCCAGATGTAAAACGAATTTGGATGTGTCGGATTCATATATCTAATACCCGGATATGGATACAAATATGGTATGGGTCATCTCGGATCCGAATATCCAAATAAAATCCAGATTCGGACTCGGATATCCAGTTCAGCAGATATAATAGCAACAACTTATTAATATGTATATTGTGCATTTGACCTCCAAATTGACCATATTATTATGCATTTCATTTGTCTCGACGAGCCCGTTATCATGGTGTGCTTTAATTTGGTATTTCATATTTCATATATTTTTATTTTTAGCTAAATTTGATATTAAAATAGTTCAGTGCCATGTCTTAAATAGGAGAGGCCACGAATAATTATTGGAATCCGAAAAAGTCAAATCCGATTGGATTTTGAGCATAATCCGATCCAAATTCATATCCGATATTTGTCCGGTCTATATTCGTATCCGTCGTTTGTCCCATTCGTATTTAAATTCGAGAAAAATATGGATGTGAATATGATTTAAACATTATCTAATCCGTTTTCACCTATATTCACAGCGGAGCCATTGAGAGAATTAGAGGATACATTGGCAGTGAGGCCACTACTGAGCGAGAAGCGTAATATTCTAAAAATATCACTTTTGAGAATCTGTACGTAAATAGAGAAAAAGTGATACATAAAAATAGGATGTTAGATATTTAGAGGAGTTATTTTTCTAGAACGGTATTATACCAGAAGTTGTACCATAATAAAAGAGATTGTGGGAGAGGGAACCAAAACCCAAGCTATTTTTTCCTCTTTCCTCTAGCGCCGCGCGTTGCAGCAGTGCTATCACCATCTCCACGGCCAGCCATCGCCAAAAGTTCCCACGTGAGGCGCCAGCGGGCGCCAGTCCCCGTAGCGCACGCCTCGCGCTAGCTGTGAGACGCGCCGCCTCATCGCCAGCACGCACGCATGCAGGTGGTCGCCGCTCGCCTGTGCTCCCCAACACCAGCGCATGCATGCCAGTGACGCCGATGAAAGAGAGCGCTTTTCCCGCGCGCCCGTTCTCTCTCGCCAGCTGCCCACCGCTCGCCTTCGCCTGCCGTTTGCATGCATGTATATACATTTGTCTAGTTACTCCACATGCGCGTGCAGATGCATGCATGTATGTCAGACCTGGATTTTTCAATCCAGAATCTCCTGTGAAAACACTGTACTATTCTCTGGATCAGCAGATAGTGCTCACAGGTACATTGCTGCATCATTTTATACATCGCATGAATCACATCAACCCATATTAATATTACATAATTGAGTTTAAATTATACCGCATCGGGCAACAGTTTTACATAAAGGGCCGGTCAGGCCAAATGTTCACATTACAGAAACATAGTAGCGGAAGCAAAAGTAAGGTAAGGCCTTTAGTCCACAAGCAAACGACTAGGGGTAAATATGTGCCATATGATTATTATCTAAATTTAAGCAATAATTATAGGCGCACAACACCATGGTCTAATTGCCTAGGACCATGGTCGAATATCTGCAGAGTTTGCACACTTTACCCACAAGAGGCAGTTCACCCTTTGCCCCGCATGATTCCTTAGACGTGCGGTTGAGCAAAACATCACAATAACCGTTCAAAGTAACTCGCCCCTTCCATCATTCACTCTATGGGTCGCTCCCACTTGCGGTGGGTCCCGTACATTGTGCGAGATGTTCCCCTCCTATGCGCCTAGCAGCTGGCTACCCACACTGCTAGCACGCCGCAGAAGAACTTCACCCTCAACGAGTGTCCCATTCAAGCTCGCCACACAGACAACCACTTGCACGACCTCACCTCCTCCTCCTGTGAGGATGACTTTCAGGGTCCGGTAAATCTACTAAATCAAGTTGTACTTTACAGACTTGTGGTTGTACTTATTTTTACACAGGAGGTCAGGACAAGATTCAGTCCTTAGGGTTATCTGGGCGGTTCTACCACTAACCACACTCGTGCACCGCTGCACCATACCCCCGAACCATCTGCCCAGATAGATAAGCAGTTTGAGGGTTTTTGGGGAACATAAAATATTTATACCAATATGTGCCAGTCATTACCACCATGGTTGCCCAAACGCGTTTTCCATGATTAAAAGTGATGCTTGGGCCTTTTGGCCCCGAATGCCTAAGCAAAACTAAGCATGGCATGTGAGTATGGACTTATTTTCGAAAGGTTACCACTATAGTTTTACTAGGATGACAAGGTTCACATATTCAAATATTCCAAAGGAAGGTATTATTAACAATCCTATTTATGGGTATGTAACTAGGGTACTGAAATCAAGCATATACTTAGCACATAAAATAACAGCATGCAGTTGATAATTTAAACGGAAGTAAATTTCAGAAAATGTAGGTTCAACATGATCAAAGTATTGACTCACCTTGGTCACAGTGGGTTTGGTCTTGGTTGTCTGTGCGGACTGATGTTGGTCAAGTTGAGACGAACTTGTGCCGAAAGAATGTTCTTTGGTCTTTGCATGTGCAGGTTGAGCATGGAGGCGATCATGGTCGGTGACGAGGTGGACCGGAACTAGGATGGGGAGATCTGAGGTTCGGACGGTCAAGGAGGTCACGAGATGATCGGGCTCATGCTTGGGATGCATGGAGATCAAAGGTGGCTGATACGTAGAGAAACTACGGGAGATGCGGTCCTGGAGGCTTCGACACGTGACGCGTTAGATTCTCCATGTATTGATCTATGTTTAGGTATTTTTATTTCTTACATACATGAATTAGTTTTAATTAAAAATTAATTGGAAGATTGAGCAAAAACGTGGTTTTCACTGATCGATCTACAGTACTTGTTACAGTACCATGCTACAGTGATTTGCTACAGTAAGTTGCAGTAATTGCTACAGTAAAATCAGAATTTTTTCTTTGCTATTTCTGGTTTTTGCAGATTAAACAATTAAAAAGATAGATTTTTTTTAAAAAGGTTTTCGCTGTGTATTGCAATCATTCACCCCCTCTGATTGCTATCAACGATCCTACATGGGTAAAGTGTACAAACTCTACAGAGTGAAAACTATTCGAATAGCCAAGCCCACGGTCAAGGGCGAATATAGGAACTTAACCAGATATAGTTCTATTTCAAAAACTTTGTAGGTGGAATTGATAAAGTGGGGGGCAGTGGAAAGTCCTGATTTGTGTTGCCCTGGTGTCGCCTCAATGATAAGGTAAGCGGTTATAACGCTGAAAGGTTAGCATATGGTGCAGAAACCATGTAACGGTAGATGGAATCTGAATCGCTATTATTATTGCATTCTTTCATACATTGATAAAATTTGTTTTAGTTAAAATTGTTAGGTCTCAGGAAATTTCTATGTACCATATTCTAAAAGCAATTTACGGCAAATAAAATAACCTGAGCCTTCCATTGATAAGCCATGCATATTATCTAATTGCATCCTGTGTATTGGCTTGCGAAGCACGGTGGTTTGTGCTCACCCTCGCTCACTCAATGAATCCAGAATCAGGAGTCAGATCGCTACGCTTTAGCAATACACCTGGACATGATGGTGAAGAAGATGAAGGTATCAAGAACTAGGTCGCGAACCCCAGTTAGCTGCCTGTGGGCACGTCCTGAGGGTCCCACCTGTGTGTTTCATTTGCGCTGCTGCAATTTATTGATTCTGGTCTGATCGGCCCATGAGTAAGCCTACTATTATATTTACGCTTCTACATGATATGTATTTTGATGTTCAGTACTATATATGTGAGCACTATCTACTGATTCAGGGAATAGTGCGGTGAAATTACAGAGGATTCCAGATTGTAAAATCTGGGCCTGACAATAGTCCTGGGGCTTGTTTGTCCCCCACATCTTCTGTAAAAATTATATATACTGGCCAATAGACAAACTGCATCACTCTGTAGTCTGTACATAAACTGAAGTACTGAACTACCTTCAAATCCAGAAATTCATATGTGTGCCCCATTCTCTTCCGGAGGAATTGGACGACAGTGCAATAGAACAAATGATCTGATGCTGATAAAGAAAGTGAGAGAGAAATGCATCTGATGCTGAAATGTGATGAAAGCTACATCAAACAGATAGGCATCATGAAAAGATAGTTGCTTGCCCTGAGATTGGATCGACCAGGAAGGTTCAGGTTTATATTGTCTCTTGTCCTTGTGTTTGCTTGGCCGACACTGATGCTAACATCATTGGTGTAACAGCCAATTAACGTGCATATTCTTAGCAGCTCTAGTAAAAAACATGTTTTTGCCAGGATGTGATGAAGTACATTATCAGGTTGTTTATTGGTTGGTCAGTGGTCACTGCCACTGGTATACCTGATTTGGAGGAAGAGCTTGATGCCACTGGCCGGTGCCATGTATTGTCTGTTTCTCATAAAATATTTCTTTTTGTATGTCCGTATTATCTATCTATATTATTTATTTTTGATCTAAAACCGTTTTGTATCCATCCTGATGGTACCGTATCTGAACTTTGAATACTCCGAATTTATATACATATCTGGTTTTACTGTATCTGACTTTGAATCTAGAGAATAAATGTGAGTTACGATACGATTTAAACAATATTCGTTCAAATCTGATCCGATTGCACCTAGGGGTGGAAAACGGTAACGGATAATTTGTTTTATCCGATATTCGTATCCGAGAAAACGCGAATGTGGTAAGCAAAATCTGTATTCGAAAATGTTCGTATTCGAGAATATTCGTATCCGTATTTGAGAATATTCGTATTCGAGAATATACGTATCTATATTCGTATTCGAGACTATTCGATTTGTATTCGATCTGTTTCTAGAACCCATGAAAAATCCGTATGAATTTTGTGATTCAAAATTTGAATTTAGGTGGTTTAAAACTGGTGAAAAATCGGCAACCGCTAGAAATCTGTTTTATCCGATATTCGTATCTAGGAAAATCCGTATTCAAAAATATCCGTATTCGTATTCGAGGATATTCGTATCCGTATTTGAGAATATTTGAATTCGTATTCGTATTTGTTTTAAAAATATAGATTTGTATTCGTATTTGAGACTATTCGATCGTATCTGATCCATTTCCACCCTTAATTGCACCCTAGAGCAGATTATCATCTGGCACTGAAGAGGACCAGGGCCAAGAATACCATCGAACTCCATAATATACCAAGCACACTAGCACCAGGCGCGAGCAGACAGCAGTAACTTAAGCAAGCAACCACAACAACCAAGAAGCACGGTAGCGGCCAACAACAATACAAGAGTACCAGCTCGAATCAACCAACACTACCACACAGTACTACACCAACCAGGTCTCTCAGGTAACAAGGTGGTGCAGTAGATGATCCAGACGGTGACGAGCAGCGACAGCAGCGGATGCACCCTGGTTGAGCACGGTAGTGCCCGCCGTCGACCGGATCAAGAAGATCCGTCACCGGCAATGATGGTGATGCTCGACGACGACGGGACGAGTCGGTGATGAAGCAGACGAGCTCTGGCGATGAGGATCGATTTATCCAAGGCCAGCGGCGACCAGAGCATACGACGGTGGAGAAGGGGATTGTCCGATCCGAGGCTGGCGATGGAGACAAGCTCCACGATGACGAAGACCAATCCGATGGCGATCACCAGAGGTCGGCGAAGACCGACGGCGACGGGATCCAGCGAGGGAGAGCTCGAACTTAACAGATTCGAGGCCAACGATGATGGGAAGACAAGGATGCGCTCCTGGCGACATCGGGGAAGAGGAGAGGAAGAGGTGGCCGAGGAGATCAGGGGAGACTCACCGGCGACGAGGTCAGTGGTGGCTAGGGTTAGAGTTTGGTGAACACTGCTTTGATACCATGTGAAATTAGAGACAGTGAGCAAATTTGATATCTACACCTGTGCAACTTATTCGTTACTGAGTTAGAAATATATACACGATTTGATGGGACTGATCAGGCCAGGAGAGACAGAAGAGTTAAGACTACTAGTATGCACATGAATTTTAACATGCTCTATACGTTGGATCAGTTTTTCAGCCAAGCCTATTGCTGTGCAGCCGTGTCAAAAAGCATAGGACTTGCGATGGAAAAATGAAACAAACCGAATTTTTGCGAAGAATTCAAATCTCGTTTTGATTTCGTTTTCCTTTGATTCCCAGTCCAAATCCGCACGAATCTCAACCCAACCCCGCCCCTAATCGCTGCCGACATTGCCTCAATGGAGAGGATTTGCGTCGGCACTGTTCATCACCCGACAAAAACCACCACCGCCGCCTTTAGTTTTGCCGCCACCCAAGCTGTCTCTCACTCTCTCCCGCCTTCTCGCACTCTCCCATCATTGCCACCTAGCAGCAAACGTCTGACAGCCGTACGCTTTACTCTAACGAACATGCCAGCTCCTCCTTGACTCATGGCGAGCTTCCGGGCCGGAATTTGCCGCCGCCTCTCCCTTCTGTCTCACAGCCAACACACCGCACCCTACTGCCAATTGACCGCTGCAACACAGCACCCGAGGTGCCACCGCACCCTGCCGACCTCCCCGCCGCCAAGGGAGAGCCGCCCTGAAACATCCCGAGACAACTCGAGAAGACGCTGCCCTACAGCTGACCGCCCTAACCAGTCTATAAAAAGCCCCCAAGCCCCCTCCTTTGAGACGCACTGGTGCCCAGCAAGCCACCTACGCCCCCAATTGCTCCGGTGACCCCCATAACTCCGTCGATCGTTGGAATTCCCCTCATAAGCCCCAAACTCAAATCCTCAAGTAGAGTCAATTTCATTTCGATTGCTCGCTCCTGTAGCTCCCTCATAACCCTAAGAACACAATCGAAGCGTCGCCATGGTAGCCATGCCCCATAGCTTGTTGGCCACCTTCTCTTCCGTCGGCCGAGCCACCTCGCCATGGCCAGCCCAACAACAGCCTCCTCGACTCAAACCACCACTCCCATGAGCTTGCCCTAGCCTCACTGATGCTCAAGCACCAGCCCAATCGCCCAATTAAGACCCATTCACCCCACACTATCCAAATCGCCGCGGAGGAGAAAAGCTCGCCGCCGGGGAACACCGCCTCCCCTGCCTGTGCCGACCCCAAAAATGGGACCTTGACACTCTCAGAAACCTAGTCATGGCCTTCTTTTCTGTCGCAAGTCACCACAGCCCCCTCGCGATCCGTTGCCATCTTCCTCTATCCATGGCGCGCGCGCGAGCAAGAGGTAGACAAAGCCCCTGTTCACATGGGCCGAACGGACGTGGGCCGTAACAGCCGAGCGGACTGGGCCGCGTTTTCACTGTAGCAAACGAGTCTCGGCCCGATCGGTAACCAGACCTGCATAAACAGTGAAAACCCGATTTAAACACTAACCCTACCCAAGGTGACCAGTAAATACCCGCAGTGAATAGTGCCCAGACCCGTTACTGTTCACAAAACCCAAAAATGCAAATTTATATCCATTTCAATCATTTCGAGCCCACCATGCATTTCCCAACTCTGTTTTGCCTTTTTGGGCCCCTATAAACCCAAAACCTATTTTATTTCATTTTCTTGGATTTTATTTCCTCATTTCATTTCTTTATTCCTAGCTCAAATTTTTTGAGTGTGGAATTAAACTATTTTCCTTGCTTTGCGCTAGCACACCACGTCGGGAGTCGGCCAAGTCAAGAAGGAGAAACTTAGGATCAAGCTGAAGATCAAGAAACAAAAGAATATGAAATTGTTGAAGTTATAAATCCGCAAGGCAAGTCACATGTCTTTGATTGTATTGAACCTACATTCCCTTAATTAGTTATTTATCAATACTTTCAAGTTGTTATTTTATGTACAAAAGATGTTTAGAATGACACGATATTAGCTAATGTCCTACCACCCGAAAAAGTTCTGTTTAATTTGATGGCCATATTTACCTTGACAAGACTTAGTAATATTAAAATTATTATTAATGTAATCACAGTAGATTAGGAACTCAACAATCTTTTACTACTAAGAGTCTTGGCATTTTGCCAATAGAATTTTAAAAGTGGATCTAGAATAAGGAGATATCACGGGAAGCCATGAGATGGCTTAACCTCATGACCTTATCCTAGGGTGGAGGTATGGTATGAAATGGTGGCAGTGCCGCGGGCACTGAACATGGGTTTGTGAATGGAAGTTGCCTCGGTGAAACTATAAGGATTAGACTGATGAGGGCATCTCTACTGCATATTCATCTTCTACTTCAAGTGTGAATGATAAAGCTAGTGATGAGGCTCCAATAGGTCCTATGTCAAGAGCAATAGCTAATCTGCTACAACAACATGTGCTTTTGTTTCTTAGAGAATTCCCTATTGCTTTATATGAGAATGGTATACTACCTAATGCAAATACATTATGTGTTCTCAGTTTGAAGCAATGGAAGAACAAGGAGGCAAGGACCAACTAGCCAGCCCCAAGGAGAAAGGGAGCCATGCGACCACAATGGAGGAGGCCCATGCGATCACATGACAAAAGGAGGGGAAGCACCACGCAGCCCAAGACTCTAGAAGAGGCCCATATGCCACGCGACCAAGGAGATAATTGAGGAGTTTGTGGGCCTGTGTGCCATTGATGGGCTTAGATTATTTAATTCAGCCATGTATTCAATTCCAAATTACTTTAGGACTCGTATACCAAATTGAACTCAGCCTTAGACCCAAGTGTGTGCGTGCGTAAGGTTAGAGTTAGCTTTAAGTAACCGCCACCCCCTCCATTATGTTCAGACTACTTTTGATAATAGATTGATTCAGAAAATTACTCTCGTTCTTTTTGTTGGCCGAACCAACTTGAGGGAAGAATTGGGAGTTCGTAAAAATCAAGATCGTTCAACCTTTCCGCTAGGAATTGGGAGCGCGATAGAACTTCATCTGGTGGTCATGAAGTTTAGCACGTCTGATTGGGTGAATTATAAAGTCCTAACTCTTGCATTGGCAATAGGGGATCACTACGGTTCTTTAAATCCACGTTAGTATTTTGATACTATGTCAAGAAGATTGGGCGACCCCGTATCATCTTGGTATCATAGCGCGGTTTACTCGGTAGGATTATTTACCCTTTCTTTTAGATTGATTTGTTTCTATTCTATAGTCCATTAAAACCGAAAATTGCCACAAAAAATATCCAAACCTTTAGATTAATCTGTTATTTCGTGTGAGTTTTATTAGGTTTTAGTCCATTAGGATTTTTGTTTAGGTGCTGATCTTTGTGTTCCTTCATGTAACTTGATCTTATGTCCATGTGAAACCTAAAAAACCGCTGGTTGAAATCCTCAATTAGCGTCCAAAAAAAAATAGATTCAGTTTACTCTTGAAGTTGAATCCGTGTCTACAACTCTTCCCAGAGCAATCCGAGTACAACCCTAGAATCCAAGTCGGTTTTGGCTAACTGTCCACTTCTGAATCCATTTGGAATCTTGCTATACGAAACCAACTCTAGGGAAGTGCTATCTGAAATCCAAGAGAAGAGTTGTGTTCGGAACTACCTTGCCTTGCGCAATAACCGAACATAATGCTGATCGAGCTTCACTTAAATCCTTTGAAAACTTGAGACTAGTCATTGGTATTGCATTGAGGGCTGCTCTGGAATTAGTAACTCTCGACTGAACATTGTTGGCTTGTGCATCACCCACTCGGCATCTTTTAATTACCTTTATACCCCTACCTTCCACAAAAAGTTTGTGACCCATATACCTCAATAGACTCAGAAAAGTGATTTGAAGATATTTTGATCAATGGCAGGGTAGCAAAAAAGAGAGAGAGAAAAAAGTGAGAGATGGTTGATTTGGGTGAGTGGCTCTATTTCATAATTTCAGTTTGAGTGACTAAATTTCTTGAGCAATCTTGTGCCTTCTATTCTTATTCTTGCAATTGGCTAGCGTCTCTCCTAGTACTTTTTGCAAAGTGAGCTATTTCATCATTAGTTTCAGATTGCTTCCAATTAGTTCATTCCTTTGTTTGCATTAAGTCATATTGATCTTTGCGTGTGCGTTCATACACTTCACTTAAACCCTTTGGATCAGCACTTAGGCAAAGTTTCTAGCTTGGATTATTATTTAATCTTACAACATCGTGAAATTCAGATTGAGTAGGATAAACACTTTCATATCAAACTCCACCATATAACCGTTGTTGTGCGAGAAGTGAACACTCCTAAATTAGCTTGATCATCACTGTGCTGTTGTCACTTCTACCAGGTGTAAGTTTATTGGCCTTAATTCACTTTGAAAGGGTAAGAACATTACTTGGGACAGAACATAGTGAGATTAAGTGATTTCCATCAAGCATTAATATACACAGCTATCTGTTTCTTGCATAACTAACCATGTCAGGTGGAGGAGAACACCATGATGAGAGTGGTGAGACGGATGAACCTCAAGCATTCATCAAGCAATATCAATTTGGGGCACTCCGTGAACACTTTTGACGTGAGCTACCCCAAGGGCTCGAGCAACTCCATGAGAAGCATGATACCTTTGCTGATCAAATTGTAAGAGAGGTGCAAAACTTAGAGTTACAAGCTGACAAAAATGTACACCAATTGCGGGATGACATTGGAGCCCTCACTAGGCTCATACAAGCTCGCAATGGTGGCGATGAAGCAAGTGTTCAAGGAGGAGAAGCTGCTGTCCATGAACCACAACACCGAGTGGCGGCAAACGTGGTGCGTCCACCACCGCTTGGGGGACGAGGAGGACTTTTGGGAGGCCATGGAGAGCATGGCCAAGGACTAGGTGATGGCCGTGGTGGTGCTACGCATGCGATGGAATGGGATTGTGATTTTGCATTGCATCGCAATGATCATTATCATCGTCCACGCAATGAAGATGATGGATTGGGCAAGCTCAAGTTTTCCATGCCCAAATTTGCAGGTGGGGCTGATCCCAAGGAGTATCTCACTTGGGAATTGAAGGTTGACAAGATATTTCATATGCATCGATCACTATACGGAAGAGAGAAAGATACAATTGCCATATCTTGAGTTTGAAGATTACGTTTTGGATTGGTGGGAACAAGTGATCACTTAAAGAGCTGAGAATGGAGAAGATCCTGTGGCAAGAGATGAAGCAAAAAAATGAGAGTCCGTTTTGTTCCTCATCATTACAAACGTGATCTATTTGATAAATTACAGAATATGAAACAGGAAGCATTTTCTATGGAAGAGTACTACAAGGAGATGGAGCTAGCCATGATTCGAGCCAGGGTTGAAGAACAAGAAGAGCAAACCATGGCACGCTTCCTCTTAGGTTTGAACCATCAAGTCAAACGATTGTCAATTTTTATCCCTATAAAAATTTTTATGAATTAGTGCATCAAGCTATAAAGGCAGAACGACAATTGCAGGAGGATGCTAAGTTTGCAAGATCTACGTCCTTTGCTGCCTGTACAACATCCAGTGGAAGAAGATATGTTCCCAAATCACAAATGAGCAAGAAAACAGCTCCAAGTGGTGGTTCAAGCTTTCGCCCATCATCTAGCAAGAAGGAAGAAGCTACTCTAAGTGTAAGGAAACCATCAAATCCAGTAGCTAGTAGTGCCTCTTCTGTGGGTTCTACGGTGAAGAGTAGTGGCATATAATGCTTCAAATGCCTTGGTCATGGTCATATGCAAAAGGATTGCCCAAATGACAAGGTCCTGTTGATGTTAGAGAATGGGGAATATGATTCTACAAGTGAAGAGGAGGATGATCACTATGCTGATTTAGGGACATATGATGATGCACATGAGGAAGAATACATAGAGTATTGTGATCCCGGTACGTGTTGGTCCTATACTTGTGTGTGCCCCGACAGTGTTGAGTGTGTAACCAAAGGTTCCCATGAATAGCGCTGCAATTTATTCCACTCAAGAGCTCAAGTTAGCAAGGATGGCAAATTTTACAAGGTAATCATTGATGGTGGGAGTTGTCATAATTTAACTAGTAAGGAGCTTTGCAATAAACTTGGGTTGAAGTACAAGAAACATCAACACCCATATCAAATCCAGTAGTTGCATGACAGATGTTCGTTGAGTGTGGGATACACCATGGATGTTGAATTTGAAATTGGCATTTATTGTGATACGGTGGAGTGTGATGTGGTGCCTATGGATGTATGTCACTTGTTGCTAGGAAGGCCATGGCAATATGATTGTGCCGTGCTTCATGATGGAAGAACTAATCAATACAAGTTTTGGTGGAACAATAAACAAGTGGTGCTGCAACCGTTGACTTCTTCTCAAATTGTGAATGATAATGTACAAAAGATTGAAGTGCAAGTTGAGAGTGAGAAAGGGAGAGAACAAAAGAGTATGATTCCACAAAAAAGTGGGTGAGAGCCATAAACCAAAACCGAGAGGTAAAAGCAAGAGTGAGGGAGAGAAAAGCTTAGTCATGATTTAAACCAAATGGGTCTCAGCCCGATTGGTAACCAGGCCTGCATAAATAGTGAAAACCCGATTTAAACAGTAACCCGACCCAAGGTGAACAGTAAATACCCATAGTGAATAGTGCCCATACCCGTTACAGTTCACAAAACCTGAAAATGCAAATTTATAGCCATTTCGATCATTTTGAGCTCCATGATCCATTCCCCAGCTCCGTTTCACCTTTTTGGGCCCCTATAAATCCAAAACCTATTTTATTTGATTTTTTTTGGATTTTATTTCTTCATTTCATTTCTTTATTCCTAGCTCCAATTTTTCGAGTGTGGAATTAAACTATTTTCGTTGCTTTGCACTAGCACACAACATCAAGAGTCGGCCAAGTCAAGAAGGAGAAACTCGTGATCAAGCTCAAGATCAAGAAACAGAAGAATACGAAATTGTCAAAGTTATAAATCCGCAAGGTAAGTCACATGTCTTTGATCATATTGAACCTACATTCCCTTAATTATTTATTTATTAGTACTTTCATTACGTTATTTGCAAGTTGTTATTTTATGTAGAAAAGATGTCTAGAATGACATGATACTAGCTAATGTCCTACCACCCGAAAAAGCCCTGTTTAATTTGATAGCCATATTCACCTTGACAAGACTTAGTAATATTAAAATTATTATTAATGTAATCACAGTAGATTAGGAACTCAACAATCTTTTACTACTAAGAGTCTAGGAATTTTACCGATAGAATTTTAAAAGTGGGTCTAGGATAAGAAGATATCATGGGAAGTCATGAGATGGCTTAAGCTCATGACCTTATCCTAGAGTGGAGGCAAGGTATGAAATGGTGGCAGTGTCGCGGGCACTGAACATGGGTTTGTGAATGGAAGTTGCCTCGGTGAAAATATAAGGACTAAATCCTTATGCCAAATAAAAAAAATATAGCAACCGCTCAACCACAAGCGTTGACTTGTCAAACCTGGTTTAGTAGTTGCTCAGATAGATTGAATATCTACACAAAGGCATGATATACTGTTCCAGAAAGGGAATAGCCGGAGTTGGGATGTGGTTTGGAAACGGTAAAACCATAGTTTCACAACGGTAGGCTCCGCTCTGTCGGGCCACCGTTTTCCGTAACAGGGGGTCCATAATCTATCGGGTAGAGGCTACATAAAGAGATAAGCAGTGAAACAACCTTGTTTTCTCAACTCAGTCATGAGGGTTGAGGAATTTTGTGGGTAAAGTTGGGAAGCTCTGCAGAGTTATTTATAAATAGTATTCGCATACACCGTACTTCTGGTATATGAAGCTGTGTTTAATGGGTGAATCCAATAGTGAAGCATAAGTAGATTTGAAATTGTTTTGGAAATGTGAAAGTCTGGTAATCAAGTTATTGAAACACCCCAAATTCCTTAAGAAGTTCATGATTTAATATTTTATGTTTAAAAGCAAAGTGCTTACAAACAAAATTGCATCCACATAAAATAATAAACTGCTTTACCCCACTCCATGACAATCTCTTGCATGTAGTTAAATAGCATTTCCCATGTGACTTGTTGAGTGTGGTTGGTTGTACTCATACTTGATAAAATCATAAACAGAGAATGCTTGTCAAGAAAATGAAGGAGTACGTACACTACAAGAAATTTGAGTATCGGTGACGAATATAGTTGTCAGGCCTCCGGATTATCAAACCCGGACCCTCTGTGAATTACAGCACTAGTCCCAGATCAAAGCTAGTGCACACAGTCAAACAGAATGGAAAACATCACCACCAACGATTTATTACAATAAATAAGAGTACTAACCACCGGGTCTCATTATTACAAGGGAGGTTTAAGACCTCGCACACAAGAAATAAAGCGGAAGCAAATAAAACTCGAGGACGACCCATCAATTCGCCACAGGCAATTGACTGGGGAAGCGCGACCTAGTCCTCCGGGAAGAATCCATCACAGCCACACGCGAAGCAGTAGTCGTAGTCACCTTCTTGAGCTTCAACTTCCTCTGAGATGTTATTTTTAAGTGTAGCATGTGAGTACATAAAGTACTCCGCAAGTCTTGGGAAAAATGCATAGATGCAAGGCTTAACAAAGGAGGGCCATATGGTTCTTTTGCACAAAGCAATATTTGAAAACTCAAATACTACTAGTTATTTTCGAAGGCAACAATTAATGAAGTAAATGTTTTAACAGAATTAACTTTCTAGTGAAGGTTCCAACTACCAACACTAGCTAACCAATTACCGTTGGTCAAGTTTTAAACTGCGGGTTCCATCCACCCTCTCTGGCTCCAACTGCCAGGATACCCTTCCGAGAGTTCCCTCCACTCTCGGAATACAAAACTTTTGATCTTAAAACAAAGCCAGAAATCTACCATGTGAATGCATTCCTTGCCCGCCCTTGACCGTGGGCACGGCTATTCGAATAGTTTTACACTCTGCAGAGGTTGTACAACTTTACCCACAAGAGATAAATTATCCTAAAAGTCAACACGCTTCCTTGGCATGAGACCCAGATAAAATACCACAAAGCCTTTACCTTACTCTAATCTAGCTAGATACCACCCGCTGAGGTTTCACCGCAGAAGGGTTAAATCCGCCCAATCTGAAGTCCCCTCTTGCGCCATATGAGTACAGTAAATCCCTGTCCCTCACTGTGAATAACCAGTCCATCCCTGGCACCCACTTTCCACTGGTGGCACCTAAACTAGACTATCATAAGTTAGTCAGCTAGGTCGTACCCATATAGACTTGTGGTTGTACGGTTAATGCTCAGTTTGGACAAACACAAGCGTCGGTCCTTAATTGACTAGGGTGGAACATACACTTAACAAGTTCTCGTGCTTACTGCACCAACCCAAACAGCCATCCACCCTAATCTAAACCAACTTTCACATTTTTATTTTATTTTAAAATCACAGTGACAACTCCAATTGCCACTTCACTTTCAAACACAAGGATTAATAATAAATCATAATTTCCCATTTTCAAGATTTTCCAAAGTTATTAGATAGCAAGACTAAGCATTAACCTACCATTCTAATATTCACAAAGATTAATAGTAATCTCATTATTGAGACAAAGGAAGTTCTAGGGTGACAAGGTACATGGCAATCAATGTCAAATGAGGGCATAACAAAGTTGGAGTAACTAATTCCTAAAGACTTGAACTAGTGACTTTATGTAAATAGCAATGCACATAATTTAAAATACTTTAAAAACATTTCGAAAGCATAGGCTCAAAATGATCAAAGGAGACTTGCCTTCTTGCAGGGTTTCTGGGTCTTCTTGTTGCTGTGAAGAGGGATCGTCGACAACGTTGAAATCTACGCGCGAAAAGACGAAGCAAACAAAGCAAATAAATACAAACAAAAATCAAATAAACTCAAAAACTCAAATAGAGGCCATAATTGGATAGGTTATGATTTTAGACGAATTTAGGAGAAAGGATCAACGGATTCGGAGTTCGTATGAGGGAGATCGAATATCTGGAAGATTGGTGGGGAAAAGAAATTACTGAAATTACTGAGACAATATTTGGACCAAGGAAAATAGAATGGATTTTATGGAGATTTGGCAAGATTGGAATTTGAATTTTGAAAGTGCACAGGAAATTTGGAATGGAATTGAGGCTTTGAAAATAAACTAGGCATTGGAATTTGAAATTTAAATATTTGAAATATCAAATATTTTCAAATATTTCAAACGATGGAAGAAATGGATAGTTTGGAATTTTTGATGAATTTAGAAATTTGAATGGGCTCAAACGGAGTTAAAACGAGGGAGAACGGGCTCCGGGAAGATTAAATTCAGAGAAAATGGAAAAATAAAATTTCTGGAATTATTTTCCTAAAGGAAAATCTGGATTTATTGCGTCAGCACTGAATTTCTTTTCGGCCAGAATTATTTTCCAACTGAAAAATCCGGTTTACTGCGCCAGCATGACGTCATCCATGGGCCGGGCCGACTGACATGTGGGCCCAAGGTCTATAGACCGGGTCCACGGCCGAGGGGAGACGCTGAGGTGGCGGGTGTTTGAGGTGGCGCTGACGGGGACAGAGGGAGCTGAGGTGGCGCTGGCGTGGCGCCATGTCTGCAGCCACGCAAGCACGAGCGCTGACGTGGCCGGCCGGAGGGCGCACGGGGGAGCTGGCCTCGCCGGCGCTCCGGCGGGTGGCGGCCGGCGGCGAGGGCGGCAACCGGGAGAGAAGGCCGAGGGGAACTCGGGGGAGGGGCGCAGGCTCACCGTGGGTGACCGGAGGCGGCCGGCGGCGAGAGGAGGCGGCGGCGCGGTTTGGGCGGCGACGGGGACGGGGCTCCGGCGACAAGGAGGCTCTGCCGAGGGGCGCACGGGCTTCGCGGCGACGCGGGGAACTCGACACTACCTGGCGCGGGGTCCGGCGGTGAGCGGAGGCGGCCGGCGACGAGGAGGAGCGGTGGCGCGACTCGGTTGAAGGCGGCGGGGACTCTCCGACGGTGAGGAGGTGCGGCCGAGGAGCGCAGGGTCTTCGTACGGGCGCGGCGAGGGCGATGGTGGCGTCGGCTCGACGCGGGATGGCTTGGGTCGACCGCAATTCCTCGCCGGAGGAACTTTGGCGTCGACGGCGGCGCAAGCGCAATGCAGGGCGGAGGCGCTCGAGAGGAGGAAATGGAGCAGAGGGAAGGGTGGAGCGAGGAGAGGCGGTGCCGGGCGGGGGTTCTTATAGGGGCGAGGGGGAGCGGGGCGGCACGGATTTGCCGCCGGAGATGGCGCGGGCGGCGGGGATTCGGGCGCGGAGAAAAGGAAGGCGCGGCCGAATAAGGAAGGAGATCGGGGGGGGGGGGGCAAGGATGGAAGGGGCGCGGGTCTTGCGGAGGAAGAAAGGGGAGGTGGGCCGCGCGCGGAAGAACGGCGGGTAGGGCGGAGGTCATTGCGGCTCGGCGGCGGCGCGAGGAGGAAGGAGGCGCGAGGTGGAAGACGCGCCCGACGGGCGGGCCCCACACGCAGAGAGAAGGGAGAGAGGGGGAAGGCGCGGGCGTCGGATGGGGATCGGACGGCTGAGAGCGAAGGGAGGGGGCGGACGGCTGAGATGGGGCGAGCGGCACACGTGGCAAGCGGGGAGGGGAGAGAGGTGGGATGGGGTGAGCGGCGGGGATGGGCCGAGGGGAGCGACGTGGCGAGATCCATGCCGTCCACGTGGCGGCCGGAGGGAGGGGAGGGGGAATTTGTTTTTGATTTTTGATTTTAGGTTTTCAGAAATTGCCAGGAAATTCATTTAGCCTCAGAAAAATATGAAATAAATTCCAAAAATTCCAGAAAAATTCACAGAAGTTCCTGGATAAGTTTTGGACTTAAATAAAATATTTCCAACTAATGTTGGTATTTAATTTTCATACTTAAAATACCTTTTTAATTTTTAAAAATAGGTTTTAAACTCCAGAAAATCCAGGAAACCAAATAAAAGCCAAATAACTCCAAATAATTAATTTGAATTAGGATTTTTATAGGAATTCAAAATATCTTTTTATTTAATAATAATTTTAGGTTTTTCTTGAAATACTTTTCAAATCCAGCTTTTCAAAAACAGAAATTCAGGGCAAATCCAAATAAAACTCAAATACTTTAAAATAATTAATTTGAATTTAAATTTTTCAGAAAGCAAATTTTTGGGATGTTACAATAGTTATGATGAGAAATGAAAATGTCATAGATTAGCTATCATTCCGTGACGATTCAAGTGATTTCGTCATTAATATGCGGGACGGTACCTTCGACGCCTAGTTTTGTGACGAAAACAAATATTTGTCACAGAATATATAGAAAACCATGATGATTGTTTATATTCGTCATAAAAGAAATTATTATTTGTGACGATTTATTGGATGACGAAAAAAGTGTTGTCAAAAAAAAGTTCGGGCGAATGGGGCCATTGTGAAGTACTAGCCATGACCCAACGGCAGCCGCCTCCCGCACAGTCAAGGACATCGCGCCCCCTTGCCCCCTGGGTAGGTCGCCGCCGCCTCATCACCTCCCACGAGCCGGCGGCTCCTCCTCCTCCTCGCCTCTCCGCCGCCGGCTCTGCTCCCATCTTCCCCGGACGGCCCGCCGGCCTACTTCCCCACGCCGGCAAGGCGAACCGCCGCTCCTTGCGTCCCCAGCAAGGTCGCCGCCGCCTCACCGTCTCCCCCAAGCCAGCGTCGTCGGATGCTGCCTCCTTGCTCCCCGGCTAAATCGCCGCGCCCCCTTGCCCCCCGGCTAGGTCGCCGCCGCCTCATCACCTCCCACGAGCCGGCGGCTCCTCCTCCTCCTCGCCTCTCCGCCGCCGGCTCTGCTCCCATCTTCCCCGGACGGCCCGCCGGCCTACTTCCCCGCGCCGGTAAGGCGAACCGCCGCTCCTTGCGTCCCCAGCAAGGTCGCCGCTGCCTCACCGTCTCCCCCAAGCCAGCGCCGCCGGATGCCCCGTGCTGGGCCGCCCACCTCGTCGCCTCCCGTTGAAAAGGTTGGTGTGATTCCTGTGCACAATGAAAAGGCTGGCAGGAGGCTAGATGGAGAATATTAATGTGTGTATATGTAGATTATTGATGCTATGCAGTTGAGGAATGCATTTTTATTGTTTGATTGTTGTATACATATTTGATCCTATGCAAAATTGCTAGTTTTGTAGATGTAGTTCTGTCAATTTTGTTACTGAAATATTGACATCTTGTTGGAACTGAAAATTGCCTGGATTGAAAGTGCAAATTATGTAGAACAGCTTGATAAAATTGCATGCTTGTGCTAGATATTGAAATTATATCTCAAAATATCAGATTAGTTGATTGGCTAAATTTGTTTTTGTTGGTCAGATCATATACAACCTTTTTAAAATAACCGTTGCAAAATGGTTGTTGTAGGATGGTAGTTCAAAAATATTCGTAAAATATTTGTGGTGAATACTATAATTAAGAAAAAGCTGAGTTCAACCCTACATGTTAATTAGTTTATGGTTTTTTTTCTCCTATGTGTTTGAAAAACTTAATGTATCTCTTATATTTTTCAGATGGATAAGTCTTGGATAAATGATAGGCAATTTTCCGCTGCATATATTAAGGGTGTGAAGACCTTCATGCGCTTTGTTCGGGAACGGTGCGATGTGAATTCTCAAATACATTGCCCATGTTCAGAATGCAATAATAGAAAGTATGGACATCTAGCACAAGTGGAAGACCACATATATATTTATGGCATGTGCAGTACATACACTAGGTGGATATATCATGGGGAACCACTTATTGCTGAAAGCAATGAAGATGTTGGGCATGAAGTTCAGGTTCCTGATCAAATGGTCACTGATTATCTTGATGAGATTGCTCCACATGACTACCAAGATGATGATGACGATGATGGAATTCCAGAACTACTAGGTGACTTGTACACAAGCGCAAATAAGGATAAGAGTCAGTCAATGTTTGGAAAGATTTTAGAAGATGCCAAGTGTGAACTTTACCCTGGGTGTGCCAAATTTACAAAATTCTCTTTTCTTATTAAGCTACTTCATCTCAAGTCATATTATCGGATCACCAATGTTGCCTTTGATGCACTTCTCCAGTTGCTGTCCTTGGCATTTCCAGCTCACAATGCACTACCCAAATCATATAATGAAGCAAAAACTCTTCTTCGCGAACTGGGGCTTGGGTATGAGTCAATTCATGTATGTGTGAATAATTGTGTCCTATTTTGGAAGAAGTATGCCAAACATGATCATTGCCCAGTATGTAAAGAGTCAAGGTGGAAAGATCCAAATGGGAAAAAGCGAGTTGCTCAGAAGGTACTACGCTATTTTCCTTTGAAGCCAAGACTTCAGAGATTGTTCATGTCTAAAGAGACAGCAGAGAACACTCAGTGGCACAAGTTGAAGCGACAGATTGTTGAGAATGAAATGAGGCATCCTGCTGATGGTGAGGCATGGAAAGATTTTGATAGAAAGTATGAATGGTTTGCACAAGATGCTAGAAATCTCCGACTTGGTCTCGCCACTGATGGTTTTAACCCATTTGGTAACATGAGTAACTCCTATAGCATGTGGCCAGTGTTTGTAATCCTGTACAATTTGCCACCATGGGCATGCATGAATCGATCTAATTTTATGATGACCTTGCTTATCCCAGGTCCAAATGCTCCAGGAAAGGATTTTGATGTATTCTTGCAGCCATTAATAGAGGATTTGCTTGAACTATGGAAAGGAATTCAGACATATGATGCATTTACTGGTGAAATGTTTAGTTTACATGATGTAGTTCTTTGGTGTATCCACGATTATCCAGCCTTGGGTACATTGTCTGGGCGTAGCACAAAAGGTTACTTTGCTTGTGTTCATTGTGATGAAGATCCTCTATCGCAGGCTCTAAGGAACAAAATTGGTTATTTTGGTCATCGCCGTTTCCTTCCAATAAATCATCCTTGGCGGAAAAGCAAAGTATTTAATGGAAAGCATGAAAAGAAGGGCAAACCAAGAGAGTTTTCAACATCTGAGCTATTGGAGAAATTGGAAGAAGTAAAAGACGTTAGACCAGGAAAGCATAGTCTCAATAGAAAGAGGAAGCGCGCAAATAAGGATCAGCCAACTTGGCACCGAAGGGTTAGTTTGTTCGACCTAACTTATTGGTCAGAACTAAGACTGCGGCATAATCTTGATGTCATGCACATTGAAAAGAACATATGTGAGAATTTACTTGGGACATTTCTTGATATTGATGGAAAGACAAAGGACACTATCAATGCTAGGCTTGATTTGGAAGATCTTGGTATCAGAAAGGAGCTACACTTAAAACAGAGCGGTGATTCATATGAAAAACCACATGCTTGCTATACAATGACAAAGGAGCAGAGGGTTGCATTTTGTGAATTTTTAAGAGATGTTAAGTTCCCAGATGGATATGCGGCTAACTTGACAAGATGTGTTAATATGGATGGGCATAAGGTTCAAGGGTTAAAAACTCATGACTGCCATATCCTTTTACAGCGAATTCTACCAGCTGCATTACGAGGAATGACCCGTAATGATATATATGAAGCCATATGTGAGCTAGGAAACTTTTTTAGGCAAATATGTTCAAAGACTCTTAAGGTGGATGTTGTGCATAAACTAAAGGCTGAGATTCCAATAATTCTTTGCAAACTTGAGAAAATTTACCCACCTGCCTTTTTTGATGTCATGGTACACTTGGCTGTGCACTTACCTGATGAGACACTACTTAGAGGTCCAGTACAATATGGATGGATGTACCCTATTGAAAGGAGATTATGTACTCTGAAGCGTTATGTGAGAAATAGGGCTAGACCTGAAGGGTCCATTACTGAGGCGTACATAGTTGATGAATGCTTGACTTTTTGCTCAAGATATTTTAGTGATGTAGAAACAAGATTTAATCGGCAGGGAAGACAAAACAATTGTCAAGGTACTAGTATACGAGCTGATGGTCTCTCAATTTTTAGGCTTGGTGTTAATTTACTTGGAGCCTCAAAGGTTTCATATAATGATGCTGATTATGATAAATTAGTTTGGTATGTGCTCAACAATTGTCCAGAAGTTGATCAATACAAGACGTATGTACTCACATTTACCTTGTTCATTTTCTTCATAAATGTTTTCTTGGCTCCATTGCTGATGTTTTATGTAAATTTTTAGCCTTTTTAGAGAAGAGTTGGAACGTGAAAATGCAGTTAATATTGACCAAAGGCTGGAAAAGGGGTTTGCAAAATGGTTTAAGAACCATGTAAGTTATATTCACATTTAGAGAAATATAGATTATTGTATGTTTATTTATTTGCATAACATGCTCTGTTGTATTTTTATGGACAGATTGCAAAGTTGCAGTGTGATGGGATAGAGGAAGTAAGTGATGATATGTATGCGTTGTCATGTGGCCCAGATAAGCGAATTGAAATTTACTCATCTTGCATTGCCAACGGAGTCCGCTATCGAACTGTCAGCCGTGAGAAACATCGAAAGACACAGAACAGTGGTACCATGACTGAGGGTACTCATAAAGATCAATACATTGACTTTTATGGTGTTCTTAATGAAATTATTGTGCTGCTATATCCTTCAAATAACCAATTTACTCGATCGGTTGTTTTATTTCAATGTGACTGGTATAATCTTGAAGGAAAAAAGACAGCCTGAAAGATGATGGGTACTTTAGAAGCATCAATGTAGAGCGTTATTGGTATAAAAATGACCCTTATATTTTAGCCACTCAAGCAGCACAGGTATTTTATTTGAATGACACAAAGCTTGGTAAAGGGTGGAAAGTGGTGCAAAAATTTGAGCATAGGCATCTCTATGATGTGACTGAAACTGAAGATCATACTCCTGATGTTGCACTTCAGGATGATATTTCCTCCGGTACAGAGCATATTTTGAGTGATATTGATCCACATATGGAGAATTTGCATCGTATTGATGAGGATGGCTGTACAATTGATGCTGAAATAGTTGATAATATTAGAAATAGCACTGATGATACTTCTGATGATAGTGACAGTGAATATGCAGATGACACTCTGCAACAATATTGCAGTGGTCATGACTGTCCACAAAGCCCAGCAAATGAAACTGATGATGAGGAAACTGATGAATAGATTTGTATGTATCTTCTTGGATACCTGATGAACAGTGTAAAATCTTGCATTGCTCTAGGGGCTTTTTGTAGAAGCATTGCTGCTACCCCGTCAAAAATATATATGTATAACCTTGTAATCGTACTGGCAAAAATGTAGAATTGCCCTGGTTTAAATATCAGCTAGTACTGCAATTAAAAAAATTTCCTCCTAATTACAAATGTACACAAGTATAGCACTACCACTTGTTGAATTGGCGAAAAATGCCACGATATCCTCCTAATTACAAATTTCCCTCTTTAATGCCACGATTTCCTCCTAATTACAAATTACCGCAGAAATTTAACATAATTCACGCAAAATGCCACGATTCTTGTAATTTTTCACGAAAATTTTCATGCGCGCCAAACTTTCGCGCGGCGGGGCATGAAATCCCAGACTGGCACGCAACAATCCCTCCAGTCCAGGTCGCGCCGTCGTGGGTTGCCCCTCACTCTCTCCTCCCTCCCATCGGCCCCCTCTCCCTCCCTAGATCGCCCTCCTCTCCTCCCTCCCCAAATCGCCCCCTCCCTTCCAGTCCAGGTCGCCCCCCTCCGTCGCCCCTCACTCTCTCCTCCCTCCATCGCCCCCCTCTCCCTCCCTCCCCAGATCCCTCCCTCCTGCCCAGTCCAGGTCGCCCCCCTCCGTCGCCCCTCACTCTCTCCTCCCTCCATCGCCCCCTCTCCCTCCTTCCCCAGATCGCCCTCCTCTCCTCCCTCCCCAAATCGCCCTCCTCTCCTCCCCAGATCGCCCCCCTCCCTCCCCAGATCGCCCCCTCTCTAAACCCTAGCTCGTGGCCACCCCCTCCCAATCTCTAAACCCTAGCTCGTATCCTCCATCTGTAGAAAATGCAGCAGTCATGAGCGTGGTTATGGAGGTTGCAGAGCGATGACTCTGCATGTTAAGGTAATGTTAGACAATTTTGTTGTATCTTTTGGTTTAATTGATCCCTTGTTGTTGATCTATTTGTCAGAACCTGTTGACATAAGTAGTAGAGTTTATTTTGCTGGACGAAATCTCTTTCCAGTGAACTCAGGTGTCCTAGGTAAGTCTATTCGAATTGTCTCCTGCCTATGCTTTTTCAATGCTTCATTATCTAATAATTGATATGTGAGTTGTTGGCTTCAATTACTATTTTTCACTTATAAAGAACCAAATATAACATCATTTGTAGCTATGGTAACCCATGGTTCATTCCTATATCCGCTCTAATTCTATATTTAATATGCTGATACAGATTATGTATAGTGTTGTAATATTAAATTTGTTAACCAAGTGGTTAGTTTGTATGCTTTTATTTAACACTATCCTTATTGGACCATGTAAAGCAATGCCGATCAATAAATATGAGGAGGAGAGACGTAACAATATCAAGAGAAACATAGCATGAATGGGATCACTTGGCATAGGTCATGTAAAAAACATTTTGGATGAGATGGGCAGAGGGAAAAAGATGATTACAGAACAGTGCCAAGCAAGAAAAATAACTCTGAAGAATCCACATCAGACTACGACCCTCTTGAGGATGACACCAATCAATCAGATGAAAGTAATGACAGTTTAGGAGAGGAAGATGAAATGCCGGTGACAGCGAACATATCATCTAGGTTCAAGGTTGTCACTTATTCTTGTAAACTTTAGCTTATGTGTAGGGTCTTCACTTAAAATATATTTTCTACATCTAGTACAACTCACTGATTTTATTTCAGCTCACTGATTTTATTTCTACGGGATTCTTTTGCTTTTGCTTTTGATATTGTTGATGGTAGAAAATTTATTCTCTTTATTTTTGTGTGTTATGTAGGTTTCAAAGTATTCTCAAATGGCTCCTGGATCAAGAAATCCAAAGGCATCAAGGAATTCCCTAGGTGGTGGACCATGTTCTAAGTCAACAAGGTCAGGATCAGAACCATCAGCTAACACTTATGTTCAAGAAAGGAACCAAAATAGAATGGAAGAAGGGCTTATGTCACATTCTGAATCTGAGCCAAGAGAAGTCAACAAGGAAATGCTTTTGAGGACAACTCAGCTAATTACTGATGGAAATGAGGGAACTTCTAGCATGAATTCAATTGATAATGCTGGACAGTTTGATGAAGGTAAGAAATTGCAACATATTTTCATTCCACTTTGTATCTTGCAAACATAGTTCTAATCCATTATATTTCTTATCTACTTTGTACCTTGCAAACATGTTGTGAGTTGCAGCACCAAGCGCCAAGGGACATCGGAAGCCAACTTGGGGAAGAGGGCTAAAGCTATGGGTTCTAAAATGCCTCTCACATTTGTCGAAGGGAAGAAACGACCTGAACAGCCATTGCAAGCAGCAAAGCTAGCTTCGGAGTCTGGCATACTGGTGAGGGACCATATGCCTATCTACTCGCATTGGAAGGATTACAAGAAGAACAATGATAGAGATATCCTAAAAGATCACATGAGTTATCTAGCTGTAAGTTTAAACTTTTTCCTCAAGTAAAATTTTTTTGTAGTACTAAATATGTCAACTTGATTAATACTGAATTGCTTGTGCAACCCTCAGCCACCTTTGTTAGGAACAATTGCTCATGCTTCTGTCTTTTTATTCTTGCTGCACTATTTTATTTATAGAAAAAATACTTCTTATGAGTATTGAGTGCACAAGACCAGTACATAGTAACTAAGGAAATGATGCAAAAAAAGAGACTAGAAGTAGAAAATTTCTGCCAAGAATTAGTTCCAAATTTATAATACAGAAACTTTTTCTTCAAGCAGAATAATCTGATAATTTGTGCCATTTTAAGTGCATTGATCTTACACTATTATCTAACTTAAACAGATTCACTTTGATATGGATGTATCTGATAATACAACCAAAAAAGTATGTTCTGCTCTCCTCAAGGATGGGGTACGCCAACAGCGCTATAAGCCGAAACGAAAATATTTTGATGGTGTTCCTGAGAATGAAGTACTCTCAAAAAACCACCAGATGTTTCTCAAGAAGATTGGGCAAGTCTTGTGCAGAAGTGGAGTGATCCTAAGCACAAGGTATCATAGATATATATGTAGCTTTTTTTTTTGGAAAAGTTAGTAATATACATAGGATTGACAGTTTATTACATGGGCTTACTATTTGTAGGAAATATGTGAAAAGAATAAACAAAAAAGAGAAAAGGTTAGGCTGCACCAAACCACAGGTTCTCAATCTTATGTTGCTAAGAGATACTCTATGGTAAGCTAAATTGTTGACTAATTCATTACACTGCATAGCTAGCTATTCTGAAATATTTGTATCATTAATGTAGAAAGTCCATGATAATGGGGAAGAACCTAATTCAATGGATCTTTTCAAGGCAAGCCATTTTAGCAGGAAAAAGGGTTATAGTGATATTGCACAGGAAGCAATTGTAAGTATATTAATTGCCAAATATTGAAATGTGCGTGTGTGACACATATATTTGAATGCTATGTTGATCTGTACACTAAGGTGTTTTTGTAAAGGAAAACTAAACTGAATTGTTGTTTAAGTATGTCATATTCATTTTTTTCATTTTCTACAACCATGCAACACAATGTTCTGTTATTACTTATTAAAGAATGAGCTGAATACATATTATAGGTGTATACAAAAAATTTTCTTTGCTGTGTCTTCAACATTCAAAGATAAGCATTATGCAATCTGTTTATGTTACAAATGGAGCATAGCATTATCTTGCATGTTTATATTGTCTCTATTCAATGCTAGGATGCCATGGAAACCGCAATGGAAGAAACTCCACAGGAAGGTGAAGAACCCAAATCTATAGATGACATTGTGGGTGGAGTTCTATCCGAGTTCAGTCAATCAAGCACGTTTTTGGTGAATATGGGTGTTTTAGCCTGTTCAAGCCAATCTACCACTCACACTTCTACTGCACGCATAAGAGAACTTGAAGAAATGGTTCAAGGACAAACATTGCAGATCGAGAATGCTAGTCGAAATGAGCAAGAGTTGCGTGCTACTGTTAGCTCTCAGCAGGGAGAAATCATGGCTTTGAAGAGGCAAGTTGAAGAAGCAAAAGAGTCAAACAAGAGGAATGAAGAGCAAATGGCCATTTTCAAGGAAATGCAAGAAAAAACTGATTCCCTTGTTTTGCGGCTTCTGGGCCAATCATCAATAGTACGTTTGATCATCTTTGTAGTCACAGTGTGTAGTTGCTAGACTTATTTTGAAGTATGGTAGCAATATGCCTTCTGACAAGACATATTTATTACTGCTAGTGACATTTGGCTAATATGGTTTTGTGATGGAACTGTGACTATGGTGATCACTTTTGTGTTGAACCAATGGTTGTAATGGCATGTATTGGATAATTCTATGGGGACTATATGCTAATATGGTTTTGTAATGGAACTGTGACTATGCTAATATAGTTTTGTAATGGAACTGTGACTATATGCTTTGATGGAACAATTCTATGGGGATTATCTGGAGAATTATGCTACTGTTCATGATGTTTTTTTGTCATTCATGTATGTCTGGATTAAATTTTGTGCGTTGCAAATATATTCATGATGAATAATTTCGTCATAAATTACACGTCCTGGACCACATAAATTACACGTCCTGGACCACATGTCATGACGAAAGCGATTGTCATAGAATGTTTTAACTTGGTGACGATACCGGTATCATCACAGAAAATATTTTATGACGATTAGTAAATCGTCATAAATATTATTGTATGACGATATCTTATTCGTCATAAATGTGTACTATTTTATGACGATTTCCCAATTATCGTCACTACTAACATTCTATGACGCAGAATTTGTGACGATACGCGTGACGAAAAAAATCGTCACTGTTATGTTTTTATGACAAAAATCCATGATTGTGTGACAAATATGTATCATCACCGATGCTCAAATTTCTTGTAGTGAGTCTATGAAGACGATGCTAAGTTCTACGATATAGATGACGCCTGATGTTAGGGTTATTCTACACTCAGGCTTGCCTGTGGAGTTTCTTTTGTAATGTAACTTTGGGTTATTCGTCTCGACTATGTAAAACTTGGCTGCTAAGCCTTATTTTTGTAATAAAGTTTGGTTTTTAAGTTTAAGCTTGTCTTGGCAATGGTGTACACTCGTCTATAGTACTCACAGCTAAACAATCCTGGGTAGTTGCGAGGATAATCTAACGTCTCCAGAAATGGAGGTGTTACAAAAAAGTTCGAGAGGAATGCCGCCCTATTGAAGCGACATCTAACGTGGCTGTGAGTACAAGTTTCTTTATGTTTATTATAAAATTTTTCTACAAGATTTTGATTTTCTTATCCATCACTTTAAATGGTTAGTCCCTGGGAGCTTTACCACCTTTGCATTGTATTCTGGGGCAGAACTCGGCCTTGGGCTCAGCAATGCTACTAGTACTACCCCTTTAGTACTCCCTTCATAACATACATGGTATAGCAACCCAGCCTGAGGTCTGAAAAATTTTCAACCCAGCAGCCCGGTGGGAGCAGACGGCAGCCCAAGGCACCAAGCGCAGCCAGCCAGCCCAACTACCCAATCAATGAGAGTGTCTTAGCCAGCCTACGCATTTTTCACAACCCATCCACCGACTGGAAGTGAAAAGGAAACCCTAATCCTCCCAATCAGACCTCACCTCAGCCCTAGCCGGCTTGGAGCAGCCCCTACCGCTGGCCACCACCCTCGCCTGTGCTCGCCGCACGTCCACCGTTCACGGTCTGCAGGCAGCGGCCCTCGCCCTCGCTCCTGATGCGACAATGCCGTAGTCCATCGGTCGCGGCCCTCGTGAACCTGTGTCTCCGGCTCCACCGCTCCTAGTGCCCTCGCCGAGTCATCGCACGGTGCCACGGCCTGCACCTGCACGCCACTGCCCTCGCGCAGCAGTCCAGCTCATGAGCTCAACACGGCAACGCCCACTCCTCGTTGCCTCCACTCCAGTGCTCTACCAACGAGCAGCCGAGCAGTGCCGAGAGCAGGTAACTAGTAGGAACTAGGAATTATATTTTATGTTTGGAAATTTCTAAATTGGATTGTTGATAGTTGTTAGTTGATACAAAGAGAATGTAATTAGTAGGAATTATCTTTTATGTTTCGAAATTAGTACGAATGATTAGATGAAATGACATATGTTCAATGTTTTACATTTGCTATTTAGGAACTAACTATTAATATTCATGCTCTTTGAATTTATCTATATTTTATTTTATTTTATTTTTTATGCTGTCTTTGTAGGGCCTAGTTCTTGTCGTACTATTGATGAGGAAATGGTGGACTAGCTGCATAAGATAATGAGCAAATCTTCATCATTTAGGGTTTGAGGTACTCGATATGTCTTTATTACGCTACATTCTTTATGGTCTTATATGCTTTCTTTATTGTGATTTGTGTTGAAGACTTGAACTCTTTAAGTATTGAGCATTAAGCAAAATTTTCATATTAATGATGTATTTGTGACGTATTTTTTGTTATATCATAATACAATTTAAATTTATAGTATGTTAGATTATTACTTTATTAAAATTTAGCCTACGACGTGATCTAATTCTGGATCCGCCACTGATTGTATTAAAGGTTCAATGAGCACCTTGGGAAGAAAGGTATCACTGGGTTCATCAACCACCGGGTTCATCAACGTGGATTATAAGAATAAAGTTCTGTCTGTAGAGGTGAGTCACTTTCACATAGTTTCCTTCTTAATGTTTACGTCAATGTGCATATAACCCAGCAGTGATGGGCGGATCCGGACGTCATCAATGGCCGGCTGCTCCTTCCTTTACACACAACTGATTTTGGAGCAATCTATTTACGTCCCACTTACTTCGGTTTAAACTTCTGACTTCTGATTTATTTTTCATTATTAATAAATTTTGTCTTTTTTTGAACTTTTAGTTTTTTGATCGGTTTTTTTTCGTATTCGTTTGCGTTGTCCGTGATGAGCTAACATATTTTTTCTATATTTAAATTTTTTAAATTTAATTATGCCAAATAAGCCATCTTCAACTACAGTATAATTTTAGTCAGCTATAATACAATTTCAACCATAAGCCACTATTTTTCAGCCATAGAGCTGCTTTTGAGCAATCTATGTAACATATGTTTACGGTGTTTGATGCAGTTCACGTTGCCCCAAGATGAATCTCGCGATACCATTAGACACCCACAGACTTTCAGGTACCTACAGCTAAAGAAAACTAGGTGGGTTCTTTTGAATTATACGTTATAGTTGATGACTTAAATTTTTAAATTTTGGACTGTTCATGAGATACAATATGTAGAGTGAAATAGTCGCATGTGATTTTGATCGGTACTACAATCTACATATAGACCATGTCTTGAAAAGACGCACCGTTTAAAGCTCAGTACTGTAGCAACGTAAGCATAAGAGAACCCACCCTATTTTAACCTAATTTCAGTTTTTCAGCAGGGCCCAAAAAATTACAAAACCGGTGAATTTCGGTTCAAAGTTTGGAGTTTAACTAAATTCCTTAAACAATACAAGGTAAGAAATACTTGGCTAGCTTAGTGGTAAGGATGGTGACCCATGAGTAGTAAATCTTGAGTTCAAACTCCAAAACCAATACTATTTTTTCCGTTTCTATTCAAAAAAAATCAGATTTAAAATTTAAAAATTTTCAATGAATTTTTAAGATTTTTCGAAATTTCTGAATTTCGAATTTATCAGTGTGGTGAAAAAAAATTGCAGAGAAGTTTTCCCTGCCTACAGCTTCTCAGCGCCTTAATTGTAAGATTGTATTTTCAAATTTTATTTATTGTTCAGAATACTTGTCAGTTGTTACCAAATATTGGTATAATTATAATTCATTTTGTTTAGTGTTTAGTTGCTTTGTTGTAGAGAACTTTCAAATTTGCTATGTCTCTTGCTCTAGGTGGAGAGCGATCCTTTTCGACGCTTTGCTTCACCTTAGCTCTTCACGGAATGGGAGAGGACGAGTTCGATGTATTCATGGTGAGCAATCAGATTTCATTTGACAACCTTTTTGTCCAGTTAATGACGAATCAAACTTTCTTATTGGTGATATCTGAATTGTGCAGGATGCGGTAAGCCGCAAAATTAGGTTAGAAACCCTTGTAGATTTTGCTGTTGCACAAGGGTCACAATGGATATTTATAACCCCGCACGACATCAGGTCTGTGAAAATCACCTGTAGCTGATCTTTGAGTCTGGTTCCAGTTTATTACTCCCTTGACTAATCACATCTATCAATCCATGTTTTCTCACCGTTGAACCCTGGAGATAGGGTTAAGAAGCAACAAATGGCCGTCCCACACTGCTGACAATCATTATGCTCAGTACCTTGTGTATCATTGCCTTTTGACCAAATCGGATTGGAGCTGCAGGTTTCATCTATAGTTGTACATAGCTTAAGCGTAAACTCAGCCAGAAGTTGGTTAGGGAGTCGTCACCAGGCACCAACATTTGTACAGTTATTTGTTAAGCAATGTACCCTGATTTGATCTCTATCCATATAAAAGAGACTTGAGTGTGGATTGGTTGTTGTAAATATCCCGGTTTCTCTATAATCTACGATACTGCAGTTTGTACCAAAAACATGTACTATTCATAATACGGCAACATAAAATAAGTATAGAGGCCTTTGAGCCTTCCCTTGTCCGGTCCAAACCAATCTTCTTCTCCTTCTTGCTTATTCTTTTTTACATGGTATCAGAGCCCTGATCCATCTCTCCACGCGATCCTAGCACAATGACTTCCAGCGCTGCATCTGGCTCCTCTTCGCCAGCGCTCACCTCGGTAGTCACCGGCGCTGCCCCAACTAGTGCAAGTCTTCTCCCGTCCCCTTCCTTTGGTCATCTGATCAATGTGAAGCTAGGGCGTGAGAATTACTTGATGTGGAAGGCTCAGCTACTCCTGTATCTACGTAACCAATAATTACTTGGCTATGTCGATGGATCGATCGTGCCTCCTACAAAGATGATTTTCCAGGATCAAGAAGGAAGATCACTTGTGGTACCTAATCCACAGTACGCCACCTGGCTCAACCAGGACCAGATGGTCCTAAGCACCCTACTCTCATCCCTCACTGAGGAGATCCTAGTGCAGGTAATGCTCCTTGTTGTGGTTACAGACCAAAGAGAGAGAGTGTGGTATCACTACTACAGAAATCCACATTACAGACGGTTCAGAAACGTCATCACAGACGGTTTTCTGAACCGTCTGAAATTATGGGTCAGTGATAATCCAAGTTATCACAGACGGTTTTCGAACCGTCTGTGATTATGCGATATCACAGACGGTTTTTTATTAAAAACCGTCTGTGATATCGCATAATCACAGACGGTTTTTAATGAAAAACCGTCTGTGATACTCCTCCCCCCCCCCCCCCAGCAGAATCTATTTCTGTTTATAGCTAGCCTCAGGAAATGCTAGCCATGCCCTCTGAAACAAGCAGATAATCACAGACAAAAAACATACAATTCACACATCTCATTTCCTTTCAGATACATTTCACAGACATAAAACATCCCATTGACATCGCACTTCATTTCACAAACATAAAGCATGCATCCATTTCGCAAATCGATTAATTGAATTGAAATGAAATGTCCATTAACACATCTCATTTACAAAAGATGTGCACTGCATTTGCACTTAGTGATAAGATCAATAAGAAATCATGGTGCGCAGTGGAACCGTCCTCCTGGCGTTATGACTTGAGTCAGCAAAAAGTACGCCAACTCTCCTCGAATCCCTCCAAGAACAGGCTGTTTCAATGCAGTTGACGGGATGGAAGCAGCCTGTCGATAGGAATATCAATGTGCGTATATATGTAACGTGTTAAGTATGAAGTAATTATGAGAAGAGTGACAAACCTTGCGATTGGTGAGCCTCGAGGAATCGAGGAGTAGTTCCATATGTTGGCAAACGTAGTATCCACATGTGTTGCCCGGCTCCTGCTGGTGACACTGCAAAAAATGGAATGTGTTAGTTCAAGAGGCATTAGTACCAACTGTTGCATAGGATTAATTAATGTGAAATAGCGAATACCTTAAAATCTCGAACATGTGTCAGCAGGCCTTTGGCCCCGCGCTTCGAGTCACCTCCCTTTTCAATGTAGGTGGCAAACGCCCTACGTAATTCGAAAAAGTTAACCTTAATCATTCGGAAGGAAAGAAAGTACAATGTAGATATGTATGGGGAATATGTGCTTACCTATCGATTACTTGGCTGAGAACTGTGAAGTCCATTTTATTCTTACTTAGGGAATCAAGGTAATATACCTTGTTCCATTTTGGTACAATTACTACTAAAATCCAATGAAAGTTTTGAAGGAAGGGCATAAGTACATAATCCTTCTTGACGCAACCCAGCAGTCCTGCTGCAATGTACCTCTCGACGAGGGGTGTATCCTGGTCGATGGTTTGCTTGGCGACCAATTGTGGGTCCAAGAAACCAACTGATAAGTTGGATGATCTAGCTTTAATCAGCATGTGTCTATATATATACACACGAAAGCAAAAAATTAGATATGGCATTTATCGGTATGACATTAACGGAGACTGTGATTGTACACACTTACAGCGTCCAGCATCGAATGGTTGAGACGTCAAGAGCGTTGAACGTGAACAGATCGAATAAATCCTCAAAGGAGACCACGAACATACACTCTTGAAAACTGTGGTGTAAATCTTCTTCGGTGAATTTGACAGTGATACTTGAAGTCCGTTCTCCCTCTAGCTTATTGGACTGCTGCATATACCACATGTGCAATTGTGTGCAACTATATGGTAGCTTTTGGAGGTATTTTTCCTCGAGCAACGGCTGACCAAGCACGAATTTGCGGGCCAAAGGTAGGTACGGAATATCATCATTGGTCTTCTTTGCTTTGCCCTTGCTGGCCTTGCTGCTTCGGCTATAGGCCGACTTAACGGCAGTCGGCAGCAGCGGTGCAAGTTGCTCTGGCGAGAATAGGACCCGTGGAGATAGCACCGGTGTAGTATCCGGTGGTGGAACCGACTGGTCTTGTAATGGAGATGGCACCAGTGCAAGTTGCTCTGGCGAGAGTATGACCAGTGGAGATAGCACCGGTGCAGTATCCGGTGGTGGAACCGACTGGTGTTGTAATGGAGATGGAACCAGTGCATGTTGCTCTGGTCCTGCCACCGGTGAAGAAGACTCCAGGGAGATGTCGCTTTTGGGCCACTGGATGAATGTTCCGATGGCCTGTCCTAGAGTCATGATCTCGTCGTTGGGGGGCTTCGGTAGCGGGACCACCTCAAAATTGACATGCACACCATCCACATTAACTTTTGTGAAGCCTGGCGCTAAAGCTTGACCGTGCACCATGGCCCCGATACCAGACGAATATGCCTGGCCCCAAGCAGCGTACAAGGGAACGGAGCCATATCTCACTTGGAGCTTGCAATTCGTAGGCTCCTACATAACGATACAAAATTAGCTACTCGAATAGGCCTACCAATGGAGCAAGCATTCGAGAGGTAATAATTATTACCTGGATGTCGTCCACGGGAAATTTGGACTGGATTTGCGTCGGATTGGACGCGCAGCTACTCGGACGGTTGTGCGGGCTAGCTAGCGCAGCAGCGGCGGTGGCGGCCTGCTGACTTTCTATCTGTTTCCGCACCTCATCTCTGATTATATCAGCCATCGAACCCAGTAGCTCCTCTTTAAGAGATGCCTTGATCTCTTCTCGTAGCTGTGCGTCACGCTCGCCTTTGTTTCTCTTCCTGCGCCGATACATGTCAGAGTCATCTTGGAAACCATGTTTCCATGGAACGTAAAGCCCAAGGCCTCTTGTACGGCCCGGGTGCTCCTTGTTTCCCAGGGCCACGGAGAGCATATCATTCTCCCTTGTTCCCTGGAATGATCACTCGGTAGATTGAAAACTCAGCTCTTCCTGCAAGAGCACGACATGTCATTTCAATTCGTACGAAGTTGTGGAGTAATTACAAGCTACGTAGTTCGATCGATATCTTACCAGGCGCTGGGACACTTGCTGGTCTGCAGGGTTTCGAAAGGAGACGTCCCCCGATGTCATTGTAGATGACCTTGCTCTAAGCCAATTTCGAGCGCGGTCATCCGGGATATTGGAAAACGGCGGGGCGATGTCCTCTGCAGCTGCCAGCTCATCCTCCAACCTCCAGCTCATCCTCCAACCTCCATCCCAGCTGTGCCAAGTCTGTGGGGGTGCGTGTTTTTTGCCTGGAGGGCCTTGTGCGCCACACTTGTACTTTTGAACTCTTCGGTCGTTTTCATCGCCTTGAACTCTTCCCATTGTGGTTCCAGGAATGGGTATTTAGTCAAAGGCGTTTCGTCCGTCTCCACGTATTTCCTGACAAGCGTGCTCTTGAAGTTCTTCCATGCTTTGCACGCCGCTTGGTAGGTTTGTCGTTCCACAGCGTGTAAGTGTTCTTCTGGGAACTCGAACGATGCCAAAATTTCGGTCCACAGCTCACGTTTTCGAGTGTCAGGCACGTTCTTCCACGAATTGTATGTGATCTCAATTCGTTCTCGTGCAACTATTCCGACCATGGTTCGGAATGCGTTTACCGCTTGCTTAGGAAGGATAGGGACCCCAGCTGCGTTTACCGCTGTGATGGTCTGTCGGCTCTGAGGCTTCTTTGATAGCCCTCTTCCTTGGCGTCTTGATGTTGGAGCGGACGCCTCCGGCGATGATGCTGAAGAATGCGCGGATGACATGTTGCTCATTTTGTGGGTCTATTAAGATAAGATGAGAATGTAATCATATTGAATTGGAAGAGAGGAGTAGAGGAGAGGGGGAGAAGGGAGGGGGTGATATGGACATAGAGAGGGGGTGATGTGCCTATCTTAGCACCTACTTTAGTTGCTAATACTATAAACCAAATAATGGAATCAATAACAGTCTCAACATGAATATGTGCTCTCAAATTGTAGGGTTGCACAAGATTAATCTTGGCCGTCCCGCTACTAAATCATATACTCTTCCTTGATTGGTTATGCCAAACCTTATATTCCTTGGTTCTGCACCGAACTCTGCAAAACTCCTATCGATGTTTCTCCACTGCGCGGAATCAGCAAGGTGTCTTATCATTCCATCCTTCTTGCGCTCCTCCGAGTGCCAACGCAGCAGTTTTGCCTCCTTTGGATTTGCAAAAAACCTTTTCAAACGGGGAATTATAGGAAAATACCATGCCACCTTAGCAGGAGGTCCTTTCTTCGTCTCTGTTCCCTCGCCATCATCTGATTGATTGTTACGTTTGTATCGGGATGCGTTGCACACCGGATGTTGTGGCTACAGACCAAACAGAGAGAGATGGTAGTGGAGAGGTGGGAGTGTTCTGTCTCACCCTCCCCCTCATCTTGATATATATATTCATATGGGGTATACTTTTACAGTTATGCCCTTACACCCATACATCCCCATTAGGGGCACTTATGTCATTACACACGTTACTCTGGTTCTTATAACCTCCTAACAGGCCTGCTGGGCTTAGGTGGGGGCCACCCCTACGACAGGAGCCTCTCATGGTGAAGGGCTTCACAGGGCCGAAGCCATGCCGCCGAGTCCTTTGGCCCCCTCCGTCCCCTACGGCCTGTGAATTTCTCCCCGCTTGTGGCTGGGGAGCCTGAGGTCTGGGATGGAAAGTGCCAAGTTGCAGCAGACGCGCGCGCTCCGTCCCCTACCCTTCGAACGGGTGGCAGCGGAGGCTGGCACCTAAGTCGAAGCCGAGACGCGCGCGCTCCGTCCCCTACCCTTCTAACGGGTGGCAGCGGAGGCTGGCGCCTAGCTCGAAGCCGAGACGCGCGCGCTCCGTCCCGTACCCTTCGAACAGGTGGCAGCGGAGGTTGGCGCCTAGCTCGAAGTAGACGCGCGCGCTCCGTCTCCTACCCCTCGAACGGGTGGCAGCGGAGGCTGGCGCCTAAGTCGAAGCCGAGACGCGCGCGCTCCGTCCCCTACCCCTCGAACGGGTGGCAGCGGAGGCTGGCGCATAAGTCGAAGCCGAGACGCGCGCGCTCCGTTCCCTACCCTTCGAACGGGTGGTAGCGGAGGCTGGCGCCTAGCTAGAAGTAGACGCGCGCGCTCCGTCCCCTACCCTTCGAACGGGTGGCAGCGGAGGCTGACGCCTAGCTCGAAGTAGACGCGCGCGCTCCGTCCCCTACCCTTCGAACGGGCGGCAGCGGAGGCTGGCGCCTAGCTCGAAGTAGACGCGCGCGCTCCGTCCCCTACCCTTCGAACGGGTGGCAGCGGAGGCTGACGCCTAGCTCGAAGTAGACGCGCGCGCTCCGTCCCCTACCCTTCGAACGGGCGGCAGCGGAGGCTGGCGCCTAGCTCGAAGTAGACGCGCGCGCTCCGTCCCCGCGCTGAGATTGGAGCTTGGCGCCGGTATGGTTGCGCTCCGGGGCTATTGCGACCTTGCAGTTTGGTAGTGCGCTTTTAATGGCGGCTAGAATCACGCCGACGCCTGGCCTGGCAGAAGTCAGGCTGTCGCGTCGTGCAGTCTGCCATTTTGCAGGTGGGACACGTGGCGACTCACGACTGGTGCGTCGTGGGATGTGAGCGGTTGCGTGACCGCGGCCGTTCGCCTCGTCCCCCGAGAAGTTGGACGCGTGTTGGAGGCGTGGAGGCGTTGTGCCCTGCTTGGCCACCTACCCGGCACGGCCTTCTAGGCCCCGGCGGTTCTTCTTTCCAAATCTTGGGCAGCCGAACCGCTGCGAATTTGATCTGTCGGTGCGTTGAGCCATATGACAGGCGAGCGGCCTTTATAAGGTGCTAGTGTTGAGGTGGAGGCACCCTTTCTTTGCTTGGCTTCTTGATCTGCCTCTTTGCTTCCGCCTGTGCTAATTGTCACGCCAGTTGCTCCTTTCCCTGCTTCTTCTTCCCTTGTCGCGAAGAGCGATGGCTAGCCATGACGATGCCACCTACCATCCCCGCAGCGGTTCCTTGCCTAGCCAGGGCGAGGCGTCCCATCCTTCCAAGGAGTACAAACTGGTGCCGCGAGGGAGCTCGCGCGCCAACAAGTGGTGGGACGCCATGGAGCACTCGGGAGGCTCCTGCTCCCGTGTGCTGGGGAAGAGCCGCATGACTGAAGGGACGCTACAGCGACTCGTGGACGAGGGGAAGATCGTCGATCGCAATGGGGCTCGCCTACCCCGCCGGGACGAGACGGAGCCGAAGCCCGGGGCCATGGAGGCGATTGTTTTCGTCGCATTCTTCGATGCCGGCCTTCGAATGCCCTCCACGTTGTTCGTGGGCGAAGTCCTGCGGGCCTACAAGTTGGAGCTAGCCCAGTTGACGCCCCTCGCGATACTCCGCCTAGCTGTCTTCACGTGGGCGACGCGGACAGAGGGGTGGCGTCCCAGCGCGAGCTTATTCGCCACACTGCACGACGCACACTGTCGACCCAGAAAGGTTAACGGGGCGGTGTCCAACTTCGGCAGTGTGGACTTCGTGCTCCGGGCGTCATGCGCGACGTTGTTCCCTGTGCCAGCCTCGTCAGGGCAATGGGCGTCCGGCTGGACGCGGTGGTGGTTCTACTACACCGTGACCGACAAGAGCAGGATGCAGTGCCGAGGCGGGCCGATCTCGTTTAACAGTACGCCGAGTCTGAAGGCGGAGATTGACGACACGCGAAAGCTACAGAGCCTTGTCGGTGTCGCCCGTCGAATGAGCGTGCGTGACCTAGCCGAGGAGTTCGCGATGTATGGGGCGGCGCCACTCTCCTCCCGGGGGAAGTATGTTGGACAGAATGGCCCCCGCGAGGACGGGTTCGATCCATCCGTATCTCGCCTGCTTCCGCCCTCCGCTCCTTGTAAGTTGCCCAGCACGCTTTACGCGTGCCCTTGTATCTGTTTGGCTTCTGCCTGACTGACTTGATCTCCTGCGCAGTGGCTCGGCTAGAAGATGCGAAGCGCGCGGTTGCGGCGCTCCTCGGCCCGTACACGTTTAAGGAGCACCAGGCTCGCGAGGTCGCAGTCAAGGCGGCTAAGCAGGGGCGGGTAAACCGCACCTGCGAGGCTGTGGGCATTACCGTGCCCGAGCGTGCGGTGCCGGAAGAGCTTCCCGCCGGGACTTCGGTCGCTCAGGACGGTGATAGCCCTACGGGGGTGCTATCTTCGCGACGCTGGGCCCGTTCCCCGGCTGCCGTAAGCGACCCGGCAGCCCCCCCGGCGGCTAGCCCAGCTGAGACGGGGCGTGCGACCGGCGGTGGGCCTGGCCATACTGCTTCGGAGGGGCGCATCGCCGCGGATCCCCCGGCACCTTCTGCCGACGCCCACGAGCCCGTGCTCGGGCTCGCGGCCATCGTTGAGTTGGAACTCGTCAACCCGGGGGGTGGCGTCGTTCCTGGCGAGCAAACCACGGTGGAAGGTGCGTTATCAACCGCAGCGGCCGACGAGGGCGTGCCCCCTACAGAGGAAACCGTGGGGGCGACGGTAACCGGAGCTGGTCCTGCCGTGGAAGAATCGCCTGTGCCACCGCAGGCGAAACGCCCTCGGACTCAGTCCCCGCCGCCAGCGAGGGGTCGATACGCTGTTGCGGGGCCTTGCCGCGGGATTACGGCGTCTGGCGCGGCCGAGAAGACCTTCTCCCCGACCGTCGAGGCGCCCGCCTCCCCCTGGGTGGTCGAACCGGCGCCACTTCCTACCGCGACGGGGGGCGCAGGAGGTAGGCGTGAGTCCCTTTCTTCTCTTGACTTCGCGAGACTTTCTCCGATCTGCTCGCTCATTCTGCCAACATCAGACGAGACGAAGTCTCCCGGACGTGACGAAGGATCGAGCAGCGGAGGTATGCGCGAAGTCGGAAGCCTTGTGCAGGGTGCCCCGCAGGTGTCCGCCGTTGTTGACGTGGCCGTGGCCTCGGTAAATCCTGGCGCGTTGGGGCCGAGGCTCGCTCGCTCGGACTTCCTCCCTCGCCCGGAGATATTTTGCGACCTTACCGCAGCCGCAGAGCGTGCCGACCACGGCCTCAACCGGGAGATGTTGTCGTCATGCGAGGGGGAACTCCTAGCGCTCGCGCTACAGGTCTCTGAGATGAGGGTAAACACGTGCGCTTCAGCTTTGTAAGGTACTGCTGGACGCCTGCTGATTTGTTGTGTTTGCCAGACGCTTGCCCTCAGCCGGTCCTTTGACGAGGCCCGCGTTCGGGAGCGGAGGGCTCTGGAAGCCAGCCTTCGTGAAGCAAACACTGCTCTCGCCGCGAAGGATGAGGAATGTCGCGCGCTGGAGGGCGCCATGGCGGCCGCACAACTCGAGGCCACGGAAGCTCGGCGCGCCGCGGCTGAGGAGCGCGCCGGCTTCGTGCAGCAGATCGCCGTCCTAGAAGGGGAGAACGCCCAGCTGGCGGAGTCTGTTGCCGAGAACCGCCTCGTCTTGGAAAATGCATCCATGTCGGCATGGCGGGCCATGGAGTCTCTGAACCAGGCCCTCCGAGATCTGTGCGTCCGAGTGCCGGACACTACGCACAGGCCGGAGGCCCTGTCGGAGACGCTCGGGCTGATCGAGGAGGGGGTCGGCGTTGCTCTTCGTGGCGCCAGAACCTTTGGCGAGCACTGCAGCTATGTTGGTGCGTGCTTCGCCCTCGCCCTGCTTCACACTCGTGGGTGTAGGCATACCCATGAGCTAGCGAATCCTCAACTGGATCCTCCCGGCCGAGTAGAGGTTATGTCAGACGCCATCCGCTCCATCGGGCCTAGCCTGCAGAACTTCCATCAACGGATCTGGGGCCGCTTCGGGGAAGATGCAGCGAGGGTCGCCGTGCAGCAGACGCTGCATGGGGAGGGGGACCTCCTCCAGTGGCTTGAAGGGGTCCTTCAGCGCCGCGGCGACGACGGCACGGGTTCGTCCGCACCGCGCCAAGGCTGAGCGGTTGGTCGGTTAGGGCAGGGGGATAATGCACTGGTTCTTACGCTTGTAACCTTGTAATCCCCTTTGCTTTTGCAATGAATCCAAGTAGTACCTTATTGTTGGTGTTACCTGCCGCCGAACGCGAAGGGGAGAAGGCCTCCGCACCTTGGTTATACTCCGTAGAGCGCGCAGGGAGGGCATCCGCGTCTTATTCAAAGTATGGACCGGCGCATGCGGAGGCGAACCCCGCCGCTACGACTTTCTTTATAGTCCGGAGACTCGCGCGTGCGAAAGCTGAGCTCGACGCTACGTCTTATTTAAAGTCCGTAGACTGGTGCGTGCGGAGGCGGACCTCGACGCTACGACTTCCTTTATAGTCCGGAGACTCGCGCGTGCGGAAGCTGAGCTCGACGCTACGTCTTATTTAAAGTCCGTGGACTGGTGCGTGCGGAGGCGGACCTCGACGCTACGACTTCCTTTATAGTCCGGAGACTCGCGCGTGCGGAAGCTGAGCTCGACGCTACGTCTTATTTAAAGTCCGTAGACTGGTGCGTGCGGAGCTAGGCTCGACGCTACGTCTTACTTATACTCCGTAGAGTGCGCGCGGAGGCGTCCCCCCGCTGCGTCTTATTTATACTCCGTAGAGTGCGTGCGGAGGCGGACCTCGACGCTACGTCTTATTTAAAGTCCGTAGACTAGTGCGTGCGGAGCTAGGCTCGACACTACGTCTTATTTATAGTCCGTGGACTGTCGCGTGCGGAGCTAGGCTCGACGCTACGTCTTATTTATAGTCCGTGGACTAGTGCGTGCGGAGCTAGGCTCGACGCTACGTCTTATTTATAGTCCGTGGACTGTCGCGTGCGGAGCTAGGCTCGACGCTACGTCTTATTTATAGTCCGTGGACTGTCGCGTGCGGAGCTAGGCTCGACGCTACGTCTTATTTATAGTCCGTGGACTGTCGCGTGCGGAGCTAGGCTCGACGCGACGTCTTATTTATAGTCCGGAGACTCACGCGTGCGGAGGCAAAGCTCGACGCTACGTCTTATTTATAGTCCGGAGACTTTGTTCTGCTTCGCGCGGACAGGGGATGCTTTGGGAACAGCAACCTTTATTGAACTCCCGTTTGCGCGGGCGAGCATCGCATGACACAGGGCTGGTGGCTCTACGCTTGCTGCCCTGCTTCTAGGCGTAGTACCGCCGCAACCTGTCCGCGTTCCATGTGTGCCGGAGGGCTTGTCCTTCGAGCGTGGCGAGGCGGTACGCCCCCTTCGGCAATGCCTCCACTACGATGTACGGGCCTTCCCACTTGGACTCCAGCTTGCCAACGGTCTCCGCCTGGAGCGCCACTCTGAGAACGAAATCCCCAGGCTTGAATCCCCGCGGGCATATAGAGCGGTCCCGAGTACGCATTGTCTGCCGCGCATACTTCTCGACATGGTGGGCTGCATCTGCCCGTGTCCCGTCGAGGAGGTCCAAGGACACATGGCGCTCCTCTTCGGGTGCTTGGACGAGGACCCTCCGCGAACCGACCTTGATTTCCTCGGGCGTCACTGCTTCGTCACCGAAAAGGAGCTTGAACGGCGTGAACCCCGTCGAGCGTGTTACCGTTGTGCGAAGCGACCATAGAACGCTGTGAAGCTCGCTTGGCCACTTGCCCTTCGGCAATCCGACCAGGCGCTTTTTGATGGCGGCGGAGATGGCGCCATTCGCCCGTTCGACCGCCCCGTTGGACTGGGGATGCCCTACCGAGGCGAATCGGAGGGTGATGCCCATGCTGTAACAATAGTCTTTGAAGAGGGTGGCGTCGAACTGCAGGCCATTGTCGACCGTGAGCTCCCGGGGCACACCGAAGCGACATATGATGTTCTGCCATAGGAAGCGCTGTATGGCCGCAGAAGTTACTTTGGCCAGAGCGACTGCTTTCGGCCATCTGGAGAAATACTCCAGCGCGACTACCACGAACCGGAGGTCCCCTGGAGCTCGGGCAAGTGGTCCTACTATATCAAGGCCCCAGCGTGCCAGCGGCCACACCGGGGGAATGGGGTTGAGGCTCGTCGGGGGCCTGCGGATGATGCGCGCCATCCACTGGCACCCTTGGCACCGACGGACGAGGTCCTGGGCGTCGGTGATGGCCGTTGGCCAGTAGAAGCCTTGCCTGAACGCCTTGCCGACTAATGACCTCGGTGCGAGGTGGGATCCGCACACGCCCGCGTGGATCTCCGCCAGGAGCTCCTTTCCCCCCTCGGTCGAGAGGCAGCGTAGGAGCGGTGCGCAAACCCCTCTCTTGTAGAGCATCCCTTCGAACACCTGGAAGGACCGTGCGCGGTGCTGCAAGCGCCGAAGCTCGGCGGGGTCCTCCAGCTCGGCGATGCCTTGCAAGAAATTGAAGATGGGCTCTCGCCAATCTCCTGGCCGATCAATGCGGTGGATGAGTGCCGCGTCCCGGTTGTCCTGCGCGATAGCCGTCTGCGCTAATATCTCGTAAAATGCCCCCTCAGGGGGGCAGTTGCTGGCTGGCCGCCTTAGCGAGGGCGTCGGCCTGCTCATTCTCCGCGCTGGGGATGGCCTTGACGGTGACACCCAAAAAGTGCATTTCCCTCACCCTCACCGCCGCGAGGTACTTGGCCAACTCAGGGTCCCTGGCTTGATATGACTTGTCCACATGGCCAGCCACCAAACGCGAGTCGGTGCGGACCAACACCCGTCTCGCGCCGACTGCCTTGAGCTTCGCCAGGCCGAAGAGCAGCGCCTCGTATTCAGCCGTGTTGTTGGTGGCGGGGAAGGCAAGGCGCACCGAGTATAGCAGACGTTGTCCTTTGGGCGTGACGATCACTGCCCCTACGCCCGCGCTGGCGACGCTGTAAGCGCCGTCGATTGTAAGCGTCCAGACGGGATCATCGTGCGTTTGGACGGGCTGAGCCGGCGGGGTCCATTCGGCGAGAAATTCCGCCAGGACTTGGGATTTGATTGCCGTTCGTGAGGCATACGTCAAGGAGAAGGGAGCGAGCTCGGCAGCCCATTTGCCGATGCGCCCTATGGACTCCTTGTTGTTTAGCATCTCTGCCAGGGGAAATGAGGAAGGCACTGTGATCGGGTGGGCCAGAAAATAATGCCGAAGCTTCCTGGAGGCCATAACCAACGCGTAGGCGAGCTTCTCAAGCTCCGTGTATCTTGTCTTGGCGCCTTGGAGGGCTTCGGAGACAAAGTAGACGGGCCGCTGCATGGCGCCTTCCTCTAAGACGAGGACGGCGCTGACCGCGGTGGCTGACGCGGCCAGATAGAGCAGGAGGGGAGCCTCTGGTGCCGGGGCGACCAGAGTGGGGAGGCTTGCCAGGTGCTGCTTGAACTCGTCGAAGGCCTTCGCGCAATCTCTGTCCCAACGAAATCCATCGCACCCGCGGAGTGTCTTGAAAAACGGCAGGCCCCGCTCCGCCGCCCTGGATAGGAAGCGGCTTAATGCTGCCATGCGGCCCGCCAGCCTCTAGACCTCCCTCGTTGTCTTGGGCGGCTCCATACCCAGGATGGCGTCTACTTTGTCGGGGTTCGCCTGGATGCCTCGTCTGGACACGAGGAAACCCAGGAGTTTGTCCGCCTGCACCCCGAAGACACACTTGTCGGGGTTGAGCTTGATGCCCGCCTTCCAGAGATTGTCGAAGGTCTCCTGGAGGTCCCGGCCATGCAGAGCAAGCTGCCGGGTTTTGACCACCACGTCATCGACGTAAGCTTCGACGTTCCTCCCGAGCTGGGCGGCCAGGGCAATGGCGACGAGCCGGGTGAAGGTAGCGCCTGCATTCTTTAAACCAAATGGCATTCTGACGAAGCAGAATGTCCCAAGTGGTGTGATGAAACTGGTCTTCTCCTCGTCGTCTTCGGCCATGTATACCTGGTGGTAGCCAGAATAGGCGTCCAGGAAACTCATGAGTTCGCACCCAGCAGTGGCGTCGACCAGCTGATCGATGCGCGGCAAGGGGTAATTGTCCTTCGGGCACGCCTTGTTGAGTGCCATGAAGTCGATGCACATGCGCCAGGCCCCGCTGGCCTTTTTGACTAGCACCGGGTTAGCGAGCCACTCTGGATGGTGGACCTCGCGGATGACCCCGGCGCGAAGAAGCTTCGCCACCTCTGCTTTGGCCGCCTGCTGCCGATCCATCGACATACGCCGAAGCCTTTGCTTGACCGGCTTGGCGTCGGGGCGGACCGCCAAGCGATGCTCGATTACTGCTCGGTCCACACCCTTGATGTCCTCCGGGGACCATGCGAAGATATCAACGTTGTTCTGAAGCACTCGGAGCAGATCCCGTTCGACCCCCGGTGGGAGCCCCTCACCAATGGACACAAACTGCCCCTCCGCCTGGAGCGGCACCTTCTTGACTCCGCCTTCGGGCCGAGGCTTGGGCGTCCACCCGGGGGCGGAGGGCCCATCACCGAGCGCGCCGGAGAGGGCATGCACCGGGCGATGCGGAACACGGCTGCTGCCTTCGGCACGTCTGGCCAGGTCTTGGTCGCCGAAGACGGTGATAACACCCTCCGGGCCCGGGAGCTTCACACACAAAAATGCGTGGTGCGGGATTGCCTCGAAAGAGTTGATGGCGGGTCACCCCAGTATGGCGTTGTAGGGGTGCGGGATATCTACGACATCGAAGGTGACATGCTCGGTCCGGATGTTACCTTTGTTGCCCTCCTGACGGAAAGTGACAGGAAGGGACACGTGCCCCAAAGCCTGCAGCAGTTGACCCCCGAAGCCTTGAAGTGGGGCTCCTGGCTGCTCTAGCCGGCTTCGGGGGATCGCCATGCGGTCGAGGGCTTCTGCGAACAAGATATTAGCGGAGCTTCCCCCGTCGATAAGGACGCGCCTGACGTCACAGCGTGCTATGTGGGCCTGGATGACTAGAGGGTCTTGGTGAGGGTACTCCACGCCCCTGGCGTCGTTCAAGTCGAAGGTAATGTTGCGGGGCGGCGTCCACAGTTGCGGCTGCTCCCCGGGGGCTTTTGAAGAGGAGCCTCCGGTGATGACGCTGACGGTGCGATGCTGCGCGCCCTTCATTGCGGTGGCTCGTATGGGGCTATCCCTTGGGTGCCCCACGTGGGCTCCGGCGGGGGGCCGAGGAGGCGGAGCCCGAGATCCGGCCGTCACCCTCTGCAGCTCCATCACCGCGGTGCATGCCCTTGTGTAATGATCGCCGTAGCCGTGTACCTCGCACCACTTGCCATAGTGCAGGAGCTCTTGCTCTGCGTGGGGTTGGCCGCCGTAATCAAGTCCGCCTTCCGATCCCCGGTCTCCCCTCCGTGAGGCGGGGTCGGGTCCTTGGCGGGCGCTCTCGGTGTCGAGGACATGATGGGCCGCCTGCGACCGGCGCTGGCGGAGCCGAGGTTTAGGCATGCTCCTTGAAGAGCCTTCCTGTACCCCGGCCTCACTGCCTCGAGGAGGGCCTCCTCGGGGCTCTCGGCTGCGGCCCGGCTTCGAGGAGGGACCACCCGCCCCGACTTCGCGCGGGGGGCGCTCCTCATGGGCGAGGCCGAGGGTGGTAATGCTGCGCCTTCGCGCATCCTCCTCCGCCCGCGCATACTCGTCCATTTTGTCGAAGAGCTTGGCGACTGTCCTGATTGGCCTCCGCGCGTTGTACTCGGCCATCGGGCCTGGGCGAAGGCCCTGTATGGCTGCATTAACGACTGTGGTTTCATTAATATCGTTTACCTGGCATCGAATCTTGGCGAAGCGCTTGAAGTAGCCCCGGAGCGTCTCCGAGGGTCTTTGCTTCACAGCGAAGAGTTGGTCCGCATCGCCTCGCTCGACATAGTGTCCTTGGAAGTTGCTATGAAGGCGGTCGCGAAGCTGCTCCCACGCGTAGATGGAGCCCGGCTCTATGGTGAAAAACCAAGAGAGCGCCACTCCGTGCAGTGCGAGGGGGAGTCCCTTCGCCTTCGTGGTGTCGTCTCCGCCCGCGGCCTCGATCGCGGTTTCATACACGCGCACGAACTCACGAGGATCCGTGTCGCCTTTGTACGGGTCGGCGATGCTAGGGAACTTGAAGTCTTCGGGCCACGCCGCCTGCTGCAGCCCCGTCGAAAGTGGGGATTCCGGATCTACACGCCTCAGCGGGACGCGGCTAGACGTGGGGGCTTCGCGGCTGTCCGCCTTCTCTGGCGTGGGCTCGGGCGCGATTACTGGCGCGACCTGCTGGCTCCGAGCCTCTTGTATATCTCGGACGGCTCCGCGAAGGTCCCCTAGTTCCCGCTGGAATGCGTTGAGGGCTGCTAGTAGGGCGCTTTCCACCGCAGGTGCCGTTGGGGCCGCCGGAACGCCCATCGGACGGGTCGGTGCAGGGACCATCGTCTCCCGATCTCCAGATCCGCCGGATGGTTCGTTGCGGCTACCCCCGGCCGTCTGATCCGCGCTACCGGCGAGGGTGGCGGGGGCTGTCGTTGCAGTGCCAGCGGCGGGGTTGGATATCGTTGTAGCGGCGCTGGCGGGGTCGGTCATTGCAGCGCGAGCGTCGATGCCCGCGACCACGGCGCGTACGCCGCCGCCAACTCCTTCGGCGGCCGATGCCGAGGCCCTGGTGTTCGCGCGCTGCTCCGACCCAGCCGTCTTCTTTCCCTTCGCCGCCGCTGGTGAAGCTTTTTTCGGTGCCATCTTTTTCCTTCGGTCTTCAGGCTTGTCCTCGTCCTCCCCACGGACGGCGCCAACTGTTGTGGCTACAGACCAAACAGAGAGAGAGATGGTAGTGGAGAGGTGGGAGTGTTCTGTCTCACCCTCCCCCTCATCTTGATATATATATTCATATGGGGTATACTTTTACAGTTATGCCCTTACACCCATACATCCCCATTAGGGGCACTTATGTCATTACACATGTTACTCTGGTTCTTATAACCTCCTAACAGGCCTGCTGGGCTTAGGTGGGGGCCACCCCTACGACACCGGACATACATGCATGTTTGCATACTCTTTACGGTAGAGGATACAGTCGTTCGGGCATGCATGTATTCTTTCTACTTCCATTCCCAACGGACAAAGAACCTTCTTGGCTTTATACGTGGTTTTAGGCAACTCATTTCCCTCCGGAAGCATGTCCGCTAAAAGACGTAGCAGTGCCGTGAAACTCTTGTCGGACCAACCGTTGCTTGCCTTCAATTTCAACAGTTCAAGCACGGCCGACAACCTCGTGTACTTGCAGCTCGTGTACAAAGGTTTCTCTGAGTCCTCCATCAAGCCACGGAATTTAACATACTCTCTCTCATCATAGTTCTCTTCTACATCGCGAAGCATCTGATCCAGATTATCATCGTGCAACCTATCCGAATCCGAGCCACAATCGACATCAACCGGCGGCATGTCATTCACTTCACCGGCGATGTCATCCGGGGGCATATCATTCACTTCGCCGGCGATGTCATCCGGGGGCATATCATTCACTTCACCGACGATGTCATCCGGCGGCATATGATCATTCACTTCGCCATGACTGGTCCAACACGTATAATCCTTTTTGAAACCCCTCCGAATCAAGTGCGCTACAATTTGCCCTCAGTTCTTAAACATCTTCAAATTCTCGCAGTCAGTGCATGGACAGCACATATATTCCACCCCCTTATTCAACATATCCTCCTCGGCGGCTCTTATAAAAGCAGAAACGCCATTAATGTACTCTTCACTCACACGGCTCGCGGCATACATCCAGCTTCGGTCCTACGTTACGTACATATATAACAACTTAGTATTAAAATCTAGATTAACTAATTATAACTACATATATACAAGCCACATTTATTATATTGAGACTTAATTTGCTAGCTCAATTCATATTACAAACACAACAGCTATTATATAACCAACAATTTTGCAAATTAACCATCTTCAATAACCACTAATGGATTACTTAGACCTAAATTGTAATGCAATTAAAGAAAAAATAAATTACATTACTAACCATATCTAGAGCAACCAGGAAAGACTGAATATTCAAAGCTCAATCTCTGCCTCTTCCCACCAAATTAACTGGCCTGAAATCGCCTAGCTTCCTCCCGAGTGAAAACGTGCGCAGCAGTGGATAGATCTGGATCGAAATGAAGACAGATGCGGTCTGAGCAGCGCAATAAATGCCTTAGCCATTATCACAGACGGTTTTTAACTAAAAACCGTCTGTGAATTATCACAGACAGTTTTTGATTAAAAACCGTCTGTGATAACTAGCTTATCACAGACGGTTTTTAATACAGACCGTCTGTGATACTTCAGTAATAACCGCCTGTGATAATCCATTTTCCCACCACAAATACCACAGACGGCCTCCTAATTACAACCGTCTGTAATAGTGTTCATTAGAGACGGTTTCACAAAACCGTCTGTGATGAGGCGTCTACTATGAGGCTTTCTGTAGTAGTGTATGGTAGTAGAGAGTTAGGTGAGCAATGCTTGGGGCTTCCCCTATGGCTTGGATGGTATATATATATATTCACATGGGGATTGTTTTACAATCATGCCCTTACACCTAAGTATCCCTCTCAAGGGTATTTATGTCATTATACATATCCCATTTTGGGCTTTACAACCTTCTAACAGGCCGGCTGGGCTTAGGTGGGGGCCACCCCTACAACAGGAGCCTCTCATGGTGAAGGGCTTCACGGGGCGAAGCCATGTTGCCAAGCCATTTGGCCCCCTCCATCCCTGCGGCCTATGACCTTCTGTACTATTGGATGGAGTCTCATTTGCCGATGCAGCCCGACCTTGCGCCGAGGATATAGAGACGATCTGGTTGCCAAAGCCGTCCTTGACCACGGGGTCCTTCGGTTGTGGAATCAAACTCGAGGTGAAGACGGGTTCATTCTGCGGACACGCCGAGGCGCGGGGCAGGCCTGCCTCCTGTGCGCGATGCCGGAGCCGAAGGCGGGCTCTTCCCGCGGAGACGGGTCCGAAGCGAACACGCCACGGAGGTGTTTTCCGAGGTCGTTCTACGAACGCGGAGTCGGCACATGGCCCGACAGCTCGCCATCTGGAGTCGATGTCTTAATGACGGCGAGAATCACGCCGACCCCTGAGGTGTCAGGGTCAGGCGACTGCGGTCGTACGCGCCGTCCCGATGGAAAGGTACACGCGACGAGACGCGATTTGTGCATCGTGCACTGTTAGCGGTCGCACGACCGCGGTCGCACATTCCTTCCCGAGAAAGGTGGGACGCGTGGCGGGACGCTATTGGCTTGTTGTGTGCTGTCAGGCGGCCTTCGACTGTGCGCCTCCGGCTACCAACGGTTGCGCTTCCCGATCGTGGGGAGCCGAACCGCTGGGCTCCCGCCGGTTGCCTTCCCGATCATGAGGGAGGTGAGAGGGCTTTATATACCCTTGCCCCCGGCATGCGAGCGTTCTTCCCATTTGCTCATTTGCTCGCTTGCCGTTGTTTTGCTCTCTTTTCTCCCCGCTTGGTGGCGCGATCTGCCTCTGCCCCTATTCCTTTGGCCTTGCACTCTCGAGGAGAGAATGGCTTGCCGTGAAGATCCCGCTCGCCAGCCCAGCGGTAGCGCCTCGTCTAGCCAGTGCGGTTCATCGCCGCCATCGGCGGAATATTCTCTAGCGGATCGCGAGCCATCGTAGGCCGATAAGCGGTGGGAGGCCAAGGAGAAGGCAAGAGGCCACTGCTCCCGTGTGCTAGGGTCAAGTCTCGTGGTGGAGGAGACGATCCAGACTCTCCTTTTGGAGAAGAGGCTGGAGGACCGTGCTAGGGTTCACTTGCCTGCCAGTGACGAGACGGATCCACATCTAGAGGAATCGGAGGCGATCGTCTTTGTCGCGTATTTCGAGGCCAGGCTCCGGATACCAGCAACGCTCTTCGTCGACGAGGTCCTGCGGGCTTATGAACTGGGGTTGGCGTAGCTGACACTGAATGCGATAGTTCGCCTGGCTGTATATGTCTGGGCGGCACGAACAGAAGGTGTCCTTCCCAGCGCGAACTTATTCGCCCTTCTTCATGACGCGTGCTGCCAGCCGAAGAGGGTCGAAGGGGGGTGCTGTCAAACTTCGGCAGTGTCAACTTTGTACTTAGGTCGCAATGCACGAAGATCTTCCCCGCGTTAGCGACGCGAGGGAAGTGGGAGTCCACCTGGATGCGGTGGTGGTTCTACCACCGCGTGACGAGCACCAGCAGTCTTCTGTGTCGGGGACGGTCGATATCTTTCAATAGTTCGCCGAATCTGAGGCCCAAAGTCGACGACGATAAGCAGGCGCGGAGGTTTGGCGGTACCACCCTCCAGTTCAACATGCCGACCTCACCGAGGAATTCACTATGTACGGAGTGGCACCGCTTTCCCGCCGGTGGAAGCATCAGCGAGGTCCCACCCGGCAGGATGGCGTTCGACGACGGTGTCTTCTCTTCCGAAGCCCTCCACTCCTCGTAAGTTCTTCGGCCCTAGGCTGCGTACACGCATATATATGCATGCATGCAACTTTTTATGTGAACGATGCCTCACCCTGCCTGTCGGGTTCCTGCTAGAGGATGCGGAGCGCATGGTAGTTGCGCTCCTTGGGCCATACACGGCCAAGGAGCATGAGCTGCGCGAAGCCGCGACCGCCCCGGTGAAGCTGGGGCGGATAAACCAAGTATGTGAAGCTCTGGACATCCCCGTGCCGGAGCGCGCAGCGCCGGCCCCGGTCCGGACTCGTCGCCGTGATGGCGACAGCAAGGTAGGGGCGTCTCCCTCTCGGCGCAGGGCCAGTTCTCCTGACGCCGCCCCCAGCCCGCCGGCCGCATCTCCGGTGCTTCCCGCCGAGGCTAGAGGCATGGTCGTCACTGGGTCCGAGCACGGCGGCTTGGAGGAGGAGAAGCACACTGCCCCCTAGGAGGGGGCTCCGGGCGGCGCTGAGGAAACAGGCCATGGCACCGATGCCCAGGAGGGCGAGGCCTTGTCGCCTGCATTGGCCATCGAGGGCTTATTGCTTGCGCCAGCCATCATGATCGAGGAAGCGTCGCCAAAGTCTCCAAGGGCGAAGCGCCCCTAGATACAACCGCCCTCCCCCTCGGAGAGGTTCAACATGGCAGGCGGTGTCGTCGGGGATTTGGAGTCTGATGGGGAAGTCGTCTGGGCCGAGGGATCTTGCCCCCCCAGCGCAAATGAAGCCCCCGCGGCCCAACTCGAGGCGAGGTGGACACCTCCCCGTGCCATGGTGATTCCGGATCTACGCGCCGCAGCGGGACGCGACTGGAGGTAGGGGCGTCGTGGCTATCCGCCCGCTCTGGCGTGGGCTCCAGCGTGGCCACCGGCGGGACTTGTTGGCTCCGAGCCTCTTGTATATCCCGAATGGCTCTGCGGAGGTCCTCCAGCTCCCGTTGGAGCGTGCCGATGGCCGTCAGTGGTTGCAGCAGCTGGTTGCACCATCGGGTTGGCCGCGACCACGGCGTGCGCTCCAGAGCTTCTCGACGCGTCGGTGCGATGGGCTCTGGGGTCGGTGACAAGGCCGACGCGACACCTGCCACTCCCGTGTCGAGCGTGGGGGCGGTGGCCGTGTGTGAGACCCCGGAGTAGAAACTCCTGGACCTCCTGTGCATTACAGTACTAGTCCCAGATCAACGCTAGTACACACAGTTCGAACAGAAAAGATGATACATTGCCAACAACGCTTTATTATCATAATCGAGATTACAGACCTCGAAGCCTTTATTACAAATGAGGTTTTAAGACCTCACACCAAATAGAAAATTACAGCGGAAGCAAAAAGAAACTAAAGCAAGACCCCATCAATACGCCACAGGCAATTGACTGGGGAAACGCAACCTAGTAATCCGGATAGCCTTCGTCGAATCCATCCACGAAGTAGTCGTAGTCCACCTCTTGAGCTTCGATCTCCTCTGAGAGTTAATTTGAAGTGTAGCACGTGAGTACATGAATGTACTCCGCAAGTCTTGGGAAAGATGCATAGATGCAGGGCTTAACAAAGGAAGGTTATATGGTTCTTTTGCGAAAATCAGCATTTTATTTCAAACTTTCCTATTATTTCAAAGCCATTTGTTAAACATCTTGTTTTCAATAATTTGAAAATAGATAAATAATCTTAGTGAAGGTTAAACCACCAACACTAATATCTCAGGCTATATCCGCCAACTTTCAAAACTCAGGTTAAACCACCTGATCTGGTTACACCACCAGATTTAAAATCACGAGAGTTATACCACTCTCAATTTTGACAAGCCATTTTATTTTGAAATCAAAATCAAACTTCTACCATGTGAATGCATTCCTTTCCCGCCCTTGACCGTGGGCACGGCTATTCGAATAGTTTTTACTCTGCAGAGTTTGTACACTTTACCCACAAGAGATAAATTATCTTAATAGTCAACATGCTTCCTTTGGCATGAGACCCAGATAAAATATCACAAAGCCTTTCACCTACTCCAGTATAGCTAAATACCACCCGCTAAGGTTTCACCACAACTCGAATCCACGAGTTGGAGCCCCCTCTTGCGCCGTATGAGTACAGTAAACCCTGTCCCTCACTATGAGTAACCAGTACACCCTGGCACTCAATACACCACTGGTGATATCTAAACTACACCTTTATAGGTTAGTTAGCTAGGTCGTACCCATATAGACTTGTGGTTGCACTGTTTTGCTCAGTTTGGACAAACACAAGCGTCGGTCCTTAAACGACCAGGGTGGCTCATTCACAATCCCAAAAATTCTCGTGCTAAACTGCACCAGCCAAACCTTCCATCCACCCTTGTCAACTTTTCCCTTTGAACTTCATTTTTATTTTCAAATTAACAGTGGTAACATCCATTACCACTTTTCAAACAAATCAATTAACAATGGTAACATCCATTACCAATATTCAAACAAACCATTGATCAAAACATTTAGCAAACATGCTTCTCATTTGAACATTTTATATTGATTCGCTAAACTAAGCATTTGCTAGTATAAACTTAACAAAATGTAATACTAACTCATTATTGAGTCAAAGGGATATCCTAAGTTGACAATGGTACAAGGTAAACGATTTTCAATGGAAGGTATAACAATTGGAACATTTAACTAAATTTTTTTTCTAAAATCAAGTTATCCACTTTTACAACATAAGCATGCAATAATTTAAAATAACTACGCAAATCATTTTGTAAATCATAGGAGCAAGATGGTCAAAGGAGACTTGCCTTGCTCGGAGACTTGATGTTGCGAATCGTTAAAATCGAACTCTCCGGATTAGTCGTAGTCTACACGCGAAGAACCAAACAAAATAAATTCAAATAAAACCCAATTAAAATCCAAAAATTATAAAATATATATTGACGGATAGATTATAATTTTAGATGAATTTAGGAGAAAGAATCAACAGATTCGGAGTTCGGACGGAGGAGAACGAGCGATTGGAAAATTAGCGGATCAGAAAATTCTGGAAAAAGAAACGAAAGAACAACTCTTGGTGTTTTGGCGTGGCGTCGATGAGAAAAAGCACGGGAGGTGAAGCCAACTAGCAAAATGGGTTGCTAAGGACCCGAGGCACATGTAGGAAGTGACGACACGTCAAACGGAGCACGATGACGACGTGTACGGCGACAACGACATAAGGTGTGGAGAGAAGAATAATTTTCAGGAAAGGGACAAGGAGAAGTAAGGTGAGCACGGCCTAGAACGCGGTGAGGCGAAGCTAGGAAAAATATCGGCTAAGCCGAAAACTCACCGGAGGCGACGCAATCGTCGTTTGAACAACGACGGTACCGAAACACGAAAAACTCAATATCTTCGTGCTCGGTAGAGCGAATCCAAAACCGTCTGAAACGTAGCCACCTGGGATAGTTTGGCACGTTTTGACGTGAACGGATTGTTGAAAGCATTCCCGGACAGGCAGGGATGCGAAGTGCCATTTGCGGCCATGGCAAGGTGTCGGGGTCAAAAATTTAGGAAAGGGTTTTGGACAAATGGAAGAGAGCACGGCGTAGAACGCATCGAGGCCAACTCAACGGTGCAGACGGCTCGGCCAACGGACTAGTGAAACGCGGTGGACACGCTTTTATGTAGCCGACAGGTTGACATCGACATTCCGGTCAAACGGAGAGGAATTAACATGCAAGACTTGCGGCGAAACGAAGAGTAGAGCGTGGGGAACGTGATGCTCACCTTGGTTTTGGTCGGGCATGCACGGACGGCCGGTGGCGATGCGAGGAACGACGACGCGCTATGGCCCACGGTGGCGATGGTGCTCCGGCGAAGTTCCGGTGAAGGCGAGGTGAGCACCGCGTAGAACGCGACGAGGCGAATCCGGGGATGTGCTCAAAAGTGGCGGGGCTCCACCGGACGAGGCACAATAAGCCGAAGAACGCCGCTTGGAACACAAAAGAAAAACTCCGATTGCGCCCAAGAGAAGAGGAGTGGAGACTTGGTATTTTCGGGGTTGAGTGAGGATGAGGAGGGGCTCACGGTGCTCCCTTTTATAGGGGCGGGGGAGGTCCGAGACGGGAGATCAAGAGACCATGTCCATCAATGGCATGGGTTAATTTCTCGCGAAACGGCTCATGAATGAGGGGAAAACGGTAGGGAAATGAAAGAGTTTGATGAGAGGAGTTGAATGCAATTTATTTCGCTAAGAACCGTTGAGAAAATCAAGAGATATGAGAGCTTCAAAGTTGCGTTCATGGTGGCCATGCTCTGGACGAAACGCACGTTCGTGAGGAAGATGAAGCGAGGAGAGAGAAAATAGGAAATAAAATAATATATTTTTCTCCAAAAAAACCAAATAAAATAAAATAAATTCGACAAAAATTCAAGAAAATTCTACAAAAAACCTTGGAAAACAAAAAGACTAAATAAAATAATTTTGGATTTATTTGAGGTAAATGTTAGCCAATTAAAATATTTTTACTTTCTAAGCTTTAATTTAAATCAAATAAATTCAAAAATTCCAAAAAATTGAAAAGAGGATAGAAATGGATAGACTGGAATTTTTGATGAGTTTAGAAATTTGACTGGGCTCAATCGGAATTAAAATGAAGAAATACAAGCGTTTGGAAGTTTAAGAGGAGAGAAAAAGAATAATCTGATTTTCTGGAATTATTTTTGAACTGAAAAATCAGATTATGATGTCATCAAGGGAAATGATTTTCAGAGAAATTATTTTTCTATGGAAAAAGGAATTATGATGTTAGGGTGACGTCAGCAGAGATTTTAATTTTCTGGCCGAATTATTTTTCAACAAGAAAAGGGTTTTATTCACTGACAGGTGGGACCGACTTTTGTGGACTAGGTCCATAAACCGGGGAGAAGGCTGAGGTGGCACGCAGTTGGCGTAGCGCTTGCGTAGCTCATGGCTGCTGAGGTGGCGCACGGGGACTGAGGGCATCAGCGGATGACGACGCTGTTGGGGTCGGCGAGGGGTGCGCGAGAGGGAGGAAGACACGGGGAGTTAAGTGCACCTTGGCACGACACTCGGAAATTCTCGATGGTAGCCAGCGACGAGGATGCAGGGGTGGTGAAGTGAGGGCGTTGGCGGCAGGGCTCTTCGGCGGTGGATTCACTCGGTGGAGGGGCGGGGATGCACGCACAGGTCTGGCAAAGGTGGAGGCGACGAACGGTTATCGGTTACACCAAAGTTAAGGACGACGCAAAGACGAGTAAAGAGGGAGATAATCGGGGTTTAAAGTGGAGAAATGGTGGAGGTTGATTGCGGGAGTGATTAGGCTTTCAATTGTAGCAAATGCTCGGTTAACGAGAAGAAACATCCAAATTTAAGAGATCGGGTAGGGCATGAATGCTAGCGGTGGAAGGTTGAAGAAGGCAAGGAGAAAGAAGAAGCTGACAGGAGGGGTTGGGCTGGCGGCGAGAGAGAAGAGAGAGGAGGAAGGAGCAGATGGTCGGATGAATGCCACAAGGCGAAAGAGAAATCAGGGCCATCGGATTAAAACGAAGGGGTAAGTGAATGCGGGTGGCTGAGATTAAACCAGGCGAGGATGGATTGAATCAGGGAGCGACACGTGATGGCCGAGTAGAGAGGTTGAGGATTAAATTTGATTTAGATTTTGAAATAAAATTTAGATAAATCCAAATAAAGTTCAAATACTTTAAATTAATTAATTTGAAATTATATTTTTCAGAGAGCGAAAATTTGGGATGTGACACCGTGCCGGCGCGGCCATCGGCGTCATCGCTCCCATCAACCCGGTCGATGCTGCCGGTGCCGAGCGTCGCGCCAGCGGAGGGGTCGATCGTCGCACCATGAGCATTGACGTTAATAGCTGCGGTGCTGCCGTCGACGTCCGCGCCCGCAGCCGCCAATGCCAAGGCCCTGGTGTTGACACGCGTCTCCGTCGCGCCCCTCTTCTTCTTCTCTGCCGCCGATGATGAAGCCTTCTTTGGTGCCATCCTCTTCAGATCTTGGAGCTTGCTTTTGTCCTCCCCACGGACGGCGCCAACTATTGTGGTTACAGACCAAACAGAGAGAGAGTAGTATGGTAGTGGAGAGTTAGGTGAGCAATGCTTGGGGCTTCCCCCATGGCCTGGATGGTATATATATTCACATGGGGAGTGTTTTACAATCATGCCCTTACACCTAAGTATCCCTCTTAAGGGTATTTATGTCATTATACATGTCCCATTTTAGGCTTTACAACCTTCTAACAGGTCGGCTGGGCTTAGGTGGGGGCCACCCCTACAACACTCCTCAACACTGTTGCTGAAGTCTAGCAAGCATTGGAGCAATCCTTCTCATCGGACTCGAGAGCAAGGATTATGTAGCTTTGTCATCAATTGTCCATCATCCAGAAAAGAGACATGTTAGCACTGGAGTACTTCAACAAGGTCAATGCCCTGGCTAATACACTGGGATCCATTGGAGTTGTTCTTCCAGATGACATGACAAGGTCATCAATTATCTTTTTGTGTGGACTTGATGCTGATTATGATCCTCTGGTGGCTTCCATCACCACGCGGGCTGAATTAGTATCACTCAGTGGCATGTATGCTCACCTCATGAGCTATGAGATGAGGCAAGAGCAGAACAACTCCATGATGCAGATCCACAGCAATATAGGAAGGTCAGTGAACTAGTAACACGAGGACGAGGAGGATGTGGCAAGAACCGAAACATAGACCACCTGCCGACAAGCACAACTCAAGGTTTCAGTCAAATGCCAAACAACTACAACAGAGGCTCAAGCACAACTCAAGGATTCAGTCAGGCACCGAACAACTACAATAGAGGTTCAGGCAGACTTACTTGCTAAATCTGTGGCAAAATTGGTCATATTGCCATCAAGTGCTACAATAGGTTCAATCGCTCCTACTAAGCTGAAGACAATCGGGTTGCTGCAGCAATGAATGTTCAGACATATACCATTGATTCCAATTGGTATACTGATTTAGGTGCAACGGATCATCATATCACAAGTGACTTGGATCAAAGTGACTTGGATCAACTGACTGTGAAGGAGAAATACCATGGCAAGAATCAAGTGCATGTTATAAATGGAGGAGGTATGTGCGTGCTGCACATGGAGGAGGTATGTTTATTACTCATGTTGGTCACTCACATCTTCATACCCCTAATCAAACCCTTCACACAAACAACACCCTTCATGTTCCTAACACTTCTAAAAACCTTCTTTCTGTGTACAAACTCACTTCTAATAACAATATCTTTCTTGAGTATCACCCTGATTTTTCCTTGTAAAGGATTGAATCACGAAGAAGGTTCTTCTACAAGGGGAATGTAAGGGTGGCCAATATCCTTTACCGAGCTATGGTGTTAGTCAGTCAAAGACCATCCTCGCCACTGCCAAGCCCACTTAGGAGCAATGGCACTGTCACTTGGGTCATCCATCCACCTTAGTAGTCCAACAAATACTTCAGCATAATAATCTTCCTTGTGTTGGTAGTACAAGTAGTTTCTCAGTTTGTGATGCTTGTCAAAAGGGCAAAAGTAATAGGTTTCCCTACCCTATATCCACTGGTGTTTCCACCTTTCCTTTGGAGCTTGTTTTCTCAAATGTATGGGGTCCAACCCTATCTCTATCGGAGATTATAAGTACTATGTTAGCTTTATAGATGATTTGAATAAGTTTACTTGGATTTATTTACTGAAAAATAAAGCTAGAGTATTTCCTACTTTCATGCAATTCCAATCTCTTGTTGAACGTCAACTCAAGAGGAAAAATTGTTTGCATGCAAACCAACTGGTGTGGCAAGTATCGTAAACTCCACACCTTCTTTAACAAAGTAGGCATTGTGCATCACATTTTGTGTCCCCATGCTCATCAACAAAATTGCTCTATAGAATGCAAACATTGCCATATAGTTGAAGTAGGGCTCTCTCTCTTTTGGCTCAAGCCACAATGCCTCTCAAATTTTGGGATGAAGCTTTCTTGACTTCATGCTTTCTTATCAGTCATCTTCCCAGTAAAATTATCAATTCCTCTACTCCTTTGCAATGGCTTCTAGGTTTGAAACCTGACTACAAGTTCTTGAGAGCTTTTGCGTGTGCATGTTGGCCAAATTTGTGCTCCTATAACAAATACAAACTTGATTTCTACTCAAGACAATGTGTCTTTCTAGGGTATAGCCCTCTTCACAAGGGATACAAGTGCTTGTATGTTCCCACAGGATGGATATACATTTCACGTGATGTAGTCTTTGATTAATCCCTTTTTCCTTTCACAAAGCTTCTGCCGATTGGCCATAATCCTATATCTCCCTCGATTTTGCTTCCTTCATTGCATCCTAATCACTCTTTTCATTCAAAGGCTTGTTGCAACATGATTCATTCTCAGGTTTATAGGAACAAGGTACATCCAGTGGCACTGTGGAGAATTGGAGAAGGAGAAATTTAAAAAAAATTGGTCGCTGGAGTTGAGGTGGAGTTTTCTAAGTGTTCTGAGCTCTTTAGTGTTTTCTGCTGTTGTCTATGCTTTCTTTTGGCTGTGGTCAGCTCTTTAGTAAATTCTCTCATTCAAGAGTTTTTGAGGTGTTGTCATTGTATTCATCAAGGGGGAGATTGTGAGACCATGTGATGGTCATGCATGCTATTGATGATGAATAGTTGATATTTGGTTTTATTAGAATTTGTTTTTATAAAAGTTCTGGTTGATACGCTTTTGTGCTTGAGTTTTTAGGCTGGCAAAATGTAACATCCTGATTTTCAGCGCCTTTTTGAAGTTTTAAAATAAAATCAACCATTTGAATTTTTCTGGGATTAACTAAAGCTTAATTGGAATTTTTTATTAATTAAAAGGATTTAATATGATTAAATTAAACATTAACATTTACCAAAAATATTTTATTTGGGTTCCTTGTGTCTTAAGGAATTTTTCTGTATTTCTTTGGATTTTTCAGAGTTTATTTGAGCTCAATTTAAAATTCAAAAAAAAAGAAAAAATTCCCGATTGAGTCACCCATCACCATGGGCTAAGCACGCTTAACCATAGAGTTATAAATCAACCACCAATTCTCCAACTTTTCTTTCTTAGATAACTTTCAATCCTTCCATATTTTTAATCCTACCACCCGAGACACTGTTCATCTTCCCCAAAGAAGCCATCATCAGAGCCAGGCACGAACTCTTCTCTCTCTTGGCTTCCATGGCAACTTCTAATCCAGACCTTATCTCAATGTCTTCCCAAAAGGAAAGTTGTGCCAAATCACGCAAGAAATCCATCCCAACTGGCCTCTTTGCGTTTCGTTCATCCGGTTGCCTTTTATCCCTTATCTTCCAAAACAGACTCTAAACCGAAATCCGCGAATTGGAGTTAGTTTCTATCTCTTCCAAGCTTATAAATATGACCCCTTGACCCCTCTAAACCTGTCCTAAGCCATGCCAAGTCCCCTCAAAGCCCAGAACGCCGTCGGCACCGAGGCCGTCCGGTCTCGAAATTCCTCATTGCCTTCTGAGCTATCCGGTGAGATTTTTCGTGATTCTTTCACGTCACATCGTGTTCCCATGTATCATCTACCTTCTTACCAAATTAATTTGGTTTTGGTGCAGCCAATCTCCTGAAATCGAGTTTTCCCCAATCTAGGTCAAGAGCGCTTCTCGATGCCGATTCGTCGCCTCCGGTAAGCTTTAGCCCATGCCATAATTTTTGTCAGACTTGCCTCTCGACGTTCTACGTCGTGCTCCCTTCCTTTTTCTCGAAAAGCCTCCACAAATTTTCGCCTCCGACATCTCGCCATGGCCACCAATGGCATCTTGTGTCCCCATCTATCTAGTGGTGTTTTCCCCAATCCATTCACGTCATATCGTGCCAAGCCATCTCAGGTAGCTACCCTCGAAGTGGTTTTAGATTTCGTTCATCGAGCACCAAGATATTAAATTTTCCTTTTTTTTCCCTACCGACGTCGTTGAAACATCATTTGCGTCGTCTTCGGTGGGTTTTCGGCCAAGCCGACAATTTTCTTAGCTTCGCCATGCCGCGTTCTAGCCCATGCTCACCCTACTTCTCCATGTTCTATATCCGGGTTTTATTCCTCTCTCCTATCCATGCCGATGTAGCCGCCCGTGCCGTCACCGTTCTCCGCTTGGCGTGTCATCGCTTCCTATGTGTGCCTTGGGTCCCTAGCAACCCATTTTGCTCATTAGATTTACCTCCCATGCCTCCTCTCGCCGGTGCTAGCCTTCTCTCCAAAAGTGCTGCTCTCGGATGAACAATAACTTTGTTATTTTCCAACATTTTCTCCCCTGTCAAACTTTAGATCGCTCGTTCTCCTTCGTCCTAGCACCGATTGACCCGATTATTTTTCCTAAATTCATCTAAAATTGAGCTTTATCTTTTGGTTCTAGTTTGGGAGTTTTTAGAGTTCATTTGAATTTTATTTGAATTTGTTTTTGTGCTTCGTTTCATTTTATCTCGTTAGATCACGCCTTCAAAGGAGCTGAAGCAAGATTTGAAGATCAAGAATTCTTAACTGAGCAAGGCCAAGACAAGTCGTGTCCTTTGATCATGTTGAACCCAATTTTCAAATATATTATTTATTATTATTTTTAAATCATCATGCATTGCTATTTTATTATAGAACCTTTGTACCTGGTAACTATTGTCAAATTTGGTTATTCCTCCTTGTTAATTTGAATATCATAATCCCATTGTCACCATAGGATGGGTAATTATTTAGTGATGCCATATTAGTCATCACATGGGTTGTGCGTTTAGAATTGCTTAGCCATGCTTATGGTACGTTGGGTCTATCATAACATTTGTTAATTAATTTTGACTTAATGATATACTGGAACGTGGTGGTCAGCCACAACTATAAAATTTGATTGCCATGACATGGGTAGTGTCATTGATACTGGTTATACAAAATTGGTTTTCACTCGGGCGAATGATCGTGCAGTAAAGGGGGGTGCAGGTTGCACATGGGATGTGGATGCTTCGCTTGGGTAAATCTAAGGACTTAACTTTGTGCACCATCGATATGAGCTTTACCACGCAAACCACATGTCTAGTATGGGATAGACCTGGCATAATAATTTGTAAAGTCTCAACTTTGGTTTCGCTACTGATGTTGTTGTGGCGCAAGGGGGGCAATTATCGATTAGGTGGTCAGCCTACTCGACGGCAAAACCTTAGCGAGCGGGATCAGGTTGAGATGGAGCATTGTAAAAGCCTTGTTGTGATTTTGGAGCATTGTAAAAGCCTTGTTGTGATTTTGGAGCATTGTAAAAGCCTTGTTGTGATTTTCTTTAACGTGAAGATTATCACATCGTGTGGGTACAGTTGTGCAACCTCTGCAGAGTGTAAAACTATTCGAATAGCCGTGTCCTCGATCATGGATAATGCTCAGTGATTTCACACGAGGGGTAGAGTTTTCATAAAAAAACCTGGTTGGGTTAAGTTGGGAAGTGAATGGTTAATTCACTGATGGTTCATTATGTGAATCTTGGTCATGGGTGATTCATTGGAGTGAATGGTCAGTTTACTTGGAGTTTGTCTCAATTCCTTTGTTTACTTAACTATTATCATTTCTAAAGTTTGCTTTTCAATTTATTTATTGTATTTACTTTAAATTGTTGCTTTCTTCAAAATTAACCTTTCAGCCATCCATTGGTAAGCATTGCATACTATATTGCATTCTTTGTTACAAATGACTTGCTGAGTACTCTATGTACTCACAGCTTCATCCATATTTGCTCAGTTGAGGAAGAAGGACTAGATCAGCAGGAGCTACTAGAATGAGGATACTTCGACGACTTCACGGATTAGGACTTCGCTCCCCAGTCGATTGCCTGTGAACATGTCGAATGGCTACCATGCTTAATTCTGTTTTTCCGCTGGTAGTTTCTTTAAGCCTTTTAGGCTATTAATTGTAAGTTTGGCCATAAGGTCGCACTTTGATAATTATTAATAATAGTTGAGTCTTTTCTTAGTGAATCGTGATATGTTCAATATTTCATCTTTGTTTATACTGTGTGCACTAGCGTAATCCTGGACTAGTGGAAAATACATAGGAGAGTCTGGATTTGCATATTCGGGTCTCTACACAAAACGATCACATTTGGTAGTAAGTGGTCCGAACGGCTTTGTCCGATTAGCAAACTTTGACCACGTCTGGCTTTAACCATGTTGACTACGACCATGTCCGATTTCTACCACGTCAAGTTTTGACCATGGCAATATGACCATGGTATTTTGACCTCATCATTTTTCGATTACAACATTTCAACCATGGAACATTGTCTATAGCAGAATGACCATACCTGGTCGAGAATGGTCATAGCTACAGTACTTTTCAATGGTTGTAGCTACAATGTCCGGTCAATACTTGTGAACTTTACTGGTCATACTAAATAGTAATAGATTTTACTTGTTAGTAGTCAAAGACTTTACTGGTCAGTGGTCTTAGACTTTGTGATTGGCAGTCATAGACTTTGCAGTCGGAAGTTGAAGCCTTTGTGCTGGATTGTTATAGGCTTCATGATCTGTACTCGTAGACTTCATGGTCAGTACGAGTGCTTTAATTCTTGCTATCTTCGAGTGCTTCGAGTACTCGTGTTAGGCCAGCGATTGAAATGGCTGGTGGTGATCGAGGTGCAGTACTCGAAGGATTCAATACTCAGAACGATTCAGTACTTAATAGTCGTGGTTTCCATGATCGTGGTCATAGATCGGCTGTCAAAGTGGTTGGAGATCGGTAGTCGTGGACTTCACGATCTGGTGCTTTAGTCGTAACAATTGGTACTCGGTAGTCAGTACTTAGTGGCTCTGTAGTTGGTAGTGGTACGGATGTTTTTCCATGTGTTTTGAGCGAAACGATGGTAATTCCTGAATACTTGTTGCTTTCGAGCACTCGTTGTAATACCAGTCATAATGAGTTATCTTAAGCGGATTTCTGGATAATGATGGAATGTGTGGTCGTGGACGGCCTGTGTGATGCTGATGGATAGTTAACGATGTAGTTTGAGTATGTGTGCTGACGACGGTCAAGTTGTGAAGAACTTGTGCTGGTGGAAAACGTTTCTTTGGTCTTTGCATGTACAGGTGGGCGTGGAGACGATCATAGTCGATGATGAGGAGAACCAGAATTAGGATGGGAAGTCTGAGATCTAGGCGATTGCGAATGTCACGCGAGGTGGTCGGGCTCACGCTAGAGCACGTGAAGATCAAAGGTGGTGATTCGTGATGAAGCTACGGGCGATGCGGTCTAGGAGGCTTTGACACAAGCGATGATGGTGCGTGATGAAGACATAGAAGGTGCTATTCTGGAGGTTTTGTTATGTGTTTGGTTAGCAGTTGTGGATAGAGTCCATAATTGAGAAGACTAGAAGAGTTTCAGATATAGTCTGTAACGTGGAAGAGATAGAGATTTGAATAAAAACCTCTGTTAGAAAGGGTTTCAGATCCCTTAATTTGAGGAAGAGATAAAGTTTTGTGTTCGTATTTGAGGTGGACATGATTTGGACATTAGCCTATAAAAGTTAGGAAGGGTAAGAGCTAATGTGTGACTTTTGAGAAAGTTTTTAGTGTAGTTTTGGTAGACTTTCATTAAAAGAATTTTAGGGGTGCTTGTGAGGATACTTTGTAATTCCACAGAGATCCTGCAATAAAGATAAGTTTTGAATCAATCCGATTCTTGTTTTGCTTGTAGATTGGTTGTGATTGTAGGTGCTGTGGATTTTACAATGTTTAAAGCGACCAGACGAGCAGTTATACAGAGCGATCGGGTACGCGGTTGTACGTTGAGCGATTGATCAGGTGGTTCGATTTCGAATGGTTGAAATCTTTTTTGACTATTAAAAGAGTCAAAAAATGATGATAATCATCCACCCTACTCTAATCGTTGTCATCGATCCTACTGAGCCAAATAATCAATCCTGCTAATGCAGTAACCCACAACAGACCTTACACCACGAAACAAACAATTTCGGATGCTAACTCGTGCCTAGATTTGTTAGAGAGAAAAAATCAAACACGCTGATGGCTCAGTGGCAACATCGTAAAAAAACCATCCAATCAGGAAAGGAAAGCGAACCCCTCTTCTCTCCCTATCCAACGCCTTCTTCACTTCCCATCTCTCTCTCTCTCTCTCGTCTCGCCTCGTACAATCCCTAGCCCTCCCTCACCCCAAACCCTACCTCTGGAGCTCCGATTCGCCGCGTCGACTCTCCATTTCGACGCTCCCCCCGCTCTCGGCGCCCCGATTCACCCCCGTCCGGGCGAGGGCTAATGGAACCCGCGGCGCCGAAGGAGGCGCCACCTCCGCCACCCCAGTCACAGTCCGCGGCCGAGGAGGACGGGATGCTCTCCGTGACGGCGGCGATGGCGAGGGATGCCGCCGTGCTATTCCAGAGCCGCCGGTACGCTGAGTGCGCCGAAGTGCTCGCGCAGCTCCTGCTCAAGAAGGATGGCGACCCCAAGGTGGGCGATTCTAGCTCTGCTTTCCTATGTGTTGAGATGTCAAGAGGCTTAAGAATTTCTGGGATAAATAAATCTTGAAGCTGTATATGTAGCGAACCCGTGCGCTTGGCTAGGTTGGCAGTGGCGTGCATGGTCGGGGAGGTTTCAATCTTGCTTGCTAGATGTGTCTGTTGCTGGAGATGTGGTTATATGCTTGCTCAGCGACTGTTGCATGAGAATTGCGTGGTGTGCATGTTTGAGTTGTGCGCGTGGCTCGTCTCTGGGGGTGGGTGGCGTGAGCCTGCATATGTGTGTAGGTGCGTGGTGCATCTTGGGTGTGTGATTGCTTGTTGCGCGTATGAATAGATGTGTGCATCTGTCACATGTATATACATTGTCGTCGTGTATGCGGCTTGCGTGCCTGGAGTGTGTCTTAATGTGTTGGGGTTGGGGGTGCCCATTTGTATTTTGTGAGTGGGGCATTGTTTCAATGTGGATGTGTGCAGTGGTATGTTGGTGCATGTCAATGCCAGCGGGGCATGCGATTGGGCCTGGGTGTGCTTGTCCTCGTGCATGATTTGAATTAGTAATTTTGTACATTTCTTGAAGCATAAGCCAGGGCCTGTTTTAAGCTGGTTGTGTTAGTTTTTAAATTTGAGAATAATTTGCCTACAAATGGAAAGGAAAATTGGTTTAGAGAAAGGAAAATTGGTTTAGTTTGGAATGATAGGTGAAACAATTACCCAATTCCATGTATAGCACAGAATATGTACTTCCGTACTTTCTACAATGCTCTGCTTGAGTCTGTAGAAATGAAGTTTAATCATACTTTCTTTTGTTGCATCTGATATCGCAATTTTCAATTTTCAGGTCCTTCACAATATGGCTATCACAGAATCTTTCTTGAATGGTTGTCTTGATCCGAAGAAGTTGCTTGAAATTCTAGGCAATGTTAAGGTTAGTGAATCTTCGTTGCTCACTGTTTGGTCATTTGATTACCTTTCAATTATGTAAGTAGAGAAATCTATGGCTAAGCTTGAATTGACAACTACAGTTGAAACCCGTTAGTGGCTCTGATACCCGTGACTGTGCAAACAAACTTTTACTTTTGCCATGTCCAAACTCAGTTATGAATAGAAATCAGCAACCTTGCGGTAAGTGATAAAATGTTAATGTTTAGCTCTTTATTGTAGTCCTAACCTATAGTTAGTTCCAACATATATTCCTTACTTCTCAAAAGGACAGTCTGGATCCTTTACCATATTTTTCTTCATCCATTCATTTCTGGACCTTCCAAATGGCCAAGCTTTCTGTGTCAGTTTCATAGTTTTGTCGTATTCTAAATACATATGTTCTTTTGTTCTTGTGGGTAAATGAAGATAGTATCATATGCATGAAAAATTATTTTGTTTGTGGCTAGTGACAAATTCTTTTGTGTATGGACGGTGACTTTATTATTTACATTTCATTTTATTCTTCATGTGTGTATTTTTATCTTCAACTGCAGGTGTGAGGTGCATAGGTATAGGAAACAAGGGTTTTGCATATGATTCACGCCACATTGTTAAGAATAGTACTAGTATTTGATTGCTTAGCTAGTTAGCTTGAAACTAATCAAATTATGAAAAGCTTGGTGTTGAATATAAGCAATTGTTTGAAAATTATATGTAGGCATTGAAATAATCATTTGAATTCATAGGAGCATATTGATAGAACTGGAGGTGAGCTTGTATGATCTTAGGGATGCCTTTGCTATATTGTATGTATGGTAGTTCTATTCATGCAAGCTTGTGTTGCATAAATCTGGACCAAACAACGTTTTTTGTATTCTGAGCTATAAATGATTTATGGTTTGAAGTTTTGGTTTACTGCAAACAAAAACTCGGATTCCTACCGCTGATTGATTGATGACTTCAATTTTTTGTGCACACAAGTTACTTCTAAATTTTACATCTTGCTTTTATGATCTGTAGTGCAACCCACTGTTTTAAGGTGGTGGTGAGTCTGCCTCTTATCAAGGTGGTGGTTAGTCTGCTGCAACAATACATGCATAGTGGTATATTTTCACAGTTAATTGGGCCTTGAAATGCAAGAGTGGCTTTTATTGCAGCCCAAAAAAAAAATCCATGTCCTTTTGTCTGCCTTCCTTTCATCCTTTCAAAGTTCTAACCTGTAGTACCCCGATACATCGCCCAACTTCCGTTCCTATATGCGATACATATCCGATACGGGATACGCCGGCGATATGTCGCGATACGGTATTGGCAGGTATCGAAACAATTACAATTTAAAAATAAACAAAAAAATCCGATACTTCCCTCGATACTTCCGGATACACCCACGTACATGGTGAGGGAGCTTTGGCAGCCGGGGAGAAGGGGGGTTGGCAGCGGCCTGGAAGAAGAGGGATGGAGGCGGCGGCCTGGAAGAAGAGGGACGGAGGCGGCGGCCTGGAAGAATGGGAGGGGCCGGCCGCAGCGGAGGAGAAGGGGGTGCGGCCGCGGTGGGGGAGAAGGGGAGGGGACCGGTGGCGGCAGGGGAGAAGGGAAGGGGGCGGTGGCAGCCGGGGAGAAGGGGGCCGGGGGCGGGCGGCGACCTGGAAGAAGGGAGTGGTGGTGGGCGAGAAGGGGGGACGGGGCCGCCGGGGGGTGTGGGGGGAGGAGAAGGCGAGCATGCAAGGAGGAGAAATCAGGAAGAGGATGGCGCAGGGAGGAGTCAGGAAGGCGATGGCGCTAGGTATTTAGCTAGCGTCAATACTGAACTGGGCCAGTTAAGAAGCTTTCTTCTCTTCCTTTTTTTCTCCTTTTTCTTTTTCTTTTTCTTTCCGTATCGCCGTACCCGTATCGTGTATTGGGGTAACTTAGGTTCTAACTAGTAGTGACTGAACTCCTAGTAACATGTCTTCATATGAAACAATATATGATATATTTGGAACTCAATTGTTGAGTTTTCTGCTTTTTTATCATTCACATTGCACATAAATATCTATATTTTTCAATTGTTAAACTGTTTACAAACCACATGCATACCGCTACAACATGTTGTGGCTGCTTGCTAACCGCTTACAGCTATTTAGTGCATTGGTGCAACCTAATGTTTTGACATATTATGGGAGGTGCTTCTATGCTTATGTTTGGTTGTTAATGACTGCTAGTGTCTTGTAGCGTTTGTTGATGCCTTTTTTGATTTGCTATGCCATTTTGTATTTTGTTATGTTACTGTGCTTGGTCTCCAAAAGTTCACAATTATTTGGGGAAATTCTAATGTTCTACCAATACATGGATTCAGAAAAGAAGTGAAGAACTTGCCTGTGCATCTAGGGAACAAGCTGATTCTGCCAATGGGGTAGGAAACAATGCCTCAGGATCAAGAGGCAGTGGCATTGTACCGTCAATTTCCGCTGCAGATAATGTAACAACCTATGGGGATGAGTTTGATACAACCATAATAACATTCAACACTGTATGTTCTCTTGTTCTGTGAAACTAATTATTTGATTATTAGGTGTTTGTGGTCTGTGGTTTGCATTAATGAAAGTATTGTTTTGGCCAATGTAAGCATTGAACATACTCCTTGATTTGAGCTTCAGCTGAAGACATGCTGGCGGATTTGTTTATGGACTTGATGAATTTGCAGGCTGTTATCCGTTATCATCTTCATGATTATGAATCTGCACTGTCTGTTTTGGAGCCATTGTATCGAAATATTGAACCAATTGATGAGGTATTATTAGCTATTGCTTTGCTTAAGGAAAAAGTTGTTTACACTCTAATTATTCTGTACTACTGCAGACAACTGCACTTCATGTATGCTTTCTGTTATTGGATATTACATTAGCTTTGCAAGATGCATCAAAAGCTGCGGTAAGTTTACTTTCTTTTTGTTGGAATCTGGTGCTGGTTGTTAGGAAAGTGCAAGAGTGGTTGAACTGTTTGTTGATTGATTCAGGAGTAAGCAATACAATGCATATATATAGGCAAGGATGTCTAGGGTTTGGCTAATAGAAGTATGGGCCAACCCTGAGGGATCCTGGGCTATACTTAGAAGCTAATCAACCACAGTAAACACATATGGGCCTAAAGCCAAGAGCCCAATATAGTATGTCTAACACCCCCCCGCAGTCGAAGCGTCCACACCCCGGACGTTGAGACTGGACCGAAACTCATTGAAGATCGAAGACGGAAGACCCTTGGTGAAGATGTCGGCATATTGGGAAGAGGTAGGAACATGCAGGACGCGAAAATCACCAAGGGCCACTTTCTCCCGAACGAAGTGAAGGTCAATCTCAATGTGCTTGGTGCGCTGATGCTGGACGGGGTTGGAGGACATATAGACTGAACTGATGTTGTCGCAGTACACCAGGGTAGTCTGCTGAGGTGGAGTGTGCAGCTCCAACAGAAGTTGACGTAACCAGGAGGCCTCGGCAACGGCATTGGCCACACCGCGGTACTCAGCCTCTGCGCTGGAACGGGACACTGTGTTCTGACGCTTGGAGGACCAGGAGACCAGGTTATCTCCAAGGAACACGGCATAACCCGAGGTGGACTTGCGCGTGTCCGGACAACCGGCCCAGTCAGCATCAGAGTAAACCACGAGAGCAGACTGTGAAGAAGGCCGAAGAAAGAGCCCCAAGTGAAGAGTGCCACGAATGTACCGAAGAATCCGCTTGAGGGCAGCAAGATGGGGCTCGCGAGGATCATGCATATGGAGGCACACCTGTTGAACTGCGTAGGCGATGTCCGGCCTGGTGAAGGTGAGGTACTGTAGGGCCCCGGCTAAACTGCGAAAATCGCTGGGATCGCTGACAGGAATACCATCTGCGGCTGACACCTTGGGATTGGTGTCGACAGGGGTGGTGCATGGTTTGCAATCTGCCATGCCTGCGCGCTCCAGGATGTCCAGCATATACTGACGCTGTGAGAGGAGAAGACCACCGCGACACTTCTGCACATGAATCCCCAAAAAGTGATGAAGCTCACCGAGATCCTTCATAGAGAACTCATGCTGCAAAGCAGTGATGATGCGCCGGAGAAGACCAGGGGAGGAGGCGGTGAGGACGATGTCATCAACATAGAGGAGCAGGTAGACAGTCTCAGAGCCGCGGTGGTAGACAAACAGTGATGTGTCAGTCTTAGCCTCAAGAAACCCAAGGGAGAGCAGATAGGAGGCAAACCGGCTGTACCATGCACGAGGGGCCTGCTTGAGACCATAGAGTGATTTGTTCAGCCGGCAGACAAACTCCGGATGAGTGGAATCCTCGAATCCGGATGGCTGTGAGCAATAGACTGTCTCGGACAAAATCCCGTGAAGAAAGGCGTTCTTCACATCTAGCTGATGAATCGGCCACTGTCTGGAAAGAGCAAGAGCCAGCACTGTCCGCACTGTTGCTGGCTTCACAACTGGACTAAAGGTCTCGGCGTAATCAATTCCCGGGCGCTGTGTGAAGCCACGCACGACCCAGCGAGCTTTGTACCGCTCGAGAGAACCATCAGCGTGGAGTTTGTGCTTGAAGATCCATTTGCCAGAAACGACATTCGCCTTGGCAGGGCGTGGAACCAAGTCCCAGGTATGGTTCTGCAAGAGAGCAGTGTGCTCGTCCTCCATAGCTGCCCGCCAATTGGGGTCGGCAAGGGCGGTGCGGTACGTCCGAGGCACAGGCGACAGTGGCGCGGCGTGGTAGAGAGCAGGAAACCGAAAGCCGGACTTGGCGCGCGTCGTCATTGGGTGCTGGTTCCGCACGGGAGACACTGGCACGACACCTGGGGAAGGCGGCGTCGAGGAGGCTGGTGCGCCCGAGGAGGAAGGTGCCGGTGGAGCGCGTCGGGTGTAGACGTGGCGAAACCGGCGGTTAGCGTGATCCCGTGGCGAGGGAGGAGGGTCGGTGGTCGCACGGAGCTGTGCAGGCGCCGGAGGTGGAAGTGCCCCGCGCGACGCATTGACCTCCATTGTCATGCGTGGCAGGGCCGGTGGGGCAGTATCCTCGACGGTGTCCGGGGCCGCGCGTGGCACGGGCGCGGAGACGTCAGCACGCACGGGACCCATGCGCACGGGAGGACCTGCAGGCAAAGGGGTGGGCGACGGGCCTATAGGCACCGGCACCGGATTAGTGTAGTCATCCAGAAAAGCAAAATCAGCCGTGGAAGGAGTGGAAGGAAGAGTGGCAAAGGGAAACGACGTTTCATCAAAGATGACATGGCGAGAGAGGTAGACCCGATTGGAGACCATGTCAAGACATCGATATCCCTTATGATGGGTGGAGTATCCGAGGAAGGTACACAAGGCGGAACGAGGAGCGAGTTTGTGGACGGCTGTGGCAGTAAGATTTGGGTAGCATTTGCACCCAAAGACGCGAAGATGCTCATAAGATGGTGGAGAGCCAAAAAGAGCTTGATGTGGGGTGGAGAATTGAAGCGTCTTGGTGGGGAGGATGTTGAGGAGATAAGTGGCGGTGGCCAAGGCCTCAACCCAATAGGATGGCGGCATGGACGCCTGAAACAACAGCGAGCGAATGACATTGTTAGTAGAACGAATGATGCGCTCAGCTTTACCATTCTGTTGGGAGGTGTAGGGACAGGACATGCGTAGGTGGGCACCATGAGTGAGGAAGAACGTGCGGGCGCTGGAGTTGTCAAACTCGCGGCCATTGTCGCACTGAACTGCCTTAATACTGGTGCCGAACTGAGTGGACACAAAAGAGAAGAAGTTAGCAAGTGTCATGAATGTGTCAGATTTGAGACGAAGGGGGAACGTCCAAAGATGATGCGAACAATCATCAAGAATGACCAAATAATACTTGTAACCCGAAACACTTTCAACAGGAGATGTCCAAAGGTCACAGTGTATTAGATCAAAGTTGCGAGAAGCACGAGATGCTGACATAGGGAAAGGGAGGCGAACATGGCGACCCAGTTGGCAAGCATGACACATAGAAGGACCTATGTTTTTATTACATGAAGGAAGAACTGCAGAGCCTGCTAACTTAGACAAAACTTCATGACCGGGGTGACCAAGCCGGCGATGCCAAAGAGGAGCGGAGGACTCGGCGAGGAGGGACTTGGCGACTGGAAGGTGCAGAGGGTAGAGCGGTCCGGAGCTATCGCACCTGATGATCACGTTCCGAGACCGAAGATCCTTCACAGAACAACCAGTGGGGTCAAACTCAACAGAGCAGTCATTGTCAGATGTAAACTGACGAACAGAAATGAGATTCTTAATCAGTTTAGGGGAGACAAGGACGTTATTGAGGCGAAGAGAGCCATGAAGGTTGGCTGTCCCAGTAGTTGTGACGGGAAGGAGGGAGCCATTACCGACAACAATAGAGGAAGGAACGGGGTACCGAGAGGAGGATTGAGAGAGGATACCAGGGTCGGAGGCCATGTGAGAGGTAGCCCCGGAGTCGAAGTACCACTCGGGCTGGTGAGGAGGATGCAGAGTCATGGTGGAGAAAGCGCCGCTAAGGCTGTTCTGATCCCACGCAGGCAGGCCACTAGGAGCAGCAAAGAGACCGTGAGTCTGCCCAGCGGGAACGCTGTTGAAACCCGTCAGTCCTGCAGGTTGTCCGTGGAAGCCTGCAGGCTGGCCGTGGAGGCTTGCCGGCTGCCCGAGAAGACCTGTGAATTGGCCGTGAGCATCGGGAAGAGTCCACGGATTCTGGGCCTGGGCGGCAGCAAGCAAGGCTTGGGGCTGCGGCGACGCCCGAGGAAGAGAGGATCCAGTGAAGCGCCCTTGCGGCAGAGGAGCGAGGGGTGGCCGGGGACCGGGCCACATCTGGATGGTCCCGGTCCACGGGTTGTAGAAGCTGGGCCAGCCGCCCCCTGCCCCGGAGCCCTGGGAGGAAGAGGAGCTCTGGCTGGCTTGGCCGGAGCGCTTGCCGCGCCGTCCGCGGGAGTGGGAGGAGCCACCGCTACCTCCGCCCCCAGCTTTGTTTCCCCCGCTGGTACCACCGCCGGAGCTGCTGTGCGTTGAGGAAGATGGGGCGCGGTTGGCGGGTGGCGCAGGGTGTTGGCCGCCGGAAGTGAGCAGGGCGGTGGCGGGAGAGGACTTGCGATTGGCCAAGTTGAGTTCCTCCAAGAGCAGGTCCGCACGCGCCTCAAGAAAGGAAGGGAACGGCCGGCTCCGTTGAAGATGAAGGCCAATGGCTGAGAACTTTTCGTTGAGGCCACGGATGATGTTGAGGACGAGAGTACGATCGGCGACCACCTCCCCGAGATCAGCAAGAGCGTCTGCCATAGACTTGAAGCGGCGGCAGTAGTCGGCGATGGAGAGCTCCCCTTGGACGAAGTTCCTGAACTCGGCGTCGAGGTAGAGGGCGCGTGACTCCCTGTTGCCGAGGAACTGAGTTTCGACGGCAAGCCAGGTAGTGCGCGCGGTGGCTCGGCGTTCCAGGACAATCTCGACGAGGTCGGTGGAGAGAGTGCCGAGGAGCCAGGACTTGACGACACAGTCCATGCGGAGCCAGTCGGGGAGGGTTGGATGGTGATCGTCGGCGAGCACGTGGTCCTCGAGGGAGAACTTCCCGAGGGCGAGGAGGAAGAGCTCGCGCCATCGGGAGTAATGGCCGGAGTTGAGCTCGAGGACCAGAGGAACCAAGGAGCGGATGTTTTGAACACCGACCGCCTGGGCATGGATGTTGGCGATGGCGGCGGCTTCGTGGAGAAGAAGAGCATCATGGAGAGGAAGAGGTGTTTCGTCCTCGAACTCTGCATCGGCGGCGTCTCCAGTGGTGGCAGCGCGCTCGCGAGCGGCGCGCGCTAGGGCAGCGCGCTCGCGTTCAGCGGCGAGCTCGACGTCGGCAGCATCTCCAGTGGCGGCTGCGCGCTCGCGAGCGGCGCGCGCAAGGGCAGCGCGCTCGCGTTCGGCGGCCGCAGCACGCGCGTGAGCGGCGGCGGCAGCCTCGCGCTCAGCCTCCTCGGCCCGCGCAAGAGCGGCGGCCCGAGATTTTGCGGCGGCGGCGAGGCGCGCCATCTCCTCTGTCCTGGCGGCGGCTTCTTCAGCCCTGGCGATTGCTTCTGCGGAGAGGGAGTCGGCGGCAGGGAAGAGGTGAGCCGGCGGCGGTAGTTCACCCGACATGGCACCGGGAAAACAGAGGAGACGGGAAAACAGAGGATTTAGGGTTTGCAGCGGAAAGAGCAAAACTGCTCTGATACCATGTTGGAATCTGGTGCTGGTTGTTAGGAAAGTGCAAGAGTGGTTGAACTGTTTGTTGATTGATTCAGGAGTAAGCAATACAATGCATATATATAGGCAAGGATGTCTAGGGTTTGGCTAATAGAAGTATGGGCCAACCCTGAGGGATCCTGGGCTATACTTAGAAGCTAATCAACCACAGTAAACACATATGGGCCTAAAGCCAAGAGCCCAATATAGTATGTCTAACACTTTTATCTAAAAAAGTTATTTTCTTCCCCTCGGTGTAGCTCACAGTTGACATCTACAGCTTGCTCTATTGAAACTAGTAACTTGTTTGCAAACATTCTGTTGTGGGCTTATGGGTATTTTTGTCAGCTTCTGAAAATTCATCATATGCACTATATTCACTGTTTTACACAGCAAACTGACATAAGAGTAGAATACTACTTCTATGTGATATGTTCAGTTTTGTGTACTTTGTCCCCATATGCTTCATGATGTCATTTATATCCTTACATAACATGCATTTTTTAGTATATGCAAATTTGTGCTGACACTGCTAATACCTTAATATGGCATAATTGCTGATAAGTGTGTCGGGATCTCACCTGAAGAACAACGTTACTTACGTCGCCGGTGAGTCCACGGCCAACTCAACTCACGCTAGACACAGGGGTTTTGGTGCTGTCAAACTTGGCAGCTTTTCCAGACTCTATTGCTTTGTTTAAATAGACCATTACAAGGAAAGCAAACATGATATCAATCAGGCAGATATATGCCCAATTATCAGAGATCATATACCTAAGTTAACAAATAACCAAAACAGGTAAATCTAACATTGCAATCAAGGATTATACTAACAATCTCCTCCTAAGCCTTGTTGTGCTCACTATTTACATCGAACAAGCCGATCTTCGCGCGAAGTTCATGAAATTTGGCTCTGCCGAGAGGCTTTGTCAGAATGTCACCTAGTTGTTCTTCACTTCTGACGAAATCCACATCGATCAGGCCTTTATCTGCGGACTCCCGGACTAAGTGATACTTCACTTCAATGTGCTTACTCTGTCCATGGAGTACCGGGTTTTTGATCAAAGCGATGGCGGACTTGTTATCCACCTTCAGCATTGGTACGCTCGGAGTAGCCCCCTGCACTTCAGTTAGTACTCGAGCGAGCCACAATGCTTGACAAGCAGCATTTGCAGCTGCTATATACTCTGCCTCACAGCTGGACTGAGCCACAACCTTTTGCTTCATGGATTGCCAGGTAATTGGGCTGCTGGCTAAAAAGAAAATCACCCCAGTTGTGCTTTTCCTAGCATCAACATCACCAGCGAAATCAGCATCACTGAACCCTGTCAGCTGCGCCTGATCTTCCTCCTTTCTTCCAAACCAAAGTCCCCAATTTCTGGTTCCCGCCACATAGCGAAGAATTCGCTTTACTGCTGCAAGATGGTCCTCCCGTGGCTCCTCCAAGAAACGGCTCACATACCCAACAGCGAATGCAAGATCAGGGCGGGTGTTAACAAGGTACCTTAGACTCCCGATTATGCTCCTGTAGGCAGTGGCATCCACCAGCGGCTCAGTGCTTTGCTTGCTCAGCTTTAGCCGCGTCTCCATGGGTACTTGACTGGGATTACACCCAGTCATACCACTTCTCTCCAGGAGCTTAACGGCGTAGGCTCCCTGGCTGAGCGAAATTCCTCTCGTGCTCTGCTTCACTTCAATGCCGAGGTAGTAGTGAAGCAGGCCGAGGTCACTCATTTTGAATGCGGCCGCCATCTCCTTCTTGAACAGCCCGATGTCGTCACAGCTAGCGCCGGTGATCACCAAATCATCGACGTACACCCCGACTACTAGCTGTGCATCACCAGTCCGCCGGACATACATGGCATGCTCCGATGGACTCCTCTTGAAACCGAGCAACACCAGCGTGTCGTCCAGTTTTGCGTTCCAGGCCCGTGGTGCTTGGTGTAGTCCGTACAACGCCTTCTGCAGCTTAAGCACCTTGTGCTCTTTCCCAACGATGACGAATCCCGCCGGCTGCTCTACGTATACCTCCTCTTGTAGGTCGCCGTTTAGAAACGCCGATTTGACGTCCATGTGGTGCACCTCCCACCCCTCGTGCGCCGCAAGGGCAATGAGCAGACGCACCGAGTCCAGTCGCGCCATCGGCGCGAACACTTCATCGTAGTCGATGCCATGCCGCTGTGCGTATCCCTTCACCACGAGGCGTGCTTTGTGCTTGACCACTGCCCCATGCTCATTCCTCTTGACTTTGAATATCCACTTCAACCCGATCGCCCGGCGGCCGGGTGGGAGGTCGGCCAGGGACCAAGTCTTGTTGTCTTCAATGGACTCCATCTCCTCCACCATTGCCTTCCTCCAGCTCGGGCTATGTTCTGCTTCAACAAATGACCTGGGTTCGTCGGAGCTTACTGCATGCAGCTCCTCCGCAACCAATACCCGTGGTGCGAACCCAAGCGGTGATGCCGGCCCGATGATGTTGTCGACCTTGCGGAATCGAAGTGGGACTTCCTCGTCGTAGTCGGCATCCAAATTGTCGTCATTCTCGCTTGGCGGAGAGGCAAACTCCACTGCCTGTGTCTCCCCTGATCCTCCCGGCGTCGCACCTCCAGCAGCCTGTGGCGATGGTGGTGGTGTTAGCTCTCCTGGCGCCGCAGCTCCAGGTGTCTCGACGGCGTCTTCGGCCACCGGAGATGCCTGGTTCACAATGGAGTATTCCACCGTGAAGACGTCGTCGTTCCCGCCAGATGCGCCGCTGTCGCCGCCCGTGCCCCAGTCCCACTGGACTTGTTCGTCGAACACCACGTCCCGCGTGATATGAACGCTCTTCGTGACGGGGTTGTAAGCGCGATATGCTTTAGTTCCGCGTTCATAGCCGATGAAGATCATCTTGCGGCCTCTGTCTTCTAGCTTCTTGAGGTGAGGGGTTGTGTTTCGGACGTAGACGATGCAGTCGAATGTCTTGAGGTGGTGTATGGCTGGCTTCTTCCCGTGCCAAGCCTCGAACGGAGTCATCCCGTCCACGCTCTTTGTCGGGCATCTGTTCAGCACATACACCGCCGTACTCACCGCCTCGCCCCAAAACCATCTAGGCAGCCCTTTCGCCTTGAGCATGCTTCTTGCCGCTGCCACCACCGTGCCATTCCGGCGTTCGACCACGCCGTTCTGTTGCGGACTATAGGGCGCGGTGTGTTGGCGATGAACTCCTTCCATCGCACAGTACTCAGCAAACTCAGTGGAAGTGAATTCCCCACCTCGATCGGTTCGGAGTGCCCTCAGCTTGCGCCCAGACTCGCCTTCCGCCCGTGCTTGAATCTCCTTGATGGCAGCCGCTGCACGATCCTTAGAAGGAATCGCGGCTACCCACATGTATCTGCTGAGGTCGTCCACCAGCAGCAAGAGATACTTGTTGCCCCTCGGAGTCGCCGGCGTGATGGGACCGAATAGGTCGCCATGCACCAGATCCAGGAGCTCCCGCGCGCGGTACTCTCCTTGTGCCGGGAACGATGTGCGTCTCTGCTTCCCGGCTTGACATGCCTCGCACACCCGTTCCACATGACCGATTTCCGGCAACCCCCGAACCAGCTCCTCCCGAGCCAGCTTCCGCAGCGCCGCCATGTTCACATGACCGAAGCGCGCATGCCATCGCCAGGCCTCCGCATCGTCGCGCGTCGCCAGGCATACCGGAGGTGCCATCCTGATGTTGAGCACATACAACCGGTTCGCCCCGCGCGTCACCTTCGCCAGCAGACGATCGCTCGGCTCCCAGATGCGCAAGACTCCGGTGTCGATGTCGATCTTGTACCCGACCTCGTCGAGCTGCCCGATGCTCACGATGTTCGTCGTCAACCGGGGAATAAAATAGACCCCGGCAAACGATCGAATCTCACCGGTCTTGCACACGAACGCGACCGTCCCTCGGCCCTCGATCTGCGCCACCGAGTCGTCGCCGAACCGCACCGTCCCCAGCACCTCTTTGTTGAGATCCGCGAACGCCGCCCGACACCCAGACATGTGGCTGGTAGCCCCGGTGTCCAGGACCCATGTCTTGGCATCGCGGTCTTCTTCTTCTCCAAGGTGAGCGAACACCTCCTCCTTCAGCTGGATCTGGATGCCCGCCGCTGTCGGCGAAGGGGGCGGAGGCGGCAGCACCACCTCCAGCCGCTGGATCTGGGCGCTTGCTGACGTCGGCGATGGGGATGGCGACGCCGGCAAGGGGCTTGCGGGAGAAGAGGAAAAAGGTGAGGCCTTCACCAGCAGCAGCGAGGCCTCCTCTTCTTCTTGTGCAATGTGGGCCTGCTCCTTCTTGGGCTTCGAGCGGCACTCACGGGCCCAATGGCCCATCTTCCCGCACCTCCTACACTCATCACCAGACTTAGTCGTCTGCCCGCTTGACGACGAGTCTCCGCGCCCGCGGCCGCGCCCGCGTCTGCCACCGCGGCTCGCTGTCTTGCCGCCGGAGCCAGCACCGGAGTGGTTCTCCGCATCGCGCTTCTTCCGCCGCGCATCCCATTCCTCCTCCGTGAGATACAGCCTCCCGTCATGCTGCAACGACGTCGGCGGTTCTTCGAACGAATCCTCTGCCGCCTTCAACCGCCCCGTCAGCTCCGCGACGGAAAGGGTTGACACATCGAGTAAAGTCGTGATCGCGAGAACGATCTGCTTGAGCCGCGACGGCACACTGCGGATGATCTTCTCCACGATCTTGGCGTCTTCCACCACCTCGCCTTGTGTGGCGAGGGTCGCCACCATGCCTTGGAGGCGCATCGCGAAGTCCTCGACGGTCTCGCCGTCGTTGAATGTCGCCAAGTCGAACTTCCGCCGGAGCTGCACCGCGGCGGACTTCTTCACGCGTGCATCACCGACCCGCATCTTTGAGATGGTCTCCCACGCCTCCTTCGCCGTCTTCTTGTCGGCGATTGACGACACCATCTCCGGTGGCACCGCACTGCAGAGGGCGTCGAGCGCCATCATCTCTTCTTGCTGATCGGTGCCGCCGGCCTCGATGACCTTCCAGAGCGCCCGCGCCTTCAACTTTACCTTCATCAGGAGTGCCCAATCCGAGTAATTTGTCTTAGTGAGGACGGGGTAGCTACTCCCGCCGCTCACCTCACGAATCACCCTCTGGATCGCGACGCCATCCCTGGAAGTGTTGCCGGCGAGCTCCCTCTCGTCACCCATCGAGCTCTGGCTCGAAAATGGCTCTGATACCACTTGTCGGGATCTCACCTGAAGAACGACGTTACTTACGTCGCCGGTGAGTCCACGGCCAACTCAACTCACGCTAGACACAGGGGTTTTGGTGCTGTCAAACTTGGCAGCTTTTCCAGACTCTATTGCTTTGTTTAAATAGACCATTACAAGGAAAGCAAACATGATATCAATCAGGCAGATATATGCCCAATTATCAGAGATCATATACCTAAGTTAACAAATAACCAAAACAGGTAAATCTAACATTGCAATCAAGGATTATACTAACAAAGTGATAACAATTGAAAACAGGAGAGAGATCTAGGGTGTGTTGATCATGGAATTCTTGTCTGTTAGATTTGGTTTATCGAGGAAATGATTATGTTTTTCCTTCGATTTTATCTTCATCAGAATTCCTGAGCTTAACACTGTCAGATTTAGTTTGGCTCTCAAGTTGTGTGGCGCGCCATAGCATTTGTTTGACCTTTTACCTTTCCAAAGTTGGAGCATTGACTTTTTTCTAGAGGGAACTTTCTTTGTCTCATTTAACTGTGTGCATTACGTTTTTACAGGATATAATTCAATACTTGGAAAGGTCATTTGGAGTAGTCAATGCAACAAACCAGAATGAAAACGCTAGCATAGCTCAGCAGCAATCAGCTCAACCAAAGCCTCCTGCAAAAAGTAACACACCTCCAGATTTTGATTCAAATAATTATGCTGTTGGATCTGAGAACCTATCGGTGGGAAGTTTCTCAGATGATACACTGGAGTTTGAATCTTTTTACTCTGCTTTGGATGGTGGAAATCAGAACTTGGGCAGACCTATCTTAAATGATTTCTCAAGGGCATCAGCTGATCTTGCTGCCACCGCTGCTGATTTGAAAGTTAGGCTACAAATTTACAAGGTCCGGCTTCTACTTCTCACTAGGAACCTTAAGGTTGCCAAGCGAGAACTCAAAGTTCTAATGAACATGGCACGTGGTAGGAATTCATCAACAGAGCTTCTCTTGAAATCTCAGTTGGAGTATGCCCGAGGGAACTATCGGAAGGCTGTGAAGCTGTTGAGCACACCCAATAATCGAACTGAACCTGCAATGCTAGCCATGTTCTACAACAATCTTGGTTGTATACTCCACCAGCAAATATCTAACCATACCTCAATATGGTGCTTTAGCAAAGCGCTGAAATATAGCATATCTCTTCGTTTAGAGAAACCATTGAAGCCGTCTTCATTATCGCAGGACAAATCTTGTCTTATTTCATACAACTGCGGCATCCAACATTTGATGTGTGGGAAACCTTTGTTAGCAGCTCGCTGTTTTCATGAGGCCATGCCGCTCTTGTACAACCGGTCCCTTTTTTGGCTCCGCTTTGCTGAGTGTAGCCTGCTAGCTCTAGAAAAAGGCCTCCTGAGTTCAAGTGGCGCTACTTCATGCAATGATGAGATTGAAGTTCATGTAGTGGGGTCAGGGAAATGGCGGCACTTGGTTATCAACCCAGTGAGCTCAAGAAGTCATCATTCAGATTCTGAGGGAGCGACTTTGGATGAACATGGAAATTTGATATCACTTAGATTTGCTAGACAGTGCCTACTCAATGGGCAACTAATATTGGATGCTTTTGAGCAGGAAAGTCTGGTTGTTGCGACAGGTACAGAGGATTCAAACCAAGGAGCAGTACAAGGCCATAAAAGCTCAGGTCAGAACAACACCATAAGTACATATTCCAAGACTCCTTGTGGTCCAACACTAACTAATGTAAATGGAGAACAAAAGGGAACGACGAGCTTGAATGCCACCTTGCAGAGCTCTCTTGCTTTGTATGATGACATCTGTAGAAAAGAGAACCTCAAAATTAGACAAGCCATCCTGGGGGACCTGGCGTTTATTGAATTGTGTCTTGAGAATCCCTCAAAAGCTTTGTCTATTGCCAAGTCACTACAGCAGCTGCCAGACTGCTCCAGGCAGTATGTATTCCTCAGCCATGTATATGCAGCTGAAGCTTTGTGTGCGTTGAATAGACCAAAGGAGTCTGCTGAGCAGTTAACAGTTTATTTGAGAGATGGCAATGATATTGAGATGCCCTATAGTGTTGAGAACTGTGAAAAGGCTCTTGTTGAGAAAGACAGCGATGGTGAAGACTCGGTTACTCCTGCAGTCACAAAACTGACCTCAGAATCTCAGCATTCAGTGTGTCTGAAGCCCGAGGAAGCTCGGGGTGTTCTGTATGTTGACTTTGGTATGACAGCTGCAGTACAGGGAGAGCTTGAGCAGGCTAACTATATGGTGAGCCGCGGTCTTGCAATGCTGCCCAACAATCCTAGGGCAGTCCTAGCAACAGTTTATGTGGACATTCTGCAGGGGAAGGCACAAGAGGCTATCACCAAGTTGAAACGGTGTAGAACTGTGAGATTTAGGACAAGTAGTGTAGCAGTCAGCAGCTAAGATAGATCCTTCTTTTGATGATTTCTGTAGTTGATAATTGCCATTTCAACTTTTGGTCCCTGACCCCATGCGGATGATCATCAAAGATGGTAATGTTCTTCTGTGTACCATACATAAGAAAAGAACTGTAGATCTCCCTCCTTTCCCCCTCTTTTAGCTTTCCCAGATTCTGGGGTTTAATGTGCTGGGATTATATGTTTCAATTTTGCCGCTCTTTGGACTGGAGAGGTGAACTGATGAAATAGTTTCCGATATTGTTTATCCAAGAAAGCAACGTGCAAAAGCTTTCGAATCTGAAGTCTGCGAGTATGTTGCGGTCCATCGTATTGCCCTGAGGTCCTCATTTTATTGACTTCTGCAGAGAAAAGACAAAAGTTAATATGAATATTCGATTTTTTTAAAGTGATTTTTTACTTTTCTTTTTGTCTATCATCTCGCTCTAAGGATAACACAGAGGGTATCGCTTGTCCCACTTTTTTCACTTCCATTACGTGTACATATCTTTTTCCTATTTTTTTTGTACCGTTTGTCTCTTTTTTAAAAAAGTTACTTCTTTTAATTATTATTGTTTATTTTTAGCTAAAAATCATTAAGTAAAAGTCAATACAAATATTATCACTTCTCCACTGCTGTTTGTTTTCGTTTGTGTTCGATTTGTTTGTATGTATGCTTCAGATCAGAGACTTGACATGACTGAGAAGAAAAATGCTAAAGATTGTGCAAATAGCTCGCAGGGTTTCCGCAATTATGTAGTTCCTTAATTACATCGTGCAGGCTTGTACATTTTGCCAAGGAAAACTTGACAATTTGTCAGAACTGAGATGTTGTATCGTTGTTCAAGAAATACCATATATAGGAACGAATTTATTTGTGTGCAGTGCACGCAGGTTGGTCCTGAGTTCCGCTACGTTAAATGGTAATGAATAAATGGGGATCCTTGGAAGTCAGCTTACTCTGAATTAGTAATAGAATGTTTTTAAAATTGAACGTAAAGCAACAGAATTAGTTTTTTTTTTGTAATTTTCCACCAACATTCAGATTTGTGGTTGTATAGTAGTATTCAGTTTGGATAGTCATAAGATTGATCCTTAATTGACTAGGTACTTTCATAGTACAAGATCTCATGCTTAATCTGCACCAATCCAATCTTACCATCTGCCAAAGTCAAATAGATTTTCATCATTTTATTTTATTTTATAAACATATGGCAATACATATTGCCAAATATTTGGTAAAAACAATTGTACAAACATTTCATAACATTAGTCCCACTCAAAGGATGATATTGATTGAAATAACATGTCTAAGCAATTCTACCATTATAAACTAACTACAATAATATACTCATTATCAATGGTAATCTATACTAGAATGACAAAGGTACATGGATTTCAAATATCAATGAGAGTCATTTCAAATAGGATTTAACAATTTCCTAATAATCGAATTAACAATGAATAAAAATAGCAATACATAATAGCTTTCAAAAGATATAAAAATAAATTTTGTAAACATTAGGATCAACAAGTCAAGAAAGATTTGCCTTCATTGATGTGAACTGGTCCTTGCTGGTCCAGGTGCTCTTCGATAGCGTCGGACTCTACGCGCAAAACGAGAAAATAACAGATAAACAAATAAATTTAAATAAAATAAAAATATACCGGGAGATAGATTATGAATTTATATGAATTTAGAAATTTTAATTACTTAATTCGGAGTTTGGACAGCGAAGAACAGGTCATCGAAAATTTTAACGGGAGAGAAATTTAGGAAAAAGAAATGAGGGAATATTTCCATGGAGTCTTCTTTTTGGCTGATTTTTGGGATGCAATGGTGGATGACAAGAGGGCCCCTACTGTAATAGACATAATGAAGAAAACAAAGAAGGCTTGAAGAGAAAACAAAGGAGCTCCCAGGGTGGACGCAGGTAGCTCGAGCGGCGACCGACAATGGCGAGCGGTAACTCGGGCGGTGGCACTGTTGTGGTTACAGACTAAACAGAGAGAGAAGTAGTGGGGAGTTGAGTAAAATGAATGGTTTAGGCCCCTTTCCTTATGGCCTATGTCTTATATTCCCTCCCCCTGGGGAGTGCCTTTACAGTTATACCCTTATACATGAGTTCTCCCCTCAGGGGTACCTATGTCACTATACATGTCCCATTTTGGGCTTTGCACTCACGAAACAGGCCTGCTGGGCTTAGGTGGGGGCCACCCCTACAACAGGAGCATCTCATGGTGAAGGGCTTCATGGGCCGAAGCCATGTTGCCGAGCCCTTTGGCCCCCTCCGTCCCTGCGGCCTGTGAGCTTTTTCATCGTTCGAAGTGGAGTGTTCGCCTTTTTGCGAAGGCGTGACGCCGGGCGGCTTGTCGAAGGCTTCATCACCCACCTACTGCTGCCGTGGCGGGGTCGAGGCCGTTGCCCGGAGTGGAGATGTTGGCGGAGTCAAATGCGTCGGCGTATGAGGCAGGTCAGGTCGTAAGCCATCGTGCGCGCGCGTCTCCGGCGTCGAGCGCCCTCGACGACAAGCAACTGCCAGCCTACTCCACGGGGCTTGATTGGCGCGACGCGAGACTTGAGGGGTGTGGGGGCGTGGTGACGCCATGCGGCGACGCTCCTTCTCCCGGCGCAGGTCTTGGAGCGTCGTGACGGCGCAACGCTGCAACGTTGGACCATTGCTGGTTGGACTTCCGCCAGCTGGACTTCTGCCTGTTGTATTTCCGCCAGGTGGACTCCTGCCGGTTGGACTTTCGCCGGATGGGCTTCCGTCGGTTGGACTTTCGTCGGATGGACTTCCGCCGGTTGGACTTTCCCATTGATGGGTGGTCCGGGGGTGCTGAGCGGTGGCAGCGGAATCGGCGCCTAGTGGAAGTAGACGTGCGAGCGCTCCGTCCCCTATCCTTCGAGGTGGTGGCAGCGGAGCTGGCGCCTGGTCGAAGTAGACGCGCGAGCGCTCCGTCGCCTATCCTTCGAGGTGGTGGCAGCGGAGCTGGCGCCTCGTCGAAGTAGACGCGCGAGCGCTCCGTTCCCAATCCTTCGAGGTGGTGGCAGCGGAGCTGGCGCCTGGTCGAAGTAGACGCGCGAGCGCTCCGTCCCCTATCCTTCGAGGTGGTGGCAGCGGAGCTGGCGCCTAGTCGAAGTAGACGCGCGAGCGCTCCGTCCCCTACCCTTCGGAGTGGTGGCAGCAGAGCTGGCTGGGGTGAGCGCCTCTGGTAGTGCGCTTTAATGGCTCCGGGAATCGCGCCGACCCCCAGGCTGACAGTCGGGCTGCTGTATCCGTACGCGCTTGTCCATGCGGGATGAACACACGGCGGGTACCGATTGGTGTGCCAACGGGCCGGCCGCAGTCAAGTTCCTTCCTCAGAGGGGCGGGGCACATGGCGCGGCGTTGTAGGCGTGCCGCCCGCTGGCTGCCCCCCTTCCAACTCGTGCCACCGGCTGCGAGCGGTTGCATTGCTCGCCGATCCCCGGTTGCGCATATCGCGCGGGCTTGCGGTTGTCCCTTCGGACAGGTGCGGCCAGGGTCATGGGGGGCCGCGCCAGCGCGCGCCGAAGGCTGTACCGGGTCGCACAACCTGCATTTATTGCTTGCGCGGACCTACACGCGGCGGGACGCTAATGACGCGTCGCGCGGTGACAGGACTCTGTACGACCACGGTCGCATGCTGACTACGTGGACCGCCGCGACGCTTTGGCTCCGCGCGTGGGGAGGCGAGCGGTTGTCGCTCGCCGTTTGCACTTACTTAGGGTGGGAGGCGGAGGGCCTTTAAGAACCCCCCGTGGTATTGTGCCCACGCCTCCTCGCGCTTTCTGGTTGTTCATGTTGCTTTCCGCATTCGCTCGCCCAGCGGAGCTGGCGCCTGGTCGAAGTAGACGCGCGAGCGCTCCGTCCCCTATCCTTCGAGGTGGTGGCAGCAGAGCTGGCGCCTAGTCGAAGTAGACGCGCGAGCGCTCCGTCCCCTATCCTTCGAGGTGGTGGCAGCGGAGCTAGCGCCTAGTCAAAGTAGACGCGCGAGCGCTCCGTCCCCTACCCTTCGGAGTGGTGGTAGAGGAGCTGGCTGGGGTGAGCGCCTCTGGTAGTGCACTTTAATGGCACCGGGAATCGCGCCGACCCCCAGGCTGACAGTCGGGCTGCTGTATCCGTACGCGCTTGTCCATGCGGGATGAACACGCGGCGGGTACCGATTGGTGTGCCAACGGGCCGGCCGCAGTCAAGTTCCTTCCTCAGAGGGGCGGAGCACGTGGCGCGGCGTTGTAGGCGTGCCGCCCGCTGGCTGCCCCCCTTCCAACGGGCGCCACCGGCTGCGAGCGGTTGCGCTGCTCGCCGATCCCCGGTTGCGCATATTGCACGGGCTTGCGGTTGTCCCTTCGGACAGGTGCGGCCAGGGTTGAGGCGGGCCACGCCAGCTCGCGCCGAAGGCTGTACTGGGTCGCGCGACCTGCGTTTATTACTTGCGCGGACCTACACGCGGCGGGACGCTAATGACGCGTCGCGCGGTGACAGGACTCTGTATGACCACGGTCGCATGCTGGCTACGTGGACCGCCGCGACGCTTTGGCTCCGCGCGTGGGGAGGCGAGCGGTTGTTGCTCGCCGTTTGCGCTTACTTAGGGTGGGAGGCGGAGGGCCTTTAAGAACCCCCCCCCCCCCGTGGTATTCTACCCACGCCTCCTCGCGATTTCTGGTTGTTCACGTTGCTTTCCGCATTCGCTCGCCCTATTCCTGCGCTCCTTTTCCGCCGCCGAGTTCCCCGAGGATGCTGATGGCGACTTGCGACGAGCGTACTCAGGTGGGTGGCTACGCCATCCGCAGGCGGTCCTCGCCTCTGGAGGTGAAATACACGCTGGGGAGCGCGATCCGCCGGCGGCAGACAAGTGGTGGGCGACGAAGAAGAGTCAGGGTCCGTACTCCGGGGAGTTGGGCCGCACGCTCGTGACGGAGGACTCTATCCGGTCGCTGCTGCGAGATGGGAAGCTATCGGATCGCCACGCTGTGCGGTTGCCCGGCGATGACGAAACGGAGCCGCACCTTAGGAAGTCGGAGGCGATCGTCTTCGTTGCCTACTTCGAAGCCGGGCTTCACATTCCGTCCGCAGCAATTATCGGGGCGGTGCTGCGGACCTTCAAGTTGGAGTTGTTACAATTGACTCCGAACGCGGTGGCTCGCCTCGCCGTGTACAGCTGGGCCCTGCGCGCGGAGGGGTGTTGGCCCAGCGCTTCCTTGTTCGCGTATCTGCATGAGGCTCGGTGCCAACCGAAGGAGCGGAAGGACGGTACACTGTCAAAGTTTGGCAGCGTCAACTTCCTCCTGCGGGCGTCATGTGGGAAGCTCTTCCCTGCGAACGCGACCCGAGGGAAGTGGGAGGTCAACTGGGCGAGGCGGTGGTTCTACCATCGTGTGACGAGTGGCAGCGGCCTTGAATGCGTAGGCGGGCCGATTACATTCAAGACCGCCCCCGGCTTAGCGCTTGACCAGGAAGATAGGCTGAGAGCGCGGAGACTTGTGGGGGTCGCCGCCCGCTTCAATATGCGCGACCTTGCCGAGGAGTATATGATGCTCGGTGCAACGCCGCTTTCCCACGGTTGGCGCTTCACAGCCGGTGAACGTCGGGATGACAACGTTCGCCCGTCCATTTGCTCGTTGCCCGTGCCGATTGGCCTTCGTAAGTCTCAACCATATCTTCCTCTTCACTTGTATGTATTGCATTTATGTAAATGTGCCGTCTGGGGCAGGGCCTCGCCTTGAGGACGTGGAGCGCGCCGCGCGCGTGTTCCTTGGGCCATACACCGGTAGAGAGCACGGGCAACGCGCAGCTGCGACCGCGGAGGCCGGTTTGGGGCGGATAAACCGCGTGTGTGAGGCCTTAGGGCTTCCTGTGCCGGATCGCCCCCCTCCGGACCAGCAGCACGAGGATGATGGTGCCGCGAAGACGAAGGTGCCGTCCCGCAAAAGGACCCGGAGTACCGCGACCACGGCCCGTACGGCGGTTGCCGCTGCTCCTGCCGGCGCGGCGAGCCCGAGGTCGAGTTCGGCGAGGTATGCCGATTCAGATTTAGAGGGCGCAGAGACTGAGGGCGGGGGCGCCGGCAGCGGAGGGCGCGCCGCGGAGGCCCCGTTGCCTGCGACCGTTGCCGAGGTGGTGGTGCTGGCTGGCGACACCGGTGCGGAGCCCTCGTCTCCGAGCATGGCTTTGGCGGGGCTGTCCTCCGTAGGAGCGTGCGGAGCGTCGCCTTTGCTAACCGCGGCGGCTGGGGCCGAGGTGTCGCCCGCGGAGGCGGGGGTGTCTCCCGCAAAGGTGGGGGTAACCCCCGCGGAAGTCATGGGGGTGAAGTCCCCGACCTCTATCGTCGTAGCTGTGGAGACCCCTTTAGCGGATGCTGCAGCCGGAGGGGCCCCTTCTGTGGCGGGTACCGCGGCGGTATCTTCCGCCCAAGCGAAGCGGGCGCGCCTGCGGTCCTCCCTTCCGCGGACTTCGCGAGGGTTCGCTGTGGCGACCGGTGTTGGGAGCCTGTGGGACCCTGCTTCGAGCATCGAGGTCCCTCCACCCCGCACCCTCCCAGCCCCTCGGGCCACGGTGACCGTGGCGTAGGCTCGGTTGGCGCTAGGTCCTGACGTAGTGGTCCCCAAGCCTTCCGAGACAGCTCCGTCCGTTGGGGCCGAAGTGGAAGCGTTCCCGCCCGCGGCTAGGGAGACGTCTCCGCGAAGCCCCCCGCCCGCGACTGAAGGTAGGTTACGGTGGTACTCCTTCGATTTTTTTTAATGCCTCGTGACATATGTAATCCCTCTTCGTAGCGACACTTATCCCGTAGGAGGAACCGTTCCTTGAGCGCGGGGGTCCCGGTGCTGGCGACACAGGTGTCGCGCAGCCAAGCCCGGCGGACTTCGTCCCTCCGCCGGATACTCTGAGGGCATGGCGCGGAATTGTGGAAGACGCGGCCTCCAGCATCGGACAACAGGTGTTGCAGACCTATGGGTCAGGGCGCCTTGGAGATGCATTGGAGGTGTCAGGGGTGCGGGTAAGCGTCTGTCTTTTAGACCCCCTTGCAGCCGCTTCGCGTTTGCTAACTCCTGCGTCGCACAAACACTCGTGCTGGCCCAGGCCCTGCAAAGTGCTCACGTTCGCGAGGGAGCAGCGATACGGAGCAGGCTGCGGGCCGCCGAAGAAGAGCTGCAGGGAGCTGCGGAAAGGCGATCCGCCCAGGATGCTCGTATACGCTGCCTGGAGTTGGAGTGCGTGGACATGAAGACGCGCACCGATGGGCTCGTCACCGCGGCGCGAGCCTCGGCCGCGGAAGCGGTGCGGCAAGAGGCTGCTGCAGAACGGGACGGCCTTGTACAACAAATCGCTGCTCTGGAGGGGAGAAACAGCGAGCTTGTAGCTTCTCTCGCGGAGCAAGATCGAGCTCTCGCGGATCGAGATCAAGCCTTGGGCGACGCTTCGGCAGCCGCCTGGGACGCCATGCTGGCCCTAGAAGACACTCTCAAGGGGCTTGTCGCCGAAGTGCCGGCGCGCTCCTTCGGGCCCGAGGACCTGCCGCGATCACTCCGGTGGATTGGAGAGGCGGCCGGCGTTGCGCGTGGCGCCGCGGCGATCTTCGGCAGTCACTGCGCATACGTGGCGTCGTGTCTAAAGTGCGCGCTCCTGCGACACCGCGGTTGTGAGCACGTTGTGAGGTTAGCCGATCCCCGACTGGAGATGCCGGCGGGGGGCGGCGTAATGTCCGGCGCCGTGCGAGCTGTACGCCGTGTCGTGAGGTTCTTCCTTGAGCGGATATGGGAATACTGCGGCGAGGCCGCAGCCATAGTCGAGCTACGGAACAACTTGTACGGCGAGGGGAACCTTGGCCGGTTTCTGGACGAGGTCCCCCGGCGTGACGACGATGGCGCCACGGCTCCGGAGGACACCGTGGATCCACAGGTGTGATAGGAGGTTGTCGCGTGTTGGTGTGCGTTGTAACCGAAGCCCTGGTTGTCTTCTTTGTTTTGTGTTTGCAAAAATACGGAGTTGTTTTCCGCTGTTCTGATTCCTGCCCCCTTTTCCCGAGCAGCTACCCAACCGGGGCCGGCTGCTGATCTCCGACCTCGCGACCCGATGGCGTCTTCGGCGCTGGCGAAGAGCCGAGGAAGCTTTGGATTTCTGGGCGAGTCGGGCTTCTTCGAGTGGGACCTCGGTACGGGCGGTACAGGCGCATGTTAAGGATGAGCCTGCCGACTAGCAACCCGGTGCGCCGGGGGTGTCTGTGCGCCTTTGTAAGCGTCCTTAGCGAATACAAAGAACAGTCTTGACCAGATCTTGCGAAGTACATCGGCACCCTCCGGCTACATTGTCCCATGGTACGCTCGGAGGGTTTGTACGCGCGCCCGTACGCGATGAGTTGCGCCCTGCGGGGGCAGTGTGATCGAGGTATACACGTAGTTGCGATAACCGCACACGCTCAGCCCGATATCCCCTCTAAGCGGCGGCGAAGCTGGCGCCTAGTCGAAGTAGAAGCGCGAGCGCTCCGTCCCCTATCCTTCGAGGTGGTGGCAGCGGAGCTGGCGCCTAGTCGAAGTAGACGCGCGAGCGCTCCGTCCCCTACCCTTCGACGCGGTGGCGGCGGAGCTGGCGCCTAGTCGAAGTAGACGCGCGAGCGCTCTGTCCCCTACCCTTCGACGTGGTGGCAGCGGAGCTGGCGCCTAGTCGAAGTAGACGCGCGAGCGCTCCGTCCCCTATCCTTCGAGGTGGTGGCAACGGAGCTGGCGCCTAGTCGAAGTAGACGCGCGAGCGCTCCGTCCCCTATCCTTCGAGGTGGTGGTAGCTGTCACATCCTGAATTTTGGATGTCTGAAGTTTTGAGTAATTTAAAACTTTTATTTGCATCTTACTAGCATTTGAATTTTTGTTCAACATCTTATTTGGATTTTCCTAAGTTTAGTGTTGAGCAAATAATATTTGAAAATAATTCTTGAGCACAAAATAGCAATCATAAAAATAAATAATTAGATAAAGGAATACAAATAATTTACATAGTATTTAACCGTAAGAAAGTAACTCCAAAACTCTATCCACGAAATCAAAAACCTGGTTTATAAAATTTTGCTCAAGCCTCCTTTCTTTTCTTTTTCTTCATTTCCTTCTTCCTCTCTATTACATGTGGACCCCCTTCTTTTTCTCTCCCTCCCTCTCTCTTTCCTCCTTCTCTCCCCTGCCCGCTGGGCCCCAGCCCTGCGCACCTCCCCTTTTTCTTTTCCCCCTGCACCACATGCCTGCCTCTTCTTCCATTGTTTTCTGCTCCTCTCTTCCTTCTTCGCTTGGCTGAGCTTGTGCCGCGTCTCCCTCTTCCTTCTCTCCCCTGCGCCGAGGCTCTGCCCAGCGGCCCTCTTTCTCTGCCGCGCAGCACGCACGACGCCAGGCTGCGGGCCATCATACCCCGCATCCTCCTCGCGATTCCCCTGTCCATTCCGCCGCCTGCCACGCCGCCTGCTACTGCCGCCTGGCGCCGAAGGGACAACTCCTCCGCCCCGCTCGCCGCCGAGCCCCACGCCTCGCCTGCCCGTGCCTGTGCCTACACCCTAGCTTCATTTCCCTACGCGCGTGCGCTCGCATATAAAGGAGCTGCGCGGCCTCCTTCCGTTCCCCCTGCCCCTTTCTCCTCCCACAAGCCGAGTTCACCCGAGTACGCCGCTGTTGCCGCCTCCTCGCCGCCCGGCCGCTCCGGCGAATCCCCATCGCTCCGGCCGCATCCCCGACGTCCCTCCGCCCCCCGAGTACCTTCCCTCCCAGTTAATTAGACTGAGGTGCGCCCAGCTCACCGCCGCAGCCATTTTTCCCACCGCCGGCCACCCGCGCCTCCATCACCGCCGCCACCTCCTCGGTCAACGTCCCATCAATTCCTCACATTGGGAGAATCCACTCGGTGCCCCGAACCCCCTCCACCCGCCGGCTGAGCTTCCCATCGCCGGAGTTTCTCTCTCCGCGGCGACCTCCCCGCGCTGCCCATGGTCATCGCCGCCAGCCCTCTCCGGCACCTCTCCGACTCCAAGGGCTGCTCGGTAAGCATCCATACACCTCTCTCCCGCTCATGCGTGCGCTATTACCTCCCTTCTCCTTCCCGACCGCCGGCGCCCCCTCCTCACCTCACCGCCGGTCGCACAAACAGCCGCCCCGCCGACCCACGCCGTTCTGAGCTGTGCCGCCTCCTCCACCAGCTTGCTAGCCTCGCCGGGATCCCGTTTTGGCGACCTACCCCATCCTTCCGGCCTCCCCTCGCCGGAGCTCCTATCGCCGGCCGTGCGCCCCCGCATCCCCTGCTTCGGCCAGCTGCTCTGTTTTGGGCTAGCTCCCAGCACTTAACTCTTTTTAATGTGTGCGCAGACTTCATCAGCCCAGGCGTCCTGCCCGCTTGGCTAGCAACGCGTGTTAAAAGTTCTCCTGAGATCTTCAGTTCGAATCCAGTAAGCCGCACCGTTTTCACCCCATTTAAATCTAATTTTTGTAATCCATTTTAATTAGTAAAAATTTAGGGAAATTAGAGAATAATTTAGAGAAGCTAATAAAATTTAATTAGAAGGTAAATAAGATTATTTGAGATTTTAAATTTGGAATTAATCCTTGGGAGCCAATAAATTTTATTGGGATGTATATGAGGTTATTTAAGGTTTAATATTTGATTAATTACCACATATGACAAAGTAATATGTCCTAGTTACTAGTCCAAAGCTCATTAGGGGTTTTTGAGGTATTGATAAAAGATGACCTTGGTTAATTATCCAAAGTTTCATAAAAGATACTAGACATCATGTTTAGCTATAAAAATAATAATAATAAGGCTTTGAATTAAAGATTATACAGTCTTTTCTTTAAGGCTTAAATGGCACTAAGCAACAACTAAATATACATAAATTGATAGCCACCTTTAATCACAAGGATAGAAATGCCACGTTAGAAAAATATATATATGAGGTGATTATAATAAAGAAACCCCTAGGCCATCAGATGGTTAAAAGTAAACCACCCAATATAGCTATGTAAATAGTAACCATCACTAGCGTGGCATCGATAAATAAACCTCAACAGTAGATTTACTCGACCATTAGTATTAAAGTATAACCTGATATGGTATGTTCAGTCCTAGATAAATAAGTTTAAATAGCAATAATAATAATAATAAGACCTTATTAAATAAAACAGGGTGAGCCATAGCATTCAATGGCCGGTTCAAACCAGTCATCCTCAATTCTAAAGCAAAATAATCTCATCAATATTTCTGTGTCATGAATCCTCCCTCATTAAATGTCCTTCCACCAATCATCACTTCGTTCCAATTAGTTCAACTCCGTCAATACCCCGCAACCAACCTACCTTACCTCAAATCACCCTCTCACTCATAATAAAACAAAATTTGGCTTATCTGGAGCTATTTGAATCTTTTGAGTTATTTGCTTTTATTTGGATTCAGTCGCTTATCGCGTAGTTAGAAACTGGAGCCCCGAAGAATCAATGGATCCGGCGAGATCAAGTTCAAGGTGAAGATAAAGACCCGAAGCTCAAGGCCATCAAGGGAGATAGCTTTGAGTGGGCTCAAGACCGCGGTAAAACGCGCCAGGCGAGTCAATACTTTGATCATGATGAACCTACATTTTCTGCAAATTATTTTGGTTTAAATTATCAAATTGCATGCTGTTATGTTATATGCAAATACATGTTAATTTAAGATTCTAGTTACATGCCTATTGTTTACCTTGAATAATATTACACCTCCTTTGGAATATTTGAATGTGTGAACCTTGTCGCCCTAGCAAAATTATAATAGTAACCTTTCGAAAATAAGTCTCTAAATATATGCCATGCTTAGAATTGTTTAGATACTCATGGGCGCGAGAGCGCCCAAGCATCACTTTTAATCCTGAGAAAAATTGGTTGGGCAGTCATGGTGATAATGACTGGTGTATGTTGAATATGGCTATTTTATATTCCCAAAAACCTCGAATTGCTTATTTATCTGGGCGGATGGTTCGGGGGTATGGTGCAGGTGTGCACGAGAGTGTGGTTTGTGGTAGAACCGCCCAGATACCCTAAGGACTGAATCTTGTCATGACCTCCTGTGTAAAACAGTACAACCACAAGTCTGTAAAGTACAACTTGGCTTAGTAGATTTACCGAACCCTGAAAGTCATCATCATAGGTGGAGGAGGTGAGGTAGTGCAAGCGGCTGTCAGGGTGACGGCTTGAACGGGACATCCGCGGAGGGTGAAGTTCTACTGTGGCGTGCTAGTAGTGTGGGTAGCCAGCTGCTAGGCATTCAGAAGGAGAACATCCCGCACAACTTATGAGACCTGCCGCAAGCGGGCCAAGCTCATAGGGTTGAGATGATGGAAGGGGCGAGGTACTTTGAACGGTTACTGTGATGGTTGGCTCAACCACACGGCTAAGGAATCGTGTGGGGCAACGAGTAAACTGTCTCTTGTGGGTAAAGTGTGCAAACTCTGCAGAGTCTAAAACCATTCGAATAGCCGTGCCCACGGTTAAGGGCGGACATAGGAACTTAACTAGATATAGTTCTATTTCAAAATACTTTATGGGTGGGAATGGAAAAAGTGGAGGGCAGTGAAAGGCCCTGATTTGAATTGTCCTGGGTGTCGTCCCAGTGGTAAGTTAAGCGGCTATAACGCTGAAAGATGCTATATGGTGCGGATGCCATGTAACGGTGGATGGAATCTGGATCGCTATTATTATTGCATACTCTTGAACATTATGCTTTTGTTCAAAACTGCTAGGTCTCAGGAAATTTCTATGTATTATATTTTTAAATAATGGTAACATTTCTCACAAATAAAATGGCAGGAAGAACAAATAGAGTCGTAAGAAAAGAAGATGACTGTTTATGGCAATCACATAAAGGAGTTGGTGGATTCATGATTGATCATAGGAGGGATAATGATAGTGTGGAGTCTAGGAGAAATAAATGGATGGAGCCCAAATGGATTTATAGACTAGATAGATGAATTATATGATTTTTGGAGTATTAGGAAATGCGAAGGTAAATCGTTGGATTACAACACTGATATTTGATATAAATTCTTGGGAGATGTTGACAATATTGGGATTAATAGGAATTGAACGATTTCTAGATGGATGAATTGATTTTTCTGGAAATTGGAGGTATGAAAATAACTATAGGAGATTAATCTTAATCAATGACATTCTTGGTGGAGATATATTAGTGAATCATAGACCTGATCAATGATATTCTTGGTGGATATTTAATAGAGAATCCTAGATCTGATCAATGATACTCTTGGTGGATGTATACTAGCGATTCGTAGACTTGATCAATGATATTCTTGGTGGAGGTACAATAGTGCAGTAGTTAGAGATGGATAATGGATTATAAGGTTGATAATTGGAAGAGCAAATTATGGTTGTGGATCAATAACAAAAAGGATTGGATTGTTAGGGATTAGAATACAAACGATATTGGTGGATTAATTAAGTGATATTAGATAAAGGATGACACTACATGTTTAGAGTTTTAGACAGCAAACCATATAGAGATTGTATGACCAGGGGATTAATGAAATGATGTCGCTCACTGTTTTGAGGGGAAGATAGAAATCAATATAGAAAGAAAGAGATCGGTGGATTAGTTAAATGATGTTACTCGCTGTTTGGAGTCTTAGACAGCAGTCAATAATTAAAGTGTATTTTGGTGGATTAAGTCAATTAGGGCAATTGTTGTGTGGAGTTTAGGTAGCAACAATAATACTAAAATTAAATCATGATAATGCTACCAAAAGCGATTTTTGGCAAATAAAATAACCCGAGCCTCTCCTTTGTTAAGCCATGCATACTATTTATTTGCATTCTGTGTATTGGCTTGCGGAGCACGGGGTTGGAGTGCTCACTCTCGCTTTTGCGACAAAATTCAGAATCAGGAATCAAATCACCTCGCCTCAGCAACAAGATTGGACACGCTGGCCGAGAAGATGAAAATGTCAAGGGCTAGGTCGCGAACCTCCAGTTGGCTGCCTGTGGGCATGTCCTGAAGGTCCCACCTGTGTGCTTCGTTCTTCCGCTGCTGCAATTTAATGATTTCGGCCTAATCGGCCCATGAGTAAGTCTACCATTATATTTACGCTTCCGCATGATATGTATTTTGATATTCATTACTGTAACTGTGAGCATTATCTACTGATCCAGGGAATAGTGCAGAAAATCACAGTGGATTCCGGATGTTAATATCTGGGCTCCTACAGCAGCGGAGCTAGCGCCTAGTCGAAGTAGACGCGCGAGCGCTCCGTCCCCTACCCTTCGAAGCGGTAGCGGCGGAGCTGGCGCCTAGTCGAAGTAGACGCGCGAGCGCTCCGTCTCCTACCCTTCGAAGTGGTGGCAGCGGAGCTGGCGCCTAGTCGAAGTAGACGCGCGAGCGCGTGGGAGCGGAACAGCCTCTGGTGCTTCTCGCTCGCAGGTGTGCTCGCGCGGGAACCAGCCTGTGGTGTTTCTCGCTCGCAGGTGTGCCCGCGCAGGACCCAGCCTCTTAACGTCACCTTGGTACTTTGCTGGCGGCGCGTGGGAGTGGGCCCCCGTGGTGCACTTTGCCCGCCGTAGAATTAACCGGGGTAAGCTGTGCTCTGAAGTACGTGGGGGCCAATGCCCACGCCTTGTTGATACTCCGAAGAGTGCGCGGAGACAGCGTCCGCTCCTTCTTTATACTCCGGGGAGTGCGTGGGATCGGCATCCACGTCATATTTATACTCCGAAGAGTACGCACTGGGGCGACGCCCGTGCGTGCGCGGTGCTCGCGTCTTGTTTATACTTCGTAGAGTGCGTGGGATCGGCATCCACGTCCTATTTATACTCCGAAGAGTACGCACTGGGGCGACGCCCGTGCGTGCGCGGTGTTCGCGTCTTGTTTATACTCCGTAGAGTGCGTGGGATCGGCATCCATGTCCTATTTATACTCCGAAGAGTACGCACTCGGGAGACGCCCGTGCGTGCGCGGAGTTCGCGTCTTGTTTATACTCCGTAGAGTGTGCAGGGATAGCATCCGCGTTTTCTTTATACTCCGGAGAGTGCGTGCGGAGGCGGACCTCGACGCTACGTCTTATTTTAGAGTCCGTAGACTACGCGCGGAGGCGAGCCTCCGCGCGTTGCGGGCGGTGAAATTGCGTGCGGAGGCGAACCTCGACGCTACGTCTTATTTATACTCCGTAGAGTGCGTGCGGAGGCGTCCCCCCGCTCGTCTTTGTTTATACTCATGCCCGTATCTTTGACGGAGAGTGCGCGCGCGAACGCGTGTTTTTGTTTATACTCATGCCCGTATCTTTGACAGAGAGTGCGCGCGCGAACGCGTGTCTTTGTTTATACTCATGCCCGTATCTTTGACAAAGAGTGCGCGCGCGAACGCGTGTCTTTGTTTATACTCATGCCCGTATCTTTGACGGAGAGTGAGCGCGCGAACGCATGTCTTTGCTTCAAAAAATAGAAATTTGTGCAAACGGTGAACTTTATTAACTTCCCGTTTGCGCGGGTGAGCACTTACAAAAGAAGGGGGAGGAATACCAACCACTAACCGCTAGGGGGGTGGGGCGATCGCTGACGAGCCGCTGCTGCCGGGGCAACCTTGAGCGCGTGGAGCGTGGGACGCTCTCGGGGGGTGCCCGAGGGCTCCGCATCCGCCCTCCCGGCTTAGGTGCCTTGGCGAGCCGCGTGGCATGGGCCTCTGGCGCCAAGCTCTATGCGCCGGGCCATGTCCTGGTCGCCATGAACGGTGATGATGGCCCGCGGCCCGGGAAGCTTCATGCACAGGAAACCGTGATGCGGGACTACCCCGAGGTTGTTTAGGAGCGGCCGCCCTATTATGGCGTTGTAGGGGTATACAATGTCGACCACGTCGAAGATGGCGTCCTCGCTCCTGACGTTGTCGTTTTGGCCAAGGGAGGCTTGGAGGCATATCTGGCCTAAGGCGTGCAAAGGCTGCTCTCCAAATCCTTGCAGCGAGATGCCTGAAGGGCCCCATTTGGTCGAAGGCCGCAGCGAAGAGGATGTTTGCGGAGCTTCCTCCATCGACTAGGACGCGCCGGACGTCGCACCCGGCTACAAGCACCCAGACGACCAAAGGGTCTTGGTGGGGGAACTCCACGCCCTCGGCGTCGGCGGGCGTGAATGTGACTTCATGTTGCGCCCATTCTGGCGGTGCCTGCGCCGGGTATGCCGCGACGTGGTGCAGCCTCCGCGCGTAAGCCTTCTGTTGTCTTGCCGAGGCGAACTCCAGTGAGGAGCCTCCGGAGATGACGTTGATAATCCTGCGCTGGGCTCCCTCCGGGGCTTGTAACTGTAGGAGGCCTTCCCGAGGTTGCTGTACATGCACCTGGATTCGCAGGAAGCCTTCCTGGGGCTGTGCTCCTTGGTCCTGGGGGTGTTGGACGTGAGCCACAACGGGCGCGCGTGCATCCGGGTTTTTGTCCCTGGCAACGCTCTGCCGTAGCGCTGCGATGGTGGCACAAGCACGCGTGTCGTGGTTGCCCTGGCCGTGGATTTCGCACTACTGCCCGTGGTGCTGGTCGCCGTACTCTTCGCGGGTCCGATCGTCTCGACCCTGGTCGTCTCGACCTCGGCCACGTCCCCGTCCTCGGCCTCGGCGCCTTCTGCCTCCGCGACCTGCGGAGGCGTTGTCTTCGGAGCCGCCCTCGATGTCGAAGACATAACGAGATTTCCTCGACTTGCGTTGGTCGCACTTGGGCATGTCGCCTGGCTGATCATTGTGTTGGGGGTCCTTGCATTCGGAGGCGCCCTTCGGCTGCTCTTGCTTACGCTTACTTTCGAAAAGCCCTGTTTCGGCGAGTCTTCGCTCTTGACCGAGCCTTCCGCCTTGTTGGAGTCGGAGTCATCACCGTGTCGCCTCCGCGCGTCCTCCTCCGCTCTGGCATACTCTTCCATCTTGTCGAAGAGTTTTCCGACCGTCTTAATGGGCTTGCGCGCGTTGTACTCGGCCATTGGCCCCGGTCGGAGGCCTTGTATTGCCGCGTTGATGACCGTTGTTTCGTTGACGTCCTTGACTTGGCAGCGCACTTTCGCGAAGCGCTTGAAGTAGATCCGGAGCCTTTCCTCAGGTTTTTTCTTGACTGCGAAGAGCTGGTCCGCATCGACACACTCGACGTAGTTTCCCTGGAAGTTGTTGTAGAGTCAGTTGCGGACCTGTTCCCACGCGTAGATAGACTGTGGTTCAATGGTGAAGAACCAGGACAGCGCCACCCCTTGTAACGCGAGGGGGAGCCCTTTTGCCTTCGTGGTGTCGTCTCCGCCAGCGGCCTCGATGGCAGTCTCGTACACGCGTACGAACTCTCGCGGGTCGGAGTCGCCTTTGTAGGCCTCGATGACGCTCAGGAACTTGAAATCTTCAGGCCATGGCGCCTGCTGTAGGCCCGCAGAAAGCGGGGACTCCGGGTCTACGCGCCGTAGTGGGGCGCGGCTAGACGTGGGGGCGTCGCGGCTATCCGCCCTTTTCGGGGCGGGTTCGGATGCCACTGCCAGAGGGCCGAGTTGGCTCCGAGCCTCCTGCATGTCCCGGACGGCTCCGCGGAGGTCCGCTAGCTCCCGCTGAAACGCGCTGAGGGCCGCCAGCAGGGCCGTCTCTACCGCGGGCGTGGCCGGGGCCGTTGGTGCGCTTGGCGATGCCGCCGGCATGGTGGTGACCACGGCCTGCGCGCCGCGTTGTCCCGGAGGGCCCTAGAGCCGGTGACGAGGTTCGCGTCGCTGTTGGGGTCATTCACCGTTTCTGCGCCGGGTGGAAAAACGGGTGCGCCTGCGCTGCCATCGCCAGGGTTGGCCGTCGGGGCAGTGCTGGTGGGATCGGTCGTCATGTCGGTGGCGGGGTGGGTCGTCGCGTCGATGGCGGGGTTGGTCGTCGCGTCGGTGGCGGGGTTGGTCGCCGCGTCGATGGCGGGGCTGGTTGTCGCGCCTGTGGCGGGGTCCTCGGTCGCACCTACACCACTGCTCATACCTGCGGCTGCTAAAGCCGAAGCCCTTGTGCTGACGTGACACTTCGCAGCCTCCGCCTTCTTCTTCTTCGCCGCCGCCGGTGAAGCTTTCTTTGGTGCCATCCTCCTTCAAATCTGGAGGCTTGCTCTTGTCCTCCCCACGGACGGCGCCAACTGTTGTGGTTACAGACCAAACAGAGAGAGAATAGTAGTGGGGAGTTGAGTAAAATGAATGGCTTAGGCCCCTTTCCTCATGGCCTATGTCTTATATTCCCTCCCCCTGGGGAGTGCCTTTACAGTTATACCCTTATACATGAGTTCTCCCCTCTGGGTACCTATGTCACTATACATGTCCCATTCCGGGCTTTGCACTCACGAAACAGGCCTGCTGGGCTTAGGTGGGGGCCACCCCTACAACAGGCACCAAGGACCAAAATGAGCCGGGGCACTGCAGGGAGTTAATGGCCGCCGGTGGCGCGGCAATCGGAGACCGGCGGTGGTGGTGTTGATGCAAGGAGCGCCAGGTGGTGCGACGATGATGGCCCTCTGGCAACGGTGCGGCACTGAAAGTTGCTGTGGTACTTCCGTTTGCTTTGAGGCCAAAAGTTGGTGCTTTCTAGAAAAAACATACTGCCTGGATTTTCAGAGATTCCGTAATCCGGAAGTACCGTTTAAGGTTGTGGTACTACCGCTCTATGGTAGTTTCACCGTTGAAACTCCGGTACTTCTGCTTTCCGTAGAGAAAATGATTCCAATGGTGCTCTCTAGAAAAAATGAACCGCTCATTTTGATAGAACCTTTGGAAAATGGAAGTACCGTTGTTTACACTCTGTTACTTCCGCTTATCCAAACAGAGCACATATTGGCTAAAAATTTTAGTTTTAAGAAAATGCATGATCCTAAATTGATCAAAATGGTATCAGAATATGCTATCAAGTTACTAGTCATGATCCATCTTAATAGTACAGTATTTATCCTATTATCCGGTCTTACACCCTTTTTCCTAAGACCAGCAAAATCAAAAGGGATCCTACTCTACTTATACCTTTGTTTTGAGCCACATTAATCTTCATGTTGACCCTTGGCATGCGTCTCATCATCATTTTAGAGACTAAACTTTTTAAACACTCAGTAAACATGTTAGTCCAATATTCACATAAATACATTAGTTACCAAAACTATTTTTAGGAGTCTAGATGATTTCAATCTCCCCCTTTTTGGTTATTGATGACAATACAAATATTATGTGAGAAGAATAAAGTTTTGAATATACCACTTATTTGAAAACTAGTTGTGTATTCTTTTGTGACTTTGAAAAACATTTCAAAGAAAGCTCCCCTGAGTATGTGCATATAGAAGAGAAGATACTTTGTAAGCACATGTAAAGAATTTTTTTAAAAAAAGCGACGGAGTTTCCTTTGTTTGTTGACCTTGAGGGAATAGATAATTGCAATGTTGTAAAGTATGCCATAAATGAATATAAGGTGCAATTTTATAAAATGACCACAACTTCAAGTTCAACATAACATACAAACATAATATAAAGCATGTTCTCAACAAGAAGATCATTACACCATAACTTCATTTCATCGTAAAGTCATATAAATAGTAGCTAAAATAGATAGGTAAGACAGATAGACTTTTTGGCTTCTTCAATCTTCTTTCTTTTATTCTTTCTTGTGCTCTTTTTCCCTTTTCTTGTCTTCCCCCCTTTGGCATTAAATGACCAAAAAGGCTACTCTTGTGGTCCTTGAGAAGAAGGGTCATGATGGCGACAGCAGCCAAATCTGACTGGAGATGGAGAACGAGCCAAGGCATGCTTAATAGAAGTGACTCTCTCATCAATAGAGTCCATTTTGAAGAAAAGAGAAGCGAACGTCTCGGCCTGAGTGTCGTGAATCAGGATAATTGCCGAATATATCTGGGAGAGAGACTTGTCCTTCTTCCTGTGGTGCAGTTGTAGGTTCTTCTTACTGTCTAGCTCAAAGATGGAAAGCTAGAGGAATTGAAGGTTCTACTCGAGGTTTGTAAGCCTTGTGGACGCCTCCCAAACCACCATGGAATTCAATTTCCGAAGGATCAAGGCCATGATGTGTGGAGCATAATTTATCATTTTGATCATGTCATTCTTGGAAGATGCTATTTCCCGAATAACAAGTTTAACCACATCAAATTTACGACCTTGCATAACATAGTCAATTAGGTTCTGTGTATGGTCTCTTATGGTATCATAATTCCCACTTTTTGGGAAGAATGGTATGGTTAATAATCTGGTTTACCAAACTGGGAATAAGGAGGAGACTAACAAACTTGCCTAGAACAAATATTGTACTTTGATCACAGTACTCAGATTAGGCAGGGAGCTCAAGTGCAAGTCTGTCATATACCTTCTCATGTGCACTTGATTCTGACCTTAGAGCCAGCTTAAACTTGTGCTTATTGGAGTCCAAGAGTTGACAGTCAGTCATCTATGAAATATGCTGGAAGTTAGGAGAAATATATAGCGTAGAATCTTCATTATAGTCTGATTTGAGAGCCACAAGATTTTGTATTCCAGCCCTCTGAAACATCCTATAAATCCTATCATATTTGTCAATTAAGTTCAGATGTTCCCAATCAACATACTTGTGATATGCAAAAGTCTACTTGGACCATACAACTGCTCATACACTTGTTCTTGAAATTTGGTATAAAACCTTGGGTTGATTGAATTATTGGGAAGCGAAAACTAGTTTCTGTGATGCAAACGTGCATACTCTTCAGCTGTGATTTATTTGAGGTCTATTTGAGGCTCTTCTCGATCATACATATCCTCATCTAACTGTTTAAGAGGTGAGCTCTCTTGCTGTTCTATTTCTATTTCTGAGTCATAGGCTACTGCCTTGCCTCTGTTTTCTCTGGTCTTTTGAGCAGATTTTGAGGTGACTAGAGGTGTAGGAGGAGGCACTTGGGCTACAATAGGGTCTGCTCAAGATGAAGATTGACCAAGAGCCATAGGAGTGGAGTTCCTTGTCCTAGGCATCTTTAAACAAGGAGAAAGGATATCAGGGATATGGAGAGATAAAACAAAAATATATTTGAAAAGAAATAGAATATATGAAGTGGCTATTTTATTAGGAGAACCGGAAGTACTGACATTCAAGCTGTGGTAGTACCGGGTTGCGGTAGTACCGCGCTCGTCAAGCGGTAGTTCTAATTTCCCTAACAGTTTGTAGGGCAAGCAATATATTAATCTTTTGGTGTTTTTCTTGAATTGAATCCACGGAATAGATGCAAAAACATCATTAGACACCAACTATAGCAATTTACTTGAGAAAAATAACTTTAACTCATTCGCATTTCAGATAAACACCTAGACTTGAACCTAGGGTTCTAGAACAAGATAAAAGAAGGGATTTGATCCCATTTACCTCACAGAGCGCAGGAGTTGAACCCTTAGGACGCAAGGAAACACCAAAAACTAAAGAAATCCCCACCGAATTTGGAGATTGAACAAGAGGGTTTTGGGGGTTTTGTTGGAGGGGGAAGAGAGAGGTGTACGGTCGTGAGCAAATAAAGGAGACAGAGCTTCCAAAGGAGAACAGAAGCAAGGAATAAAAGCTCTTGTGGTCAGTAGTAAAGTCCTCAACTAACTTGAACGAAAGTACCATAGAGACTTTCGATAGATCCAATAACTCATTTGTGTTTGACTACATTAGAGATTCGACTTCGTAGTCTTGTACGACCACACAGATTGATTTCGACCACTATGGTCGTTTTTGACCGCACAGGTTGTTTTCGACTGCTCTAGTCATTTTCGACGGCTCTGGTTCTCCGCCCACATTCTCGACCGTGTTAGTTTCGACCACGCCGGTTTCGGCCACGTTGGCTTCAACCACACTGGTTTCGACCATGTCGATTTCAATCATGTCAGTTTCGACCACACTGGTTTTGACCACATTGGTTTCGACCACGTTGGCTTCAACCATGTTGGTTTTGACCATATTGGTTTCGACCACGTTGGCTTCAACCACATCGGTTTCAGCCACGTTGGCTTCGACCACGTTGGTTTCGACCACGTCGGTTTCGATCACATTGGTTTTGACCATGTTGACTTCGATCACATTAGTTTCGACCATGTTGGTCTACTGACCACCAATGAATGCATAGTACTGTCATCACATAGCGGGTAGTTCTATAACATGGAAGTACTACAAGGAACACAGTGGTAGTTTTGATTTTTCTGGAACTTTCAGGGATTGAACTTAGATCAGAGAAATATGCAAATAATCACTAGTTTTGCACGCAAATAAAGATCATTCAGGATCATTATGCATTAGAAACACTAAATAAAATCTTGGAATATAGTATTATGAACACAGAGATTTTTAGCAAAAATAAGAGAAAACACTTTCCAAATATCCCTCAAACAATTCCAAATGAGCATGAAAGCATGAGGCATGAGTTCAAGTAATATTTGAGTAGTCTATAACATTTAATTCATTCCTCAACTTGCAAAAACGGCTTTCATCCTATGGTTTAGTGAAAATATCTGCTAATTGGTCTTCGATCCAGATGTGGCTAATTGTAATGTCTCCCTTGCTCACATGACCACTCAAGAAATTATGGCGTATATGTATATACTTGGTTCTTGAATGTTAGACCAGATTATTAGTTATTTTCACTGTACTGTCATTATCAGACAAAAGAGGTATTTTGTTAAATTTAATTCCATAATCCATCAAAATTTGCCTCATCCATAGCATTTGAGCACAACAACTTTCTATGGAAACATATTTGGCTTGGCGGTGAAAAGTGCTACGGAATTTTGTTTTTCAGAAGACCATGAGACTAAAGACCTTCCTAGCAATTAACAACTACCTAAGGTGCTCTTTCTATCTACTTTGCAACCGGCATAATTACAGTATGAGTATCTAATTAAATCAAATTTAGCACGTTTAGGATACCACAGCCCTATGCTAGAGGAATTCTTTAAATATCTTAGAATTCTCTTTATGGCCATTAAATGATACTCTTTTGGAGATGTTTAAAAATGTGCACATATGCAAATACTAAATATGATATCAGGCCTATATGCAGTAAGATAAAGTAAATTACCAATCATTGATCTATAAAGCTTTAAATCTACTAGCATACCACCTTCGTTAAGATCAAAATGTCCGTTCCTTACCATAGGGGTATTGATGGATTTTGCATCCCTATGCCAAACTTCTTGAATAGATCTCTCATATATTTTGTTTGTCTTATAAAAGTCCTATCCTTGTGTTGCTTGATTTGAAGTCCAACAAAATAGCTTAATTCTCCGATCATAGATATCTCAAATTTCCAAAACATCATTTCACCAAATTCCTTACAAAAATTTTGATTAGTACAACCAAATACAATATAATCAACATAAATTTGAGATACAAAGAAATCATCAGCAATAATCTTCGTAAATAAAGTTATATCAACTTTTTCAATTTTAAATCCTTTAGAGAGTAGAAAATTTCGAAGGTGCTCATACCATGCTCTAGGAGCATGTTTCAAGCCATATAGCGTCTTGGAGAGTTTATACACCTGGTTAGAATTTTTACGATCTTCAAAACCAGAAGGTTATTCAACATAAACAAGTTCAGAAATTGCTCCATTCAAGAATACACTTTTAATATCAATTTGAAATAATTTGATATTGAAACTAGATGCAAAAACAAGTAATATATGAATTCATTCAAGTCTAGCCACGAGTACAAATATTTCATCATAATCCAAATCCTCAACTTGAGTATAACCTTGAGCAACTAACATTGCCTTGTTTCTTACCACAACTCCATTTTCATCTTGCTTGTTGCGGAAGACCCATTTTGTGCTAATCATATTGTGCTCCTTGGATCTTTTCACTAATGTCCAAACATCATTTTGGGTGAAGTTGTTGAGTTTTTCACGCATTGCATTCACCCGATTCGAATCATCTAGTGCTTCATCTACAAATTTAGGCTCAAGAGAAGATACAAAAGAGTAATGTTCACAAAATGAAGCTACTCTAGATCTAGTTTGAACACCCTTACTCTTGTCACCCAATATTTGATCTATTGGATAATCTTTGGTGATTGCGTTGTAGACCTTTGGTGGTAGAGGTTGTTTCTCCTTTCCTTCGTATTTATTACTTGAGTGTTGTTTGTTTGTTGTGGAAGAAGTAGGAATTTCAACTTACTTTGATGAAGGAGATATACTTGGTTATCCTACGGTTTGGTCTCACCAATTTGCATGTTCTCCATTGCTCATCTTAGTCCTTCATCACTTACATCATCCAAATTCTCTTGCTCATCTTGAGAGCCATTAGTTTCATCAAATTGAACATCACATGATTCTTCAACTAAACCAGAGTTTTTGTTGAAGACTCTGTAAGCTTTGCTATTAGAAGAATAACCAAGCAAAAATCCTTCATCGCATCGACTCGGAAATTTAGAAAGCCGAACACACTTTCTTAAGATATAGCATTTGTATCCAAATACTCTAAGGTAGAAAATATTTAGTCTTCTTCCAATGAGAGACTCATAAGAAGTCTTTTTCAAAAGATGATACAAATAAAGGCGATTTATGGTATAACAAGTGGTGTTAATAGCTTTCTCCCAAAAATTATCAAAGTATTATATTCATCAAGCATTGTCCTAACCATTTTAATTAATGTTCGAGTTTTCTTCTCTATAACTCCATTTTGCTCCAGAGTGTAGATAGTGGAAAGCTCATGTTTTATTCCAAATTCATCATAAAAATCTTTTAGTTTAGTGTTTTTGAACTTAGAAACAATGTCACTTATTTTTTTTATTTTGAAATTAAATTCATTTTGGGCCCTTTTTGAATAACTTTTGAAAATGCCGGAGGCTTCTCTCTTATCATTTAAGAAAAATATACATGTTTATCTAGAGTAATCATTTACAACAACCAAACAATAGCTATTGCTCTTGACGCTCTTATAGGTAATTAGCCCAAACAAATCCATATGCAAGAGCTCTAATGGTCTAGAAATTGATATAATACTTTTGGAAGGATGAGAATTTGCAACTTGCTTCCCAGCTTGGCAAGCGCTATATAATTCATTTTTCTCAAACTTCACATCTTTCAAGCCAACTACAAAGTCATGTTTGAAAAGATTTTTAAGTTGAATTATACCCACATGACCTAGCATTCTATGCCAAAATCAACTCTGTTGTGGCTACAGACCAAACAGAGAAGGAGGGGACTAGTAGAAGAGGAAGAGGGAGCCATGTCTGTGGAATGGTTGGTGGTAATGAGAGGATGTCCCCACTTTGCCCCTCCTGGGGGTTTATATATATATGAGTGGGGTAGAATGGGAAATCCCCATTCTACCCCTTAGTATTTACAAAGGATGAGGGTACATTGGTATATTTACACTGGTATATTCCTCTACACTATTAGGCCTATTACATGTTGTACTAGTTGCACGACCCAGTCACGGGGGGTTGGGCCACCCCTACAACAAACTCAAAGATGTTTTTGCCATTAAACAAGTTTCCAAGTGTCGTCCAGCACCGAGGACGTGCCGTCCCGCCGAGGCGATGCCTACGAGGCGGACGGCGAAGCCGGGCACCGAAGACGTGTCGTCCAGCGCCGAGGACGTGCCGTCCCGCCGAGGCGATGCCTACGAGGCAGACGGCGAAGTCGGGCGCTGAAGATGTGTCGTCGAGCGCCGAGGACGTGCTGTCCCGCCGAGGCGATGCCTACGAGGCGGATGGCAAAGCCGGGCGCCGAAGACGTGTCGTCCAGCGCCGAGGACGTGTCGTCCCGCCGAGGCGATGCCTACGAGGCGGACGGCGAAGTCGGGCGCCGAAGACGTGTCGTCGAGCGCCGAGGACGTGCCGTCCCGCCGAGGCGATGCCTACGAGGCGGACGGCGAAGCCGCGCGCCGAAGACGTGTCGTCCAGCGCCGAGGACGTGCCGTCCCGCCGAGGCGATGCCTACGAGGCGGAATGCGAAGCCGAGCGCCGAAGACGTGTCGTCCAGCGCCGAGGACGTGCCGTCCCGCCGAGGCGATGCCTACGAGGCGGACGGCAAAGCCGGGCGCCGAAGACGTGTCCTCGAGTACCGAGGACGTGCCGTCTCGCCGAGGCGATGCCTACGAGGCGGACGGCGAAGCCGCGCGCCGAAGACGTGTCGTCGATTGCCGAGGATGTGCCGTCCCACCAAGGCGATGCCTACGAGGCGGACGGCGAAGCCGAGCACCGAAGACGTGTCGTCCAGCGCCGAGGACGTGCCGTCCCGCCGAGGCGCTGCCTACAAGGTGGACGGCGAAGCCGAGCGCCGAAGACGTGTCGTCCAGCGCCGAGGACGTGCCGTCCCGCCGAGGCGATGCCTACGAGGCGGACGGCCACCATTTCCCTACTCTCAAAAATGGTACCCGCGGGGAGCGGGCGCTTGCGGCGTAGGCCGAGGGCACTACACACGCCGAGGTAGAGAGGCGAAGGCGTCGTTCCCCTACCTTCAATAACAGTGCCCGCGGAGAGTGGGCGCTTGCGGCGTAGGCCGAGGGCACTACGCAAGCCGAGGTAGAGAGGCGAAGGCGTCGTTCCCCTACCTCGAAAAAGAGTGCCCGCGAAGAGCAGGGCTTGCGGCGTAGGCCGAGGGCGCTGCGCACGCTGAGGTAGGGAGGCGTTGCCGCCGTTCCCCTACCTCGAAAAAGGGTGCCCGCGAAGAGCGGGCGCTTGCGGCGTAGGCCGAGGGCGCTGCGCACGCCGAGGTAGGGAGGCGTCGCCGCCGTTCCCCTACCTCGAAAAAGAGTGCCCGCGCAGAGCGGGCGCTTGCGGCGTAGGCCGAGGGCACTACGCACGCTGAGGTAGGGAGGCGTCGCCGCCGTTCCCCTACCTCGAAAAACGGTGCCCACGGAGAGCGGGCGCTTGCGGCGTAGGCCGAGGGCACTACGCACGCCGAGCTAGGGAGGCGTCGCCGCCGTTCCCCTAACTCGAAAAAGCGTGCCCGCGCAGAGCGGGCGCTTGCGGCGTAGGCCGAGGGTGCTACGCACGCTGAGGTAGGGAGGCGTCGCCGCCGTTCCCCTACCTCGAAAAACGGTGCCCGCGGAGAGCGGGCGCTTGCGGCGCAGGCCGAGGGCGCTACGCAAGCTGAGGTAGGGAGGCGTCGCCGCTGTTCCCCTACCTCGAAAAAGGGTGCCCGCGAACAGCGGGCACTTGCGGCGTAGGCCGGGGGCGCTACCCACGCTGAGGTAGGGAGGCGTCACCGCCGTTCCCCTACCTCAAAAAGGGGTGCCCGCGCAGAGCGGGCGCTTGCGGCGTAGGCCGAAGGCGCTGTGCACGCTGAGGTAGGGAGCGTCGCCGCCGTTCCCCTACCTCGAAAAAGGGTGCCCGCGGAGAGCGATCGCTTGCGGCGTAGGCCGAGGGCGCTACCCACGGTGAGTTAGGGAGGCGTCGCCACCGTTCCCCTACCTCGAAAACGGTGCCCGCGGAGAGCGGGCGCTTGCGGCGTAGGCCGAGGGCACTACGCACACCGAGGTAGGGAGGCGTCGCCGCCGTTCCGCTACCTCGAAAAAGAGTGCCTGCGTGGAGCGGGCGCTTGCGGCGCAGGCCGAGGGCGCTACGCACGCTGAGGTAGGAAGGCGTCGCCGCCGTTCCCCTACCTCGAAAAACGGTGCCCGCGGCGAGCGGGCGCTTGCGGCGCAGGCCGAGGGCGCTACGCACGCAGAGGTAGGGAGGCGTCGCCGCCGTTCCCCTACCTCCAAAAAGCGTGCCCACGCAGAGCGAGCGCTTGCGGCGTAGGCCGAGGGCGCTACGCACGCTGAGGTAGGGAGGCGTCGCCGCCGTTCCCCTACCTCAAAAACGGTGCCCGCGGAGAGCAGGCGCTTGCGGCGTAGGCCGAGGGCACTACGCACACCGAGGTAGGGAGGCGTCACCGCCGTTCCCCTACCTCGAAAAAGAGTGCCCGCGCAGAGCGAGCGCTTGCGGCGTAGGCCGAGGGCGCTACGCACGCTGAGGTAGGGAGGCGTCGCCGCCGTTCCCCTACCTCAAAAAACGGTGCCCGCGGAGAGCGGGCACTTGCGGCGCAGGCCGAGGGCACTACGCACGCTGAGGTAGGGAGGCGTCGCCGCCGTTCCCCTACCAAGAAAAAGGGTGCCCGTGAAGAGCGGGCACTTGCGGCATAGGCGTCGCCGCCGTTCCCCTACCTCGAAAAGGGGTGCCCGCGAAGAGCGGGCGCTTGCGGCGTAGGCCGAGGGCGCTACACACGCTGAGGTAGGGAGGCGTCGCCGCCGTTCCCCTACCTCGAAAAACAGTGCCCGCGGAGAGCGGGCGCTTGCGGCGCAGGCCGAGGGCGCTATGCACGCTGAGGTAGGGAGGCGTCGCCGCCGTTCCCCTACCTCGAAAAAGGGTGCCCGCGCAGAGCGGGCGCTTGCGGCGTAGGCCGAGGGCGCTGCGCACGCTGAGGTAGAGAGGCGTCGCCGCCGTTCCCCTACCTCGAAAAAGGGTGCCCGCGCAGAGCAGGCACTTGCGGCGTAGGCCGAGGGCGCTCCGCACGCTGAGGTAGGGAGGCGTCGCCGCCGTTCCCCTACCTCGAAAAACGGTGCCCGCGCAGAGCAGGCGCTTGCGGCGTAGGCCGAGGGCGCTGCGCACGCTGAGGTAGGGAGGCGTCGCCGCCGTTCCCCTACCCCGAAAAGGGGTGCCCGCGAAGAGCGGGCGATTGCGGCGTAGGCCGAGGGCGCTACGCACGCGGAGGCAAGGAGGCGAGATCGCCGTTCCCCTACCTTCAAAAAGAGTGCCCGCGAAGAGCGGGCGCTTGCGGCGTAGGCCGAGGGCGCTACGCACGCTGAGGTAGGGAGGCGTTGCCACCGTTCCCCTACCTCAAAAAAGTCACGGTGCACTCCCTGGTGCTACGCGCACGAGTGCGCGATACCCAAGTGGTGCGCCGCTGAAAGCGAGGCACTCCCTGTTGTCTCGGCCATGTAGTAATTTTTTTATACTGCGTAGAGTGCGTGGGAACTTCAACCACGTGTATTTATACTCCGTAGAGTGCGTGCGGAGGCGGACCTCGACGCTACGTCTTATTTAAAGTTCGTAGACTGGTGCGTGCGGAAGCGTACCTCGACGCTACGTCTTAATTTATAGTCCATAGACTCGCGCGTGCGGAGGCGGACCTCGACGCTACATCTTATTTAAAGTCCGTAGACTGGTGCGTGCGGAGGCGTACCTCGACGCTACGTCTGAATTTATAGTCCGTAGACTCGCGCGTGCGGAGGCGGACCTCGACACTACGTCTTATTTAAAGTCCGTAGACTGGTGCGTGCGGAGGCGTACCTCGACGCTACGTCTTAATTTATACTCCGTAGAGTGCGCGCGGAGGCGTCCCCCCGTTGCGTCTTATTTAAAGTCCGTAGACTGGTGCGTGTGGAGGCGGACCTCGACGCTACGTCTTAATTTATAGTCCGTAGACTCGCGCGTGCGGAGGCGGACCTCGACGCTTCGTCTTATTTAAAGTCCGCAGACTGGTGCGTGCGGAGGCGTACCTCGACGCTACGTCTTAATTTATAGTCCGTAGACTCGCGCGTGCGGAGGCGGACCTCGACGCTACGTCTTATTTAAAGTCCGCAGACTGGTGCGTGCGGAGGCGTACCTCGACGCTACGTCTTAATTTATACTCCGTGCAGTACGCCGACGCTCGAGGCGATCGTGCGATTTAAATCCAAAACGAGGACCAAAACAGAGGCATGAAAGAAATGGCCGAAGAATTGCGACAACAAAGCACTCCAGAATGCCGCACGGGAAAAGCATTTGATACTACGGTGGCCCAGAATAGGCCAAACCCGAAGAAGCAAACACGGCCAAATTAAATGCTCTCAGAATAAAACTGCAGCCGTAATAACTATGATGCACAACCGCTTCCTTAAAGCCATGCACGCTAGGAATGCAGCGGGGATTATCAAAGCTTTGTACGTAACCACGTACCATGCTAATCTGGCGAGGCGAAGGCCGAGGTCGTCGCGGAAGCGGGCGAGCACAGGTGTAAGGCAGACGCGACGCCCCTGCTTGTCCGCGCCGATGTCGAAGTTCAGTGCGTCCCGGGGGAGCCGCCAACTTCGGGGGAGGCCTCACCGGACCTCACCTAGGTACGTGGCCGAACTCGGAGAGGACCTCGCCGGCCCGGAGGCGCGGCCAAGGCGCGGAGTCGAACGTCGGCCGGCGCTCCAGCTAGCTTGCGGGTAGACGGGAAGAGAGAGACTTCGGGCACTTCGCGGATGCCTGGATGGAGACTCAAGGGCATGCGTGCAGACCTTCGGATGGATATCTAGATGTATAGCTTGAATGCATGCTGGATTATAAGCTTCGGAGACGCGCCCGCGTGGACTCCGAGCGGGGGGCTTCGGCGACCGGGGACCTCGCGTCGGCACGGACCCCGAGCGGGACATCGAGTCTTCAGCCAGCACGCGGAGGCATCGAGTCTTCGGCCAACGCGCGGCGACATCGCTCGACGGAGACTTCGGCGCGGCACAGCCTGCGGCCTGGAGTCGATGCGGAGTTGACGCGGAGACGAGTGCAGACATGACGTTGCGAAGATGTCCGACGCGGTGAAGCGCTTGACGCTCGCGAGGGCTCCGAGGCGGTGTTCGATGACGCAGGTGCCACTTCCTTGAGCCGCACCTCCACGCCACGAAGGTACGTCGTTGCTGACTGGAGCGGGTGCTTGGCGAGGTCGATGGAGGGCGAAGCCAGCGCCGCAACCCATGCCGCCGAGGTTGTAGTTGCGACGTCGCAGTGGCGAAGCCGCGATGACGTAGGCGTGGCCAGCTCGGACCTCGGCGAAAAAAAACACGCGAAGCCCTACACCTCTCTCTTCGGCGCGGACTGCAGCGGTCGTTGCCGCCAGCGGAGGCCGGGCCCCGTCTTCGTGGATCACAGCCCAGTCAATTATGCGGGGGCTCGCTGGCGCGGCGCGGAGTCCGTGGAACTCGCGGGACTGCGTGAGGATGCGCGGAGTCGAGGCCGCCGAACGAGGTCTCAGGACGGTGCTGGCTTTGCGTAATCCGATCGGAGCTGGGCGTCAGGCGAAGCGCTCGTGGACTCGACGCCGCGGCGGCTTCGAACGCAAGGCGAAGCTGGGGGCTCGACGAGGCCTTGTACGTGCACGTTGAGCCGGCGGCGGAGAGAAGACGGGCGACGTGGGACCAGGCGGAGGGGACGCAGCGTGGACCAGCTCCGCTTCGCTGCTGGGGCGGAGATGCTAACTCCGCCAACGCGGAGACGTGGCCTGCTTCGGAGGAGAGTCGTCTGCTCACCTCGCGCGCCTGCAAGCGGAGACTCGAAACTGCACGGAGGCCACGAGCGAGGAGATTCTGAGGTGGCCTTCGCCGACGCGGAGTCCCTAGTCGCGCGGAGATGGGCGGAGACTGGTCGCGCTGACGAGCGGAGGCACGAAACTGCACGGAGGCCACGAGCGAGGAGACTCCAAGGTGGTCTTCGACAACGCGGTGTCCCTGGTCGCGCAAAGGCGGGCGAAGCCTGGAGGTAGAGGCCGGCGACGAGGTCCGTCGCGCGGGCGCAGAGGCGACCCGAAATCGAGAACGTCCTCGAGCATACGTGGGCGGAGACGTGAACCATCTTCATACGTATGCATGCGTATGGATATGCATCCACAAATACGTGAACTTTGGATGCTTCCCTTGCTCTGGACGCATACATGCATGGATGCTTGGATGGATGTGTTGAATGCATGCAAGGTGGCTAATTCGCGTACGCATGCCTGAGTCGAGATTCCATGTACGCATGCATAAGTAAATACTTGGCTGGATCATGCAAGTACACGTGAAGGATACGAAGCGACCTTCTGGTTACGGGCGCGATGACACCACTGAGCTCTCGCTGGCAACGCAGAACCACTGCACTCCCCAGGCCACCTCGCACTGAAGACCCTCGACACGCGACGAGGTACGGAGCGGAGCTGAGGTCTGAGGGCGGAGCCGAGCACGCGAAGGCGGAGGCCGAGAGTACGGGGACTCAGCGCGAAGGCTCGATGCGGAAGCTCTTCGTTGCCTACGCGAAGTACCTGCATCATCCCACCCTAGCCAGAGGGATCGTGCCACCGGCCATCCAAGGATGATTCGATTAGATCTGTTCAATATGCCATCTACGAACAGACGATTCGACTAGATCTACTCAATATTCTACCTACGAGCGGGCGATTCGAGTAGATCTACTCAGTACACTATCTACAAAACATGGCGAAATATACTTTAAATTCTTGGCAAGAAAACTACTTATCTGAGGATGAAGTTTGTAGGATGGCACAGATGCCACGAAGGGGGCAGTGTGCTCCCAAGAAAAGCTCTTAGCTCCTTAAGCGACCTTTCATCCAGTCCCCACGGACGGCGCCATCTGTTGTGACTACAGACCAAACAGAGAAGGAGGGGACTAGTAGAAGAGGAAGAGGGAGCCATGTCTGTGGAATGGTTGGTGGTAATGAGAGGATGTCCCCCCCCCCCTTTGCCCCTCCTGGGGGTTTATATATATATATGAGTGGGGTAGAATGGGAAATCCCCATTCTACCCCTTAGTATTTACAAAGGATGAGGGTACATTGGTATATTTACACTGGTATATTCCTCTACACTATTGGGCCTATTACATGTTGTACTAGTTGCACGGCCCAGTCACGGGGGGTTGGGCCACCCCTACAACAAACTCAAAGATGTTTTTGCCATTAAACAAGTTTCCAAGTTGAATCATTAGAGGAGAAATCAACCAAATAAAGATTTCCAAACCTAAAACCTTTAAAAACAAGTTCATTTTCTATTTATATTGAAATAGTTACTTGCTCTTTTGAGAAAGAGCAAATTAAGCCTATATTACACAATTGAGCAACCAATAGCAAATTGAAATTTACTGTTTCTACTAGAGATACATTAAAAATGGAAAGGTCATTAGAGATAGCGATGTTACCCAATTTGAGTACCTTTCCTTTGCTATTGCCCCCAAATGTGATTCTCTCATTGCTCCCATTCTCAAATGTGGTGAAAATCTTCTGGTCTCCAGTCATATGTTAAGTGCACCCACTATTAAGTATCCAATGTCGTCCAATGTTATTGTAGTTCACCTACAAAAGAAAATTAAGTTCTTTTAGGTACTCAAATTTGTTTGGCTCCTTGGAGGTTAGTAACCAAGGCTTTGGGTACCCAAATAGCATTCTTTTTAGCGCCTAAAATTGAAGTGCCAGCAAATCTAGCAATAACACTACCATTATTGGATTTCTTAAGCACATAGTAAGAGTCAAATAGTCTAATAGAAGGTGTCTTACTCATAGGACAATTTTGTTGCACATATCCAAATCCTAGCACTTTCGACAATATTTACCATTTTGCCTCACAGACCTTGTGGGCTGGTTTGCCGGTTTCTTACCTTTCTTTGACACATATTCAAGACCCTCTTTGTTGAATGAGCACCTTTGCTCACTCAACAACTTGTCAAGGGTAGCATTACCTTTGAAGCACCTTTTAAGCTTTTATTTAGCTTGGTCACTTGTTCCTTTAACTCATTATTCTCATTAATGAGCTTAGCATCATATGACTTAGCAATTGCATTATTAGAAACAATATTAGAGGAACATGCCATAGCAAGCCAGTCATCACATGAAGTAGATACGCTAGCTCTAGCAATTTTTACACTAGGTATTTCATTTAAAATATCACAAGTAATACCAATGCTAGAACAAGATATGCTTGTGTTTTCCTAGATAAGCAAGTCATGAGCTTGTTTTAGCTCCTCATAAGACTCTTTAAGGGAGATATGCTCTTTATTTAAGACCATGAATTTTGACTTTTTTTCAAGAAATTCATTCAATTCAATTGGCATATCTATAAATTCATCATAAGAAGGCTCATCGTCATCGAGAGATTTTACCTTCTCTCCTTTTGCCATAAGGCATGTTGGAGATGAGAAGACTAATGGTGCTTCTTTGAAGGCGATACCGACAACTCCCTTCTTCTTAGGGGACTCATCCTCACTTGAGTCGAAGTCGGTGTACTCCTCATCGGAATCCTACTATCTAATGTGGGCTTCATTTTTGCCATATTTTTTAAACTTCTTGAAAAGCTTCTTTTTTACCATTAAAGTTATTTTTCTTGGATGACTTCTCCTTGTCATCCTTCTTTGTGGGGGCATTGAGAGGCAATATGCCCCTTCTCATCGCACTCATAGCAACGGATTTGCTATAGCGCTTGTTGTCATTAGGAGCACCCCTTCTTCACCTTTTTCGTGACTAGATCTGCGGTATGAGCGCCTCCTTATGAATTTGCTCATTCCCCTCACCAGGAGAGCTCCTCCTCATGAATTTGTTCATTCTCCTCACAAGGAGAGCTAACCCCTCCTTGGAGTCCTCCTCATCATCCTTGGACTCTTCACTTGACACCGCTTTAGCCTTGAAAGTGGTGATCTTCTTGCCTTGGAGGAGGATTGCTCCAAGAGCTCTTCCTTGTCCTTGTACAACACATTGGTTATGAGGTTGCCCAAGAGTTGTGTTGGCGTCATCCTTGTCAACTTGGGCGAGTTGAGAAAGAGTGTTACTAATGTCTCATACTTCTCCGATAAGGCCATAAGCATGTTTCTCACAATATCAACATCGGTTAGTGTAGTGTCTAGGTTTTTGAGCTCATATACAATGTTTTTGAGGTGAGAGTACATTTCTTTAATGTCCTCATCAGGCAACATTGTAAATGTCTTATATTTGATCCAAAACCTATGCAATTTGACTTCTTTGATCGTGGATGTTTCCTCATGGATTTCCGAGATGGTTGTCCAAATAGCATGAGCGGTTTCCAAATTGCTCATTCTATTGAATTCATCCGCATTCAAAGCTCCAAATAAAGCATTCATACCTTGAGAATTTAAATGTGCATTACATCCATCTTGTTCCATAGGATGTACTGGATCAAGAGGCATAACGTAACCCTCATTTACAATATTTCATATGCTCGGACTCATGACCATAAGATAAATAGACATTCTAATTTTCTAATATGAATAGTTTTAGTGATAAAAAAGAGGTGCCTTTCCTATAGCAATCCCCTCACTAGCCATCTTTTTCTCTCTAAACGGTTCAGTCTAATAAATGAGAGACCAATCTTTGATGCCTGCTGTGGGGGTGGTCCAACCCCCCGTAACTGGGCCTTGTAACTAGCCTAATATGTAATAGGCCCGATAGTGTAGAGGAATATACTAATGTAAATATACCAATGTACCCTCATCCTTTGTAAGTACTAAGGGGTAGAAGGGGGATTTCCCATTCTACCCCACTCATGCATATAAACCCCTAGGAGAGGCAGGAGGAGGGGCATCCTCTCATTCTCACTCACCAACTCTCCCTGTGTTGGCTCTGCCTCCCTGCCTCCGCGTGCGTAGCGCCCTCAGCCTACGCCGCTCACGCCCGCCCTCCGCGGGCGCTGTTTTTTGATGGTAGGGGAACGGCGGCTCCGCCTCCTTGCCTCTGCTCACGTAGCGCCCTCGGCCTACGCCGCTCACGCCCACTCTCCGTAGGCACCATTTTTGAAGGTAAGGGAATGGCAGCTTTGCCTCCCTGCCTTCACGCGCGTAGCGCCCTCGGCCTACGCCGCTCGCACCCGCCCTCCACGGGCGCAGGTTTTTGGAGGTAGGGGAACGGTAGCTTTGTCCCTGCCTCCACGCGCGTAGCGTCCTCGGCCTACGTCGCTCGCGCCCACTCTCCGCGGGCACCGTTTTTGAAGGTAGGGGAACGGTAGTCTCGTCTCCATGCCTCTGCGCACGTAGCACCCTCGGCCTACACCGCTCGCGCCCGCTCTCCGTGGGCACAGTTTTTGAAGGTAGGGGAATGGCAATTTTGCCTCCCTGCCTCTACGCGTAGCGCCCTCAGCCTACGCTGCTCGCTCCCGCTCTCCGCGGGCACCGTTTTTGAAGGTAGGGGAATGACAGTTTTGCCTCCCTGGCTCTGTGCGCGTAGCACCCTCGGTCTACGCTAGTCGCGCCCGCTCTCCGCGGGCACTATTTTTGAAGATAGGGGAACGACAGTTTCGCCTCCCTACCTCGCGTAGCATCCTCGGCCTACGCCACTCGCGCCCGCTCTCCGCAGGCACCGTTTTTGAAGGTAGGGGAACGACAGTTTCGCCTCCCTGGCTCTGCGCGTGTAGCGCCCTCGGCCTACACCGCTCGCGCCCGCTCTTCGCAGGCACCACGTTTGAAGGTAAGGGAACGGCAGCTTCGCCTCCCTGCCTTCGCGCGCGTAGCGCCCTCGGCCTACGCTGCTCGCGCCTGCCCCCTACGGGCGCAGGTTTTTGGAGGTAGGGGAACGGCGGCTCCGCCTCCCTGCCTCCGCGCGCGTAGCGCTTTCCGCCTACGCCGCTCGCGCCCGCCCTCTGCGGGCACGATTTTTTGAAGGTAGGGGAATGACGGCTCCTCCTCCCGGCCTCTACATGGGACGACTCGGCTCTGGCACAGGGCTTCGTCATCCGCCTTGTAGGCACTGCCTCAGCGGAACGACCCGGCTCCAGAGCAGCGTCTCGCCGCCCGCCTTGTAGGCGCCGCCTCGGTGGGGCGGCAAGGCTTCACCGCCCGCCTTCTAGGCATCGCCTCGGCGGGACGGCGCGACTTCACCGTTCACCTCTTAGGCATCGCCTCGGCAGGGCGACATGACTTCGCCATCCACCTAGTAGGCAATGCCTCGGTGGGAAGGCTCGGCTTCGGCACAAGACTTCGTCGTCCGCCTTGTAGGCATTGCCTCGGCGGGACGACCTGTCTTCGGCGCAGGACTTCGCCGTCCACCTGGTAGTTATCTCCTCGACGGGACGGGCGGGCTTCGGCGTGGGATTCCGTGGACCTCTTCGTAGGCATTGCTTCAGGGGGCTGCAAGCTACTAGTTGCATCGGCTCACCAGTCGGCACCCTCGCGCTTGCTGTCGGGGAACAGGGGCTGGGATGTTTGGCACGTCAGCTCGCCCATCGGAACCTCTGCGCTTGCTGTCGAGGGAGTACTGTTGTGGGGGTGGCCCAACCCCCCGTGACTGGGCCTTGCAACTGGCCTAATATGTAATATGCCCAATAGTGTAGAGGAATATACCAATGTACCCTCATCCTTTGTAAGTACTAAGGGGTAGAAGGGGGATTTTCCATTCTACCCCACTCATGTATATAAACCCCCAGAAGGGGCAGGAGGAGGGGCATCCTCTCATTCTCACTCACCAACTCTCCGTACTGTTTGACCTGTAGCCACAACAATGCCACTGGTAGAATCAAGGATAACCGACTAGAGGGGGTGAATAGGAGGTTAAAAAATATCTTGCCTTCTAAAAATAATTACCATAATTTAGTCTAGCAAGATTTTAAAGCAATTCAAGCCCACACAATTATAGTATGTCTAAGGCACTATAAGCACGAATAAATATGACAATCACAATATGCTAGAAATACAAAGGCGGAAATCAATGACAAAGAAATAACCAATGGACACATGATGTTTTACCGTGATGTTTGCAATCTTGCCGGTTTCTCCTAATCCACATTGAGGAAAGCCCAAACAACTTGGACCAGCTCCACGAATTAAGTCTCAGCTCCTCAATTTACTAGTGGTTGTCCTTCCTCTGCTCCAGAGATGGTGGACACCAAACCACTCACAAGTTGGCGCCGAGATTCTTCACAACCTTTTTAAACAAGTCACCGCACAAGCTCCCACCAAGCCGTCTACGTGCTGGCAAGCACTAAGAGAAATAGATCACAATTTTGCTTGACAGCGATCAAGTGCAAAAAGGATCAATCTAAGATGTATGCACTTGATTTTTGGCTCAACCACATCAAATGAATGTACAATGTGAAATTGAGGTGTAGAGTGACAACTCAATGCTCAAGGGTGTCCAATAGAGTCTCTTCTGTTATGTCCTTGAGTAGGTAGAGGAGTATTTATATCTCCACCAACCAAAACTAGCCGTTACAAAGCAATCCCTGAAAAATCAAGGTGAGTAGAAATGCCACGGTTTATCGGCCAGCACTACCAAACCTGTTCTGACACAACAATAACGATACTACGGCCATTGAGAGTCGGTGCAATACTACCGCCGTTGTAGTCACGGTAGTTCCAATATTCGAAAGTTTCAAAATTTCAGCGTGATACTTCCGTTTGATTCGATGCCAAAACTTGGCGCTCTCTGGAAAGAATGTACCACCTAGATTTTTAGAGTTTCTGTGATCCAAAGTGTCATTTAAGGTTACAGTACTACTGCTCTATGGTAGTTCTGCCATTGAAACTCTGGTACTTCCATTTTTTTCACAGAAACAAAGTGATTCCAAGGATGCTCTTTGGAAAAAACATACTACTCATTTTGACGGAACTTCTAAAAACTGGAAGTACCGCCATTTACACTTCGGTACTTCCAATTATCCAGACAAAGTACAAATTGGCTATCAATTTTAGTTTTAAGAAAATACATAATCATAAATTGATCCAAATGGTATAAGAATGTGCTATCAAGTTACTAGCCATGATCCCTCTTAATAGTACGCATTTATCATATAATCAAGTCTTCCACCCTTTATCCTAAGACTGGCAAAAGCAAAAGGGATCACAGTCTATTTATACCTTTGTCTTGAGCCATTGATCATCATATTGACCCTTAGCATGCATCTCATCATCATTTTAGGGACTAAACCTTTTAAACACTCAGCAAACATGTTAGTCCCATATTCATATAAATTCATTAATTACCAAAACTATTTTTAGGGGCCCAAATGCTTTCACTAGGCTAGAAAAAATTGGGCTGGGCCATGGAAAAAAGAAAATAGGCTTGGCCTAGAGGAAGAAATCATTTTTCAGATTTTGGACTTGGATTTTGAATTTTGGAAATTGGATTTGAATTGTAATTTCATATTTCAAATTAGACTTGGATTTTGAGATCATTTCCAGGATTACACAAAAAATCCAAATAACATCCAAATATTTGAAATAATTAATTTAAAATTAAAATTTTAAAGAAAACAAAATTTATGATGTTACAACATGCTTCATGCACCATGAATGCAATGACTTGACTTTATGTTACAACATGCTTCATGCACCATGAATGCAATGACTTGACTCTACAACTCAACATATAACCAATGCCTACAATTATCCAAACCTCTCAGATAATTTCGTACATGGCCAGTCTAATTGCCTTTGATAGGTCGTTGCACCGCTCAAGTCAACAAGGTCAAACCCCGGTAACAGATGAGCGATATGACCGTTCGCACCATACTGGTACTATTGCCTTGGTAGTACCACTATTCAAAGGCTGGTCAAACCGCTATCTCCAGTAGTACGGTGGATCCCATCCTGTATTACCGGACCTAGACATCTAAAATGACCATCTCTGAAAAATATCTACCGCCAACTATAATCCAGTCGCACTACTCTTGCAGTAGTACCACGGTGTAATATCCTAAAAATTAAGGATTATGAAAATGTGTAATTTTTAAAACTTTTTGGTTGCACCTTATTGGCATGGGATTTTCTTAGGATTTGAGTGAGGTTCCAACAAATAAGAAATCCATAACAATAAAAATTTGGAAGAAAAGATGCGCATAATAAGAATTTAATTTAGATTATAATACGAATATGAAAAGTTGATCCAAAAACTAGGACATGAGAATTGGTAGCAAGAACTCTGCTAGACCAAAAACCAGTTGCAAGGCTAATGACGTGAAAGGAAAACATTAGTAAATTAAAAACAAACATTGAGCCCAAGATCCAAACATAGAATGTGAACTTGAGAATCCTACAATAAAGTAGAGGGAAAGCCATGCTTAAAATACATTGAATCCAAAGATTTAGAGCTACTTGAAAATTCAAAACCAACAAAAACTTAACTATAGTTTCAACTAAAACCCTAACGCATAAAAGGGCAATTGTCATATTAAGTATCAAAATTGGGCATTGAGGGGTCCATAAATCAAGGTGGAATAAACTCATGTGTGAACCAAACCCTAACTTAATTAGCCATGGTATAAACTAGAACCTAAATTTAAAAACCCTAAAGTCAATATCGAAAGTCCAAGAAAAAAATCAAGGTCAATTGTATGGAAATGAGAAAACCAATTCGAGGCCTTGCCATGTTGCCATCCGCTAAATCCTAGAAAAATCATAGGGAATTAAGCTCAAGGCAAAACCAATTCAAATCTAAATTCAAAATTCATTCGGCCTTGATTTGAAATTTGTAATTTAAAATAAAAATCAAGTATGTAAATCCTAAAAATTTTAAAAATTAAATGGGCCTAAACCCTCTGGGCCCTGTCCCACTGGGCCTTGGCCCAATCGAGAATGACCCAAGTTGGCCCAACCGCGCCCAAGGCGCCCCTATCGCGTGATGCACTGGAATCGTGCACACACTAGCGCCATGCCACCCCTGTGGCTCAACAGCCCCCACACGTCCCAATTGTGCAACACTCACATCATGTTGGCTCACGTGCATGCCTCATTTCCATCCCCTAGTCCCTTTCCCTCCCCTTCTCTCTGTCGAAGGACTCACGCCATGCTCCGCCGTGTGCCGCGCACCTCACTCCCACCTTGCGTTGCTGCATAGTGCAATGTCATACTCGCACATCATTAACCCGCCATGCTGCACCATGCTACTCACCATTGCCACACACACGGGCCATGTTGCACATCACCATCACCATTACTCCCATGCCAACTCCCTACGATCGCCTTACACCTCTCGCATCGCCAGCTTCCCTTACCGACTATAAGTACTCAAGCAAGCTCATGAAGGCTTCACCTCACCCCACCACCCCTCCCACTGTAAGGAATTGACTTTGGGTGTGCCGTAGCTCGTTAGCAGCCCTTTCTTCTCCAACTCCGGTGATAAGGAAATCGGCCGAGAGGAGCCACCCCTAGACAATACCACATGGCTGGAGCATCGATAGAGCACCCTCAGCACAACCGCGCCACTGTCCTGGACTGCTGAAGCCCCTGTGCCTCTGGTGCCATGCTCCCTTTGGCTCTGCCTTAGGGCCATGTAGCCAAGCCACTCCAGACGTCCCCAAGCCAGTCGACTACTTAGGTAGCCTCGCCACCATTCGTAGATGCTCCCTGTACCAAGAAATTGGCTCGATATACTTGTAGCACTGTATCACCACATGCCCGTTCCACCGCTTACCGATCTCATCGTCAACCACCGAATCGCCAAATTGGCTGGCGAGGCTCAGCCCAGTGGTACGCAAGGTCAAGTAGAAACCATTTTAAGCATGCTCATGTGCCACTGCCTTTCCTCACCGGCGGTGAACACTGCACTCATCGGCGGGGAAGAAGAATACTATTCAGTTGAGGTTAATTTAAATAGAGGATTAGTTTAAAGTTAAGTACTTTGTTTAAATTAAGTTAACCAGCCACTGTTTGGTGGGCCATCGTCATTTGTTAACATTATTGGGTCTATGACATGTGGGCCCTTCTACAGTTTAAAAGCTCAATTAAAGTGATTAAAGACATGTGAGTCGTTGACATATGGGTCCTGTTTACTATACCAAACAATACATGGTCCCACTTGTCAGTCACAGTAAGCATTTTCCAATTGTCAAATAATTCCAAAAAGAAATTAAAAAACCGTACGCCCCACCTATCATACACAATAGCATTTTCTAAAAGAAAAGAAATAAAAAAAGAAATTCCAAACCCTCGTGGGACCCACCTATTAGTGGGAAATTCTCTCTCCCCTTTTATTTTATGGAATTTATTGAAATCCAGACTTTGAAAAAGCATAACTTATTCATTTTAAGTTCAAATTTGATGAAACAAATTTCTAAATTTATATAAATTCAATATCTATCCAATGGAACCAAAATCATGAATTTGGAGTTAATTTAAATTTTTATTTGAATTTAATTCTATTTGGTTGATTTTTATCCAAATTTTTCACGCAACATTAAAATACCATATGAGGCCCAAAAGGAAGAAGAAGCCAAGGTAAGCCAAACTCCACAAGACTAATCCATCAGAGAATAAGGCGAGTTAATACTTTGATCATGTTGAGCCTATCTTTTATTGCAAATTATTTTTTCTTAAATTATTAAATTGCATACTGTTAATTATTATGCCAATTATGTTCATCTTAAGAATTTTAGTTACATGCATGTTGTTTATATATTAATTCTTATGCTCCTATCCTTGAAATAGTTGTATTCTTAACTATTGTTGCCCTAGAAATTATTGACAACTATATAGTTATACACTGTATCAAAATACCATGCTTAGACTTACTTAGATACTCGGGGGCATTTAATTGCCCTGGCATCGATTTCATAAATATGAAACTAGTTTTGGGTGACCATTAGATGAAAATGGCTAGTATGTTATGATAAATTAATTTTTATTTCCCTAAACCCCTAAAACTTGCTTTAACTTATCTGAGTGGATGATGAGGGTGGTTGGTGCGGATGGAGCACGAGTATGGTTGGTTTATGGTAGAACCGTTCAGATAACTCTAAGGACTAAATCTTATGATGACCTCCTAATGTATAATAGTGCAACTACAAGTGTATAATGGGTATGACCTGACTAAATCATTTGCATCGCTAATGATGGAAGCACCATTGGTGTAAACCACGAGTCGTGTCACTAGATTTAAGCCATCGTGGACATGAGTCATGTCGCTGAATAGAAGCTGCCATGTGGCGCAAGAGGGGGTTTTGGTGAGGGTGGATGAAATCCCACCAAGATGAAAACCTTAGCAGGTGTAACTTTCACTAGATACATTGTAAAGGCCTTGCGGTAACCTTCTTGATCCGCATGTCAAAGTGTTGGATCGATAACGGCGATAGAGGGGGGTGAATGTCGCTTACAAAATAAATCACCCCCAAGTATTCTCTCGAAAAATTCAGCTCAAATGACAAAAGACTTGGACAAGAAACATCGGCAAAGAACTGAAATTGACACGGCAAAGAAACTGCAGAGAACGTTGTCACGGCAAAGGATAGCTGTCGAAATCCTTGTCACGGCAAAGAGGAAATGCTGCCACGGCAAAGACTTCCTGCCAGCCGAAAACTTAGTTTCTGCAGCAAATACCAGGCCAAAATAGCAGCAAAAAGGAGTATTTTTCTGCAGTCCAAACAGCTGCAAAGGAGACAAAAACTGCTGCAAAAGAAAGGGACAAACCTGAAAAACAAAGCTGCCCAAAAGAACTCTTTGTTGCCAACAACTAAAGGCAAAAGGGAGTACTAGACCTGCAGCCAAATGCTGTTTTCTGCACCCCAAAACAGCAGACCGTAGTCAGAGAGTTGCTGCCCTAAAATTGAGAAGAAGTGCAGCAAAAAGAATAGCTAACGCAAGGAAAACTGCAGTCCCAAGAGAAGCACTAGAAGCTTGATTGGTCTGATTTTTAGAGAGAGTTTGTAATCAAGAAATCGCAGCAAATGAACTGCAAATAACACAATTGCTATTCAGGTAAGATCTGGCCACTTGGCCTTTAGGCAATACCAAGGTCTAAGCAATGTGAATCTGCAGTCACAAAAAAAATATCAACTCAAGAAGCAAGAGACAAACTAGAGAAAAGAGAGCATCACGACAAGAAACAAGGAACACAAGATTTCACAAAAGAAAAAGAGACATGAATGCTTATATAATGAAATTGTTTACACCCATCTCTCCTATCTCACAAGAACTAAGTCCCCATACATGCTTGAAAATCAAGAACTCATAGTACACACGCACAGGAGACTAACTCTCTCAAGTCATCTCTAAAAATCCCACTCTCATTTCATGCATACATGGAGAGAACTAAACATAAACTCTCATACTCACTCTCTCCATTTCAGCACAACCTCTCCCTCTCCTTTTATAGCCTCCCACTAATGGGTTTGCACATGCTTTACCCATTAGGTCACCACCTACTCGATGCTTTATCCAAACCTGCTTCCTTTAGTGCAGCTTTGCGTTTTTACCAAAACGCCACTCGCGCACATTCCAGGAAGCTTCCTCCTTTCTTGCCTTGCAAGCCTCGCAGCCATCTCGAGCCCTCGCCGTCTTCGGCACCTCCCGACCGTTCTGACCTCAGCGCCATCTGCGCCTAGTCCGATCCACCGTGTCTCGCCACGACTCCGCCTCGATGTCCTCGAGTCCTCACCGTCTTCGGCACACCTCGACCGTTCTGACCTCAGCGTCACCTGCGCCTAGTCCGGTCACCCGTGCCTCGCCACGACTCCACCTCGATGTCCTGCAACCATCACAGACAAGAAACAAATCAAATAGCACCGTTCGATACATGTAAGCATAAATGCATTAATGAAATAGCCCAAACCTGACAAGTCAACATAATAAGCAACATAACTGTTTTGACCAGGTTTGACCAAGTTCGACCGAGTCCGATTGCACCACGCAACGACATGGTCCGAACCAACCAAATCAAACTTGACTTCTCTAAACCGATGTCAATTACTCATCACACACACGGAATGACCTCCACATGGTCTCTCACAAAGAAACACATGCGGAATATAACAAGCTAGTTATCTCTTGTGGGTAAAGTATACGACCTCTATAGAGTGAAATCTATTCGAATAGCCCTGCCTACAGTCATGGGTGGGCATGGATACTTACTAGATATAGTTATATTTCTAAAACCTTGTGAGCAGGAATGAAAACTTGTTGGGAGGATAGAACCCCAGATTTGAGTTACCTTAGGTGGACAGAACCTAGTGATTATGTAAGGGTGGATGGAACCCTATAGCCAAAAACTGGCATTGGTGGATGGAACCATGTAACAGGTGGATGAAACCTGCACCGTTATTATTATTATTGCACATTCTAATAAATGATTAAAAACATGATTTGTCTAAAAAGTCATAGGGTTTTGTACTTATGGTAGCTTAAAAATTGAGATATTAGCAAATAAAATAACCCAAGCCATCCTTTGGTAAGCCATGCATCTAAATACTTGCATTCTATGTATTGACTTGCATAGCATGATGGTTTGTACTCACACCCGCTCATTCTATAAACTCAGAAACAGGAGAGCAGGACCACTATGATTATGACGATGCACCAATCCTGGATGGAGGAGAAGATGAAGGAAGTTAGGATGGATTTAAGAAGTCTTTAAATCCTAGTCAAGCAGACTTGATGGAGATTGTGTGTACATATATTATCCTAATTAGGATAATATCTGTAGTCCACATTTATCCCCAGTTGCTTGCCTTGGATTCTATGGGTCATACCTTTTGGTTTATTAATTCCACTTCTATTTTTGTATTGTAAACATTTGGCCTAATCAACCCTTATGTAAAATTGTCACCCGATGTGGTGTATTTAAACCCTGATATGTGTAATATTAATGTACGGCATGGTTCATATGATGTATGAAATAATTTAGTAATGTATATGTGAGCACTATCTACTGATCCAGGGAATAGTATGGTGGAATCACAAAGGATTCTGAATTTACAATCTGGGTCTGACATGTGGCCACCATGTTGGTACTATTGCCAATACCAGGCTGGTACTACTACCTAAAGACTGATAGCAAGAATGGAAACTTGCAAACTTTCACAAACTCAAATATCAACTCATCATGATTGCCAATTGTTCAACACACATGAGCCAAGGATATTCTTAACATGATTCTTCAATGCCATATATAGGAAGACTGCATGGTTATAAATTGAAGATGCCACATCAAGGACTGGTTTGTTCTTTCTATGTTGTAGGATGGAATCTAGTTAGCTAAGAGAATCTCACTAACTATAGTAAAATATTTTTACCCTAGGCTCCTGGCTTAAAAAAGAGGCCAACAACTAGTTATTATATCTTAAATAGTAAAATAAAACTATATATTATAAGCCACCACAATTCCAAACTAAATGGTAGGCTCTCTTAGGCCTTTAGGTGATCAACGCATCAAGTCCTGATACGATAAACTCATATCTCTTTAAGAAGAAAAGTGACACATAAAGTTGTTTTTAATTTCAAAAACTCACATTCTACTTCTAATGCATAGGTGGTAATTTGGTAAGTTCGATATGAAAGTAAATGATTTAGAAGTAAATCATCACCCCTACGATCCAACCAATTAGCAGAGAATCAATAGACTCCTTTTTGGGAGTGATTCATCTTTCCTGAACACAGCATACAACTCACTGATGTATTATGTTCTTCAAGTGTGCTTCTTCCCCTTCTCCCTCTTACCACGGCAAGTCCTTGGAAAATGAATTCGATGGGCAGAAAAAGAAAGGCGTTAAGAGACACTCTTGACCCAACCCTAGACACTCTAAGGTCCTTTTCCAAACCTGCCTGCATCCATTTCGAGTCAAAAGATAGAATAATAGCCACATCCCATTGCACTAATCAAAGCACTTGTAGTGACTTAGGGGGTTGAAGACCAATAATGCGGCCTATTTATACCAAGCATTCCTTTTATGGCAAGATCCAATCTTCTAGTCCCTACAGAAAGGAAAAAGAATTCCACGTTCTTTCTTTTAGGAAGGGAGGATTAGAGAAGTCCTATTGATTGTTGCTTTCTCCAAACTGCTAGAACTATGCTCAAGCATTCACATCATATGAGTCTTGGAATATGCTAAGGTAAGGAATAGCTCGGGAGTTAGGACCTAACATAGGCCTCGCTCAATCCAGCTATCGGCTTATGGCTGAAATGGTACTGTAGCGGCTGAAATTGCATTGTAGCTACTAAAAGAAGCTAATTTTGATAGTGTTGTTTGTTACAAATTCCTGATAGGGTACATGCATCGCTTCCCAATTTTTCACATGCCAATATAAGCTCATTACAGAGATCGCGTACACCAGGACTACACCTACAAATTACATATGCGAACCAAGTTGTTGCCACCAACGATGCTGATATCCAATCACATGTTATATCCATCAGTATGCCATGGTGCCCTGAGGAAGGCCGGGCGCCATGCCCCGGCCATGGCCGAAGGTCCCCCGTGCTACCCCAGTGGGTTTGTAGGTCCTCTCGCAAGCAATTCAGAGTTGAGAATGAAGTTGCACAATGTCGTTGCTGCTACAATTATTGCCTTTTGCTTCTAGACTTGTAGTTAGGAATTTTATCGAGTATGTACTATTTCATCTTGCACATGCCAAATGCACGCTCGACAGTGTTCCATAGTGAGAAGTGCAGGAAGCTAAAAAGCTCATACATCCTAGATGGTTAGGTTCTGTTCTCGGACTCCAAAAGGTGGTACCTCTGGTTCCAATATGGTGCTAGGTACCCTAGCTTGTTGGGATACCTGAGTCAATGAGGTAATACTTGCCTACACGAGGGACATGCATGAAAGGAAAAATACCAGTTAGTAGTCGTTGTGCAATGCATGGTACAACTAAAATTTGTTCAAACATATTACCTTCTGGTGGATGAGGGAATTGGTCACAGTATTTCACTATTGTCTCATGTAGGACATGTGTGTAGTGCATCGATTCCAAGCCATTGTGCACACACAAAGGTGAACCTACAATTGAAGTAACCTATCACGAGCACATTCTAACTGGAGTACCCGTACCTGTTGAAATGTCACGCCCTCTCATATTTGGAATTGTGACTCATACGTGTATGTCATCAATCACCCCTACGAAGTTCACAAAGTGGGGATACAACCTTTGTTGTAGGAGCCTCGGATGCACACTCTGATACAAAGGATCAGATGGTGCAATGACGTCACCTGCAAATCTACACACACAATTCAACACCTGGTTGAACTTCCTGCAAGCTAAATGCTCGAAGCGGTTCATGGCTTATCTTTGCAATTGTGGTGCGCCCAATGTCCACAAAAACAAGACGAGTGCTTCTTTTGAACAAACTTTCAGAGACGAGCGCAGTTCATAGTTTGCTGCTAGAGTATCATGAAGTACGTCGAACACACCTGGCCATATCCTAAACATGTCATAGCAACGGTGATGATCAGTAAGTTGCATCTAAACCCATTGCCATCTGGTCATCAATGGTACTCTTGGGGGTGGCCTGGGCTTAGAGTTGACTTCATCGTCGAGGCAGTTGAACGCAGTGATGGCCAGGAAGACAATGGAGTCAGTTGAAGGGTCGACTCCATTACCAGGCTAGTCACTGGAATCATTCCTGCTCCCACTCATTCGCTGCACAACAACACAACCAAGCATCAAAATAATCATCGCAATACTCCCCAGTGAGCCAGAACAACTATGACAATGCCAATACCGAACAATTGTGAGCCGAACAAGTATGAGCCAGAAAGACACAAGAAACAACATGAACAAATGTCAAGCAACTGAGTGCCATAACACATAAAGTTTTGAAGAAAATGAACAAATAAGGTTTCGAAGATATAGGAGTATTGACAACACAATCACTATGAAATACGACAACACAAAACACACAACCGAACAACAGGAGTTCAATGAAATACTAACATGCCCTACATCATAACATACTAAAATTCAGACACCACAACCAACTAAGCTTGAACACAGAAAACAACATGTGAATTATGAGAACCAAATCGAACAAAAACACTCAGGAGTGGTCCTTCATCCTTTCCTATGTCTAGCTAAGCCAGTGTAGTTGGCCCTCACTCAATTCCATGGAGAGAAGCTGGTGCGGAGCTCTACCTTGATGAACAGCTGTGAGGCATAGTAGAACTCGTTGCTTTCTTTGCCAAACCTCGATTCCTTCACCAGCTTCATGAGTCTCACAAACTCTTTCCTCGCCGAGTCGTGTATAGGGGACGTGGCGCTCATGCCCAACAGCCGGCTAGTAGATGTGTGAGTCCTCACATAGATGTCCACTAGATGCTTGAGCTTGGCATCCTGGTCGATCTACTTTGCTGGCTAGGTGTCACTTGGCGGGGTCAGAACTGACCGAGGCCTCTTGCCATAGGAGGAGTCGAATGTTCAGCAGTACCCACAATCTACACTAGGGTAGCCCGGTTACCGACAGTCTGTAATGGGGAAGTGGGGTTGTCCTCATCGTCGTCGTTGTTGGAGTCTAGTGTGTCAACACCTGACATGAATACACACCCACTCGTGCTGATGGCGTTGGCAAAGATGGGCTCCATTAGGTCCTCATTGGGGAGGGGTCCATTCTTGAACTTTGACATCCCGGACTATCCCTGCATGGCCAAACAAAATTATTAGTTGACCATTCGGCCTTTGCGCACCCAAAATGAATTGAACAAAAATTGGACATCCAACTGCCAACATACCATAGTGGCCTATACCCACCACGAGGTGTCAGTGATGATGGAGCCTGTCTCAAGGTCCACGCCAAGGCTTGATGCACACTACTTTAAGGACTTCCACTAGATGTAATCACTTTTGAGGCTCTCCTACTTATTCTTCATTTGCTTGCGCATGGAGGAAAGGCTAGTGCTTTCTTTGAATTTGCGGCCAAGGTTGTCGTAGCCCTGCCTATTCAAGCAAGCGTACACTCGATTCTGGGACGCAACATCTTTGACCTAGATTTTCAGGAAAATACTCATGCAAGGGTGACCAAAAAGGCACAAAGAAGGTACATACACATGTGGATGCAAACATGGAACCTCAAAAAAAACTGACAGCAAACCATGTAAAACAAACTCATCCGGCAATGGAGTGCAAAATAGCACGATAATATGAGGAAGGGAAATGGTCGTACCTTGCTACGCGCTCTGTGGTTGCTGGGAGGAGATTGTCCCAAGCTTTACGGCCGACCCATAGGTGAACTCGCATGGTGCACGCCTCATGACCAAGGGAGGAGGCACGAATAATGGTGCAGAAGCACTAGAGCTCAAGGCCAACGGAGCATGGGCCGTCAGAGCATGCCGAGAATCGAGACCGGGGTCGGCCGTGGATGGCGCCCGATCTGGGAAAAGAGGATGGCCAAGCCCACACGGACGGGGAGGGGGACGAGAGGCTAGCGCGGAGGGGGGGCCAATAGGCATGTGCAGATCTAGTCACCGTGGCTGTCACCGTAGGAGGGACAGGGGAATCGCTGGGGAGGAAGACATCCTATGCGAGTGGGCAAAGTGTGATTGCATCTGTTCACATATAGGGGAAACTGGGTGTGTGGCCTTATCTGGTCGGGCCGAAGCGGCTTCAATAAGCCGCAACAGAAGCCCCTCCGCTCCAACCGGCTTTTGACTTCTCGCAGCTCGAAGCCAGAAGCCTGAACCAGTTGGATTAGCGTTTTTTGGATCTAATGATTTTATCTTATATGGGTCCTATATTGTCCATGATTTGAGTAAATCAAATGAAAATAAAAAGATTATTAGTGCAACATCATAAGATAATTTTCTTACAGTTTTTCTTCCCCTTATTCCTTCATTGACTATCTCACCCCTTCAATAGCCCAATAGTGATGGCGATGCACCTAGCTATTTATCAGGGGATTAGCTTGCAGACTCCCTCCTCCTTCAAGGTAACTAAGACGGTGGTAGAGGCGAAAGCACACAACTGTTAGGAGGAAGGCATTGGTGATGGTGGGATGATAGAAGCGCACAATTAGAGGTGGCAATTTCCTCTGCAGGGGGTGGGCCCTGCGGGGAATTTTCCCCTCGGGGGTGGGGCAGGGGTCGCTCTCCCTTATGGGGGAACAGGGGCGGGGCTCTACTAGGCTAGTAGAGCAAGGACAAAGGTCGTCCTTCCCCATAAGGCCCACAGGGACAGGTAAAAAATCAAATATATTTTAAAATAATAGAAGATTGTATTATTTTTTATATATTTAGACTAAAACTTGAATCTTATGTTAAAATATATTTTTTGAAACTATATTTTGTAAAAAAAATACATAAATAATTATAAATTAATAAACAAAACCATATTATTATTTTTTTAAAAAATATTTTAGTTTATTTTTTTAATCCTGCAGAGATCCCGTGAGGATCATGTCCCCGCGGAGCTGAGAGACATGCCTCCCGAGAAGGCCAACAGGGCCAGGGATCAAGGCAGGCTGACAGGCATCGAGGTGGGGGCGGGGGCCTCCTCGGGACCCCCTCGGCGCCGTTGCCACCCTACGCACAATAGAGGCGCTCGATGAGCGTGGGAACACGAAGATGACGAAGTACTACGGTTGACAGGTCCGTGATTTATTATTTACTACAAAAGAAGTACAAACTAATCGAAGTCAGGAACCAAAACAAAAACGGGACTTTGCATGTTGTAATTGAAAAACTAGTCCTTGCGCTGTAAAATAAGAAATTAGTAAGAAACTAAGGGCTGTGTGGACCCCACTGTCAGCCTCGGCCCCCTTAGTTGAGTGACTTGAGTCCAGCCCGAACACCACCCCCTCCCCGTAAACAACACCCCCTCCCCGTAAACAAAACGACAAAAGATAGCCGCCTCCTCTCTCCTCCTTCCCCCAATTCCCCCCTCCCCTCTCTCTCTCACCTCCTCTCGCTCTCGTCGCCGAGGCGACTATCAGGTACGAATTCCGCTCCTTTTGTCGCGATTGCGGCAGATTCGCCCTCCACGCTACCCCGATCGCCAGCTTTCCCGCTGCGGAACCGTAGATTTTGACCCGGATTCGCGTTTCTTGGCCGTGGGTTGGTTGGGGTTAAGGGAGATCCGGGGATTCTTGGATGGCCGCTGGGGGATTTAGGCGCAAAGATTTATCTTTCCTTGCCTGTTTTTGTTGGGCTGGAGATTAGGGTTTGGTCGGGTCCCCCCCCCCCCCCCCCCCCCAAATACCGTAGCTTGCGAGGTTGCATTATTTTCCCCCTGTTGGTAATTGAAGTGCTTATAGTTTGCTCTCTTTGGTTGCAGGAGGTGCTGAGACTGGTTCGTTTGATGGATGATGACTGTTCCGATGGATAGTGCTGCCGCCCCGCCCTCGCGGGACCTCGCGCAGCGCCTCTTCAAGAAGGTGAGGTCCCTTGTCTTTCTTTATATACGTTACAGCTAGTACTTTACATGGTTTGCTTGTCGGGTTGGGTTTGATGTAACTTTCTGCTATATCCCGCGGCCTTGTATGCGATGCATGAATTATAAATTTTGCTAGTTACTCTAATTAGTCATGTCGTGCCAGTGCTAAAGCAGTAACTGCACTGCTTTGTGTTCTCGGATAGGCTAATTTATTTTTAATAAACGGTCTACATTGCGTGTTGAACCGCTGACCGCTTCATTGTTTCTAAAAGCAAAAGAAAAAGAGTTAATGATTTCCCTGGATGTTAATGATTTTGGTTACTATATGGTTTTCATGTCTTTCTTGGGTTTGGGTTTCGAGATCCAGTAGATAAATTAAGTCCATAAGAGGCTTTTAGATGTAATGATTACAATGTGGTGTTATTTGTGTAGAATGCCAAACTCAAAGGTCATCTCGAGAAGTCAGCACAGTCCAAAGTCCCATCAGATCCCAACATATGGCTTCAGATGCGTGAGAATTTTGAGAAGATAATTCTTGCAGATCATGACTTCTCTGAAAAGCATGAGATAGAGTATCTCTTATGGCAGTTGCACTACAAAAGAATTGATGAGTTCAGGCACCACATTAATTCTGCGGGCACAGCTGCATCTCAGAGTGGGAAGAACAGTGGCAGCACAGATCGAATCAAGAGAATTAAATCGGCCTTCAGAAGCTTCCTTTCAGAAGCAACTGGCTTCTATCATGACTTGATGTTGAAGATCAAATCAAACTATGGCCTTCCTCTGGGTTACTTCTCCGAGTGCCCTGAGAATGCAAATAACCCTGCAAAAGATGATAAAACAGCTGAAGTGAAGAAAGCCCTGATGTCATGCCACCGCTGTCTGATATATCTGGGGGACCTGGCCCGTTACAAGGGTATGCTTGGTGATGCTGATTCTACAAGTCGTGAATATGCTGCGGCTTCTAGTTACTACAAGGAAGCAGCTTCAATTTGCCCTTCCAGCGGCAACCCACACCATCAGGTATAATCACATTGCTATATTTGGTCAAATGTTTATATGTTCTCTATCCAGTTATCTAGTGATGACCTTCTGATTGGATTTTTCAGCTTGCGATATTAGCATCTTACTCGAGCAATGAGGTAGTGGCTGTCTATAGGTACTTTCGAAGCTTAGCTGCAGATACCCCTTTTTCTACAGCACGGGACAACTTGATTCTTGCTTTTGAGAAGGTACCATTGTTATGTTCTTCGTTAACTGATTCCCATAGTACTGTACTACTGTTTTTGTCATGTGCTTTCTCTTTTAGTTCGTTATCTGCTGTAGAATTTGTGTACCCCTTTATCATATCATATTTGTATAATTTCACATGGAAGAGCTTATCTGTACTACTATGTGAATTGCGAGTACTGCATTCTGCTTTGCTCCCCATTTATCTACAAATGCTTTTGTTCATCTGATATACATGATCAAATGGTCCAACCTCAGTTGGATCTCTTGCCTTTTTGTGGTGACCTCAATGAGTTATAGTTGTGGATCTGATATATCTGATGATCAGTATTGCTACATGGATTTGACCCCAATTGTTGTGACTTGTTTGCACCCCTGGCACTTTTACTGTAGCATTATTGATTTAGCATATAGTATGAATGTTCCATAATGGCACTTATTTTACATGTTTACACTGACTCATCCTTGATGGAAAATGATTGTGGGGTTAATTTTATTTCTTTTCTCAATATTTGTGCATCTACGACTCTATGTTCTCTATTGCAAGTTTTATGTTCTTGAAATTTCTGTAGTGTTTTTTTTGTGCTTTTACATTCCTTCCGTTCCATCCAATGGTGGACATTTCCACCATTTTGTCTTATGTGGCAATGCTATCAAGTTTCCTGTTTGTTAGCTTGTTATCCTGTTTGTTAGAGAGGCACTATGCTACTAATTTTTTTAAATCATTAAATGTTTTATCTGATATCACAAAAATTGGTATGGTTATGATAATGACATATGTTGTTCTAGTTGCTCAGTTAATAGTAAAGAAAGATAAACGAATCAGATATGATGGGATCTAGATTGATTAGCTAATGGTAGGGATGTTTGTAAGATTGCCATAGCATTTTGTGTTCTTATTAAGTATGCTATGTTTTGCTGCTTATCATTGTTGTCACAGCATCGCCTTGGCGTCCAAGCGCCACAAAGGAGATGCCGGGGAGGAGCGCCTCGCCTTGGCTAGCTAGGCGGGCACCCAGGTCACTTAGGCATCCACGGCGTTGGTCTGGGCGGGCGCCTTGTCGATTCTGAGGTAGGGGCGGTGCTGAGGAGCTGGCTGCTGGAGTTGATGTCGGCTGGATCAAAGTCGCCCCTGGCCGAATCGACGTTGGCACGGAAGGGATGGTGCGGAGGGGGTTGCGCGGAGGTGGCGGCGTGGCGCGGATGGGGTGGCGCGGGGTGGGAGGCGGCGGGGTCAGGGTGGGGGGTGGGAACCGGGAAGGGGTTAGGGTTAGATGGGGTTATGTAGTGGAATAGGTGGGTTTTTTGTGATTTAGTCCTCAGAGGTTTTGAAAATTTCGAATAGACCCTTTTCTCAATGGATTTCTTTCTATTTGGACTGCCCTAAATATATATATTAGACAAATTCTAGTGAACCGCCTTAGCTCGCCAAGCATCACCTAGAGGGCGCCCGCCTGGACAACTAGGCGTCCTGGCACCCCATAGGCGCCGTGGTCGCAAAGGTCGCCGTGACAACCATGCTGCTTATCGATTGGGTCCATGTAACTGCTTGTCCCCCTCACTACATGCTCACCTTGCTTGCAGCTTATCATCATTTGGTTATATATTGTTCTTGATGATTTCTAGTTTCTGCTATCATGTTAGCACCGTACCATAAGTAAAAACCAAATGACTTTTGAACCGGAAATTAAGTCTAATTCCTAGAAGATAGCAGTATAATTTTAGCTAGTGGGTGGGTGTGTTATCAGGAACTAGCTTTGTAATATTAACAATACTTGAAGTGTTCTAATAATCATATTGACAAATCTTCAGACCTGCACTGTGAAATTAGTTTCTATTTTCTGACAGTACAACCTATGCAGAATCGCCAAAGCTATGCACAGGTGCCAAGCAACAGTAAAGTTGCCATTGCTAGGACATTACCCCCACGGTCAGCTGGGAAGGGCAGAGGACGAGGGGAAACAAGGTTTCAGTCCAAAGATGTTAATACCGAATCAGCTTCAAAAGAACAAGAGCATAGTATTCCAGATACACTGAAGGACTTCTATGTACGGTTTGTTAGACTCAATGGAATACTTTTCACAAGGACTAGGTACTTTCCAATCTCTTTATCTTCTTGGTGTTCTTCAAAATATCCCTCTCTCTCTCTCTCTCTCTCTCTCTATCTCTCTCTCTCTCTCTCTAATCGTTTGTTTTTATCTCTTTGACAGTTTGGAAACATTTGGGGAGCTGTTTGCTTCGGTCAGCAATGATTTGAAAATTCTCCTTTCTTCGGGTCCCAATGAGGAGCTTAATTTTGGTTCTAATGCTGCAGAAAATGCATTAGCTATAGTTAGATTCATTGCGATCCTTATATTCACAGTGCACAATGTGAAGAAAGAACCTGATAGCCAATCATATGCTGAAATTGTGCAACATAGGGTACTGCTTCAAAACGCATTTACAGCTGCTTTTGAGTTTGTTGGACATATTCTCAAAAGGTGCTCAGAGCTTCATGACATTGCATCAAGTTTCTTTCTTCCAGCCATTGTGGTCTACATCGAGTGGCTGGCATGCCATCCGGAGTTTGCTGCTGATTCTGATATGGAGGAAAAGCATGCGAATGCTCGATCTTTCTTCTGGAATCAGTGTGTCTCATTTATGAATAAGCTCATCCTTACAGACCTTGCATCTATTGATGGTGATGACGATGAGAATTGCTTTTTTGATATGTGCGTGTATAAAGAGGGTGAAACTGGCAACAGACTTGCATTGTGGGAAGATTTTGAATTAAGGGGATTTTCGCCCTTGGTGCCTGCACAGATTATCTTGGATTTCTCAAGCAAGCATACATTTGAAAACGATGGAAGCACCAAGGAGAAGAAAGCACGGGTTCAACGGATTCTTGCTGCAGGGAAGGCTCTACTGAATTTTGTTCGGATTGATCAACTGAGAATATATTTTAATCCATCTTCTAGAAAGTTTGTTATGGCCAAGGAGCCGCCTGTTTTAGAAGCTGCCATCTCTACTCATGGATCTTCCAATGCACATGAAACAAATACAATTGAGCTGGAACATGAAGTTGCAACCAGATTTGATTCAGTGGCAGCTAATCTGGGAGTACTGCAGTCGAAAATACAGTTGTGTCCTGAAGGAGAAGAAGATGAAGAAATTGTTTTCAAGCCTGCAGCTTCTGAAAAGTTTCCAAAAGTTCTTTCAAAACTACCTGTTAATGGATACATCCAGCCTGTACAAATGTCTACTGCTGGTTGGCCGACCAATGGTGGGTCAGTTGCTATTCGGAGCACTGCATCTGTATCAGCCGCCAGTAATTATAACATTAACCAGTCACTTCCCATGTCTTCTATTGGTTGGGCTGCCAATGATGGGCAAGAGGTGATTCCTAGCATTGCTCCAAGGTCGAATATTTATGAATTTGTGCAGCCTGTTGAGATGCCTACCTCCAGCTGGGCAAGTAATGGTGCACCACTTGTTGGCCCTCAGAACACAATTCAAGCTTTCCCAGGTGTTATCTCTGATCCACGTGTATCTGCATCAATGGTTCCACATTTCAGTAGGCCAGATTATCCAAAATCGCTTCTTGAACAAGAAAAACTCTTAATGAGTGAACTAAAGAGTGTTAACATAGCTGGAAATGGATTTCTTGAGCAGAGATTGCAGGGTGGATTGAGTGGATTACAGTCTATGGGATATTCACCTCAGGTTTCTGTTGAATCTGGTCGTATCAATACAAATTTGATGCATAATCAGATGAAAGCTACTGAGGAGACTATCCCATCTACTTTTGATTCAGTTGCACCGTCAGTTGCCTCATCTGATGGTGCGACAATGAAGTTCACTGAAGCACCGGTAGCTGTGTCAAAGAAGAACCCTGTTAGTCGTCCATCAAGGCCTGTTGGTCCTCCTCCAGGATTTAACCACATCACCCCAAAGCGTCAGGATGATTTTATGTCAGTTGAGAAACTGCAGCACCCACAGGTTGATGATTACAGCTGGCTGGATGGCTACCAGCCATCAGTGGATTGTGTTCATAACTTAAGAGCTAGTCATCCTGATGTTACCACTACTAGCAGTGCATTCACCACTCCCTTCCCTTTCCCTGGGAAACAGCAGGTTTCTGGGGTGCACACCCAAGGGGCCAATGAGAAAATGTGGCAAGATTTCCACCTTTTTGAACCTGCAAAACAGAATATGGTTCAAAACTGCCAGCAAAGAAATCAGCAAAGTGGTCAAGTGGCTGAACAAGAGCCAGCAAAACCTATCCGGTCTGGCCCCTATCTTGTGTGACTCAGTAGCTTGTACCAGGATGATTGCTGGTAAACATCTTTCTTCCTGTAAGTTGAGAAATTAGACATTAGACATGAGTTTCGGTTTCATTACTTGTCTTAGCATGTTAAGAGTCTGTTTGGTGTTATTTCACATTTTCTTTTGTGGAGCAAAATTTAATCAACATATCTGAAGAAGTTACAATGCTCAGTTATATGTTGCTTTGTTTCATGTGCATAGGAGACTAGGAGTTGCTGAGGTGTTGGAGTCAGTGGTACAGCTTGACACTTATTGAGTTCGGCCCCATACCTGCAGCCCTTTCATAGTCTTAAATTTCTTTTGGAGAATGGTGGCCTTGGAAGCAGAGCAAGTGCTGCTGTTAGGTTTGGTAAGTTTGATGCTTAACTTTTATGCCTGCATTTTGCCTCGCTAGATCTTTTTCCTCAATGTCCTGGCTAGCATTTTGTTAGGATGTGCATTTTAGTATGTTTTCTTCTGTCACGTCATTTCTCCTTTTTTTCTTTTGAGATGGCTGAATGGGAGTTGGCTCATAACATGAAACTGTGTTGAAGGTATTAGAGATAGAATAGGACTCTTATTTGTTTCCTTATATCTCTCTTGTACTCTCCTATATATATGACCCTTTGGGTCTCATATCAATATACACAATATTCATAACATGGTATCAGAGCTTAGGTTGAAACCCTAACCGATCTACTTCCACTGCTGCCCCCGGGAGGAGCTAATCCCGGCGGCGGCCACCGCTCGCCGCCGCTGCCCTGTACTCGAGCCGTCGCCCGTGGCCACCGTGTCTTCCGCTGCCTCTACGGTTGCCGCCGCCCGGATCCCGCTGCTGCCGCCGCCTCTTTGGTCGCCGCCCTGGATCTCGCCGTGCCCGGCCTCGAGACGCCCTCTGCAACCGGGGATCTGGGCTCGGGCCTCCGGATCCGGCTGCCGCCGCCTCGGATCCGGCCGCCGCCGGTCTGGCATCGCTGGATCTGGACGTCTTCGCCTCCCTCCGGGCCCGATCCGGTCATCTTCGGCTCATAGCAGCTTCAGGGGGCCGTCGCCGCTCGGATCCGGCCTCGCCCCGGACGTCGACGCCGTCTACTTTCCGCGCCGCCACCTTCCCCGGCCGCCGTCCCAGCTCAGATCTGGCCGGATCCGTGGCTCCCCTCGCCGGATACGTGGACTCCCCGCGCTGGCGCCCGTCGCCGAGCTCTTCCCTGCCTGGATCCAGGCCGTCGCGCTCCGTCCACTTCGGATCCGGTCTCTCTGCGCCGTCTTCCACCGTCGGCTTCTCCCTCCGGCCGCCTCTCCATCCAGCCGTCGCCGCTCCTGTGGCCGCCGCCGCCGCCGCTGGATCTCGCCGTCGCCTAGCCGGGGAGCCGGCTCTCCGCTGCTCCTTTTTCTCTCTGAGTGAGCAGGCGGGCGGGAGTGTGGAGACGCGTGCGGGCGGGAGTAAAGGGAGATGGGGAGGGAGTGCGCCTGAAAAGAGAGAGAGCTGGTGATAGCTTTTGATGGCCGCTCAAGTTGCTTCGCTTCAGTCGTCGTTGAGTGTTTCTGTTTTCGTGAGTCTTATGTCGCGTCCATTCAAGTCCGCAGTCTTTAAGTTTTAGTTCGCTCAAGCCGTGCGAGTCCACAAATTTTTTTTGTCAATCATAGAAGTATAGGAATTTTCTTTTGCATGGCAGCAGCTGCCGCTCTATTCTTGAGCCGCTGCAGATCGTAGAAGTCTTTATGATGCCGCCGCTTCTCTTTGAGCCGTCGCCCCGAGTTTTTAAGGCCGCCGCGCTTCTTCTGCACCGCGCTTCCGTTGCGCTTTTTGTGCACTGCGCCGCCGCCGTCTCAGGCTTCGATCTGCGCCGTCGCCGTCTCAGGCTTCGATCTGCGCCGTCATGCTTCTATCTATTCCTCTTCGGCTTGATTCGACAGTTTATTCAACGACTGCACGCAACGACGACTTTATCACGACTCGGATGTCGGATATTTCTTGTTTTAGTATTAACCCCTTTTTCAAATGCAATGCTATTGCATACGCCTTGCATTTGTGGGGGGGGGGGTGTTAAGGGTATTAGAGATAGAATAGGACTCTTATTTGTTTCCTTATATCTCTCTTGTACTCTCCTATATATATGACCCTTTGGGTCTCATATCAATATACACAATATTCATAACAAAATGCACCTACATTTTTGTAGTGCATTTTCCTGTAGTGCCAAAGTGATTCATTCCTGGTATATTGCCATTACTTGCTGTACCATCATATGTGGCACTGGCATCTTAACATGAATTGCTTTAGTTAATATCGTTTTTTATTTTATTTCAAACAGTTTGGTGATTAGTAATAAATCACATGTCATGCTTCTATAAATTATTATATATTGCCCACAATAGATGCACTACATTTTGCCGAGGGGTGGTTGTTTCAATGCTGAGCTTTTTAAATAACCCATTGTTTTCCATTACTGCATTTACTCAAATAGGTTTTACCGCATATAACATTACATCTTGTAATTTCAATCCACAGAAGGAGTACTATTGTGGCCTTGTAATTTCAAATAGGTTTTACTTTTTGCTGGTTATGATTTTGATGAGTTAGTTTCTCTTGGCTGAACTTTGTTTGCCTTCTACTTGTTTGCCAACTTGTATTGTACTAAGATCACCCAATCACCTTTAGTAATGAGTTGTGAGATTTCCTGCTTGGGATGTTTACCTGCTGTGTAGACCCTTAAATTGTTTGGTTTGGTATTTGCAGGGTGTGCCAGGTCTTCCCAGGCCAGAGGGAGGGTGGAGAATGATTGATCTGTCGACAGTATGATGGGGATGAATTGTATGGAGAACTCTTATTTGCTCAGGCACGAAGGTTTGATCTAATGAATTCGAAACCAGTCATTATAGGCACGTACTATATGCTTCATCTCATTGGACGACTACCTACCGCGAGAATGGCCCCAATGGATGGTTGCTGCTGGGCATGCTAAAAGGCCATTCAATGCGGATGCTAATGCCCATCTATGGCTACTATGAATAAAGTTGAGGAACAAATAGCTTGTTGGCAAGTCGTTTCTCGAAGTATACTGCACTTAGTTATCCTGCCTCGTTTGTGCTTGTTGGCAACAACGTGTTATAGTCGTGGTTTTGCAAGTCATTGCAAGTTTACTTCCATGTTACCCACTATGGTTTGAACAATTTGTCGTTGGTATCTGTGGTACAAATGCCCTGAACTGTATGGACCAAGCTTCTTATTACGTTGCCCTATGCGATGTCAGACTGAATACCATATGGTTTCTGTTGAGCTTGTTGTGGGCTACGTTTTCAATGATCTGCTGAAGGGCCGTTCATGTTTTCCAGATTCAGATGTCCGTGTGTTGAATAAAAGTATTGCTTATCCTAATATCCCGTAGCGTAATACAAAACTGTTGAATGTAAGGCCATACGCTAAAATTTGCAACCAGACACTAAAATTTGCAACTTGAATAAGTTATTGGATTGAGTAAATATTATCCACCAATTGCACCCTTAAACCTCAGAGAAAAACTATTGAACGGTATACCGTTAGACGGTATACCATACCCCCCCCCCCCTCTCTCTCTCACGCTGCTCCCTTTCTAAGTGCTGTCACTTCCTCTCGTGCTCCCTCTTGCACTTGTCCATGTCTCCTCTCTTCTTGCTGCCAGTGTCCTCACTCTCCTTTGCTGTTGGATCTGACTCTCCTGCTATAGGTTTATCTTTTCCCCTGGGTATAGGAGGTTAGGGGGAGCGAGGGCGATGGGCAGGGTAGGAGGGTGGTGAGCGGAGTTGGAGGACGGTGGCAACGACAGCTATGGCGGTTAGGTTGGGCGGGTGGCGCAGCAAGGAGGGGTCGGGGAGCAATGAGGCGTGGCGGCAACGACAACGCTGGCTGTCGGTGGAGGGGGCGGGGGCGGCGGAGGAGGCGCACGGAGCTACTATAACACCTCACCCATTCTTTGAGTCTAGAATGCTACAACAATTACATATTTTTACCATTTTCAACCACTGCTAATACTTTATTCATATTGCATCGACTCAACATACATCATACCATTTTAACTCTAACTACCATAACATACCTGTTGAGTCTAAACATACTAACAAAAGGGGTTACATAAAGTGTTGTTCATACATGAAATTATTCATATGCTACTCCTGCCCGTACATGACCTCCTCGATGATCACCTAAATAAAAAATAAACGAAGTAAGTGTGTGTCTGAAAACTCAGCAAACACATAATATACCAATAAATATTACCATAAGCACAGATGACAACATCGCCATATCGTTCTAACCTGTTTCAACATTAACACAAACATACCATAACACAATCATTCTCCACAATTCTCGATATCTGACCTTAATTCATACTTAATGCAATGCAATGCAATGCTATGATCAATCTGATTATCCTCCTGTAGCTTTTACTGGTAAAACGAAAGGCACACCCGTCGATGTCACCCTTTATCTCCATCCCGTGGAGGTGCCTACCAAAGTAGGTCATTCCCTATATCCCGTGGAGGTGCCTACCAAAGTAGGACTTTCTCAAGAGCACGTCAGATTAGTCAATAGCTTTACTCATAGCTATTGACTTTCTCACCATCCTAACTCATAATGCATGTCATATCATGAATGCATTTCTCCATCATTTCATCATATATCACATTTATCATCATCAACCAAGCAGCATCAAATATTGTAAGTATCACATATTTCACAGCAACTACCATTTACTGCTCTACCATGTACTTGCCTAGTTAGCCTCGGGGACGTTGCATGGATGGCTCTGAACCAGGATCTCCACCTGTGAAAATGTCAACCCGACTCAAAATAGTATATCAGTACAAGCGCCTAAATAAACGGCATTGATTCTATGCATAAAGCCCGACACTGGCATAAAACGCGCAAGGATAAGGAATTGACGTGCACATCACAAATCCCCCTTTTCTCCCTCTCTCTTTTTCTCCTCTTTTCTTTTCTTTTCTTTTCATTTCTGTCTTTCTCTCTTTTTTTCTTTCTTTTTCTCTTTTCTTTCCCCACTCGGCCGGCCTCATCTCCTCTCTCTCTCTCTCTCTTCATTTAGGGTTGGGCGAATGGCTGTGCTTCTTCTCCCCAATCAAGATTTGCAGTGGCCACTTCCCACGCCACTGGCCATTAGTCGCCTCCTCCCCTCATCTCACTTCCCCTCTGTCTCCCTCTCTCTCGAGTGTTCTCCCTAGGGAGCAAGGGGCCTCTCGGGCTTGCCACCCCGGGCTCGTCACCAACAGTTGGCTCAGCTCTAGTGTCCCCTCCGCTGCTTCCCCCATGGTTCTGGCCTCCTCCAGCCTCCTGGCCGTCGGCCAGCTCCTACGGTCGCCACCACCAGCCGCCAGTGCCTAGTGCCGACTACCCCAGTCTAGGCCCTTCGGTGCCGCCGCCCACAGGCTCAGGCTCACCGCCCAACCGTTAGCCACCGTGCCTAGGCACCGCCACTTAGCTCCGGACCCTTGGGCCAAGGAAACACGGCGATTTTACAGGCTCGCCGCCAATGGCATGATAGCCAAGCTAGCTGTGGTACTCTCGGCCATGCTAAGAGGTAGTTGAAAAGAATGGCCTGCTAGATGTTGGGCTGAGGATTAACAAGGATCATGGACGACGGCGGTGATAGCCACGTTGCAGTTCAGTTGGGCCCCTTCTCTTGCTGTCACGGTCGTCTCATCCTTGCTCCTCTCCTCTGTCCTCCCCTACTTCTCGAGCTCCTCTCCTCCGGCTCTCCCTTACATTCTCTATGTGGCGGCTTTGGTCCTTGGTGGTGCTTGGCTTTGGGGCTTTGCTCTTGGTTGAGGGAAAGAAAGGAGTAGGGATGAGAATGAGAAAATTTGTGAGGCTCGGTTTGCTTTCTTGGCTTTGCTTTTGCCTTGGTTGTGACCTCTCGGTTAGAGAGGTGTGATGGAGGCAATGCATGTGTACTGTGCACACTGGTGGCCTTTGGCTTAAGAAGAGGCATCGGTTGGCTTCTCCCTCTACTGCCCTATGCATTGCTAAATATGCCCCCCATTTCAGTCTGACTGGAGAGATATCTCTAGACCCCTTGATATGGTTAGATAAAGAAAGTGCATGACTATGTCATAAGTGGTCAAAGAGTCGACCACATGAAGATATCCACCACTAGATTAGAAAATGATTGAACAGTCCATGGATGATACATTTCTCACCTGAAGTTCAATCGAATATCATAAGGCAAAAGAAGAACACGTAAACAGGTCGATAGGTCCGACCAAATGCGTACTGATAGTATGAGTATATTAACTGGTCATGATCTGGTCGGACATATTATAGACTGGTCTACAATCTAGTTGTTTGAGGATACAAATTGGTTGTGACCATATACGATCTAGTCATAAGGAGTTGTAAACTGATCGTGAGTGACTAAGTCCTGGTTATAGATCATATTGCATAAGGTTCGTCTAGATTGATCTTTGTGTATATTTGGGAGTTGATATATCCTGCTAGAGACCGCTACCGACCAGTGATAGGAAAGGTGTTTTCGAGTTACAACCAAGTATACACGAACCTACAGGGTCACAAACTTAATGGGTTGAAACAATAAGGGTATGGATAATAGACTTCGAGTGGGATACGATCTCTACTCATATTAGATAAAGATTTGGTCAGAGACTCTCTAAGTTAGATACGATCTCTAATCATATCAAATGAGGATCTGATAGAAGACTATATATATTGAGAGAGGCGTGGGGCCGAGGGTTATACAAAAAAACTGAGGATTAGAGGAAATCTCGAGACGCACCCATTGAAACCCTAGCCACCACTTCTCGAAAACCCTACCATACACACTAGTGCTAGCACACTAACGCACGACGTTCTAACCCTGAACATGTGGACTTTGGTAGAGATGCTGCTGCAATTGCATCAATGATGGGACAATCACGAGGAGGAGATAGTTAGCTGGTGGATTATTGACTACTTTCACTACATCGACGCGCACTATATTATACCAGGCTGTTTCAACTCTTCTTCCATTGCACTGCGCATCTAGTGGTAACAATCTATGATCTCTTACTTATATGGCTTCCTAGTTTACATGGTAGAAAAATTAATTTGCACCAGTGTAGCCTACCCTATATCCCAACAGTCAAATTATGTAACTATCAATAAATCAAAAACAACATTCAAAGGATAGAGGCAATCTCAATCTATTCCTAAGTAAAGTTGCGAAGTGCTGAAGAATGTGCAGCAAACTAACCCATGCTTTAATCATAAAAGCCAAACTTTTATGACAAGAGAATATGGCTTAGCAACTGAGTTTTACACCGATAAGGGCATCCAAGCCCAAGGTTTATATTACAACATAAAATATCCTTCAAGAAAACCACAGGCACATCTGAGCGTAGTCAAGACCCAAAACCAGCAGTCATCACCTTCTAGAGAGTCATCAAAGCCTCCCTCAAAAGATTCCTCAGCGTCTTCTTAGGCTTCTTCTGGTGATGATTAAACAAGTATGAGTATAATCGTACTCAACAAGTCACACTGGAATACACGCTTAACTACTTACCAGTATGTCAATAGAACGAGGTATGAAGGGTGTATTATTACGGTTATAAATGCATATTTGTTTGCAAAGATCTTTAACTTTGCAAAGATTATTTTAGTATGAGTGGAGTAGGTTGGACAACTAATATGTTTTACTTATACTAATAAGGATTTTCGACTTCGTGCGATATACTTTAAAATGAAGCATTGGGTTGATGCTACTTGGTGGGCAGCTACTAGATGGTTGGAGCCAATGACTCACCTGAAGATTGTGTTATAATGCATGTGGTTGTGAATGATAGCCTCGTCTGCGGCAAGTAAGGACTAGACCCTTATGGTAAGTAATGGACACCAATCTCGCTCAGCCACAAGTTTGATTTGTCAACCTGGTTTAGTATCTAAGGCTATCGGGTTTCCCCACAATTGCCCAGGAAGTTCAGTTGTAGAGTGCTGAAGAATGTGCATCAAATCTACTCATGCTTTAATCATAAAAGCCAAACTTTTATTACAAAAAGGTATGGTTTAGAATCTGAGTTTTACACTAATACTAGCGTTCAAGCCCAAGGTTTATATTACAACATAAAGGATCTTTCAAGGAAACCACAAGCACGCCTAAGCATAGTCGATACCTAAAATCAGTAGTTGTCACCTTTGAGGAAGTTATCGAAATCTCCTTCAAAAGGTTCCCCGGTGTCATCGTAGTCTTTTTCTGGTGATGATTAAGTAAGTATAAGTACAATCGGACTCAACAAGTCACATAAGAATATCTACTTAACTACTTGCCACTATGTCAATAGAATGAGGTATGGAGGTTTTATTATTATGGTTATAAATGTATGTTTGTTTCCAAAGATCTTTAGCCTGGAAATATCAAACATTATTCTATTAAGAGAAAAGGGGGGTTTAACCATCTCATTTATCATCTTAAAATCGTACTAATATTACTTATGCCTTGTTGTTGGATTCACCCATTAAATACAGATCCATTGATTGGAATCACGGCATATCCGAATACTATATATTATACTCTACAGAGTTACCTAGGTTTACCCACAAGATATTCCAAACTCACAATATCATGTGATAGACACATAACATGATAGCATATGACTAAGTTGAGATAGCAAGGTCAACAAAATGAAGAGGAATTTATTTCATTTCTTTACTTTTCTTTTCATTCTAGCTTCTACCCATTATTCTTGGGACCATTTAGCCATCATTAGGAATCCAATAGTCAAGATGGAAATCGTGGTCCGACAATGAGTGACCTACCATTGTGAAGATTAGCAAGTGGCACAAAAAGCTCAACTTTCATCTTACCCATTTCTCATGGGCCATCCTGAAATCCTAGGATAGCAGTCTCTCCTATAGATATTTGACTAAATCGAGCAGTCTACTAAACTAGATTGATAAGTCAAACTTTTGGTTGAGCGAAATCTGTATGCTTTACTTAGCATAAGGGTCTAGTCCTTACTTACCACAGACGAGGCTACCATTTACATACCACATGCATTACAACATAATATCACCAAAATCATATCAAAACCTCAATCCTTAGGTGAGGTCATGGGCTCCAACCATCTAGTGGCTACCTACCAAGTAGCCTCAACCCAATGTTTCATTTTTAAAGTCTATCAGCGCGAAGCTGAAAATTCCTTATTAGTATAAATAAAATATTTTATTTGTCCAACCCAATTATTAGCTATCTATACAGTGATTAATTACCATTATTGATTATACCAAGGTTATTGAGGTAAATATGACCTTCACAAATATGATATGGCTTTTTGGTGGTAGGATCTAACTATTTATCATGTCATTCCAAACTAGCATTCTATATAAATATAAGTGTTCAAATAACATAAATGTAAGTAATAATAATTAAATAACATTGGATTAGCATGGTCAAAAACATGTGGCTTACCTTCCTACTCATAGTCTTCGACCGGGCCAACTTCTTCTATATCTTCATTAGCTCCTTTAGTGGTTTGTCCAACAAATCCAGGTGCTATCGTAAAAAAAAAGAAATCAAATAAGTTCATGCTTGAAAGAAAGTGAGCTAGGAACAAAATAAAAGAGAAAATCCAAAAAAAAAGTTTAACCATAGGAGGGTTTGAGTGGTTACGGTTTAAGTGGTGCTTGATTAGGTCGAACGGAGTTAAAAATAGGTTAGACGAGATCGAGACGATCAAAATGAGTTCAAATGAGCCTTAACGGGTTTTGGTGAATAATAACGGGTCAGGTGAACGGTACCAGGTTAGCACTATTCCTAGCAAATTGGGTTTGGGATGAAACTAATGGGTTGTACAGTATGAGCTAGCACAGTTGGCCGATTGGGCCAGGAGATGGCTTGGGTTGACTTTGCCAGCCAACCTGTTGGACCTGGGAGTAACACCTCCGAATCCTCTATGTAAATTGCACTAGTCCAGGATTAGCTAGTGCACATAGTAGATAGCAAAAACAAATATCAACCATAATTATATATATTAATCAACCAAGTATGGGCCTTATGGCCAAAGTTTACATCACTAGCCTAAGTATGGAGCTTGATTTCTTTGTAGCTGAGACAAGGGAAATGGCTGCGATGTCAAATTCGACGTTGACAGTGAGCGGTGGTGCGATGAGCACCAATAGAACACGAGCAACCCATTTTGGGCACATGTAGGCAGCGGTGGCTTGGAGATGGCTGGTGATGGCGGAGCTTGTCCAGAATAGGGGCACGACATGACAAGGCTGTGGTAAGGTTTCAACAAATTGGTGGTGGCTTGAGCATCTAGGAGATGAGACAAGCTTGGCTATGGTGATGGCTTAGCTCAGGGTAGTCCAAGGAGATATGGCTATGGTGACTGTGGGCGACAGAGCAGTGGCGCACGACAACGACGAGCTAAGGGTGGCGAGGCTTGGTAGGAGGCTGGGGAATAGCTTTGTGGTGTTGAGGAGATGCTGAGGACGAGTGCAATTGGGTTAGAAAGGAGGCATTGGTGAGGAATCGAAATTAGGCTCATCGACAAAGATTTGGGTGATGGCGATTTCGACACGACGTGGCAGGAGAGGAGGAAGGAAGGGTTGTGGTGGTTTTGGGGCATTGCGAAAAGTGGGTAAGGAGTCGCTGAGCTTGGCTTTATAGGCGGTGGCACCAGGAGTGGTGCGGTAGTGCGCTCGGCGCATGGACAGTGGCGTAGAAGGATGAGCGGCTTTTGCGCTGTAGCAACAAAGTTGGCAAGTACGCTGGCAATGGGAGAAGTGCTAACTTTCACTGGCGAGAGCACTCGAGTTGGTGCGATGAGCAGTAGTGTTGCTTTGCGGGTCAAGAAGCTAGTGGCAGGAGGTTGTAGTGGCGTAGATCGATGGTGGATCATCGTGTGATCAGGGACGACGTTAAAGTCGGGTATAGGTGATCAACGAGGTGGCACAAATGTTGTGCATCTTTTGATGTGGCCATTGGCGATGGACGAGAGAGCTGACGTGTGCGAGCGTGAACGGTGTCGCGACAGCGGGAACATGGGCAACAATGTAGTGGCTTGGGGGTGTGTTTGTGACAAGTAAGCGGATTTCTAGAAAGGGAAGGCGGATTTTGGCTAAAGTTTTTGGAATTGCAAAAATTTCAAATTCAACCAAATTTTGAATAAACTAAAAGAAATTAAAATGTTGAGGCTATTTCAGTAACCAAATAGTTTGCCCTAAATAACATAGTTTTATTACCGTTAATCATATGAGTAGCCAGTAAAACTTTCCACCAAAGAGAGTATGTGGGTCCTAAGAAAGGATAGTTCCCACCACACTTTAAGCCTGAGGAGGCCCTTAGGTGAACCTACAAATGAGTGACTGACTTAACATATTTTTACTTTATTGTATAGTCTTCTAGTGGGACCCACATCCTCATAAAAATGAAGGGAAACTATCCTCTCTTGCCAATCCGATTTTCTCATTCTCTCTCTATACTTTGTAGATGTGCAAGATGGCGTCGATGACTGACGAATCTAGTGGTGAGCTTGCGTTAGTGACCGAAGATCTAGAGGTGGTGGTTCTTGACATCAAGGTAGGTGGCGGATCTGAGGATGGTGAGAGGCTCTTGGCATCAAGGCAAGTAGCAGATTTGGAGGTGATGGTTGTCGGCATCAAGGCAGACAACATATTTGGAGGTGGTGTAGGTGGATCTACAGGTGAGCACTTCCCAACATTAGGAAAGGAAGCAAATCCGGAAGTGATGAGTCTCAACATCAAGGCAAGCAACAAATATGGAGGTGGAACAAGAGGCGAGTGGCTCCCAACATCACGGAAGGCATCAGATCTAGAGGCAATGGCTCTCAACGTCTAGGTAGGTAATAGATTTGAAGGTAGCGTGGGTGGATCAAGAGGTGAGTGGCTCCCATCATCAAAGAAGGCAAGGCAACTGGAGACAATCGATTTGGATATCAAGGTAGGTAGTAGATCTGAAGATGGAGTAGGTGAATTTAGACACAATGAAGGGAGTGGATCTAAAGGTGGCATGAACGTATATGAAGGTAAGTGGCTTTTGGCATCGAGGCTGGTGCAACACAAATAAAGGTGTGCGCCTATCGATATCAAGGCTAGTGGTGGCGCATGTAGAAGTCATGTTGAACTAAAGGCAATCGATAATGATGAAGGTGACCGCAAAATTACCTTAACAGGTGGGTTTGCTTATATCTTTCCCATTGGCATCATCTCAATGCCAAGAAAAAAATATCGTTTCTTTTTTGCTGTCATTTGCTTTGACTGTATAGTTGATTGGAGACTTAACAAACATGTTTATTGGTTGGCATGGTCTACATGTCAGCCCATATTAGCATTTGAGAGTAAATATTGGATGAACAAGTGCTTAAGAGCATCTCTTATCAAAGTATTAGAGATAGCTTGATGTTTTGAGCTAATGTATCCCATCTCAGCATTGGTAGTATAATTTGAAAATTTTACCATGCAATCATAGATAAAGATGGCGTAGCTGCTTTAAGGGGGTGTTCGTATTGGTTTTTGCTGATGGTTTTTGACTTTGATATTTGGTTGAAATTAATAGTAGTGACTGAAAAAAATAGTTTTCTAGGAGGGGTGCATGGTGAAAAAAAGTGAGGGAGAGATATGTGCACATAACGGAAACGAGAGAAGTAGATGTGCGTAATGCAGTCGTGACCCCTGCCTTATATCTGGAGCGAAACGATAGCAAGCTAAGTAGAGAAGCTATTTTAAAAAAACTAGATATTTATATTAACTTTTGATTTTTTAAACAAAAATCAATACAAATAAAACCTAATATATGCTTACTAGCTCACAAATCACAATAGCAACCACCACCACCCACAAACGCAGTGACACACATCATACCCTAAACAAAGCCGGGGGACTCCCCGCCCGCTGAGCCGCTCCACGTCACCCCCTTGCGCTCGGTCGGCCGGCGCGTGGCGCGCAGATTCCGGTACGGTCAGGAGACCTTTTTTTGCGAAAAAGCCCCTGTATTTTCCGGAAATTACGTAGAGGCCCTTGGTTCTCGCTAAAAGGTCCCTGCCAGTTTTTTAGCCCCTCCACTTTGCAGGATAGCCCCCGCGGTTTTCTAAATTACGTACAGGTCCTCGCTTTTTTACGAAAAAGACCTTCGACTTTTCTGAAAATACACACATGCCTCGGTTTTTTACGAAAAAGACCTTTGACTTTTCCGAAAATATACATGCGCCCTCGTTTTTTTAAAAAAAACTCCTCACGAATTATCGCCTCTTTTACTTCGGTACTCACGGGTATTTTACGAAAAAGTCCTTTGACTTTTCCGAAAATACACATGCGCCCTCGGTTTTTTTAAAAAAATCCCTCACGAATTATCGTCTCTTTTACTTCGGTACACGCGGTGGCTGGCGCAGCGTGACGCCGCGCCTATGAAGCTAGTACATGATAAATTTAGCATCCAGGGTGCAATTACATAGTTTGCATCCAAAATAGCGAAGAAAGTACTACACCGAGGCAACCGCGTTGACTGCTGACTCGACCATCCGATGATCCAATTCCAATCTGATCGAAAAACCGAATAGATAGATCGCCATGGCCATCGGCTCTTGACGCAGTGGAATAGAAAAATCCCCACGGACCCGCGTGCTCCCCTCCTCTCCTCTCCTCTCCTCTCCTCTCGTGCTCGCGACCCGCGTCCTCGCAGAACCCTAGCCACCTCCTGCCCTCCACATGCACCGCGGCGGCGACCGTTCCGGCGACCCCTCCAGCCCCGCTGGCGGCTCTCGTGGCGGCGGGGACGGCCGATTCGCGCGCGGCCCCTCGCGCTGGTCCGGTGGCGGCGGGGGCAGCCCACCCCACCGCTTCTCCTCCCGCGGCGACGGCGGGGGCGACGGTGGCGGAGGTGGGAGGTTCCACCCATACCGTGGGTCGTCTGACTACTCTGGCGGCGGAGGTGGAGGGTATAGAGGCGGCGGCGGCGGCTTCGGCGAACCGGCTAGCGGGCCCAGGCACCGCTACAGCGGCGGCGGAGGCCGCGGTGACTACTCAGGTTTGGTCCAGTATCTTGGGTTTCGGCGCTTTGGTTTTGTTAGGTTTTGCTGTGCTCTGCTGTCTCAAGATGCGGGGAACTTTAGCTTCTTACGCATGGCGAGGGTTTTGGTGCTGTGAGGGAGAGGTGATGATTTGTGACTTACTTGACCTGCGGAAAATATCAACTCAAATTCAATCAACTGTTGTCGAGAATATTGGCAAAACTGAGCAGTCAATTTTGGGGTTTGACAAATTTGGCTGTCAGTCAGTGCACCTACAAGTACACAGTTGCATAATGCGGCACTAGCATGTATCCCAAGGTGGCAAACAAACCACCCAACTTTTGGCGTGGAGGATGAACTTTGGCATTCAGTTATAAACCGTTTAGCTAAATGTTGTGTGTTTTTAAGACTATGCAGTTTACTTTCCAATTCAAAGCCATCCAGTGAGTTATATTTGTAGGAATTATGGTATAATGATTTCAGTGTTAGAAACAGCATCTGGCTGTACTGTTGTATCTGAATGTACTTAGTGAAGAAATATTTAAGCATAGGCTTACACCTTTTCATCAGAAACTTATTTGATATTCCTGCTCAAAATTTCCTGCAGATCATGATAACAGAAGCAATTATGTTAAACTATTTATCGGGTCAGTTCCGAGGACCGCGACTGAAGATGATGTGAGTGTTACTTCCACGCTTGATGTAGTATCTGCACTTTCTTACTAGCAAATACTTTATGTTTTCCTAGCGCTTTTATTCTTGTTGACCTCATGATATAATTTGACTGGACATAAAATCAGAAGACTGCTTAGGTTGTACTTTCATTTGAGGTTGTTTTATCCCAGCTTTTGCTATTCATGAAACCATATCGAGGCTTGCAGCTTAGATTATAAAAAATATCAGCTAATAAATTATCTACATTTTAGATAGAAATATCACTTAAAAGCTAGCTAAAGCTGCCTCTAGCCAGTTATGACTTATTCTCATAAGTCAATTTTTCTGATCTCATCCACTAGGAGCATCACCTTTAGCCTTAATCTTGTTTGGTCGCAAAGTTGAAGATTAAGCTAGGCCATCCATTTAATTCTTTTTCTGTCTTTGCTCTTTGGTCTTCTTTTGTTCTGTTATTTATATTTCTTGTTGTGTTATTCTGTTTGTGATAGATCTTTCTGGTGTCTTCAGGTTCGGCCTTTATTTGAGGACCATGGAGATGTTATTGAAGTTGCTTTGATCAAGGATAGGAAGACTGGTGAACAGCAAGGTGCGCCAACTGTTTTTTCCCTTATATTTTCACTATACGTGTATCTCTTTCTTTTCAGGTTCTGAGAGTTATTAGGAGCAACAAGGTTGCATCTTCTCTCAGTTCGATACTTAGATTTGGCAATTGTTGATTTTCGTTTCCTGCTTCCATTCTGTTTATCTTCTGTGGGTTCAGTTGAAGACAAGAATGGAAGCAACTGTTGGCTGATTACTACAATCTAACAAGTTTCCATTCTACTGCTAGACCTTTGTTTAGGTCCTATCAATCTTGTGCATGTCCTGTGTTGTTCGACCAGTAACTAAGGGTGCGGTACTGCGGTTTAACTTTTTCATCTGTTTGTTTTGAATGTGATGCAAAAGAACAGAGAACCTTCTAATGAATTAAGACTGAGTTTTTCTTTCTTTGCCTTTCATGGTTTCAGATTTTTTTTATTCTTGTCACCATGAATTGCATTGTATGGAATCCGTCAATGCTTGTGGTTGAATCGCTCAATATGTAAGTGGTTGCCTGGTTGGATGATGCAGTGGTGTTGTCCTGATTGATCTAAACTGATGTGGTTTTATTCATTCTCGTTTTGTGTTGGGAAATTGTGGTTGCATGTTATGTGCATCGCCAATGTAGAGCTGTGGTTGGATGGACAATAATGTTCTCATCTGTTCAGTTCAACGTTACATGATTGCCATGTCCTGAGTGGCGCAGACCTCTTGGTTGATCAGAAAATAATGTATCTTGTGAGTTCTGGTTGATTGATTGTGCTACGCTGTGACTGTATACAATTTGTGGATGTTTGTGTGCGACAGCCATTAATCTTGGATCCACTTAGTGGGAGTTATATTTCCAGACAGAATGTCATTGCTGGACTCGATAACTGTCATGGTGGCACTTTATGTTTGTATGAAATATCCTACAAAGTGCAGTATCCATAACACCATTTTGTGCTGCATGATCAACTTGTTCTGATAGGGGTTGAATGACATAATTTCGTTCCCGTACAGCGCAATTGATGGCACCGTTGGTATTATTTTCAGATACCACTGAATTACGGCATTTCTTTTGATGGTTCTGCCGTTCTGGTTCTTTTGACATGAGTTTGTGGCACGACACAATTCTGTAACAATTTTCTGTAGCATTTATACTAATGCTATGCTCATTGCATCTTATGTGTGCATGGAAATTCTCACGGCGTGGTTTATTTATTTCATTCACGTGGTGACTTTCACTCCAAACTATTTGACTCACAGATTCACGCTACATGTAACTGCTGTTCTGAAGGGGTCGTGAGTTTAGGACATTCTGAATCAGATCATTTTCCATGCGACTTATAATAATGCTCTGTGAAAGTCCTTGCAGTTGAACCGTGGTGCTGTTTTTTTTTGAAATGATTGGTGAATCATATGTTTTAATCATAGGGAAAATTGAAGTTAAACCTTGATTCTAGACCCATTTACTTTGTGATATGTGTGTATTTGGGTTATGTTGAGTGCATTGGCATCTTTTAAGTCTAGGTGTGGCTGTTACTTTTTTTTAACTTGCTCATTGTGTCAGTGGAGTGAACTGAATTGGATTTCCAAGACCATTTGAGCCTGTTGTGAAGTTTTATTCATGTCCCTTTCTCAAAAAATGATACCATTGGGTGTATTCTGCAGATTATTTCCTTTTTTGTTGTCATTATTTGATTTTACCTTGTGCTATGTAATTTAGAAAGTAGGTTGTGGTCTTGTGTAGTGAATTTTATGGTTCCAACCACATTGTTTTATTTTCTGTTGAATGTATTGTTGGTGGGGAGCAGTTGTGGAGCCCCTCATGGCATACTAGATAGAATTGAGCAATCTTGCTTGGTGCAAGATCATGCCATTCCCTTGGTTCTTTTATGCTTATCAGCTTGTTGTGCATCTAGATTAGTCACTTTCATTTTATTCCTGCTACTCGTCAGCTTGTTGCAGCCTGCATTTTGTTAGATTTGTTAGCTACTGTCGTTAAAATACAGTGAGGTGGCGATAAACATTCGCGTGTTGCCTTTTTTTTATGGTATTTATAGATTGTGAATGTGGGCCCTTTTTTAATCTTATGGGATTCAACCTAGAAGTCTTTCCGGTTCTGTTAACAGCCTGTCTCTATCACATGGACACTTGAGCTTTGTTGCTGCTGCTACCATGTGGTGTCTATACACAATTTCTGTGCACCACATGCTATGCTTAGTGTGAACTGCAGTCTAGTTATACCAAGCTCAGGAGTGATGGATATAGCATGGTGCTTTATATGAAGCGCACTGTCTCTATTTCTTTTGTTACGAGTAATTTGCTTTATGTTTTGTTCTTGTATTCTGGCAACAACAGTAATGTTGCATCATGGGATCCAATGTTAGTCTCCTGAAATTTTAGTGGAGCATTGTAAAAAAGTTGTACTTAATGTTCCATAAATTAGCTATATCTGAAATTCTGCATGGGAGGATGTCCATTGGTGTTGCAAATCATAGCTCAATTGATATTTTGACTTGTCTTACCAAATCATTGCATTTTTAAGTTTTAACCCTTTCAAAGCTTCTGCGCTCGTCTGGTTGAGTGACTTGTGCTCCTGGACATTGGAAGTAGTTGAAATTATTTTTAGTCAACATTAAGGGTAGAAAATGTGGAGCTGAAAATTGTTACCTGTTTCAAATTAACATGGCTCCTTTCTGTCCTGCTGTTGGCTAACTCCACTATGTTTTTATTACATATACATTAGATCAAATTGAAATGTACAGAAAATTGCAATGGCTTATAATCAAATTCATATATATGCATTTGCAGGCTGCTGTTTTGTTAAGTATGCTTCTTCTGAAGAGGCTGAGAGAGCCATCAGAGCTCTGCATAACCAGTACACTTTACCTGGGGTAACTAATCTCTTTGTTGACCATTTGTTTAGCATCAATCTTTTGTCTGTGAGTTATTGACTGTGCATCGGTTCTGCCAGGCGATGGGCCCTATTCAAGTTAGATATGCTGATGGTGAAAGAGAGCGCCATGGTAATCTTTGAAGTACTTTTGTTACATATTAGTTTTGACTATTAGTGGCCAATTTATGCTTTATAATGACACTGATCTTTGATGTAATTGTATGGCTTACCCCATAGTTTTCTTCCCACTAAATTATTTTGTTTGCTGTGTTTTTTTATATAAATTTCTTTGTAGTTTAAAAAACTTTTGACAGAAGGCAGCTTGTAGGTCAAATTCAGCTGCACTAAGATATAATGATATACATGTATATGCCTTTTGTCACAGATAGTTTCCTTTGATGGTTACAGATGTGCAGATGACTTCTCATATTCCTGTTTTTTCATCTAATTCCTAATAGTAGTGATTCCTGTCCTGGTCTTTCGTTTGTTCCAAATTTGCACATTTTTCCTGTTCCCTTCTGACAAATAGTATTTCACTTCTAAGATTCTTAATTGTTCTGTTCTGAGTTAGGCTAAATTAAAATATTGAAAGAAGTGAGATATGCTTGACTTGTTAAATGAAATCCATTTTCTTCAGATCTTTTTCTTTATTGTACTTATTGGGCGATTTCATCTTTTTTTTGTTAACTAATTTGCTAGGTGCGATTGAGCACAAATTGTTTGTTGCATCACTCAATAAGCAGGCAACTGCGAAGGAGATTGAAGAGGTAAGGGACTAGTGTTTCTTTAACGTGATTGAAATTTTCATGTTCTAAAGAATTTTGTGGGTGGAGAAACTTCTCATCTATCCATAGCCAACATATAATACTGCACTCTTATGTATGATTCTATTTTGTGAATTTGATGATAAATTCACTCTTAGTTCAGAAACATGTAGCAATTGCACACTAAATCATATATGTGTTTAATATATTGTATAGATTTTTTCTCCATATGGTTACGTGGAAGATGTTTACATTATGAAAGATGGCATGAGGCAGAGCCGAGGTTTGTTGTATACATTTTTTCGTCATTTCTTCAATCCACACATTTCTTCAAAACTTTTATTTTACATTTGTTGTGACATATATGTAATAATATTAAGGTTGCGGCTTTGTCAAATTCTCATCAAGAGAACCAGCGCTGGCAGCCATGAATGCTCTTAACGGGACTTATGTAATGAGGGTAATTTTTTGTGCCAAGCTGACTAGTTCTGCATATTTCCTTCCTGAATACTTAGTGTATCTGTTGTGTTGTTAGGGGTGCGAACAACCATTAATAGTTCGATTCGCTGATCCTAAGAGGCCTAGACCTGGAGAATCAAGGTGGTTAAGAATTCTTTGACTCTGTATTTTTCTTATCTGATATCCTAACTCTACACTAATTTAGCTGTGGGGCATATTTCATTATTTTACCTTAGTCAAGTGTAATCATCCCCATTACTGCTGTCTGAATTGCCTTGTTTAGTCAAGTGTAATCATCCCCATTACTGCTGTCTGAATTGCCTTGTTTAGTCAAGTATAATCATCCCCATTACTGCTGTCTGAATTGCCTTGTTTGGTTAGGGGTGGCCCTGCATTTGGAGGTCCTGGTTTCAGTCCTCGATCTGATGCAGCACTTGTTATCAGGTTTGAGTACTTCTTATTTGAACAGTTACGGTTTTGTAAGAGAACAATTAGTGTAGATTGTTAAGTGGAAAGAATGCATATGGTTTGTCCCTGGCTCCCAGCACATTTAGAGTTGCTGAGCATTTTGCATGTTGCAACTCATAATCTTCGAGGAAAATTTTCTGTTGCCACCAGTGGAACCTCTATTCTCCTTTCTGCCACCCCAAAAAAGCCGTTCTCTTTTCAGTCTTTTGCCACAACTCCATCTAAGCCATTTTCTTTTTTGCCACTCCCATCCGGTCAACACAGTTTTGACTGTTAAGAAAAATTACCAGAAAATCATAGAAAAATTCAGAAAAAGGAAAAACCAGAAAATTAAAACATTTTGGGGGTAACTATTGAACAATAGTTTCATTTTCTCCCTGAAAATTTTAACCTAGGGAAAATGTTTCAATCTTCCTCACTTTTTTGTAACACCTTCCCATAGTAAATTTTTTATGGAATTTTAAAATTTCAATAAAAGTGATCCCTAAAATTTTTTGGTATTTATTTCGATTTTTTCTACATTTTTTTGGGTTTTCTTGATTTTTCTGGATTTTCTATTATTTTTCTTAATGGAGAAACAAACAACCTAATGGGAGTGGAAAAAATAGTAAAGGACACAAACGGAGTAGTGGCAAAGAAAGAAGGGAGTTTTTTAGGGTGCAGAAAGATTAGAGGTTCAACTAGTAGCAAAAGAACATTTTTCTCATAATCTTATTGTAGTAAGGGTTAATGGTTTTGACTGAAGTGCAACTGTCAAAAGCATTAGACGTAAGAATACTTGCAGTAATTCCAGAAAAGAATTACAAGAAGTACATGATATGTATGGATGGATAAGATTTAATGGTATAGACAACAGACAGTCTGGGTGTTATAGAATTGTCAGTTCATGTTCTGTTTTCATTTTGACGGACTCTCTAGTAGTCTCTTAAACTAAGCAGTAAGTATCTTCCTACTCGAGAAGTGTTACAGCTTTAACTGAGTCCACTCATTGCTAATCATTTTTCCTACTCAGGCCAACAGCCAATCTTGATGAGCCAAGGGGTCGACATATGCCTCCCGACTCTTGGCATCCATCAAGCCCAAGGTCAATGGCACCTCATCAGTTTAATAACTTTGGATCTGACAATCCTTTGGCTCAGAAGGGCGGCACTGTTACATCATCAGCAGATACTGTACGGTTCGATTCAGTCCTTTATTACAGTGTTACTTTTTCCTAGCTCCATTTACTTACCTTTGATCCTGCAACATCATAGGCTGGTTTTCGACCTCAGATGTTCCCTGGGAATGGTTCCTTGTCAAGTCAGACAGCTGTTCCAACATCATCTCATATGGTACACTGACATATTATGTTCTTCTGTTCATCATTTGCTTTCAATGGAAAATGTTCCAAGCCCTTGGTCACGGCGCCTTTTACTTTGTAGGGCATAAACCATCCCATGGCACAAGGGCATCATCTGGGCGCCCAGCAGATTCCACCCTTGCAAAAGCCAACTGGGCCACCACATAATTTCCCTGTACAGTTGCAGAATTCTCAGCAAGGACAGCCGTTGCAGGGGCCTGTTCAACAGTTTGGGCAGCTTCAGGTCCCACAATCTATGGGGCCTGGTTCTTTTGGCCAGAATATACCATCTATGCAATTACCTGGTCAGCTTCCTGTGTCACAGCCATTGATACAACAAAATGCTTCTGCAGGCGCTTTACAGGCGCCTTCAGCTGTACAGTCCAATCCTATGCAAGCTGTTCCTGGCCAACAGAAACTTCCCTCCAATGTTGCACCGCAAATGCTTCAGCAGCCAATGCAGCAGATGCCATCACAAGCACCACAGTTGCTACTCCAACAGCAGGCAGCTTTGCAGTCCAGTTATCAATCTTCACAGCAGGCAATTTTTCAGCTTCAGCAACAGCTGCAGCTAATGCAGCAGCAACAACAGCAGCAATATAACCTAAATCAGCAACCACTTACACAGGTTCCTAAACAACAGGTAATTTTCTAGCAACTCTCCATGAGAAGACACTTATTTTAATATCGGAGACATACACCCTTCCGTTTTACTGCCTTTCCCTGCCATCATTTATATATTTCTCAATTTGTCTTTGATTGCATTATTTATTTTACAGTTGACACAAATTCAAAGTTTTTCTGTGCTATTTTTTCACCATTTCAGTCTCCATTGCAGGGACAGCCGGCGCAATCCAGTACCCCTGGTGCTCCAGCTGCCATTATTCCAACAAACATTAATGCAATTCCACAGCAGGTTACTTCAACCTGCAATTGGACGGAACATACCTCCCCCGAAGGTTTTAAATACTACTACAACAGCATTACTCGAGAGAGTAAGGTGAACAATGGATACTTTTCACCCATCATCTTAAAATTTGAAACCTTTGGGGTTCCATTCTTATGAGCTATTGTGTTGCAGTGGGAGAAGCCTGAAGAGTATGTGCTGTACGAGCAACAGCAACAGCAGAAACTTCTTTTGCTTCAACAGCACCAACAAAAGCTTGCTGTTCAGCAACTTCAGTCACCGCCTCACTCTCAGATGCTTTCATCTATGCAACCTATCCAACAACTTCCTCAGGCACAGCAACAACTTCCTCAGGCACAGCAAGGACAAACACAAATGCATATGAAACAGCAGGTGCACAGGCAGCTTCTTCAGCCATAATTTAAGTTTGTGAACTTAAGGTTTTGTTCCAGTTTGCAACTTTGCATGACCTATAGTCCTATGTTAGTTTTTATTGTTTCCTGTAATACAATTATACAAATACAGTGTTATAGGATATTTTGTCTCTTGGACAAAAGAAAATTATTCAAACGAATTAGTTTTTTTGTAGCTTTGTATTTTTATTGCATGTACTTTTCCTATGGATATTTTGCGAGTTTTTGTTTGCATATTTTCTATCAGCATTCAGCGCTTTTGATGCAACAGACCATATATCAGCTTATAGAGACTGGACACACACACAACACACACACACACACTATCAGCATCCAGCGCTTTTGATGCAACAGACCATATATCAGCTTATAGAGACTGGACACACACACACACACTATCAGCATTCAGCGCTTTTGATGCAACAGACCATATATCAGCTTATAGAGACTGGACACACACACGCACGCACGCACGCGCGCGCGATAACGATCAAAGGAAATAGAGTCTGAATATTCACATTTAGCGATCTCCATCTTTTGCTTGTCAGTTTTTTACTGCAGTTGAATTTGTAAATTATATAAGATCTGATTTTTTAATTCTCAAAATTCTATACAGGAGTTGAATTATACTCAGTTACAGGCATCTGGCTCTATTGATCCCAGTAAGATTCAGCAGGTAATCCACTGCATTATAGAGCTTTTCTCAATATCTTGAGCATCGGTTCATAATTTCAGTCGATTTCACTTACCTTGGTAACTTTATGTAGGGAAATCAAGCTGCACAAGAGCGTGCTTGGAAAAGTTGAGACTGCAGGTGAGCAACATTACCTATGTTTCCTTTCCTGACGCTTGTCACCCTACCTTTGATTTGAAACTTCTAATGCATTCATTTGGGAAGCTAGTTAATTGCATTCTTTGTGCTTATCTAATGTGAAAATACCTATCAGCGGCCCCAACCTGATGTTCTGCAATTTGAAATGTACTATCATCTAAAACAATTGGTGTTGGTGGCCATGTATAAAAAAATGTCGACAGTTATTTGCATTGAGTCTTGGCATGCTATGCTGAGTGAAAGTAGTTTTAATTAATGAGAGAAAAAGTACATATCTTATGGGATTCTAGCTATTTGTTCCGCTTACTGGATATTCTTTGTGTACTTGAGAGGATATTGTGCTGAAGCAATGGAATTGTGTTATCGGACCACGAGGCGCTTATATGTTGCACCGATTTTCAACCTTTTCAGGTGAATGATATAGCGGCAGCCAAGGCTCGGAAATGAGCTCCACTCAGCCCTGCTGCTTCCATTTGTAACAGTGGTTTGCTTTAGTCCCTGCATGGCGGGCAGGCAACCATTCCGATCATTGTAACTATGGATTTAGCTTAGATTAATGTCTAGATTGTAGATCCTACCTGTTTAAAATGTTTGCGGTCTAGGCCTTGTATCGCTGTTAACATTGCTGATTAGATTGGGGATAGTATCCCCACACCGGAGCTGCCAGAGTATTTTTGGGTATCAGAGGTTTGGTTCTTTTTTTTTTCTTCTGGCATGTTATTTCTTACGCATGAGGGTTTTTGTATGTGTGATATCGGCGCGGAGATGCTGACATAATGCACTCTTTTGTTGGAAAATTGACGCTCTGATGCCTGGATTTGTTCAGCACCAGATTTGAGATTGCATGCTCTGGCTCAGTATTCTGTCGCGTAATCCATTATGAATGCAAAGCATTTGTCTCATCTTGTGACACGCGGGAATTGGGATGAGTGCGGTGTAGCCCATGTTGTGTACCAGTGAAGTATTTTGTGCTGCTTTGGGGTGGGAATGGTTCGGTCCGACCCAATGGTTAACTGATTCGACCCTAAATTTCTAGCTGAATGGGCTCTCTTCTTCCCCAACCACAGCATCCGCATGCATCTCCGGCTTCCATCGCCGCCCGACGAGTTGGACCTTTAGCGTGTGTTTGGTTTGGAGTCAGGTAAGGATGGAATGAATCCATTCCTGTTTTTAAGGATGGAACCGTCCTCATCCTCTATTGTCCCTAGAACCAAACACACTATTGGAGGTAGATAGCGAGGAAGAGGGACAAGCCCATCCCCTTATTTTTGAGAGATGATCCTCAATTTAGGGGAATATTCCCAGGATATTCCCCAAAAGGGATGGACTCTGTCCCTGCTGACTCCAATCCAAATAAGTACAAATCTAGGATCGCCCCGTCCTATCTCCTATTGTCCCTGGAACCAAACACACCCTTAGGGTTCGTAAAACTGTTAAGAGTTCATGGCTGATAAAGAATGAATTTCTTCTGACTTTTAAGTAGGACACTAGGGCTACGTTTTTCTTTTGCAGTTTTTGTGGATGCAATAATAAAGTCATCGTACAAATTTAATTATACACCGATCTTGCTATGGTATACTACTTAGAGAAATAAAAGACGGAAATTTTTACTACCTGCCAAAAAAAATGTGATCTTTACTTCTTGTAGTCACTCCAATTATAGATGGGCAACTTTGATGTCTATTGCAGGATTCGTGAAACTTCAGATTTACATAAAACCATGAATTTATTGCGCTGAGAAGTTTTTTTTCGACTCATGTGGGAATTCATGTATCGTGTCCTACTGTATATATTTATATATTAATATGAAAAAAAGGTAAAGTATCTACTAGGAGAAAAGAAAATAAGAAAAGGGGAGCCTATACAATGTTATCTAGCCATTCATTCAGGGAATCAACATACTTGTTCTTTGTCCTGTGGATTTACTAACCATGGCAACTTCATGCTTAAAAACTCTTCTTCATTCCGCTAAGCCTGGGTCCACATTCGGAAAAATCTTCTTGTTTCTAAAAATCCAAATACCCCACGACGCTAGAACGATTAGTTCCATGTAAAAAGGTTGCTGGAGATGAGCTTCAATATTTTCAGTCGCTTCATATACTGTTAAAGTTTCTACTTCCGTGTAGGGCAGAGCTGATCCCAGCAGCTCACAGAAAATGGACACCCAACAAACAAATGATGCAGGGTCTCCTCCGGCGCCATTGAGCATAGCACACAATTGTAATTAGGAGGAAGGTGGTGCTTACGCTTTCTCAGGTTGCCAGTGTTTCATCTGTCCTGCAACGACCACCAGAAAAACACCTTGTGTTTCATCTGACGAGAGCTCTTCCAAAGCCATTTAAACGGCTCCCGTACTTCCACATGACCAATGAAGATGTGATATGCCTTTGCTGATGAGTAGATGCCACTGTTCCAAATGTAAACCCAATTGTCCTTCTCCGGCGATATCTCCAGGTCATTCAGCAATAATTCAGTTTGTTGATATTGTTCATAAGCTTGAATTCAAGGGTGGAAGGGGAAGATGCTTTCAAAAGCCGGCAAGGAAATCTTGACTAGGCTGTTGCACAAGTAATCCCATTACATATGCTATGTCTTGCCTTGATCTCACTAAGTCCTTGTGCGAGGAGATTGGTACACTGATATGCCGTTATTGGTGGAGTCAAATGGACAATGTAAACAAGATGCACTGGATCTCTTGGGAGAACTTGTTAAGGCCAAAAAAATGAAGGAGGTTTGGGGTTCAGAGGCGTGCATGCTTTTAATTTGGTAATGTTGGCAAAACAGGGATGACGGTTGATTCAAAGCCCGGACTCTGGTGTGTGTGCGGGTGTTGCATGCTAAATAGTAGGGGTGGAAAATGGTAACAGATAATCCGTTTTATCCGATATTCACATCCGAGAAAACATAAATGTGGTAAGCAAAATCCGTATTCGAAAATGTTCGTATTCAAGAATATTTGTATCTGTATTTAAGAATATTCGTATTCGTATTCGAGACTATTCGATCCGTTTCCGGAACCCGGAAAAAATCCGGATGAATTTTGTGATTCTAAATTTGAATTTGGGCGGTTTGAAACTGGTAACCGTTTCGGTAACCAGTCAAAAATCGGTGAAAAACCAGTAAAACCACTAAGAATTTGTTTTACTGAGATTTATTACATAAGTTGTAGAAGGATATTCGTATTAACCAAATTAAGTGCATATTCGATTTGAATTCGTATCTGTTATGACATCTAATTTGTATTCATATTCAAGAATATTTAAATTTGCATTCATATTTGTTTTAAAAATATAGATTTGTATTCGTATTAAAAACTATTTGATCATATCCGATCTATTTCCATCCCTACTAAATACTACCCTTGTGGGAATGTGGTCAATGCAGAAGTAACCGATGGCATTTCTTATGGCTGGAGGAGTGCGCTCAAAGGAATTGTTCCACTAAGAAGGTATCATTTGGAGAGTGGGAGATGGACAGCATATCAAATTCCGGGATCACAAACGGAGGACATCACCTGCTTGAATATGTACAGGGCCGTGGGATATTTGCAAATGTGTTTTGCAAAAAGTTGAAACTCATATTTAATCCTTGTGTCATGATTCTAAAAGTGTGCAAATGCGTTTTGCAATTTGTTCGGAATCATGTTTGATCATTGTGTGCATGATACTATAGTTTGTAAATGTGTTTTGCAAAATCTGTTGAAATATATGCACTTGTCAAGACAATCGGAACTACCGCAGTGTTATGAGCGGTACTACCGTTGGACAAAACTACCGACGTTGCAATCATGAAACTACCACATTCATTGGTGGTCAGAAGACCTATGTGGTCGAGAACTAACATGGTCGAGATAAGAGATAGTCGAACCAAGGTGGTCGAAGCCAAGAGTGGTCAAGCCAAAGTGGTCGAAGATCATTATGGTCGAACCAAGGTGCTCAAAGACCTGTGTGGTCAATGACCAGAGTGGTCGAACCAATATAGTCGAAGATCAATGTGGTCAAGAGCCGATGTGATCAAACCAACTTGTTTAAACCAGCGTGGTTAGAACTGACGTGGTTGAGATCTGTGTGATCGAAACCAATATGGTCGAACCAGCGTGGTCAGAACCGACATGGTCGAGATCTATATGATCAAAACCAGTATGGTCGAAACCGGTGTGGTTGAGATTTGTTGGATCAAAACCTGCTTGGTCGAACCAGCGTGGTCGGAATCGATGTGGTTAAGATCTGTGTGATCGAAACCAGCATGGTCGAAACTGACATAGTCGAGATTTGTGTGATTGAAACCAACATGGCCGAACTAATGTGATTGAAACAACATAGTCGAAGACCGATGTGGTGGTCGGAAATCTATGTGGTCGAAGGTTAACGTGATCAAAGATCGACATGGTCGACGTGGTCGAGACCTGAATGGTCGAAACCAATGTGGTAGAAGATCACCGTAGTCAGAGACCTGTGTAGTTGAACCAAACAGCGTGGTCGGAGATCAGCGTAGTTGGAGTCCTGTGTGGTCGAATTGGACAACGTGGTCGGAGATCAGCATAGTTAAAGACCTGTGTGGTCGAACCGGTGTAACAACCTGAAAATTTGAAATTAGAAATGAGAAGCTTTTGAATTACTTTTGCAATATATTCCATTTGAATTTGGATTTTTCGATGTTTTCCTGAATTTGGTAGAGGTTCCAAAAATCGAAGAATTAATAAAAGAGAAAGACAGGTATTGATAATACCCTAAAAAGGAATATGCAAGTAATGGAAGGAAGACAAAAATTTGTAAACACGAATCTGAAAAGATGATCCATAAAAGTAAAGACAGAAATTTGATTTAGGGCATAAAATATTATTTTTGAAAACAATGGCATGAAAAACAATGGAAGCAAGTAAAGTAAATACCAACATTAGTTGAAAATATTTTTATTAAGTCCAGAATATTATCAGGGACCTCTGAGAGTTTTCCTGGAATTTTTGGAAGCATTTTCATATTTTTCCGGACTTATTGGGATTTTCTGGTAATTTCTAAAAGCAAAACTTAAAATCCGGAAAAATCAGAAAATCAACCGCCCTCCGGCCGACACCCGGACGGGCGGGATCGAACCACGTCGCCCGGGCGGATCCCGCCTTCCCCTTACCCCCGCTCGCCGCGTGGACGGCCGCGATTTCCCCCTTCCCCCGCGCCTCGGCCGATCTCCTCCGTTCCCCTCACTTAACCACGTCGGCCGCCCGATCAACCCTCCCCTCCACGCGGCTTCATCCGCGCCATCGCGCTTCCCTCTCCCCTCTCCCGCTGACCGATGGGCCCGCCCTGTCAGCTTCTTCCTCCCCGCTCCTTTTCTCCCCCGCGCGGACGCGCTGGCACCACGGGCAGAGCTTTTGCTCCCCGTGGCGCGCATGCACGGCCTCGCCCCTGCCCGCGCTGTCCCGTCGCCTAGGTGGAAAGCCTGCGACCCCCGTCGCCCTTGACTTGGCGCCACCGCGCGCAGCTTTCCCCCGCTCCGTCACTTCGCCCGCTCGGTCCGCTGCCGCTTCACGCTGGCAAAAGGGGGAGAGGAGGCAGCAGCGCTGAGACAACCACCCTGGGCGTAGCTGCGCGTCGTAGCTTCACCAATAGACAGGCATTAATCGCCGCCTGCATCCCTACCTGCCCCCGCCACCAGCTCCGACGCGACCGCACGGGCGCCGCCCGTTGCCAGCTTCCCTCCGCGCGTGTATAAAAGGCCGTGGACCCCCGTTGAGTTCCACACATCGCCATCTTCGTTCTACAGCAGGTAATCGAGCCCACATCCACTCAAACGCCGGCGAGCCCCCATCGTCCCCAACTCCGGCCGCCCGCGCAATCTCTCGATCCGAGCCATTAAAACCAGATTCCTCTCACCCACACCACCTACGGAGCACCGCGAAGTCGTCCCCGGCCTCGCCCGAGCTTCCCGACGCCCGTACATCGCCGTCACCGAGAGCCACTCCGAGCCTCCGCCGCCGCACGCCGCCGACCCATCTCCGGACCTCCTCGGCCCCGGGCAACTACACCATCGTCTTCACCACAGCACGAGGAACGCATTTCACCTCTTCACCGGACCTCCCCGACAGCCCCTCGCCGCCGGCCACCGTCGCCCCCGACTCCTCCGCCCGGCCCCCTCGTCGGCATCCTTCAAAAGGATTTCTCATCCATATAAGGTAGGCAAAGCCTCCCCGCTCACTTGGCTATCAGCGCTCTCTTCTCCCTCCCAGCTCCCCGGCCGCGCGCGTTCGAGCCTCCGGCTCCGCAGCGCCGGGTTGAGTTTTCTCCATTTTCTTTCGGCCTGACAGGTGGGCCCCACCTGTCAGCCACTGCATTCCCGAGTCACCGCTGACCGCTGGGCCCCACCGGTCAGTGAGACATCTAAGCAAGGACCGTACTGACATGTGGACCCCAGGAACAGTAACCGGACCCACATGTCAGTAGCACAGAGAACCGAAAAGTAAATAAAAATGGAAATTAAAATGAATCAGGGGCTGACAGTGGGCCCCACATGTCAAAATTTAATTATTTTTGGAATTGACTGGAACCGAGAACTTTGACTGCTTATAACTTCTTCATTTTAGCTCCAAATTGAATGAAACAAATTTTTAAATTCATTTAAATTCAAGATCTATCTAATGGAACCAGAACCATAATTTTTGAAGTTTATTTGATTTTCTGGTGATATTTTGGGTGATTGGTTGCTTTTCTTTTATTTGGGTATTTCGCACGATTATATAGCGTACGAGGCTCAGGAGGAAGAATCCGAGGCAGCAACCTTAGCAGCTCAAGATCATCAAGAACCAGAGCCCTGTGACCAAGGCGAGTTAACACCTTGATCATGTTGAACCTACATTTTATGCAAACTACTTTCGTTTAAATTATCAAATTGCATGCTGTTACATTATGTGCAAAATATGTTGATTTAAAACCTTAGCTAAATGCCCATTGCTCAACTTGATTAAGTATTACCCCCCTTTTTGGAATATTGCTTATGTGAGCCTTGTCGCCTAGTGGAAAATCTTATAATGGTTAGCATTCAAAAATAAGTCATTAATTATATGCCATGCTTAGCATTGTTTAGGAACCCGGGGCAAGAAATTGCCCCAAGCATCACTTTTAATCGTGAGAATTTGATTCGGGCAGTCATGGTGGGAATGACTGGTATATTTGACATGGTTATTTTATGCTCCCAAAACTCTCAATTTGCTTTAATATCTGAGCGGATGGTTTGGGGGCTGGTATGTGGTGCGAAGGAATGCACAAAATTGTGGAGTGTGGTAGAACCGCTCAGATAATACTAAGGACTGAATCTTGTCATGTCAACCCGTGTAAAACAGTACAACCACAAGTCTGTAAAATACAACTTGGCTAAGTAAACTTATCGAAATCCCGGACTCATCTCACTGGTAGTGGATTGATGGGGTTATGCTATGGCAAGGGGGCCTGAAGGGACACCAGTGATGGGTGAAGTTTCTCAGTCGTGCTAGCGCAGAGGGGAGGGAAGCCCGTACGCTAGTAGTAGTGAGAAACATCCCGTGCAAACAGATGGGGCCCATCGCAAATGGGAGGTTACCCATAAGGTGAGATGGGAGAAAGGACTAGATACTTTGAAAAGTCACTGTGATGGTCAGCTCGACCACACGTCTAAGGAATCGTGTGGGGCAACGAGTTGATTGTCTCTTGTGGTGAAAATGTACAAACTCTGCAGAGTCAAAACTATTCGAATAGCCGTGCCCACGGTCATGGGCAGACATGGGAACTTAACTAGATATAGTTCTGTTTTAAAAACGTTGGAAACTGGGAATGGAAACTTGAAGGGCGAAGGACTGCTCTGGTTTGGAATTGTCCTGGGTGTCATCCCAGTGGTACGTTAAGCGGCTATAACGCTGAAAGATGCTATATGGCACAGATGCCATGTAATGGTGGATGGAATCTGTGTCAACTATAAGATCAACTTACTTTATAAACAAAAGTTTTGAGTTCAAAATTGATAGGTCTCAGGAATTTCCTATAATTGTATTCAAAAGCACTCTCCGCAAAATAAAATGAGCCCAAGCCATCCTTTGATTAGCCATACATGTTTAATTATTGCATTCTGTGTGTTGGCTTGTTGAGCACGGGGTCAGAGTGCTCATTCTCGCTCTTGCGATACAATTCAGAAACAGGAGTTCAAGAACACTACGCCTATGAGGAGGCCCCCGCCGACGGAAGCAAAAGCGATAAGTAAGGCATAGGCCTCGGTGGTTAGGCTTAGACAAGTAGACTCTAGGCGTTGTGTACATTTATGTTACCGGGACCCTGGTGGCATATATTGTACACATCACCCTACTGGTCGCTTGCCTGTGGATTTGGGTTTGCTCTTGCTGTATTTCCGCTGTGCGTATTTGTAATCATGACATTTGGCCTAGTCGGCCCCTTTTGTAAACTATCACCCGACGTGGTGTATTTCAGTTTATGTAATATAATGAATGATTATGTGATGTATGAAATGATTCAGCAATGTACCTGTGTGCACTAACTACTGATTCAGGGATTAGTGCAGTGAAACACAGTAAGATTCGGATTGAAAAATCCGGGTCTGACAACCGGACAGTGTGGTCGAAGACCAACGTGGTCGAATCATTCGACGTGGTCATGGACGAGTGTAGCCAACGAGCGATACTCTGTGTGAGCGTCTGACCAGCGAGCGGTACTACCGACTCTGTGTGAGCGGTACTTTGGATTTGCGGAATAATCGGCTTGTGTAGCGGTACATTTTTTCCAAAGAGACACGTTCATGGAGTCTTTTTATCCCTTGGTAATTGGTAATTCCGCTTGTGCGGTGCTATACTTCCGATGATCGATAGTACCGGTCGTTAGTCGGTGGGACTACCAACAACCTGCTATCACGGCTAGTTTTCTAACCATTGCAAAGAGGAGCGGAACTGCCAATCGTATAATGGCAGTACTTCTGTTAAAACTGCTTTCTAAGGGGTTTTGCTTCTAACAGTTAGTTTTTGAGGTGTGGGTATATATACCTCCTTGTGGCCGCTTGGAGTAAGACCTTTGGCGCTCCATTTTATTTTTTAAGCTAACGTGAGGTCCTCCCCTCAACTGTGCATGTGTTGCATCTTGTGCACAAGGATAAAGGGTTTAAATTGCATATGTTGTATCTAGAGGTGGATTGAGTATCCATTTGAGCTTGTGCATTCGTTACACATGGTGAGAGTCAAGAGAGGGGCTTGACTTGTTACTCTTGGAGTTTGCTGACTCCTAGACGACATTGGAGGTGTCATGCGCGGTAATCTTCTCAAAAATGTTGTGAGAAAACCCGGTGAAGTGTGAAGATTGGAGCTCACCTACCTGGAGTAGGAAAGAGCTACCACTAATGGATATGTGGTGATTGGCTTAATTCATAGAGTCAGTCCAATTCATTTGGGTTTACCTCAATGTGCACTTGAGGAGACCGGTAAGTCTCCGAACACCACGGTAAAAAACAACCGTGTCAATTGTGGTTTGCTTCTTATGCTTAATTTATATTCAAGAAATTTATATTCATAAAATTAAATTGATTGCTTGTCATCCTAGGATTGAAAATCTTAACATAGACTTGTGTTGGTGTACTTAGGTGAACCTAGTTGATTTAGGCCTTAATTGTGCAAAACCATATTATCTTAAGCTTTCACATTATAAACTTGGTTTTATCCAAAGAGATTTTTTAAAGCACCTATTCACCTTCTCTAGTCAGCCTCCTCGATCTTACAGTGTTGCTCCTGCTCCAACTGAAGTGACATAAGAAATAGGTTCAGTAACGAGTAGTGTTAATTTCCTAAATGAAATGATTAGATTTTACAACTACCTTACGGTGTCATGGCACCGCGAAGTGCTGTGGCGATAAATTGAGCATTCTAGAATGTCGTTGTGCACGACCTGCTTCAGGCGATCTAGTGGAGGAACGATGAGTCTGCCACATGACCAGGTACGTACCACTGTAGGTACTCGTCATACGTCCGGATGTCGTATGGACGCTGCTCCATTACGACGTCCAGTAGTGCCCTATCCATCCATGCCGTCGTCTACTCCTGCTATAGTGGATGCCAGTCTGTATCATATCGACCTGCCCTCGATTATCTACATTTCTAAAATCAACGATGTTACAGAGTAAGACATAGAAAGAGTAAACATAACTCAGATAGAGTTTGACTCTTCGGTGTATGGCTCACGGTAGGAACCTATCATCTGGAGTGGGCATGACCTGGTACATACCAAACCGTCGCATTATGCGCTGCAGCATGTAAACCTCCACTATGTACGCGAACACCAAATGGCAGGTTGTCGCCCATAGGCCTGCGTCCTGCAGGCATTGCACAGACAGCCCGTGAGGTGCTACACTTATCATGAACTCTAGAGTCTATGGAGCCCACATGACGTCGCTGTCGTGCAACAACTCGAACTCGTTGTGCCACAACAAGTAGCACCTTGACGGTCTGTCCTTGGCCCAGCGTAGGTGGGCACCATTCCACCGGAAGCCTATAGTGGGCTTGTTTATCTAGTCGGTGAACTGACCGAACTGGTGCACTGGCCTCAGGATGATCGGACGCCTGATAGGGAAGTTCTCCCAACTCCACAGATGCAAGAGCACATAGCAGATGGCTAGGATGGGGGAATCACCGGTGCCACGCTGGCAAGCGTCACACAACCCCCGATATGTGACTGTACTGAGGCATCACCCCAACCTCCATGTCAGCCAAAGACATGGCGATGCCGATGAACTCGGGGTTGCAAATATCACCGTGTGTGGCTGGAAACATGCTCCAACCAAAGAGTTGAATAAGGTACGCGATGAGGTTCGTCCTGATGACCCCAACCGGTGCATCCTGTGGGCAGACACTGAAATGCTTCAGCCAAGTGCGGGGGACACCATGAGAACCCTCCAGGATAGCCAGGCTGAATTGATATGCCAGTCTCTCCTTCCAGCCCTTCAGTGCAGGGGCTGGAACAAGTGCATCACCCCGGAGAGGGAGAACAGTCAAGAATGAGACGTCCGTAGGGTCACCATCATCTCGCGCACCGAAAGTGGAATGTGTGCTTCTCGGGCCCTCACCTGTCCACCAGTGCTGCCAACAGGCTGCCATCGAGGGTGAACTGGCGTCAGATGGAGACTAACCTCGCAAAGGGAAACAAGCTCATGGCCTGCAGGATTAGGACGTAGCGATCGTCCAGCTCCCAGTGATCCCTCCCTCCCCGTAGCTTGAAGGGCGGAGGGCCATCCGTGTCACTCGTGATCTATGATTGGTACCAGTTGTGCTCATCGTAGAACTCTTCAAGAAGCTCTGGTAAAGGCATAGCTTGTAACAAATGGTAAAGACGAAATATTGGTGCGAAAATTGATAATGAGAATAAAATACTACTAATTGTAATTTATGATGAAATAAACAGTACGTACATATACCTAAACACACACACACATACATACATACATACATACATACATACATACATACATACATACATACATACATACATACATACATACATACATACATACATATGTATGTATATTTACGAGCGTGCATGTATATATACATATTAATGTATACATACATGATATGTGTATATATATATATATATGCATATGTACATATATATGTATATATACGTGTATATATGTACATACACATATGTGTTTACATATATACATATATGTATATATATGTATACACACACACATATATATATATATTATGCAGGGCATATGAGCATATTTTAGGTGCAAATCCACTATGAAATATTACAATAGCATTGGCATTTCGTATTTCTGTAAGTATATGCTACCAAGACTATTATACATATATACATATAATGGCAGTACAATACTACAAATTAAAAATTACATAAATATTTATTTCGTGGCAGTACAATACTACATAAATATTACGATGAAATAAATATATAATGGTAGTACATTACTACAAATTAAAAATTATGATGACAAAAATAATTACAGAAATATACACACATATATATGTATGCACACACATATGTATTACACAGGAAGTACCTGCTAATACGACTGCTAACCAGTTGCGAACAATTGCGAGACTTTGAGAGAGATTGGAAAAGAGAGATTGCGAGAGAGCTCGCAATTGATAGCGCGAGCGAGACTGCAGTGGGCTAACGAAGCGTCGATAATGGCACGCGTGGGGATACAGACATGACGCAAACCTCCATTTGGGTGGTTTGTTCCCTCATCACGTCTGTACGAGTACTCAATTTCCATATCAGCGAAATGCCCTACAGCTCATTCCGTTCATTTGCATGTAGATTAAACAAAGCAAACAAAATAAAATGCCCTCACGTACTACACGGTTCCAAAGCCTACCACCCGGTAGCCAGACAGTAGGTCATTGGAGTACGCCTAAATGAGTATTAGGGGTAGTGCTAATGCGGTGCTAATCACCTGAAGCCCGGTGGCCGGGCTCCATCTACAGCGTCGTCGCCCGGTGACCGGATAGCAAAAATGATATTTCTATTATTGTTACACACATACTATTATTTTTATAAATACGAGTTACAATATCATTATATATGCCAAAAATTCGATGGGAGGCTGTACAGGCTGAACCGTATGAAAGTCCGCTTCTTGATTGAATGTCCTGTTGTTATTTTGTGGCACGTGTTCGGAGTGCTTATATATTAAGTGAAACAATTAGATGGGAAGAGGGTTAAATATGTGATTACACATTTATGAGGGATCAATTTCTTTAGATTTTGGCATCCGGTTGTGCTTAGTTGGTTTTTTTCACTGTAACTGTTAAAAAAAAAAGACTATCCGACAATACAAAGAAACACGGAAAAAAAAAGAAAAGACAAATAAGCCCAAAAAAGCTAAAAAAATTAGAAAAAAATGAAATTAAAGGATAGTGAACTAAAAGCAAAAACGTAGAAACTGAAACCGATACAAGTGGAACTGTAAACTTCTAGGTATTTTATCCAGCACTCATAATGACTCCTTTTTTGAACGTCCAACGATTGAGTTTTGACTGAGAGGGAGTACACTCGGACTGACAAAATCCTTGATAAAGGGCTAACGGGTGAATTCGGATCCTTTGCAGTTCAAGTGTAATAGCACTGTTATGTCGTTATCTATCTCAACTTTCATATTGCAAGGTGGGAAGCCATATTAAATCTCCTAATCCATAGGTTATGGTTTCAAATACTAGAAAATCACAATAGAAAATCCATATAAATAACTTATTGAACCTATGATGGATAAGAATCGAACTCTGATCCCGAGATAAGATGCTACGTAGAAACGAAGTGTAACAGTGTAACTTTTGCACCAAATGGAACACATATGAGTACATATATTGTAAAACTGCAATTATCTAAGGACGACAGAAACATCAATTGTTTCCTGGAATAACTCTCGATCGCTGTACAATCATCTACTCAGTTGAGAAGATAATACAAACACCAAACCTGAAAAAGGGAGACATCTCAGAAACACGGGTTTGAGATTGCTAACCACGCTTACCACGTGGTCTAATTTGTTACTGCATTTAACTTGCTTTGTATCAACATTACTGGAACAGACCAAAATTTTTGGATTTTCTCGAATCTTAGTAAAAAACTTGCCCAATTTAAAAGTTCTTAAGCCAAATTCGCTTGGCTTCCCACCTTCCCCAACCATTGGTGTCATCTCAAATTCCGTCTTCATCCTTGTTCGCCCAAGCCACCCAGCCGGCCTCTATTCGCCGCCATCACCGCATGCGCTCGCCGCTACCACCCTCATCAACAACGTACCCTGCCTTGCCATATTTCTAGCACTGCCTTTAAGACATGTCTTCTCATCATGGTCATGCACCACTGTCGCTGGAGCCAAGTTCACCGCCGCTGCCAAATCTTGCACCTTTGGCCCGATGCACGCCCACACGTTTGACCGCGCCGCTCACAAGCTCGCTAGTGCCAAAGAGGAGCACCGAGACCGAGGAGACACTGTGACCATTGATCGTGCCATCGAAGCCGTCGAAAGCTCCCGAGCGCCACCTCTGCTGGCCACGCATCACCATTGCAGCGACTAGCTAAGTGCTCCCACCACCATCACCGTGAGAATTCTGGTGAGCCCTAATTCCCAATCCATCAATATACTTCACCAATTTCCAATTTCCTTTGCTTATAGTACCACCCAAACACCCCGGACTCGACCCTGGCCTCGCCACAGCCATCCTTCACCTCTAGGCCATCGGCGACATGCACCACCACCGTCCAAACTGTGCATTGTGGACAGGCCAATACGAATCATCTGAGCTAGAATTTCCAGCCTTCCCACCCTCCGTAGATGATTAATTGGCTTTGCTCTTCGCTGTAGTCTGATTGAACCACCCCACCAAAGTTCCCCAAGCCTCGTCAAGACTAAAAATGGAACCTTAGGCATCCCTTCGTCCCTTGCGTGCCGTCGCTCACCACCGAGAAGCCTCACTAGAGTTCCAATTTCGCTGCCACCGCTTCCCCTGTTTGACCCTAAGGCACCAAGTCGAGCTGGGGATGAAGCAGGTCAAGTGGACCATGCGTGCTTTATTAGGCCAAGCTAGCCAGCCGAAGAGCCAAAAGAAAATTGGGCTGAGCCTAAAACTACGACCTGATGCTATTTGAACCCAAGGCGCCATTGTTCAGAACCCAACCCGTTACTGTTTAAACTCGTACTGTTCACAAAGCCCAATTAGCATATTTATTCTCATTTTTACCGTTTTGACCCTGCCTAGACCATGCTTAGCTCTGTTTAGCCTATCTGGACTCCGACAAAACCCTAACCACCCAAAACCACCTATGTTTGCTCTTTTTGAGTTTTATTCCTCTTTTATTTTACTATTTCATTTTCCTAGCTTAGATTCTTTCAAACATGGATTTATTTAATTATTCTTTTATGATAGCATCCAGATTTGCTGAGCTATACATCTTGGGAGCAAGTCAACATACAAGAAATTTAGAAGCAGCTAAAGAGTTTAAATTGTAAGGCAAGTCACATATTTTTATCATGTTGATCCTGCATTATTTAATCATTCATACTTTCATTATTGCTTATTTATGCACTATTATTTATTTAAAATAATTATTTAAAATGACATGATAAGTAGTTATGTCCTAACACTAAAAAAGCTTTGTTTTACTTGAATGCCATATTCACCTTAAAAAGCCTTAGTAATAATAAATTACTATATAATTAACCATGTGTAGATTAGAAATTCAAATGTTTTATAATACTAAGTGACTCAATATTTTGCTGATAGATTTATAAAATTGTGCCAGGGTTAAGGATGAATTGTGGAAAGCCACTTAGTGGTTAGAGTCCATGATCTTAACCTAAGGTTGAGGCTTTGGTATGAATGGTGGTTTAGTGTTGTAATGTACTGTGGATTGTGGTTGGTTGCCTCACTTGTGAAAAGTAAGGACTAGAACTTTATGCTAAGTAAAGAACATAGAAATTGCTCAACCACGAGTATTGACTTGTCAGATTTGGTTTAGTAGCTATTCAATTCTATTGAATATCTACAGGATGGTTTGCTTTTCTAGATGTTGGAACTGCCCACTGTAGGATCAAGGATACCGACTAGAGGGGGGTGAATAGGAGGTTTTTAAATTTATCTTGACTACTTAATTAATTCTTTACAAATTTAATAACAATTAATCCTACACAATTCTAGTCAAGTAAATAACAATGCTAGCTCTAAATCAAGCAAATGATCACAATAAAGTAACTAAATAAGAGCTAGAAGAAAATAAGAGAGAGATGTACACAATCGATGTTTTTACCGTGGTGCTCGGAAACTTGCCGGTTTCCCCTAATCCACGTTGAGGTTAGCCCAAACAAATTGGACCGGCTGCACGAATTAAGCCGAAGCACCTCGATCACTAGTGGTAGCTCTTCCCCGCTCCGGGTAGGTGAGCTCCAACCTTCACGCGAACGTCGGGTCTTCTCACAATCTCCTTTGAGAAGATCACCGATCAATCACCTTCCAATCGTCCAGGTGTCGGCAAACACCAAGAGTAATAGACCTGGGCTTTACTTGATTTGCAAACTAGTGCCAAGGATCAACTAATGAATGCAATGCACTAAATTTGCCCAACCAGCTCAAATTGAATGCACAAGTGAGAACAAGGGGTGCAATGAATGCTCTATGCTCAAGAAATGTTCAATAGATCTCTTCTTACTGTCCTTGAGTAGCGGTACATATATTTATACCTTCCACCAACCAAAACTAGCCGTTTGGAACAAAATCCAAAAAAAATCAGGATGAGCGGTACTACCGCCGTTGTGGGGTCGGTACTACCGCTCCTATTTCTGGCGTGGCAAAATGGCTATGTCAGAGCTCTGCAGTGACCGTTGGAATGTCAGCGCGGTACTACCGCCGTGGAAACTTGCGGTACTACTGCTCTCCGGAACTTCCGCAAAGTCGGCACGGTACTACTGCTTGAGCCGAACTTTCAAAAGTTTCAAATTTGGCGCTCTCTGGAAAAAGGCTCTGCTCTGCCTCCGGAGCTTCCGGGCTCCGGAAGTACCACTTTGGATAGCGGAACTGCTGCACCTTGCGGTAGTTTCGGCGTTGAAATCGCCGGTACTTCCACTCCGCGAAATCTCAGCTTGCGTCCGGAGGGTGCTCTATGGAAAAAAGGTTCCACTCTCCCTCCGGAGCTTCTGGGCTCCGGAAGTACCGCTCGGGTGTTGAAATCGCCGGTACTTCCATTCCCGCAAAATCTAAAATGCATCCGGGGGTGCTCTCTGGAAAAAAAAGGCTCCGCTCGGGTTCCGGAGCTTCCGGTCGCCGGTAGTTCTGATTTTACCAGCGGAACTACTGCCCCGCGGTAGTTCCGACGTTGAGCACAGTTTTAGTTTAAAATATGATTTTTGATGAATGCATATTTCCAATTTGATCCAAATGGCACATAAAATTTGCTATCAAGCTACTTGCCATGATCTCTCTTTATGGTACGATTATCTACCCTATAATCTGGTCTTCCACCTTTTCTCCTTAAGACCGGTAAAGATAAAAAGGGATCCTATTCTAAGTATATTTTTGCCTTGAGCCATTTTGGGTCTTCACATTTATCCTTTGGCTTGCTTCTTGTCACTAATATATGGACTTAACCTTTGCATACTCATTAAACACATTAGTCCCATATTCACATATATTCATTAATTATCAAAACCATTTTTAGGGGCCTAGATGCTTTCACCCACGTATAATGGAGTGGTATGAAAGCAATATCTTCTATATTTAACAATAGTAGGTACACTCAGAGTTGATTCACGGTTTCTACTTTGGCCAGTGGATTACTGATAATGAGTGTCCTCGAGCCTACCAGACAGAAGCTAGAAAGAAGAGAGCAGTGAAAGACCTTATTATTTCAACTTAGTCATATGCTAATGTGTTGCGTGTCTATAGCTTCACATTAAGAGTCCGAGATATCTTGTGGTAAAGTTAGGCAACTCTATATAGTATAATAAATGGTATTTAAATACCTTGTGCTCTTAGTTAATGGAGTTTGTGTTTCATAGGTGATTCCAATAATAAGGCATAGGTAGAGTTTGGAGGATTTTAATATGAAAAATTGTGAATAACAAACCCCCTTGTTAATAAAATATCATGTTACTATTTCAAATATAAAGATTCTTTATCAGCAAACTTGCATCCACCACTATTACATTACACCCTGTGAATATCCATTTGAGTTCCTTGCATATTATTTATATAGTTTTCCTATGTGGTTTGCTGAGTAACTAGTGTACTCAATCTTACTTATTTTCATCAGAATAGATAATAGAAAAATGAAGGATATACCTGCTATTGTGTTAGGGTTACAACTGCACTCAAGCGTTCTTGTGAGATTTCTTTAGTTCTTCTAAATGTAAGTTAAGTTTTTGAGTTTGGACGCTTGTAAAATATCTAAAGTTTGCCTATTATGTCATATTTTAATCAAGTTAACCATTTTTAAATGCTCGTGAGTAGCCATGATACTCTTTCTGTCCGCAATTAAACTCTTGTGTTGTTGTGGGAAATACCGTGGCCAGTTAGGGTCGTTACAATTAATACACGATCATTGCTTCTATGAGAGCAAAAGCTTTGGTGGTTTTTCTTGCCCTCTGCTGATAATATGTGGATTCTATTCAAACAATGGGTTTGTAATGAGTAGAAGTTCAATAACCGAAGATAGCATGTGTATAGCTATTTCCTAGGAGTTCTTTCACGAAAGATCATCCAAGATTACCTACCATGCCTTATGCTTGCCACATGTCCCACACCTCCACCATTTCACCTCCCTCCCCAATCCCTATCCTGGTCACGCCTAGCCTGTTGCCCTCAATGCATTGTAGTCGTTGCCAATCTCCACCGTACCGCCTCATCCCATTGCCTCGCCGGTGTGCCCCCATCCCCACCACTGATCTTTTCCCCTATCTCTATCTCTTTCTCCGCCGCTGACCACCCCTATCGGACTTCTTCCTCTTCTCAAGTGGCTCGCAGCCTGCTAGACCCACCACACCCGCAATCCCTAACTCGCCATTCGTGGTCGTGGATGCCTCCCGCCCAGCTGACCTCGTTCCCATGACCAACGGCACCACTGCTACCTCGGCACCTCGTTGCACCGCCACCCACCAACGGTTCATCGCCCCCTCGGAATGTAAGTTCGGAGGTCCTGGTGAACCTTGATTGTAACTTTAATGAAATCCAATCCTAACCTTATGAGATAAGAAGGCGAAAGAAGACGTTGCTCGAAGCAGCATAAAATCACGGCCCGAATCCGAAGGTCAAAAATTTAGATGATTTTTATTCTAGTGATGTTTATGGTGAAAAGATGTTGCATTACAAGCCATTGCAAAAAGTGGCGAATGATATAAGTTGTGTACACCTTTTCTCTCAAGAAAAGTTGTGTACACGTGGACCGCGTAGCAGAAGCCAACCTTTAAAGACGGAACTATTACACCTGCACTACGTAAGAAGATGAACTCACCTCTGATGGTTAGGATTGGATGATTTCTTGATAGATTTCAACTTGGTGATGTTTATGAGAACCGTAAAAAAGTGTCATTGCAGAAATTGGTAATCGATTAAGGCACTATTCGTATTTACATCTAAAAGCTGTTTTTTACAATGCCTAATTTTTAAATAGAGTATTTTTTTAAGATAAGATCTACTGAACTGTTGTAGTATATACTATAGGGACTTCATTTATATGGGTCAAAATCACACACGAATCTCTCTTTACAAACTATTACTATTTATAAACTAAATCTAAAAATCAATATGGACGAGCCTTAAATTGTGCACACCTCTCTAAAAAAAAAGTTATGCACATTTACACTACGTAGCAGACACCGACCTCTAAAAGACCGATCTTTCGGGGAAATTGAAATTTGAAATCACTCTCGAGCAAGAAAATGACTCGATACAAACGGAAGAGGACGGACGATCTCTTTTCCTACCCAGTACGACGCGAGCAGCACGCGGGCCCACCTGCCAGTGGCCAGAAGTTACCGGCGCCGCCGGTTCCCACCTCCACTGCACCTCCACCCTCATCTCTCAGCTGCGTCGAGAGCTGCAAAGATATTTTATTTCCTTCTTTTCTCTCTCCCTCCCCAACCACTCCGCTGTTTCCTTCTCTCTTTCCTCGTTATGCTTTAGTAGCTTCCGATCCGAGCACCACCTAATCGCTCGCTTGGCTGGCCTCACAATTACAGCTAGATCAGTTGGTGCTCTGTTTCTAGCCCTGTTCAGATTAGATACGGTTGTCCTCCTCTTCATGGTTTGCTGCTTGCTTGGTCCAATCGGTCCAAGGTTTTGTACTCGTTCTTCTTCCTTGATTTATTGGTCTTCATTGGCGTCTAGTTCATTCTGTGTGTAAGGGCCCGATTCTTGCTTCTTTCCCCTTGTTCTTGAATAAAATTTGCCTTCATTTTGTCTTACTGGAGGCAGAATTTGTTCTTTTTGAAGAAAAAGGAGGAGGTGAAATCTGTGAGATACTACTACTCTTTGCTTAATTTGCTCGCCTTGTGGTGCCAAAGATGATATCTTTGTGACTTGTGCGGTCAAATTCTTAGTAGCATGGCTCTTCTCCCTGCTCTCATCCTCCTCCTGTGCTCGTCTCTGGCCTTGGCTTCCATCTCCGAGCCAGCCCTTCCATGGACCTGTGGAGATGACCAAGTTGCCATCTTGGAGATCACTGATGGCCGTCGCAACCTGTCCGTCAATGGAGTTTTGGTGCATGACCGTGTTCTTGGTTGCGAGAAGCTCCGGTCGTACTTTGGGAGAGGCTGCGTCCGCTGCAACGAGCGGTCAGAGGCGTGGAGGGGCGCGTGGAAGCAGTACTGCGGCGATGGGACTGAATCGAGCTATGGTGAGGTGCTTCTTGGGTCCTGCAGATTAGTTTATGATTTCTAGCTTCAGTTATCCTGTTGATTAGTTTCTGGTTTCTAGCTTTAATTGTGCTCTTAGGGATGCCAAATGTTATTCAGTTTGATATGTTTGTGTTGTATGAGAATTCCTGTTGAGAGAGCCAGTTTGAATAAATAGGAGCTTGAATTGCGCTTCTGATGATGTTAATTGCGATCTAATTCGATTTGTTGAGTTTGCCTGGAAATTCCAGTTAAGTACATATGTTACTTTGTACTGATTCATATTATCGTTTCATTTTTTTTGCAAAGTCATATCAGAATGCAATAATTAAATTAAGTTTTGTTGCAACATGCAATTGCTATCCTATTGTAATACAATGACAGGGTAAATTTAAGATATCAATAATTAAGTTTAGTTTTGACTAGTCAGAAAGCTGTGGCCTTGACATATATCTGTGGAACTTTGGCCATTTAGTGGCCTAGTGTATGTTCTTGCATGCACTAAAACAATGGACAAAGGGATTGGCCAAGTCTTCATAATTGTTATCTCCTTCATATCTTTTATGGGTCATGCATTTGAAAATGAAATGAGCTAGTGGCAAGTAGGTTGGTGAGAAATATGAAATCATGTATATTTCTATGTTGCACATGGTTATGATTTTTTTCCCAGACAATGTGGTCATGCTTGATCTAAGTATCATATACTTTTGAGGTAAGATTATGTTTACAGCACATGAATTGAACTGATCAAAGCAATAGTTTTTGGTACTTCATATAACACCTGCATTCAGACATTCTGTGCATTATTATTTTCTTGTTGTGATGTAGTTGTTAGCTGTTTCTTTTATGGGAGTCCCACTTACTCTTCCATGTCATGCAACTTGTTGATGACAAAGATTGTTTGCTAAGATGTATTTCCTCATATGGTTCGTTATGAAATGTAGTAACTTCAGCTCCAAATATACCAAGGAAGCTTTTGAGAAAGCCCTCGGAGGATGGTGCAAAAATTGAAGATGACCCATGTGGAAACATGGGACTGCAGGAAGATAAACATGATGCCAATGATTCTTTGGAAAAAGAGGATCATCTACTTGCTGTTCCAGGTGTGATTCTCCTATGCTGTGGTCTCATGCTTCCATGCTTTCACGCCGAAAGAAAAGAAGGCAGCAGTCACAACACTACATCCATTCAGCGCAATGCTGGTGAGTCAATGTGTTATGTGTATTTAGTGATGTCCTTTGTTTTTGCCGAAAAGCCAATTCTTGTTGTCATATTGATGTTGTGTCATAAACTAAATTCACCAAAATATTGGTTGTCTAGACTAATACTGGAGCAGACAAATTTGAGCTAACAACAACAACAACAAAGCCTTTTGTCCCAAACAAGTTGTGGGTAGGCTAAGGCAAATTTGAGCTAAACTTTTCAAAAACTTTGATCTCGTTCAAGCACTGTACTTGTTAATATAAATACATACATGAGAGTTTGGTTGTACTATACTAGGAAACATAACTTTGTGTCATCTTTTCCTGTCTTACGAAAGTTGGCTGCTGCACATTTCCATTTTGTCCTTTTCTCATTTGTCTTACATATTACTTTGTCCTGTATCTTGCAAGAAAATTAAGTCTGATGGTTATTGGAGGGATGGTTCTTGTTTGATATAGGGTAGGCCATGATTTTTTATTAATGTTGCTATATAGTAATTCTGTTCTACTGATTGGTGTGGGCCATGATTTTTTTTAGGAATGTTATTATTTGGTAATTCTGTTCTACAGATCATTTGGTGCAGAAGTTTAATATACTACCCCAATTTTATCAGGATTAGAGTCCATATGTACTCTATTGAACATGAGGGCTGTTAACCCACTACTGTTGTACAGTTGTCGATATTTGGATAATACTCACTCCACCTTCCTCAAAACACACCTAGATTGGTTTTTCTGTGGTATGTTGAGATTAGTATGCAATGATGATGGGACCTTTATGAACTAGCTCAGAGTCACTATTGTATGTGTTTGCCAATTTCTAATCTACCTGCTGCTTACCAGCCCAGCTACTCCCAACTATTATGTCCATTTCATAGTAGGTCATACCATTTCCCAACCCGGTGTGTGAACTTATGAGGGGAATGACATGTAGTAAGCTTTGAAAATGTTATATAATAGTCCACAACAAATATGGCAACCTCTGTCCAGTTTGATTAGCTCTCACTTTGTAATGTTGTTTCACTATTATATAGCTCCTCATGTGTTGCTACTCCCTCCGGTCTCTTGTTCATGTCGTTTCAGCTCTATGCACACAGAACAATGAAATAATTAATGCCCTATTTTTTTAACATAGGTTGGCCCTATTAATTTATGTCTCTCGCTAACACCAATAGCAATAAGCAATTAATAGGGTTATTTAGAGAAATGCTGCCTAGAAAAACCAAAATGAAGTATTTGCAAGCAAAAACCATTTCGCTCAATATTTTAATGCATTCTATTGCATGAACTGTCTCAATTCTGATATGCACCTCTGACTGTTAAATTGTTTGCAAGTTAAATATGCACCTCTGACTGTTAAATTGGCAGCAGTAGTATCATTGTGATTCACTGCCAAAACTTTGTTGGAATTTTGTCGTTAACAACCAGTTGTTTCTTTCCAGTTGAATCCGTTGCATCCTTTGAAGTAAGCACATCATCTGAGAAGGTCCCACCAACTCCACATCGAATACCTCCAAGCCCATCTAGATTCGCACCATCTCCACATGTTGCTAGAGTTGGATCTGTCGACTTAAGTGTTCAGCAGATTATCAGGGCCACTCAAAATTTCTCACCTTCATTTAAGTTAGGCGAAGGAGGATTTGGGACTGTCTACAGGGCTGTATTGTCAGATGGCCAGGTTGTTGCAGTCAAGAGAGCTAAAAAGGTAATTCTGTGCTATCTACGTTTTATCTGTTGTTGTTACTGATTATTGATTTCTCATCAAATTGTGTTGGTTGTTGATGTTTTATTCACTATCTTGGGTTCATTAATATTTTTTTCGGATGAATGTAGCACAGCTTATATAGATCTTGTGAGCATTTTTTTTAGGCGCCAACTATGGATTAAATTCTTTGGTTTTCTACCAGCGATATATAATGGGTTCTACTATTTTTACAGGATCAATTTGCAGGTCCCAGAGATGAATTCAACAATGAAGTGGAACTACTTGCTAAGATTGACCACCGGAATTTGGTGAGATTACTGGGTTATACTGATAAAGGAAATGAGCGTATTATTATCACTGAGTATGTTCCAAATGGCACTCTGAGAGAACATCTGGATGGTAAATTGCACTTTCTGCTATGTTCTCTTCAGTTCTCATTTTGGGAGCATCAATCTTTATATGTATTTGTCCATTCTGCAGGCCAACATGGTAGAACCCTGGATTTTAATCAGCGAATGGAAATTGCAATTGATGTTGCTCATGCACTCACTTATCTCCATTTATATGCAGGTAGGCTATCTACATTCTCGGTTGCATAGATATTAATGCGATGTGCTTTTGTGCATTTTCATTTTAGTGATTTACACCGTTTTACACTTGAGATGTGCCAGCACTGCAGCTTAAATTACCTGTACAGTAGTATTTCTGTTTCAAAAGACTGTCATTATCTAGTAGCTGTACAAAATAAAACAGCCAATTTTTAGATGAAAAATTCAAATATGTTGACACAAAATGATGGACCCAATGAATAATATGATTGAATTACGTTGAGGAAAAAATTGTATAGTTTTGTAACTTTTTGGTATTAGTTATGCCAATTTTGAACGCTTCTATTTTGATTTAAGTTTTTTTTTTGTAAAGTATTGTTGAAGGGACTGAGAACTTCTATATTGTGAACAGAGAAGACAATAATTCATCGTGATGTGAAGTCATCAAACATCCTGCTGACAGACAGCTACCGGGCCAAGGTGTCTGACTTTGGATTTGCTAGAAGTGGCCCCAGTGACACAGAGAAGACACACATCTCAACGAAAGTGAAAGGAACAGCTGGCTACCTGGACCCTGAGTACCTGAGAACATACCAGCTGACAACAAAAAGTGACGTTTTCTCCTTTGGTGTGCTGCTTGTAGAAATTCTTTCTGCTCGCCGACCGGTAGAGCTGAAGCGGGCTGCTGAAGAGAGGATCACTATCAGATGGGTATGTTGAGTGACTTTTTCTTTCATCTCCAATTCTTGACAATCAATTCCACTTATGAGGAAGTGTGGTTACTCCCCCCATTCTCTTTAAATGTCATTTTAGAACATGTACAGCCAAAATTTTAAAACTTTGACCACACTAGTTTTAGTTTGATATTGTTTTGATCTAATCGTAACAGTTCAAAAATTTGTGGACAATTTATATGTAATAACATGGAAGCAGAACCTCTAGCTAGAGTTACCTGTAATAAAAAAGTAAGCTGAACTCTCGTTTTGTTGTTTGTCCATCATGAGAAAATGAGGGCACTTAACTTTGTATTTCTGTAGACTTTCAAGAAATTTAATGAAGGCAACATGCGAGAGATATTGGATCCATTGTTGGAGGACCATGTGGACGACGAGGTGCTTGAAAAGCTGCTCAGCTTGGCATTCCAATGTGCGGCTCCCACGCGGGAGGACCGCCCGACCATGAAGGAAGTCGGAGAGCAGCTGTGGGAGATAAGGAAAGAGTATGGAAAGAGCGTCATGAAAGTGTGAAGATCATGGAGAACATTAGCTCTTTAAGCTTTCCTTCAACCATGACACAAATTCTTTGTGCCATTGTATACGCATGTGATATTATGTTTCTGAGCTGATAAATGTGCTCATGAACAATTGCTGATAAATGTGCTCATGAACAATTGTACAGAGAGAGATAACGTTACCAGCAATTTGTATCTTCTCTATGTACTGCCTCCATGGAGCTACTGTCCTTTTAATGAATGTATATTTGTCGCAGTTGTTACATTTCGTGTCTGACCAATTTCTCTGAATTGGACTAAACTGACAATGAAATAAAATTAGGCTTCAGTTGTCCCAAAGCCTTATGTTCCGCACGTAGCAAGGTCTATGGATTGAACACATGCAGGGTATGTAGAATGCAATGTGATGCCTGCCAGATGCTTGGATGTACTATGGGTGAAACGAGGATGGGAGGCAGGCAGTCGCTCTGAGTCCAACTGCACCTGCACACAAGGTTCAGACGTTCGGTGGTAAATCTAATGCATTAAAACAAAGAAGAAACAAATCAAGCATCTGCGCATTACATCGAGGATTAGAAATTCTGGTTTCAAAGCTTTGACCGAACGTCGCCCTAGAAGCTGCGTTACCGGCAGGCTCGGTCCTGTAAATTTAGTGACCTGGTGCGAAGCTTGAAAGATGGGCCCTTTAATATAACTCTAATAATATAATGATGTTTCTAATAAGTGCAATGCATAAAAAACATTCTTATCAAACAAGTTATACATCTTACCTTAAAATTTTCTTCTAACATTTACTGATGCGAAGTCATTGATGATGGCATCAATATCAAGGGGACAAAATCAAACTAAATATTGATTAAACATATATACTTGACATACCGCATACACAAACACAATCAAGGGGCTTAGGGGCAATTTTTTACCTCCGTACGTACGAAGACCAGGAACTGATCAACTGAGGAACGGAGAGTGCACGCGACGCACGGGCGCACCGCGCACAGCCGATCGGTGATGGCAAACTGCAATGGTTGGACAGCACATAAGACATAACTAACATCGAGCATCTGTAACCTCTATAGTACAGGTTATTTTTAAAAAAAACTTCAACAGTACAGACAAGGAGAATTAAGTTAGTGTTCAGTTTCCGGGACTCTCTTCTTCATAAATTTTTTTGTTAACACCAAGTTGCCTTCAGAATCGAAGAAAAGCCAACTCAATTTGCTCAAGTGCCACCCAATCAATCTGCTCAACATCTGATCTGAAGTGGACTAGGAATCTGACAGGCTATAAATTCAACAGAGTGATAATTAACAAACTGCAAATATATGCCTAGCAAAACCACTCTACCTGCCAGCACGACGCGCAGTCTCGCTGACTCGCAGAATCGCAGGTCGTAGCGGGGAAGAAGGCAGTCGCCAGTCGCGGCCGCGCGGCGGAAGGCCGGAAGGGCGGAACGCGGAGTTGCGGATGCGGAAGCCGAATCGACGCGACGGAAGGCAAATCGCGCAGCACCAGCACGTACGTGCCTTTCCTGCTTCCTGGCCTCCTAGCTCTGCTTTTTCTATGGGCCATAGAAAGAATACTGAATACTATACCTAGTACTTACGTATATGGGGTTGGGCCCCTTGCCGTCGAGGGCCCTGTGCGGCGGCACAGCTCGACCCCCAGGGCCGGGCCTGGTTACCGGCCTGTTCCTGTTCCAATTCCAGTCACATTTCATTTCTCTTTCAAAATGTCAACTTTTAACAACATACAGTAGCAAGTAGAGTAAAAAAGAAAAAACAAAACGAAAAGCAGCTCAAATCGATATACCCTCGCCGGTAGCTACGGTGCTCCCTGTTCTCACTGGGATTTGAATATCCTATGACTTGCGAAATAAAAGACCACATGCTGGGTTGTCTGTGTACACAATCCTTCTATGATCTGGGCCAGCAATAGCATGGATTCAAGTAGTATTCGAATTGAGTGTGGATTTGCAAGCCAAATTCTATTCGGAAAAAAAGGTTTTACATATTATCCACATCTAGTCCAATTGCTATGGAACTGATGGCTGAATGACCCTGCAAGTACATGGTATCGTTGGCAGCACTTTATTCGAAATGGGTAAGAGTATGATCTCCACGAGAATTGACGGAAAGCTAGCATCCAACTAACTCTAGGATTACTAAAAGCAACTTTAATAACTCTAGGCATTTAAGGTGTGATACCAGATCAACACATTAATCTTCGTGGTTGCATCGTAGGTCCTCGAGATGAATACTTCCAATTCGGCCAGGAACAGACTGACAGAGAGAGAATTTAATGGTGCACTTCCCTAAAAGACCAACTCCATTCTGAACGAAGCTTGCAAAGTCATAGTCTTCAAGAAATAATAGATCTTGACACGATAACTAAACAACCAATCCATATCAAGGATAACATCAAAAGGTGCTAGCTGAATCACCATCAAGTTGGTAGTGACATCCTTATCATCAATGGTGACAGTGTAACTAGGACAAATGGAAGAACTAGCGATGAGACCCTCTGAAGAATTGATTAAAACTAACCGAGACATCTGTTGCATACCCAATCTTACTCTCCTAGCAAACTCTAGTAACACAAACGAGTAGGTAGCTCTAGAATAAAAAAGAATGAGGGCCTCATGATAATCCACAAGTAAGGTACCTGCTACAACATCAGGCCAGCCTACTATCTCAGGTGTAGGCATGGCGTAGACTCTAGATGGCGCCGGGGTAGCGAAAGCCCCAACACTTAGCGGTGGAAAGCGCAAGGGCTACTAGAGGTGCAGCAATCATAGGCGGTGCAGGTAGTGTAGGGTACTAGTATAACCCGGTAGGAGGCACCAAAGGAAACACTATAGGAGGAGCCCAAGCTAGAGGATCTGTGGTACTGGAGTGGCTACCAGCATCTGAACTGAACCCCAAGAAGATGCGGTCGAAAACGTTGTAGGAACTGACTCCCACTTGATGACGCTAGGAGATTCTGCTTGCGCACCATCATCTTGTGGCCAGCTTGGCCACAAAGACGACAGTTCCCCGTCCAGGAATACTCTGAAACACGGTGTCCATCACCACACTTGAAACACTTCAAGCTCTGCTTCGAAACAGGGCGCATCATTTGAGAAGCTGAAGGAGGGCATGGTGTCGAAGAAGAAGGTAGCCCCTGTTGAAAAGGCTGAATCAACGATAGAGGACATTGCCCTCTGGAACCTCTTGGGAATGGGTTATTGACAAGACCAGTCCTCTCCACCGAAACTCCTCTTCTGTTCACCACCAAAACTACCCAAATGAATGGGACCACCAGAAGTCTACTTCTCCTTGGTGAGCTCTCTCTTAAACCCCGTACCTTTATCCTGATTGACCATAGGGTTGGAGTCACATGGACCGGTAACCCCTAAGACATGGCAATACTTCTGCACATGTTGGCAAAGCATTTGGACCTCCCTCTGAAGATCCCGCAACAGAGCGATCGAAACCGCCCGAGCATTAGCAGCTAGCTAAATAGTCGAAATGACCCCCTCACCCGCCTCAACAATGTTCTCCTCAGCCAGGGGTGGTGGCACCACCGGACCATGCCTACGACCATAGTAGTGGCATCCACCACGAGCACGATTTCTACCTCTAACCATTACTAATCACCAAGGCGAACAACTAACCACTCAGATCAAGTACATCAATATCAATCATACCATACTCAAAATAGGTAACAACTCAATTTTCATTAACAACTAAACAAGCTAACGGATGCGTAAATGTAATGCATGACCTAATCCCATCTTACTATGCACTAGTGTGGCAAATTTTAGTTTTAGTTTTTAATTATCCTAAGTCAAATTTTAGCATTAAGTTTTCCTATGTTATGTTATTATTATGGTTGGTACTTTCATTAATTTACCAAACTTATGTCAAATTTTAGTTGATTAAACAAGTAAGTTATTAGTTTATTCACTATAGACCTAAAGCCCACTCTGATATCAAGTGTAACACCCTAGCTTAACCAAACCCAAAGATGTTACCCATGACTACCATCGCTATCAGTTTTAACCAATAATCAAGCACTACCGTCAACTAGACTTTAAGAAAAATATTCAACCTATTAATTAATATAAATTTCAGTAACTCTATAAACCGTAAATTAAACTTAATATGAACTAAATAATTACCAAGATGAATCATGACGCCTTCAATGATCACCCAATGCATGACTCCTTTAACAATCACCTAAAAACAACAAATAAACAATGATAAGTCTACGACTCAGCAAGTATACAATAAAACAATAGAAACAACATACTCATTTCACTTTTCACTTTTCACCATTCTCTTTTTTCATCGTAATTTCTTTTAGTGTAATGTAATACTCATGATCATGTCTTCTTCTGTAGCTTATACTGGTATAGTGGAAGGAACACTCATCGATGTTCGCCCTCTACCCCACCCCGTAGAGGTGCCTACTGAAGTAGGTATTCCCCGTCATCCCGTGCAGGTGCCTACCAAAGTAAGTCTTTCCCTCCATCTCATGAAAGTGCATACCTCTGTAGGTCATACTCAAGAGCACTTTAGAATGGTCAAATAGTTTTACTCATAGCTATTGACTTTCTCACCGCTTTAGCTTGTATGCATATGTCATGTTATGACTGCAATCTTCCATCATTTTACCACATATCACATTTATCATCAGATTAATATCATACTGAACAAAAGATAATCAAATATTGCATGAAAAGAATAAATTAACAACAATACAATTATCAACCATCAACCGTCATTTCATTATGCACTTGCCTCTTTAGTGGTGATGACCGAGTTGTTTAAATGATGACACTAACTCTGAAGTTACTCCTCCTACAGTAAACACTCAAGCTCAATACAAGCTACAACAATATAATATAACATTTAACCGAAAACGCTCCTACATGCTCCCCAAATCTATAATTTCCTCCTTAACTAGATAGCAAGCCCGACTGTTCTGGTACTAAAATCATCGTTACTTTCAACTCCCACATCATATTGTAGCAAACCATACCAGTTTTAGAATCTATATAAAATTTTATACAAATTCTTAATTGATCACATGTCCAAATTAAATTTTATCGGCCCTGGTTTTTAACCCAAAAGACAGATCTGTCATCTTCTGGACAGTAGATTTAATATTTTTCATATCTTTTAATATACACATCTAAATATATTGCACCATGATATTTCCAGAAACCACATTAAATTATCTATCACTTTATAGTTATGTAAAAAGTTTAATTATACCATTAAATCAATCAAATTAATAATTTTCCATGACTACATCTAGTAGCCACTTGATTCTAGATACTAGTCTCCCAAAATTCATAACTTCTGTTTCCTTATCTAAAAATTAAGTTCTTGGACTCTTTGAAATCCCCATGAAATTACCTACACTTTCCATGTAGACCAAATACCCAATTAATTCCATCTACTATTTTTAATCCATAGATTAATATGTGCTGCCAATAGATGATAATTTACCAGACAGCAGACTTACAAAATTCATAACTTGAAACCTATTAATCTGATCGATATGAACAAATATTCTATAGAAATCTATCAAGATTATATACAACTTTCTAGTAGATGGCATTCCTAAATTATGTGCACACAATCCCCGAAAGCACAATACAACAATACAATAGATTAACCAATCTACTATTTAATCCTATCGGTGTTTTAATACCGATCTTACATATGATTTGTTTGAATTCGGGGGGAAACTCTTATTTCTAAGATCTGGTAATGCAGAAGGAAAACTCGGGAATTTTTATACAGGCTCGGGCCTTCTCCTGGGAGAATAATAACTCTACGTCCTGTGTTGCTATTGCTCAGAGAGGAAAATTACAAAGTGTGTAATCAGAAATGCCTAGCACTATCTCTTGCTTTGATCTCCCCTCAGGATTCGATCCCATCCTTCTCTGACATTAACCCTTATATAGTTGATGAAGCGGCGGCCTTTGTCCCGCGCTAGAAGACACCTTAATGCTTCATATGATAACCCTTTGATGGAGGTTTTTGTCTGAGAGACATGGTAGTCATTTGCCGTGTAGCGGTTATTGTCAGAGAGAGATCATGTGCAGTTATTAGAAATAAGCGCACATTCTAACTGCCTTGTCAGAGACCCCCACGATGTGGCAGGACATCATTAGACAAGTCAATCATGGGAAGGTCTATGACCATAAGGTGATCATAGGAGATTTTACGAGTACGTGGTCGTAGAAGTACTTACGACTATTTGGTCATAGCAAAACTTACGACTAAGTAATCGTAGAAGTACTTACGACTTACCTAGTCATAGCAGGACTTATGACTAAGTGGTCGTAGAAGTACTTATGATTATCTAGTCGTAGTAGGACTTACGACTATGTTGTCGTAGAAGTACTTATAACTTACCAAGTTGTAGTAGGACTTACGACTAAGTAGTTGTAGAAGTACTTACCACTTACCTGGTCATAGCAGAACTTATAACTAAGTGGTCGTAGTAGTACTTACGACTTTTTTGGTCATAGTAGGACTTACGACTAAATGGATGTAGAAGTACTTACGACTATCTAGTCATAGCAGGACTTACTTGGTCATAGAAGTATTTACGACTATGTGGTCTTAGTAGTACTTATGACTATCTGGTCGTAGCAGGACTTACGACTATGTGGTCATAGAAGTGCTTACAATTATCTAGTCGTACCAGAGCTTACGACTAACTAAGGATCTCACATGATAGTATGATTTCTAAGCTTGATTTACTTAAGGTGGAGAATATTAGTCTATTAGCTAAATTAGAAATGGCTAAAATTATTTCTTCTCAGTCTGATTCTATTGAGACTACATTCTGCACCTCATGTGAGGATAAGGTCAATGCTTTTAGAAGAATATATATAATGCTTTTTTATTTGCCTGAAATATGTTATAGTTATACCAACTTAAAAATTAATTTAAAGAAGGCAAATCATAAAATCACTGAAATGTATGTTTCTTTGATTGAGCTTGTTGCTTCTTGCGCCAACTGCCCTAAATTGACTGGTGAACTTGAATCAATTTTTAATCAATTTCAGGACATGTGTAATCATAATAAGAAAATGGCTCAATACACTTCTAAGGCACCTGTTAGCTCACCATGCAATAATTGAGAAAAATAAAACTCTAAATTGATTGCATTGAATGAAAAATGTGTGAAGTTAATCAAGAATCTACTAGAGAAGTCACAATCTGATTACTTGTTCTGTACTAAAGTGGAAGAGAAAATGGAGGATATGCAAGAAACTTTTCACCAGTTGAGAGTGACCACCAGTTGGCTGATATTTTCACCAAGCCTTTAGATAGCTCGAGGTTCATGACCTTACGGGAAAAGCTTGGGGTAGTTTGTCCTTATGACTTAATCTGATGGGAGCATCATGTCTTTCTGTATCATATGTTCATTTACTTCTTTTTGCACTTTTCTTCTAAGTGTTTTTGGGTTAGTCTTCCTAGTATAGACCAGGGCTGGTATCTCTCTACGCTGTTTAGACTTCTTCCTCTTGTCTTGTGACCTTAGGATGCTGCTTATTAGCTGCTTCTCTTCTCACTAAGGTTGAGTTCACTCACTTTTTTTAGGTCTAGTAGGGTTTGGGCCCCCTGGGTAGACAGGGAACATATTTACTCCCTTGTGCTTAGAGTACCAGCTAATAGTCCTAAAAACATATGGGGTAGATGAGAGCGAGTTTGAGCCAAAGTGATTTCGCTATCTTGTCTATACTTTAAGAATTGCATTTCTTTGTTTTCCCAAGCTTCTTCTCTCTCGTCTGTTGTTTTGGTTCAAAGGGAGTTCATTTGAGATCTTCTTGAGCTTAATGATGGCATAACTCAACTTAAACCAAAATGTTTCTAAAATTATCTCACTTGTCGAGGGGGGCTAGATTTTTTTATTGCATCATATTGCATTTAAATTTAGCAATGTGCATTGTGATATAAATACATGGAGCATTGACTATTATCCTTGTGTGACATGATATTTTGCTTTACATCTTACCATATCTTATGCTAGCTTGCTAGATTTATCATGTCCTTCTATATGTAGCTTAGCCTGAGCTCTATTAAATGTGCAAAACTTAAATTAAATTATGTCTTGTTGGATCTTATGACTAGTTTTGCTCTAATGATCCTTTTGTGATCCATGTTATGTCAAATTAGCTGCGTTTTGAACCTTCTTTGAGGTTTAGATTGAGCTATACTAGTTATTTATTGAAACATGAGTTAATATTAGCTTTCTGTTCTTGAACAAGTTAAGGAAATGCAAAATGATCTCTTTTGTGCAAAAAAACTGATCTCACTAATTCTTTCTTATGACACGGCTTGTCATTGCACTAGACATGAACTCAAGGGGAGTTTTCCATAACCAAGACCATCACTTTAAGCTTCTTGCTTATGGTGGTCATATGAATCTTGAGATCTAGCACATGGACAAGAAAACAAAACTTAAAAAATATGGTTAAAGCTCAGCTAAAACCATAAATGAACATTAAAAAGGTGTCAAATGTGCCAAATTTGCTCAATTAGAAGTGATTTCAAGTGCTTGAATAAAATCAGGGCCGGCTCAACGTTTTCAAGGGCCCTAAGGCGAATTCGGCTCTATAGGCTCTTTACTATAAATTTTTTTCTACTTATAAAATATGCAGTTTAAGCTTTATATTGTCTAAAGTGATACAAATCAATAGTTCTAATATGGTAAACTAATTAGGTACTAACTAGTTTATAAACCAAATGTAACTAGTAAGAATTAATTTACCTCAAATAGGAGCGACAAATATCCAATGTCTTTCATAAAAAGGATGCAGATGGAATGGAGACTTCAGAGAAACCAGACGGCGACTGAGATCCAAGAGGCGACGAGCAAATAAGCAATCGGGAGGCGGGGCGACAGATGGAGTATTGCCTATATTGGATTGGACTATTGGAGTCTCGGGCTGCGACGGCCTCACGACCACGATGTCGACGCAGCGCATAGGAGTCGATCACGTCGAACTGTCGAAGCCGCGGCCCGCGGACGGAGTTCACGACTTCACGTTCGGGCATTCGGCACTTCAACGACGCGAATCGACGCGACGGCGCGGCGCTCTTCTGGCATTAGTCGAAGCGTCGAGGCGTTCCGCGTTACGGCGTTTAGGCGTTAGTTGAAGCGTCGCATGTATCAGTGTATGCATGGGCCGCATGGCTCAATGCCTCAATCACAAAACGTTGAGCATTTCTGCACTTGAGCCAGCCCGCACGGCCGCACGCATGCTGCATGCATGCAGGCTTCTGGGTGAGGACTGGGCTGCCTCTGGCCGACTGGCCGTAGTCTGGTGCGCGCGGGGGGTGGGCCCTCCCTGGCCCGGGGCCCTAGGCCGTCGCCCCTCCGGCCTACCCCCAGAGCCGGCCCTGAATAAAATATTTCTATTTTGGACTTGTAATACTCTAAATTGACTCAGTCGTAGCTTCTTAGCTTCATTTATAATATTGACATCGTATGGCTCATTTTGGATACCTTTGGCTAGATTATGAATTTGAGCATCTTGACATGCTAACAATCCATTTAATTTTATATCATTGCTTATTTAGCTTTAGCTTGGCTATATATAGTTTGCCATGATCTAGATAACACTTTCACCTTTTGTGGTTTGGTGTAATCCTTGGAAAGTTACTTTGAATAATCTTCATGGCTCCTAATGCTCAAAATGAATAAAATGCAACCACTCCATGTTATTCATGCTTTATCTTCTTCCGTGCATCTTGATGATTTCAATATCAAAGAGGGAGAAAGATCCAAGGTGGAGTGCTTTGTGTGTTCTTTGTCCTCCAACATAGAGTGGTTGTAAAATCTACATTCTCAAATAAGCAATACATTAATCGTTGTGCATCTATTTGAGTCTCACTTGTTTTGTTTGATGTGACTTGATTTTGGTTGGTTTTGATATCTCCTTTTTTTCCCTTTTCGTAATCTTGCTGTGCCAAGGATGTGTAAGAGAGAGATAATCTTTGGGAATATATCCCCATCCATCTAGCCACTTTGATAGGAAGATTTATGAGAAAATCAGATTTTGCTTAGCTTTGGCCTCTATAATCTACCTCTTGATCTGAGTGTTTTTGGCTAGGTTTCGTTGGTGATCTAACTTGCTGTGGCATGCACAAATATATCTAGACCCTTCTTGGTCATTATCCACCCATGAGTAAGTTGTATCATCAGATTTGGTTTTGACTCGAGTGTGCTGCACTTTTCCTTCAAATTGAAAAGGTCCTAACTTTGATAATATTTTTCATGATCGTTTATTGGAATGGATTCACAATATCCTAGAGTAGATCCCTGCTAATTTTCATGATATTTGGATTTTTGGATCAAAAGTTCATTTGTTTTTAGCTTTTGAACTCGGGTTGTTTTTTCTGTTCATCAAGGGAGCAGTAGTACCATGGTACCATAGCGGTTGTACCGCATCTGTGGTAGTACTGCAATTTATATAGCGATAGTACAATTTGTGCTGAATTTTTCAAATTTTTTAGGTGCTTGTTCTCTAGTTTCCGGGTTGGTTTTTTAATCTGATATTTATAGCTTTATAACTATTACAGTAAAAAATTAGTGCATTTTTTAAAAAAATTTGTTAAGACACTATTCACCCCTCCTCTATTACCGTCTTCGGTCATTCAAAATGCAACGTGTGCATTTCGCCAGCAGCAATAAGACTATCTGTAGTGGTCGGGCAAATCTGGGCGCACATATGCAGATGGATTTTCAAGCCATATTGCACACATGTTTTCAACCGACGCGTAGTCACATTTGTGTTTAGCCTGGTAGGTCCGTTCTTTCCCTCGGGGACCAAGCAGCCTTGGGGTTATGTGCATTCGTCGCATCTGTTTTTTCAAACCTTCTGCGTGTTATCGAAAAAAAATATGTGCTGGGTGTTAGCTTTGGTCCTAGGCCGTATCACTTCTAGTTGGGTTTACTTTTTGGATCGTAGATCAAAACGGACCGAATATAACTAAGCTTGTAGTGTGTTGTATGCAAACCCTACAACAATAGTCTTATAAGTGATATTAGATTTTCTCTCTCAAAGACTAGTCCAATAGATGAGATCTCACTCATACTTATAAGTTGTAATTTTTTCTTTCCATAACTAATGTGAAACTATTTCCAATATTCTCCCACTCATACGTTGGCTGTGCATTTCCTCAACCATGAAGCTCATGGAGATGTTAAGCGCCTGGGCCCGATACCAATGTTGGATTTGGTCCAGGGTTGCATGTCTAGATCCAAGCGGATTTACTTCTTGGACTCCAGATTTAAACGGGTTAAACACAACTAAGCTCATGGACAGCCGTATGCAATCCCTATAACAACAGCTTTGTAAGTGGTATTTGATCTTTCCTTTTTATAAGATTAGTTTAATGGGTAAGATCTCTCTTACACGTGTAACTTGTACTTCTTTTCTTTTCATAATTGAAGGCCACCTTAACCGAAGCTGTTTAGCGAGCGAAGCAGACATTATTGTTCCAGAAACCTTGCGCGAAGGAGCATCAGAAGAAGAGGTGGTCGGCATCCTCAGCAGCCTGGTTGCACACTTCGTGAGGAAAGTAACTCACCTTCTGATATGTGGGGCTGGCGAGACCACCAAAGGAGAGCAGCAGCTTCTTGAGAGAGGAGCTCAGCGACTTCTCGTCAGGTGGCAGAACACCTGAATTGCTGGTCACTTGGTCAGCCTCCTAGAAGGCAGCAGAACACCTGAATTTGACGGTCTCTTGTCGAGGAGAGTCTCGAAACGAGACACTGAAGCATGCCTCGGCGGAAGAACAGTAGCATCTGGCGTGGTGCGGTGGGAGTAACAGAGCAGGTCTGCCATGCTATGCATTTTGCTGACAAGACATCCTCAGAGAGTTATGCCTGACACTAGACTAGGGCATTTTACGAAATCCCTTGCCGATCAACCCCTCAGAGTTATGCCTGACGGGAGAGTCTTCTGCCCAGCCCTGGGAAAACATGAATCCTAGTAGTGCCATGCAAGAAATTGATTGAGAATGAAGATTTCCAAAGCTAGAAACTGGAATTAATCTTTGTTACCACAGGACTCTTATTCTAGTAATTCCTGCTTCGTTATTACAATTCTTTTCTCACTTATCTATTGATGGACAAGACATTGTAGATGTACCATATATAATATAGTACTCCCAGATATCAGAATTACAAAGGTGCACAAAGGTTCTCCATGCCATGAATACAATTAGCGGGATGCCTAATTCTTGCCTTCTTAAACATGGGCTTGACCTTATCAAGGACCTTAATGGTCACTATAAAGAGCAGCCTATAAGTCACAACCATCCCACATAATACTGCAAGATCCACCCATTTTGAATGGCCCGTTTCCACTTGAAATAACTTAGCAATTACCTGCTCACCACTAATTGTTTTCTGACCTTCTTGGTTGCCTTGGAGGACTAACCCTGCGAACTCGTTCTTGTAAAACCCCTGGAGTGCATACTTGTGAAAGGAGATGTAGTACACTGGATACTTCCATACTATCTTCGGAAGATTGCCAGGAAGTTGGAAGAATCCACTGGTAAGAATCATGATGCCTTGAATCCCAGCACCTGTGATGATCCCCATTAGGAAATCTGGGACGATACTCGCTACGATCATCATCAGGCCTTCAACTAGCATTGTGCATGAACAGAGCACGAGCGTAAAATACACGAAATGGTCTATTCCTTTCTGTAGACCGGTTAGATAGTAGGCGATTCCGCCAGGTACTGCAGCAATGAGGAGAAGATATGGCGTGGCTGACACTGTATTGGAGATCAAGAATGTAGCCACGCCATAATGTCCATTTAGCCTTTCCCTCTTGAATATCTGAGTTACAGACAAGAACGTAAGTGGGAATATCAAACAAACCGCCATTCGCATATGAAAAATCATTCGTATGTAAACCTTGTCTTATCTCATTATTTAATTTGTACTATGCTGAAAATTATATTAAATTTGTGAAATTATACACTACCATTGGCAAAACTGTCACAAGCCACACTTTTAAGAAACAAATTGAAGGAACCACACATTTCTCTTTGCATAATAATTCGCAAAACCAAACTTTCGAACATTGCCATCAAATCCCATGTGCCTAATAGGCTGGGCCCACTCACCAGTCTCACAAGGCTATCCCATTTTCTTTTGCTGACATTTAGGTAGTTCCTAGGATAAGAGTTGACACATTGGCAAGATTGTGCGGTGTAGTGAGGATGAGTGGAAGGTTAGTTAGTTATTTGTAGGACATAGTTGGAGGCAAAGTACCACTGTACTTGGGTGAGGCGTTCCACTTAGTCACGTAATGTTCATGCCGATGTGTTAGCTCTTATTCAATGTGGCAACTATCTCCAGTTACCAAATGGAAACATGATAGTCTTGTGAGACAGACGAGTAGGCCCGACCTGCCAAGCCCATCAAATACATCGGCATTACGTAGAAGCGTGGTTTTGTGATAGTTTTGCTAAATGTAGTGTTGTTTTGTGAAATTTACTTTGAAATTTATGTTCTTACCTAAGTTTACCAACTTTTAACCACATTGAGCAAATTCGAGAAAATTTTGACAATTGGCTATGTAGAGAATTTCAAATGGTGATGGCAACATAAATATGGATAAATACGTTAGTAAATTATAAACTATATGGTCAATTGTTTCTTGGAAACCATGGAGAATTGTTGTGAAAATAAATGGATAAATACTTTATATCACGCAGTATAGTCCAGTGAGCATGTAACCCTAATTATTTCTGATGGTAATACTTAAGGTATTAAGAGTATGTTCGTTTTTCTGGCAATTCCACACCAAAAATGATTAGCCTTGCGCCTTAGAGTGGAGTTGCTCACCACTTTTGGCATCTGTACATATCATTTCCCTCATTTTGTTCTGATGTATTACAAGGAGGGTTATATATCAGAAGCATCATTTAGTGTACACATGCACAAAATTTTGGTTTGTACATCAAATCAACATAATTTTTTTTTTAAAAATGCAGATTTAATCTATGGTGTGTTATAACACCCTTAAAATTTGAAGTTCAAAATCAAAGTATGTTAGAAGAAACAAAAAAAAGATAAGTTTGCTGTGAATAGTAACATTTATCTTCTTCTTTTTTCCTTTTGTTTTTTATTTTTCATTTATCAGATATTTCTCATTTTTGTTACTCTCAATGTGGAATGAGTTTGAACTTAGAATTTTATATAAATAGTGTAATTTCAGAAGTATATCTACATTTTTTTAGAATTTCTTTATTAATTTCATACCTAAAATGAAAGTTTCTGCACCGAATGGTGCCTGTGCACTAGGTATCTTCCTACAAGAACATATTACACACTAATACACTAGAGGAAGAGGAAGCAATAAAGTATGTCGATCTGAGAGGATGTGGCATCCGTTACTAATTACAAATCTCTTAGGGTGGAATTATTCTAGAGATCAATTTCCCATTAATCAGTGCGTGGGATGAATCCAAACTCGAAATTTGATTCACGATCTTGTATTTTTTGTTAACACTTTGACTCTCTATATATGTTATTCCTATTTTTTGTCTCTTGTATATTTGAATCATACTAAAAATATGTTGTTTCTCTTAAGATAATGAGACATAAAGGGATCATACCTTCATATCCTCAACGAAGGAAGGGAACCCTCCAATTGCCATGAAAGTTAGAAGGGTACCGATGAACATTAGCATTGATGATCTAGCCTGAAACAATCCGATCGAGCAATAAATATTTTTTTGCAAATAACCTATAGTGTATCTGTGAATATAACAAACACAAGGATGAATATCTCATCAACTTACTTGGATCGAATCGTATCCATAACCCAAATTGTAAAATATGGTTCCAAGGCATAGACTAATGGCAACATAGATGGCCAATCGCAACCAATAGTATCCAAGGTCTCTATACATGTTCACAAATGATCGTCTGGAAAGCACAAGTGTCTTGGTAAGGAAACTAGCTTGGTTTATTCTGATCATCGTTCCGCCCTGAATTATCATGTCAAACAATACCATTACGTACTGATGTCATCAATGATCAATGTAGCATGCCCATACAAATTAATGAACACAAGTTTAGAACACAAACCATTTCATTTATGTCACGCATTTCCTTTTTGGCAACTTCTGAAGTAGTGCAGGATTTGTAGGATTTCACCAAAGTTTCTATTGCCTCTTGTGCAGCAGCTGGCTTGGATAGGAGCCCTTCTTCACTTTCCTGTATGTTAAAAAGCATGAACTTAAACATATATCTATTCCTGAACATCATAGTGGTTCTGTTTTATCATTGTGGATTTCGGATGACGGTGGTAACTTGCCATGTCAAAATCTTTGTTGACTGTCCTCAAGAAATGATCTGAAGGATTCCTCATTGCAGGGCAAGGGTAGCCATTCGAAGTAAAGAACTGCAAATTGGAAGGTGGACATTAGCAAATGAAGAAAATGAGGGGTGGTTCCTATATCATGTAGCATCTAAGCATCTACCAACCTCTGCTGCGTTGGAGGCTGGGCCAAAGAAGATGGTCTTGCCTGCAGCGAGCAGGCAGAGGCCATGGAAGAGCTCGAACACCTCGCTGCAGGGCTGATGCACGACGGCGACGACGGTCATGCCCTCCCTGCGGGCTAGGTCTGCGATGCGGCTCATAACGTGGAAGGAGGCGGCGCTGTCAAGGCCGCTGGTGGGCTCGTCGAGGAAGAGCAGCCGCGGGCGAGTGAGGATCTCGAGGCAGATGCTCAGCCGCTTCTGCTGCCCGCCGCTGATGCCCTTGCTCGACCGCCCGCCGATCCGCGTGTCCATCGCGCCGGCGAGCCCCATCTCACGGACCGTGTCGTCGGCGCGGGCAAGCTTCTCGGACACGGGCATGGTGTCCGGCAGCTGGATCTGCGCCGAGTAGTAGACGGCCTCCCGCACCGTCAGTGTGGCCATGAGCACATTCTCTTGGGTAACGTACGCCTGATTCATTCATCCATTTATATTAGTTAATTGCTATCGTTTTGGATCATGGACATCGCAACAATCTCATCAGAATTGAAAAGGACCTAGGAATCAGACATCCAATCATGGTTCAACATTCGGTGAAATTTCGCAAATTTCATTCCTTTCGGAGGGTACCGAAAGGAAAAGTATTCTGCCGAATTTGTCTTCATTTGAAATTTATCTAAATTTTAATTAAATTATGTCAAAATTCAAATGATGTTTGAATATTTTGTCCAAATTTTTAGCCAAAATGATGAAATTTCAGTCGTTCGTTGCCCTCCAAAATTTTTTGCAAACCGGAAGTTTTTTTTCCCTGCATCCAATCCGTGGACGCCTGCTGCACCCGTTTGTATGAAACATTACTTCAGTTGTAGAAATGTTGTAATGCCAAGAAACTTTTTTATACCAGTACTGAAATATTTCAACTAAACGGTTGCATTAACTGTCCGGTACATTGAAATGATTGGATGTTCTTTGTTCAAATTTACATTAAAAATCTTACTTACCGATGTTCCAAAGGGGAGCTTCTGCCGCTGGCCGTTGATTAGAATTTCTCCTTTCTTCTTCAGGTTTAAGTCCAGTCTTCCTGTGTGTTTCCAAACAGTTCAGATTACTTGTCACAAACAGCCCATTGCTGCTGGTGTTGGGAAAGAGAAGGGCAAGAAGGTACGTTTGTCTTTTTACCACCTGGCAAACTCCATAACTACAAGTTCTCCTTTAGATACGGAAATTCTTGTTAATAAACATTTCTCTCTTTTAAGGATGTTAAAGTGTTAGCACTATCTAAAATAATTCAAAAGTATCTAAACTTTAAACAAAATATTGCAGTTTAAAAACACCAAACATCTTCAACATATAAATTTGTATGTCGATCCATATATATCATCAACACAAGGGCATAGAAGTATGAAAGCACCAAAAAAGTTCACAAAAAGTTACCCCCTACTGTAGATTTTATAAGGCATATTAACTTTTCAATTTTGTTCCAAAGTATACGATGCGCAAGTGGATCGATCTCCTAAGCGTTTATGCATGAGCACCCTATCTCTTTTCGTATCATGGTTTAGAAAAAGCAGCTACCAAACACCAATATATCTCAAACTCTCGATACAGTTATCATAATCCACTGCATGCAATGCTAAATAGAACCTTAATATTCGAAGGGCACTCAAATCATTTTCTCCAAACCTTTTTGCTCGGTCAATATACGACTTACAAAAGGACCAGGAGGCAGTATATAGCTCGTACACACCAAACCAATAAGGATGTGTTTGGTTTCTTGTTTTAGGATGAATGGAACGGGGCGGCCCCGTTGGAGTCACTGTTTGAAACGGAGTCACAGGGAGGCAGGGGCAGCCACCACCGAATATTCGCTCAGATTCGGGGGCGCCCCCATCCCCCGAAATCCAGCGGATGGCGCTGCCCCCATCCCCCGAAATCCCGCAGCAGCCAGCAGCGCCTCCCGCTTCAGCTCCCCCGCGCGCGCTTCCGATCCCGCGTTGCTCTCCCTCGCGCGCGCTCCCGCCTCGCTCTCCCCCGCGCGCGGTCCCGCCTCGCTCCCCGACGCGCGCGCTCCCGCCGAGCTCCCCTACGCGCGCGCTCCCTGCTTGGCGACCGGTGGCGACCAGCTCCCCCACGCGCCCTAGGCCACGGATCTGGCCGTGGAAACCGGGCGGAGCGGAGAAGCAAGGCGGGGGCGGCCGGCAGCATGGCGCGGCGTCCTGGGGCCGGCGGCGCATGAGGACACGGCGTCGGAGGGGCGGCGTTTGGGGACCGGGCGTCGGGGAGCCGGCACGAGAGGGGAAGGAGGCGCCGAGGGAGAGCCGAACCGAGGGGTGGGGCGCCGAGAACGGGGGCGGAGGCGGCGAGACCCAGGGGCGGAGGCGCAGGGACCAGGAATGTTGTTTCGCAAACATCTCATCCTCTACTTTCTCGAATTATGGAACGTCCTTGTAGTTCAGTAGTACACGGCCTCGATCAGTACTGTTCTAGTCATGGACTCGATCTACCGTACTGTCCTTGTCATGAACGCTCCACCAGCAAGTCATCGTCAACGGTACTATTCTCGCTCATTTCGGTTTGAACTTCTGACTTCTAGCTTATTTTTTTATTATTTTTAAATTTCGTCTTTTTCTAATTTTTTTAATTTTTTTGCCGGTTCTTTTTCATATTTATTTATATTGTCCATGAGGAGCTAACCTGTTTTTTGTATTTTTAAAATTTAGTTATGTCAAATAAGCCACTAACAGTTATAATATTATTTCAACCTATTACAATATAATTTTAGATATAAATCAGTTTATTTTAATCCAATGCCCTAACGGCACTAAATGCACTCGCGTAAATCTTTTATTCCGTCAGTACGGGCGAAATTCCCCTGAAACAGCATCGAGAAAAGACGTCTCATGTACTACTAGAAAATGTCGCATCTTGGCTGTTGTAGGTTTCAATAAGTACAATCGGGAGAAAAGATCAACTCCGTATAGTATTTCCTAGACGCCTCATGTACTACTTGTGCTCACACACACACGTCGTCTTTGATATTCACACCGTCCGTAATAACTTTAACCATTATTTGCCATTAGAAAAATTAACAAATTTGTGTAGCTAAAGTTGTACGTACCGTGGTAATCCTCTTGAAAGGATTGTTCATTTGTAAAAGGGAAAATTAAAATTTGAGAAGGTTGTACAAATTTTTAAAAGGTTGGTCTAACCTTAAAATTTTCAATTTCAAACGTGGTTGGTGCCGGATGAACAGATCTTTCGTTTCCTTTTGAAAGGTGGATCCAGATTTAGGGACTACTTTTGTTTCATTTTTTCCTCGTAATTTGTGTTTTGTCAAAATTCCGTATTACTTTATTCCTTGCAGCGATGGATCGAGTTTCAGCTTGAATCTTTTATATGTGGCGCTATATTGTTTTTGAAGTTGTATCTATATTTTTTTGTGAGAATTTTGTTTAATATCTAATTGTGTGATTTGTGCTACATAGTTCCAGAATAATCTAATGGACGATAAAATAATGAATTACGCATAGAACGTTGTCATGAATTCAGGAACATTACAAAGTAAGAAGGGGTAAGTTTGCAATAATATAGAATTGAGATGACACAAAAGAAGCACTAAAATAAGCGAAAGCTCGGTAACGACTTTGTTTTATATCGAGCCTCTCTATTTGGATATCCAAACGATGACAATATATAACCCTTAACTCAGTGTTAACATGGTTATAGGTAAGCCAAGGGTGGATCCAGATTTAGGGTCTGTTCGTATTAGCTTCTGCTTAGAAAAGCTAAAAGTCAATACGAACAATCGGCTTTTTGAAGCAGTTTATCCACTTTTCTCGCTACCGTTTCGCTCCGGAATAAGGCATAGAATCATAGGTGTATCATCCACCCACTCCGTTCACTCCAATCACACACACACACACACTCATCTCTCTATCACTTTTTGCATCACTCGCTCACTTTTTCTAAAAGCCACTTCTTTCAGCCACTACTATTCATTTTCAGCAAAAAATCATAAGCAAAAGACAATACAAACTCGCATTTAAACAAGCAAGGACACAGGGGTTACAAGTTTTTACTAAATATGCTTCTAGTCGAAACAATAAATTTAGTAAAAAATGATATACACTACCTCTTAATATACTATAATATACTATGGACCATATACTCCTTTCAATTATTTTTAATCCTTTAGGAGATCCCTGTCCAAGAGGAAGTTACCCCTTTAACTGCTAATAGATCTAGTTTTAGAACATGTGTCTTATCAAAAATTTCTAACTTTGACAACTAAATAAGTAACACTTGTAGATTGTCCACGAATAAATAATATGGGGATGACTACGTACGGTACATAAAGCGTTAGCCAACACAAACGGTACATAAAACTTGTAGAATGTTCACTTATCCAAACTCAGTAGACACTACACTCGAAATACCTTTTTATATGATGTTTTAGAACGGAGCCAGAGACAGAGAGATGCATGGATAGGTAGTATGAGCGTTACCGGCCAAGGTGTCGAGCAGGGTGGTCTTGCCGCAGCCCGAGGGACCCATGATGGCCAGCACCTCGCCGGGGCGCGCGCAGCCGCTGACGCCGTTCAGGATGGTGGCCTTCTGCCCCCTGCCGTCCACCGCCGTCACCCAGACGTCCTCCCACGTCAGGGACACGCCCCCGTCACAGCGATCCTTCCTGCCGCCGCCGTCACCCTCCTGCACCACGTCGATACCATCAAATCCTCCTCCGCCGCCGCCACCACCTCCGCCGGTGTCTTTCGCCTCGGGCGCCGCGGCCTGCGCCTGCGCCTCCGCGGCCAGGCCACGCCCACGGAGAGACGAAAGTATGGCGCCGAAAGGGAACGGCAGGCGGCTGCAGTAGTCGGCGGCGCCGCCGGATGGACGCCACAGCGGGCGCGACTGGCTCGGCGTCGGCGCCCACCGTGGCAATGCTGAGGTCGCCATGGTTGTGATCACAACTCGCACTACTCCACCTGCTTCTTCTTGCTTCCTACCAAACTAGGTCGCCCAAGCATTTTGCTGCAACCATGGCGAGCTACTATAAATAGAGTTCGTTGTAGCTTGTACTCTGTTATACGTACGCTGTACGTATATAGCTGTGGTTGGAGTAGGCATATACGTACATAGGTATAGCGCCACGTGAACCATGTTTTCCGACTGGCAAGTGTACGTGGGGAATACCAGATCGAGTTGACGTGTTGACGTGAACTGATTCTAAAAGATGGGAACGAACCGTTGGTTAGCGCGGCTATATTAAAGCCTAAGTACTAATTAGCAGACACATAATTAATACTGCAAAATCCAAAATTCAATTCAGCAAACAGTTGATACGGAGTATTGAGAGACCATGTGAGAGGGTCAAGGATAATATTGTGATGATCTATTACCAAGTTTGTAAGCTAGAATTTGAATTTTGTAAAGTTTGTTTTTTGTTAGGTGTTATGATTACAGACTAAACAGTGAACAAGAGGGCTACGGGGAGGCCACAAAGGACCTGCCTAAAGTCTTACAAACCGTAAAGATAGGTGATAGAAGTCTATGCTACATATGTTTGTCTAAAAAGAGAACCCCCCTTACTGTGCCCTAAGGTGTATTTCTATAGCCATAAGGAGACTTTAAATAAATGCCTCTATCTGGGTCTATAATTGTAAGGGCAATAATGTCTTTTCCTTTGCAATAGTCCTCACAGGTCAATCATGTGGTCTCGTGATTATTGGGTTTCCTGGTGTAATGGGCCGACTGGGCCAAAGTGGAGCCACTCCTCTAACAGTAGCCTCTCATGGTTGAAGGTTCCTGATTTTTGTGGGCTGAGATCATGTCCAATGTTACTTGGAGACTCTCTTGGATGGGTAGCCGCCCATTCCTATTTATAGTCTCTTGATACCGGGGATGACCCGTTAACCCCACTTAACACCGGGTTTTTCACGCATGCTTTACCCGCTAACACAAGCATTTGACAAGGACAGCTTTAACAGAAAGCCTTCTTTTGCAGGTCTTGAACATTTCTCCAAAATGCTCCTCTGCACCTTCTTGGAAGTTTCCCGTTTCCTTGCTGTCCAATCCTTGCAGCCACCTTGCAAGCCTAGTCATCTTTGGCATCTTCCCAACCGTTCTGGACCAGGCTAGATGGGCTGGGGAGAGGGAAAGATGGGTTGGGCTTGGCCCAACCGAGGATTAGGTTTGGATTTTTTTGAAATTCAAATTGAATTTGAGTTTGAACTTTTGTTTGAATTCAATTCAAATTTTATTGCAAGCTGAACTCCAAAAAATGGGATGTTACAGAGGGAGAGAGAGAGAGTGAGCGAAGGGTAGCGAGCAATGGTGGCTTTGTCAAGCTCACTAATAGCCAGGAAAGCGACGATGTGGTCTGGACAAAATGGAAAGGTGGACTCATGGAGAACCTTTAGGAGGTGGCAGTGGCCGGAAAGGTGGTTGAAGGCTTAATCTCGCTCTAAAGCTAGTTGATATGGGATTAGGGAGCTATCACGAGGCTATTGGGGCTGGGTTACAGGACCAAAGGTCACCAGAGCGGCGATGGCAAGGTTCCCTACTGTGGTGCCATGGTTGGCCATGGCATCGACTAGGTAAACTATGACAACTGGCTAAATTGACTAGCGCATGAGATAATTGAGTCCCTAGGGTGCTTACCGAGGGCTTGGATGACATTGAGGTGGTTAGAGATGGTACGTCAGCATTGAGAAGTGGTGGCAAAGGGGAGGTCCATGGCACTGGTGAGTTCCCATGAAGGATGTGCTACAGGAAGGTGTGCGTGATCTTGCATGCATGCACATGGTGGTAGAGATGAAAAGGAGGTCCATGGCACTGGTGAGTTCCTATGAAGGATGTGCTACAGGAAGGTGTGCGTGATCTTGCATGCATGCACATGGTGGTAGAGATGAAAGGAATCGAGCTAGGGCTTACCGGAGAGGGAGAATGGCTAGTGGTGGTATTTCTAGCTGGAGATGGAAAAGACAACAGTAAACCAATACTACACTACATACCAATACTACACTACATTTCAAAGCAATTGATGAACATTAGGCTTCATGGGAGTGCAAGACACATCATGACATGATTAGAGGGTAGAGGGTCTCATCAGAGAGGCTAGAACGCGATGGCGTGCTTGCCGGCATCGAGAATGATGCTTTGGTTCTTGGTGATTCAAGGAGCTTAGAGAATATGTGCAAGAGAATGAAGGTGTGAGCTGAGGAGAAATGATACAGTGGGGAGCTTAAATATCGAATGGAAGAGCATGAGATGGCAATGAGAAAGCGATGGCCTCCGTGAGAAATTGCGAGCTCATGTCTCACTCTGCCGCGCGAACAAAAGGAAGGAGACAAGGGGGAGCTGCTGGTGTGATGATGGCACTGTGGCAATGAGACATGATGGGGCTGATTGTAGGGCTTGCATGCAGTGGTGACTTGGCTAGGAATGATGCACATGGACCTACGTGTGGTGAATAGCTCACACGAGGCTAAGGTGAGCCAGGGGTGAAGAGGTGGCATGCATGGCCAGAGGTGTTGGTCCTAGGCATGCATGGATGTTGTTCTTTAGTTTGTACAGTAATAACACCAGATTACCGATATTTTCTCTAAGGCTGTCAGTTCTTCTTGTTTTGCTTCTTAGCGGGGGAGTTGAGGGTTATTTGTCCTTTCGGCTTGCTTTTAGGGGAGGGAGTTTGATTCTTTTGCGTTTATTGTATCATATTTTATATTTAAATTTCACCAACTTGTATTGTACAAATTTAAATGGAGCTTGACTATTTATCCATGTGTGACATGATATCTTGCTTTACAACTTGCTATATCTTGAGCTAGTTTACTAGATTCAATATGTCTTTCTATATGTAGCTTAACTTTTACCATGCTAGCTTACTTAAATGTGAAAAACTTGAACTAAATATGTCAATGTTGGATCTAATGACTAGCTTTGGTTTAGTGATTCTCTTATGATTCATACTATGTCAAATAGGCTAAGTTGAGTCCAGAATCTAATTTGAGTTTTAGATTGAGTTCTTCTGTAGGACTGGATAGGCAACAGAGGGGGGGGGGGGTGAATGGTGCCTTAAAATTCTCCTCAAGTATCCACTGAACTCTTTTCTCCAATAGCTACTGAGCTATGAAGGTTAGAGTTGAAAGCTCATAGGAAACCCGAGAAGACAGACCGAAGAGAGTAAGGAAAACTGAGGTGGTTAGAATCTGACAGCATAATCGAACCTTACCACATGGTTGAAAATCTTGACTATGTGGTTGATGGCAGACCAAGAGAGGGATATCTGACTACTCGACAAATGTGCAACGTGGTCGGTAGTTGAAGATACCTGAGACCAGACAACAGTGAAAGGCATCAGAGAATAGACCGTGGTCGATAAGGGAACTTGTGGTCTTAAGCCCGACAATGTGGTCGATACTTGACACCGAGGTCGTGAATCGCCCTAGTCGGCAGCCATCAAGACCAGAACCAATCGTAGTCGTAAACCAACAGGTGATCAAACAACTACCATGATCGTAAGGCTCTTTGGTCATCAACCACAAAGATTAGAAACGACATAGTCGTAAGCCAAAGAGTGGTCAAACGAACAACATGGTTGAAGAAAAGAACGTGGTCGTAAATGAAACAGAGGAAGACAGGAGGGTGCACGACCGCAAGATTCAATTTCCGAATAACTTTTGATTCAAGGATCAATTGGTCATGAACCTTTGAACATAGCAAGAATAAAATCTCAGGAGGCTCCTCTGAACTTGAATTGAAAACTTCACATAAGAATAGAGATCTTCACCAGATTTCATCAAATGCGCTCAAAACTGAGACTGAAAAGAAGAGAGGATAATCCAACCACAGAGGCACACAACGTTGTCGTAAAGAGCAAGTCGTAAAAGCACTTACGACCACCAAGTCGTAACAACACTTACGACCACCAAGTTGTAACACCGGCTACGATCACCAAGTCATAACACCAGCTACGATTACAAAGTCGTAAAATCGACTATGACAACGTGGTCGTAAAATCGACTGCGACAATGTGGTTATAAATCGACTGCGACAACATGGTCGTAAATGCCACTGCCAACCACAACACTGTCGACAACGTGGTCGAAAAAGCTACTGCCGACCATGTGGTCGTAAGAGCTGCTGCTAAACAAGTCATAAAGGCTTAAAACCTTCCAGAAAGAGCACAAGCCTCAAAAACCAAACTCAATCTTTCTAAACCAAGTGTCAATTACTCATCACAAACATAGGGTCACTTCCACACGGTCTCTCCTCTTCATTGAAGCTTGAGCTTACTTCTCCTAGTCTTTTGTGGCACGGGTCGGATATAGTTACGGACTCAGGAGTAGCTCATTGTTCTTGAACTAGAAAATATAAAGAAAAATGACCTCTTTTACATGCGAAAAATTGATTTCACGAATCTTTTCTCATGAGATAGCTTGCCATTGCACTAGACATAAATTCAGGAGAGTTTTGGATGACCATGACCTTGCTTTTAAGCTTTTTACTTAGGATGGTCGATAAAGGCTTGAGAATTATCATATGGTTCAATCAAAAGAATGATGAAAATTGGTTGAAGCTTAGGAGATAGTTGTAGATGGCTAATAGTCTAAAACTTGCTTTGCTAAAATAAGACAAAAAATGTATTGTAGAAAGTGCTAAATGTGCTACTTGTACTCAATTCTAAGCAGTTAAACTAAATAATTCAATGTTGAATTTGTAGCACTCTAAATCAGAGCTTTTTCTGGTCCATATGCAGCTTGAACTCTGCTGCTCTCTGATTTGATTCACTTCCTTTCCATCTCCTCTCCTCACTTTAGTAGGTTAGGATTTTTTGAAGTTTGGATAAGCCATCGCTTTGTCTAGTGTCTACATGCAGTACATATGACTCATATAGTACTAATTTCATTTTACCAGATCAAAAATTTTTATGTTGAAAAGGAAAATTTATAGCTCGTGCGCTATTGAGGTTTCTACTCCTAGCTAGAAAACATGAGGTTTCAATTCCTTACACAGATTGTGTATTAACTTACTATAACTATTGAATACTTTATATATCTATGTTGCTGAGGCCGCTCTCTTTTCTTTTTTTGCACCAAGCCTTCTTGTAAAATTGGGTGTATAGCACAAGCAAAAAGTAACATACACGACAATTCTATAATTATTGGTCCATTTTCTCGAGATAACGCGGAATAGTCTTTTTCTGCTATGGCGTATGACTTGAATTGTAGCTTATTGGTTCCATTCAACTTATTGATATGACTTGACTCATTTTTGGATATTTTTGGCTAAACTATAACTTTGAGCAACTTGACATGCTAATAAATCCATTTAATTTCATGTTCTTGCTAAACTAGCTCAACTCTACTATATATGATTTGTCATGATTTACATAGCTACTTCACGTAATGTGGCTTGGTGTAATACTTTAGAATTGCCTTGGTTAATTTTTATAGCTCTTTATCAAGCTAAAATTGAATAAAAATGTAGCCACTTCATTTTATTCATGTCCTATCTTTTCCATGCAATTTGACGACTCCATTGTCAAAGGGGAAGAAAGATTAGTCAAAAATATATATCTAGAGCATGATTTGGAGTTTTTGTGTAAATTCTTGCTAAGTTGGAGCTTTTGTGTTTTGCAATGATTCTCTTAATCTGTTCTCATTATGAATAAGGTTAAATAGAATAATTGTTCTTTCATATGGACCTACAGTGATATTTCCAATGGATTTGAAGCATTTTGTTAAAAACTTGCTTTATTAAGTGGCTTCACTCTATTTCTGGCTCATATGGTCATTTTTAGTCATTTCGATCTTTTTGTGACCATTTTTAGCTTCTCTTTACAAAATTCCCTCTTTACTTCTAAAAACATCTCCTATTTGTATTTTTAAGAAATTGCCAATGGGTTCATCAAGGGGGAGATTGAGAGACCATATAAGAGGATCTAGGATAACGTTGTGATGAACCATTTCTAAGCTTGTTGAGCTAGAATTTGCATTTTGCAAAGTTTGCATTTTCTCAGGTTTGTTATCAGGCAAATCAGTCTGATCTTTGGCTAGTTTCAAGTCAGCAGGGGCGGACCTGCCCTTCGGGCGAGCCCAGGTGGCCACCCGAGCTTCCCTCGCCGGTCGGACCCCCCCTCCAGCGCCGCCCTGCCCCCGGTGGAACCGAAAGCACACACCCCCCGGGCAAGGCCCAAGTCCAACTGTCCAAGGCTCCAAGCAAACAAACACACGGCCCAAGCCCAACCGCCCAACAAGGGAATGAGATATACCAGCGGAGTAGCGGAGGACGCACCACACACGGGCCAACAGTCCACCAAGTCAAGAAAAGAGAGCCGGCGGCGATGCTAACCTAGATCCTGGGCGGCAGAGGCGGAGGACGATGCGACGGTGGCGCCTAGGCAGAGGAGTCGGAGGACGGCGTGGCGCGGCGACGCTCAGGCGGCTAGGGGAGGGCGGGAGGCGGGAGCGGAGCGCCGGAGTGGGAGCGGCCGGTGGATTTTTGAGGAGGCGAGGAGAGCGGTCGGGAGTGGCCGGCGGATTTGAGGAGAGGGAGAGCGAAGCGCCGGAGTTTCAGGAGAGTGGTCACCGGTCGGTGTAACATCCCAAAAATTTTATTTCTAAAAAATTTAATTTCAAATTAATTATTTTAAAGTATTTGAATTTTGTCTGGATTTATTTGAATTTTATTTGGTTTTCTGAGTTTTCTGGAGTTTAAAACCTATTTTTAAAATTTAAAAAGAATTTTAAGTTTAAAAATTAAAATACCAACATTAGTTGAAAATATTTTTATTAAGTCCAAAATGTCACCAGGAGCTTTTGTGAATTTTCCTGGAATTTTTGGAGGTATTTTCATATTTTTCTGAGGCTTAAGTAATTTCCTAGTCTTTTCTGAAAATCAAAATCAAATCAAATCGTAAAAATAAAAATAAAACCCTCTCCTCCCCTCCGGCCGCCACGTGGACGGCTAGATACCGCCCACGTCGCCGGCTCTCCCTGCCATCCATCAGCCCCGCCTTCCCCTCCTCTCGGGCCGCCACCTGGCTGGCCCGATGCCCGCCACGCCGCCTGCGGGCCCCGCCCGTCAGCCGCCCGCGCCCCCACTCCCGCTGCTGCCCGGGCCCGCCTGTCAGGCCCTTCTTCCCCTCCCGCGTGCCTCCTACCTTTCTTCTCTCCCCCGCTTTCCTTCTTTGCTCCGGCCGACCGTTTCCGTGCCGAATGCAGCCTTTACTCGCCTACTTCTCTCCGGTTTGGAAACCGCCGCGACCAAATCCCCCAATCTGCACGCCCCCTTTCCCTCCTCACCCCCTCCTTTCCTTTTTCCTCCACCCGAATCACCGCCGATCACCAAGATCTCCGGCGAGCAATTAAAACGCCCCCGCCCCTCTCCGCCCCTATAAAAGCCCCCCTCGGCTTCGCCTCCCTCCGCCCAACCTCCCGCTGCTCTCCCCCTCCATCCCCGAGCACCCTAGCGCCCCGCCACTGTGCTCCCTCCCTCTCCGAGCTCCGCCACACTCCGGCGAGCAATCGCCGCCGCCCCGGTCCTCTCCAGAGCCCGTCGCCGCCACCTCGAGCATCCCCGCGCTTGTGCGAAGCTCCCCGACCCCTTGGCCGAGCCTCCCCGCCACCGGAACGGCGTCGCACCGGAGCACCCGAGCTGCGACACCGCTCCTCCTCGTCGCCGGCCGCCTCCGCTCGTCGCCGAACCCCACCGGCCTCACCGTCGGCACCTCCTCTGCACCAGGGACGCGTTTTGGACTTCCCCCGAACCCCTCCGGCCACCCCTCGCCGTCGGCACCGCTGTCCCCGTCTACCTCTGCCTGGCCCTCTCCAGCAGGTACCTCAAAAGGTATACCTACCCTATATGGGTAAGCAACACCCGAGCGACCGACTGGCTAGCACCGTTACTCTTTCCCCTGGCTCCCTCGGCGCGCGTTCGAGATCCCGGCTCCGCACGCTGAGGTTGAGCCAATTCTTTTATTTTCTGCGCTGACAGATGGGCTCCACCCGTCGGCCGCTGTCAGTCTGTGGGCCGGCTAACATCTGGGCCCCACCTATCAGTACTGCCACTGGCGTGTGGGTCCAGAGCCCCTATGGTCCCACCTGTCAGTGGCCAATAGCTCCGCTGGCCACTGACAGAGGGGTCCCACTGGTCAGAGACCGAGCAGTAGTGTCACTGCCATGTGGGTCCCACCTGTCATAGACTCAGAGAAAAACCATAAAAGAAAAAGAATAAAATGTAAATTCTGTCAAGTGGGTCCCACTTGTCAGAAATTTAATAATTTATGGATTTATCCAAACTGAGATTTTCAAATGAGCATAACTTTCTCATTTTAACTCCAAATTGAGCCGTTCAAATTTCTAAATTTTTCTAAAATCATAATCTATCCAAATATACCCCCTTTTCGAATTTTTGAATTTTATTTGAAATTTGGCTTGTATTTATTTGCTTTGTTCGTTTATCTTTTTGCGCGTAGATTCCACCGTTGCCGAAGATCTCTCCACTCTGCAGCAAGAAGACCCAGAGAGCGTGCAAGAAGGCAAATCTCCTTTGATCATTTTGAACCTATGTTTGAGAAATGTTTTTAATTATTTTAAATTTATGTGCATCGCTATTTACTTAGAACTCTAGTTTTGGTATTACGGCATTAGTTTATCCTACCTTGTTATGCCCTCAATTGAACTTGAATGCCATGTACCCTTGTAACCCTAGTATCACCTTTGTCTCGATAATGAGAATTACATAATCCTTTGGTAATATTAGAACGGTAGTAAAATGCTTAGTCATGCTATTTAATTCTTTTGTAACTATGGAATGGGAAATCATATTTCATTCAACTGGTATTTATATTTAGAAATAAGTGGTGACTGGTGTTGCCACTGTGCTTTTAAAAATAAATAAAATGTGAAGGTTGGTTTAGACTGGGGCGGATGGTTGGTTTGGGTTGGTGCGGCAAGCACGAGATCTTGTAAAGTGTATGTTCCACCCTAGTCGATTAAGGACCGACGCTTGTGATTGTCCAAACTGAGCACTACCGTACAACCCCGAGTCTATATGGGTACGACCTAGCTGATTAAATCATGATAGTTTAGTTTAGGTGCCACCAGTGGAAAGTGGGTGTCAGGGATTTACTGGTTATCCACAGTGAGGGACAGGGATTTACTGTACTCATATGGCGCAAGAGGGGGCTTCGGACTGGGTGGATTTAACCCTTCTGCGGTGAAACCTCAGCGGGTGGTGTCTAGCTAGACTAGAGTGAGGAGAAGGCTTTGTGATAATTTATCTGTGTCTCATGCCAAAGGAAGCGTGGTGACTGTTAAGATAATTTATCTCTTGGGGGTAAAGTTGTACAACCTCTGCAGAGTGTCAAACTATTCGAATAGTCGTGTCCACGGTCAAGGGCGGGCAAGGAATGCATTCACATGGTAGATCTTTGGTTTTCATTTTTAAAGCAAAGTTTTGTATTCCGAGAGTGGAGGGAACTCTCGGAAGGGATCCTGGCGGTTGGAGCCAGTGTGGGTGGATGTAACCCACAGTTTTAAACTTTATCGGTTAGAGTTGGTTAACTAGTGTTGGTGGATATAACCTTCACTATAAAATGATTATTAGTTTCAGTTAAAATAATTAATTGGTTAAAATGATGCCTTCGAAAATATTTAGTAGTAATTGAAATAAAACATTGCTTTGTGCAAAAGAACCATATAACCTTCCTTTGTCAAGCCTTGCATCTATTGCATTTTTCCCAAGACTTGCGGAGTACTTTATATACTCACATGCTGCACTTAAAATCAACTCAGAAGAATATGAAGCTCAAGATGGAGACTACGACTACTTCGCTTGTGGATTCGACGAAGGATTCCCGGAGTACTAGGTCGCGCTTCCCCAGTCAATTGCCTGTGGCGTATTGATGGGTCTTCGCCGGATTTATCTTCTGCTTCCGCTGTGTTTCGTGTGTGCGAGGTCTTGAAACCTCATTTGTAATAATGAGACCTTTCGGTCAGTACTCTATTATTGTAATAAAGCGTACTTGGTGATGTAATCATTTCTGTTTGACTGTGTGCACTAGCTTTGACCTGGGACTAGTGCTGTAATACACAGAGGGTCCGGGTTCGGAAATCCGGGGTCCCGACAGTCGGGACTCGGGACTCGGGAGCGGCCGGTGGATTTTTGAGGAGGCGAGGGCCGAGGAGCAGTCGGGGGTCGGGCGTCGGCCGGCCGACGGATTTGAGTCTGTTTGAGGCTTTGAGCCTTTGAGGAATGAGGAGAGGGTCGGGCGTCAGCGAATAATTTGAGGAGGCGAGGAGCGATAATTTGAGGAATGAGGACAGTGGATAATTTTTGAGAAACCGAGAGCCCGAGAAGGTGATTTGAGCCTTTGAGGATTGGCAATTACTTTTAGTCTTTTACAATTTTATATATTGCACTTCTATAGTTCTGTTTTATAAAGGTACAATAAATTCTATTTATTCTAGAGACTAGATTTGTGTATGTAAACTAGCTTGTCAAAATTTTATGTAGAATATGTAAACTAGCTTGTCAAAATGAGGGTACTTATATTTGTACCTCTCCAGAAATAGTGACCTGAGGCTTGTTCAAATTCAAAATGAATAGAAAGGATTTGAAAAGCTATTTTAGCAAAATTTCAAGCAGAAGTACCAAGGAAAACGGAACGGTGGCCGCACATGCACAATCTCATCTTTAAGTCCAACCGAACCAAGTCCAAGCACAACAACGACCACAAGAACAAGACGCTGCAGCTGAACAATTGCAACAAATGGATGAAGGTATTAAGTAATTCAACCCGGATCACATCATTGCTGATCTGGGACTTCGTATATCGCTTGATGATTTTCATCCTGACATTAGAGATCAAGTGAGGAAGGCTTATTTGTTGAAGGGCCCTACTCAACCAATTGGCCATAATTACCCTCATAAAACATATGAAAAGGATCTTAGAGCCTTTCATGAATCATGGTTTAAAAAGCACGATTGGTTGGAATATAGTGTGGCGAAAGATGCGGCCTATTGCTTTTATTGCTTCCTTTTCAAGCACGAACCTTTACATGAACAATTTGGTCATGATGTCTTCACCAAAATAGGGTATAAGAATTGGAAGAATCAATACAAATCATATGCTGATCATGTTGGTGGGGTTAGTAGTATTCACAATAATGCAAGGAAAGCATGCGACGAATTTAAGAATCAAAGGTCAAGTGTGTCACATAAGATTATGTCTTATAGCAAGGAAGCAGAAATAAAATATGAAATTCGTGTGACTGCATCTTTAGATTATGCAAGTTTTCTCCTAAGGCAAGGTCAATCATTTCGTGGACACGATGAATCTTCTTCCTTAAACAAGGGCAATTTTCTAGAGATGATTGATTGGTACAAAGAAAGGAAGGAGGAAGTCAAGCTTGCATTTGATGAGCTATGTCCTGCGAATGCCCAGATGACTTGTCCAAAGATTCAAAAGCAACTTGCAAAATGTTGTGCGTAGGATGTCACCAAAGTGATAAAGGAAGAGATTGGGAATGGCCTTTTCTCAGTTCTTATTGATGAATATCGTGATATATCAATCAAAAAACAAATGGTTGTAATTGTGAGGTTAGTGAATATTACCATTGTATTCTATGATTGTTTTTTTAATATTTGCATTGTTATACTCAACTAATTGTATCATTTGTCGTTCAGGTTTGTGAACAACAAAGGCAAGCTCATAGAAAGATTTTTGGGTCTCCAACATGTCACAGAGGTAACATCAGATGCATTGAAAAGAGCTTTGATTGGGATACTTGGTGCACATGGTTTACCTAATGCTAGACTCCGAGGGTAGGGGTACGATGGAGCTTCAAATATGAGGGGTGAATTCAACAGCCTTCAAAAATTGATTTGTGATGAGAACCCATATGCTTTTTATGTTCATTGCTTTACTCATCAGTTATAGTTGGTAGTGGTTGCTGTCACAAGTTGTTGTTCATCTATTAATGATTTTTTTGAGTATGTCACTTTGATTGTGACCACTACTAGTGCATCTTGCAAGAAGAAGGATGTATTGCTAGACAAGCATCGTCAAAATATTTTAGATAAGTTGGAGAGTAGTGAGATTTTTTCAGGCAGAGGTAAGCATCAAGAAACTAACTTGGCAAGACCTGGAGACACTAGATGGGGTTCTTATTATGCAGCTTTAATCCGTATTGAGACCATGTGGGATGCAGTAATAGATGTGCTAGGTATTGTGCATGAAGATGGGCGTAATCCATCTAAGGCAGCAGGTTTGTTTCATATAATGGGGACTTTTAATTTTGTGTTCATATTAAAGACGATGTTGAAAGTGCTTCGCATTACAAATGAGTTATCTCTTGTATTGCAAAGGAAGGATCAAAATATTGTTCTGGCCATGTCATTACTTGTTGATGTCAAACACGGTTGACCAACCTAAGGAACCATGGCTGGGAGCCACTATTTACAGAAGTTAAAAAATTTGTGATGAAAATAAGATTCCAGTGCCAAATATGGATGAAGCGATTCTAAGATGGGGCTGATCAAGGAGGGGTGGGATCACAGTCACTCAAGACCATCATTATCGTGTTGATACTTTCTTTACTGCCATTGATGCTATTACCACTGAGATGGATCATCGCTTCAATGAGGTATCTTCGGAGTTACTTGTATGTTTTTCTTGTCTTGATCCAAGAGACTCCTTTTCAAAGTTCAATGTGGATAATATTTCTCGACTTGCGGATATCTATGACGAAGATTTCTCTATTTCTGATCGTGCGGCTATCAAGGACCAACTTGAAACCTTCATTCTTCATGTGCGAAGAATTGATGATTTTGTTACTTGTCATGATCTTGGAAGTCTAGCCATGAAGTTGGTTGAAACTAAAAGGCATATTGCATTTCCATTGGTCTACCGCCTCATCGAGTTAGCATTGCTACTACCGGTGGCAACAGCATCGGTTGAAAGAGCCTTCTCGGTTATGAATATTATCAAGACTGATTTGCATAATAAGATGTCCGATGATTGGCTTAATGACATGATGGTGTGCTATATCGAGCGAGAGATATTCAAAGGACTTGATCGTGAAAAAAATAATCAAGAAACGATTTCAAGACATGAAAACTCGAAGAATGAAAATGCCTCATTCTCCTAGACGTACTTAGTTATTTACTGGTATATTTTTTGTCTTCTTTTTTATTGCATCTTTTATATTCTATTATCGAATTGTTACACTACTGATTTATCTATCTTTCACAATTGACAAGTTGTTTCTTTTACAGCTCATCTACAATTGTGGATTAAGCTTCATTAGTGAGGTATTTTTCATTGTTCTTCCGTTATCTACATATGTTAACATGCGAATTGTAGTTGTTTTTTCTATTTCGTATGACATACTTTTATTAGTGTGATTGCAACATAGTTTGATCATTGATTGTTTTGCTTTTGGGTACTACTGTTTACTTCACGTTTCTGACTTTAGCCTACCTAGTTTTTTCCTGGATCCGCACTGGACTTCGCCCTACCTAGAATCTTTTCCTGGGTCTGCCACTGCCAGTCAGACCACTGGTGTGTTGCTTGGGTGGTTGAGCTCAACATGGTATAAGAAAGGCGAAAAATATTGAAGGAAATGTTCGAGCGACGGGCTACACTAAGTGGCTTGGGTGGTCCAAGTAAGGCGTGATTTGGTGGAACTAAACTTGAAGAGACTTACCAATACGTGTTAAGCTATTGATGCACCTGTATGTAATAAGCATGGTGGTTGCTTGCAAGGGAAGATAAAGACCAGGTTATGGACGAGTATTTTGGTAAGAAGATCAAATACTAAAAACTACATTGGTCAAAACTATAGTGCTTGAGTGGTGCATAGAAAAGCGGTTTATTTCAAGGAGATGATAAGAAGATCAATTGGATCAAAGGATGAAGACTTCGAGGATTTAGGCTCATGTGCTTTCAAAAGCATGAATGAGAGTGTATGAGTAAAACCTGTGTTGTGTGGGGTTAACAGATGTTTTTCCAAATGTGCTAGTGGATAGTATCCATTAGGATTAGATGTGAGTTGGCTGCCTCATCTATTTAACGGGTTGAGATGAAAGACTCCAAGCCAACCACTCGAATCCTGTGATTTAGGGTTAGGGTTTAAGAAGTGTGAGTATTGTGATGTGCTATTTTGTCCTATATATGGAGTGGCTATAAAACCTTCATCGTTAAGTAGCAATATATCAACTTTATTCATCTCTTATGACATCTTCTTGTTTTGGTTGACTTGCTGTTATTCCTGTTGGTTTTTGATCTCTTCTCTCTCCTTGATCTTGCTTTGTGCCAAGTGTATCACCTTGACTTAACACAAGCCCAAGATGTCACCTACAACTACTATCGCTACCAACTTTAACCAATAAACAAGCATTATCAAGAACTAGATGTCGAGAATAAACATTCATCATAAAACAGAACATAAATATCAGCAACATGATATACCATAAATTGAACTTAAAATGAATCAAATAATTACCAAGATGAACAATAAATAGGTCTAAACTAAGGAACGCATCAAATAGCTAAAAAAAATATTGATCATCTAACTATTACATGGATTGTCCAAACTGAATATGAGCATAATTTATTAAACTCTAAGTGAATAAAAAACTATAATTGTGCAATATCCCATGTGCTACATCCACCCATATATGCCGCCTTAAACGTTCACCTAAAAACATCAACAAACCTAGAGTGAGTCTACGACTCAGCAAGTACAAAGCAAAATAATAAGCGAGTCATCAACTTATTAGCATTTGTAACTATTTATCATATCTCAATTCCTTATATTTATTCTCATTAGTTTTCATTCACATATCTCACTATCCTAAATCACTTTTTGCTTTTCATGAATGTTACGCAATACTCATACAAATGTCTTAACTCTTCTTTTGCATGTACCAGTATAGCGGAGTGTAAACACCCGTTGGTGTTCACTCATGCCCACACCCTCTTGTGCAGAGACCAATTGCCCATCATGTGTCATGCGGGGACCAATTGCCCATCATGTGTCATGCGGGGACCAATTGCCCATCATGTGTCATGCGGGGACCAATTGCCCATCATGCTTCATATAGGGACCAATTGCCCATATCTGTATATGGGGACCTCATCTCACTCCCATGGGTCATATCTTTCCAACATGAATGCTCAATATGCAATACAATAATTTTATTTTTTTAGTTCATTTTTAGCATTGAACAAGTGATACAATAATTATCTTACCACAATTCTTATCATCATGAACTTAAGCATGAGAGAAATATAAAACATGCATTGTTCTACGAATAGTTAGGGCAAGGCTTCATTTAATCAAAATTTCAAGCACTTGAATACTACTCTAAAATGCACTTGCTTTTTTTTAGTTGTGACAGCTAGTTTGATTAGGAGATGACAATACACCCGATGCTACTCCTCGTACAACAATTACTCACTCTCAATATAGGCCATAGCAATACAAGCAACAATAAATGACAATGCTCCTATACACTTCCCAAATCCACAATTCTTCCCTGTTACCAGACAGTCAACCCTGCTGTCCCGGTACTAAAAAACTATAACTTTCAATTCCCATATTGAAATATAGTAAACCATATTAGTTCTGGAACCTATACAAAATTTCCCACAATATTGTAGTTGATCACATGTCCAGATTAAATTATCTAAACCTATACAATATTGTAGCTGCAGGCAGGTGGCATGCTGGCTGTAGGCGCTAGATGGCAGAAGGCGAAGAAATTTTCTAGTGACTCAAGAGGAGGAGTTCGCGAGTGTTGACAGCGCTTGGCAGAAAGGAAAATTGGCTAGGGTTTTGGGTTTGAGTTCTCCTCTCCCACGAACCCCTCTTATCATAACATGACTAGGACTCAATCTCTAACTCTTTGTATGAGTCATTCCAGGAACCAATACCAATCTAATAATTTCAGCATCCCCTTTTCCTTTACTTCTTTTTCAATAATTATGCACAAGTCCTTAAGGGATATTTTTGGGATATTACATTCTACCCCATAACAGAATTTAACCCTGAATTCTCCGTCTTATGGCTCTACTGGCAAATTCTAACCTTCCAACTCATGTCCATGAAAATACTCAGGATACATATACACTCTGATTCTATGCAAAAAGCTTGAAGAGCACACAACGTACCTCAAGACCCTACAATACTTTGTGCTCATGCGAATGCAACACACCTTCGACTTCTCTATACCTAAGTAAAGACTTACCCACTCCTTAAGAAGGAACCCACTTCTAAAATCACTTTGTTTCATAATAAACCATTCTTATGAGAGAATAAACTAAGACAAAGCGAGATCAATACAACTTGTAAGGAGCATCTCCTTTATAAGAGGAGCAAATAAATCACAAATTGAACTCACTCCCTTCCAAAAAGAACATGCTCCAAAAACGAAAGACTCACAATGAAAATCCTCAACTTTCAATTAAGCAGTACAAATGAAAACCATATAATCCAAAGGCAACCACCTAATCCAAAGGCAAAACCACTTAAATTCTTAAATCAACAACTCCCTCTTTTTCTTATAAGAAAATGACTACAAATTCCAACATAAAACTAACTCACTTCGCAAATAAACAATAGATATAAACACATAAATCGGTCAAGACCCAGATGGGTATCTCACTACCCAGTGGCACACACTCTACTCAATCTTATAGAATAAATTATTGGTCTAAAATCCTAATATTCCAAATCCTCACAAGCCACACTAATTCAGTTCTCTTAATTTGACAACCTTCAAGATATGCACAATCCTAAAGCAACATCCACCACAATCTAGAGAGGCTCTACTAATACACAAATTGCCCTAGTTAACTCCTCTACTAAGGAAATTTTTTCACAGATAGGTCTAAACAAACTTAGATATAAATTTCACATCAAATCCTATCACCTCAATTCTTTAAGGATAATCATCTTCAAGATCCTTGCACACAAACATTTACCACATCCAAATAAATCCAACCAATGATCATCACAATTCCCAGAGTCAAGTTGTTCTCCCACACCCATACATACATACGAACAATTATAGTTCTAGAGTAAAGCACAAAGTCCGATTCCATCTCCTCTTAGCCTTGAATTGAAACGAATTTCTATCGAGATTGTAACAATACATAATCTAGAAATTTACAGTCTCGTAATCCACAAAAGCATTCCCCATTACCCCTAGTAACACTACAACAAATATGAGATTCAGTGATGAATACTCCTTGACGACTGAAATAAAGGTCATTAATAAGTAACTTTTTGTGACATATCAAATTTATCACCATTGAAAGTAGGAGCATTTCATCGCAAAACTTTGTGATGATTCAAAAAAATTTGTCACAAAATACAGTTACATATCGTCACAGATTGTCAGGTCAGAAGGGTAGATGCTCGGCAAGGTGTTTTCATGACAAAATGCTTTTTGTGACGCATTTATTTTTTATCGTGTATCATTTTACTTTTCTATAATGAATTGTTATTGCTTACAGGCATGCGCATGGGCATAGGTAGGTAATGCGGAGGAAACAAGGGAGCACGGACATAGCCTCGACTCCTATTGCTTAGAGGCTTGGGCATGGGCAGGGAATGTGGAGGAATCAAGGGGGCATGGCTGGAGGATGGCCGGAGAAACGGGGCGACGAAGCACGACGGTGGACAGTGGGGTGGCACTAGTGCTAGAGTTCTATGGTGATGCATTGGTCAATTCGAAGAAACAAATATGTAAAGGATGTGCTAATCATGGTGCAATTACAAGGAATTGAAGAACGGCTCACCGGAGATGATGAATCGATGATAGGGAGCAGAAACGGCTGGTTTAGGAAAAATCTCGATTCCCATTGATTGACTAAGCCAAATACTTAGGAAGATAGTGCTTGGAAGCTCTAGAAAGTTTGCAAAAGTATAGAAGGGAAGCAATACAATTACGGGAACACGATTTGAAGGCTTGGGTGATGGGAAATTGACAAGTAATCAAAGGATTCGGGAATGACGGTTTTTGGTCGTTAAATTTTGAAACTACCAAATAAAAGGAAACGATAGAATAAATGGGAAATAAATAGCTGGGAATTGATGCTTGAGTAATTTGGATCATTTTCAATTTTTGCACATGGTGGAGATGAGGTTTGATTTGAAAATTAGCTTGGAGAAGCAAAGAGTACTAGATGCTAACGGTAAATTGTTCAATTAAATAAAAGAAAAAGGCACCATCGCATCATACCTTGAAAGAACTTCGAATTTAAATGAGCTCGAGTGAGAGAAGAGCTGGGATGGGTGATCTCTGGGAAGCTAGATGAATTTTATGAATGTTTTGACAAAAAAATCATAAAACATACTTGCCCAGAGTCTACCCGGTGGCCGGTCTAGACATATATGACGAAATGGCATGTTTACATGACGTTTACCAAAACATGCATGATGATTATGAACATCACTAATTATTACATTCCATGACAATAATATTTTTCGTCATTGAGTTTATGACGAAAATGCCTTGTCGCGTCACTAAATACAATTTATAACCACTAATACAAAAAGGGTCATCACAGACAATTCGAAACTGCCATCACAGATGGTTTTCTGAACTACCTGTATTTATGTGTCAGTGATAATTGGAGGTTATCACAGACGGTTTGTGAGCCTTCTGTGATGAAAACAACAAAAACATTTTGTAACTAGAACTGTCTGTGAAGAAAACTATTACAGATGGCTCGAACCAAAAACCATCTGTGATACTCATACATCATAGACGGTTTTAGTTATCAACCGTCTGTGATTGGCGAGTATCACCGACGGTTGGTATATAGAACTGTGTGATAGTCCTTCATAGACGGTTTATAGCACAAACCGTCTATGATAGTTCATTCTATACCTAAATTTTTTTTTTCTGTTTTTTGGCTAGCCTCAAGAAATAATGTTACCTATGCCCTTTGAAAATAAGCAAATACAGTGGCAAACACAATACACATTCCATTTCCATTAAGATTAGAATCCACCATTACAGCATAACAAGATAACAAACCCAACTATTTAACATGACAAGAATATATAAGAAGCAGAGATCCTAGTAGATAGTAGAAGTTGGATGCAACGCGCGATGTCCTTGATGCCTACCATCAAGGAAGAGAGGGGAGGGCATCGGATGGCGTCCGGATATCACCGGCAATGGAGAGGCGGTGGTAGCGTCATCTTTGTGGCACAACAGTGAGACTGCACAAGATACTCTTACAACATTTACAACAAGAGTGTGTTGTGCAGTCGACCGTGGTGTCACAATGGAGGCGCTAGCTCACAGATGTAGTCGGCATTATCAAGGAACAAACTAGGAGTGGATCATGAACTAGTTAGGAGCAACAGTGCACCGTGGTGCCACAAAGGAGGCAGAGGAGCTAGCACACGATGGTAGTCGGCGTCGTCAATAGGAGGATGCGGGAAGCTAGTGGATGAACTCACGCGTGACTGCCCGTGGAAAGGGATAGGGGAGTAATTAATAAGGGCCGAGCGGTGGGAGGAACTGGTGCCTGCCATTCGATGTGAAGAGAATGGATGGGTGAGATTGAAATCCTAGAGGATACGCCACGGATCGGTGACATGTCGTTATCAGAGACGGTTTATTATACGAACCATCTGTGATAATATACATATCAGAGACAGTTTGTTATACGAACCATCTGTGATAATACACACATCAGAGACGGTTTGTTATACGAACCGTCTGTGATAAATCATATATCAGAGATAGTTCGTATAACGAATCGTCTATGATATTAATATCAAAGACGATTTGGTATACGAACCATCTGTGATAATGCTTAAATATGCGCGCCCTAATCCAGATTTTTTAATAATGGCATCTAATATTATTTTGATCTCCTTCCTCTCATATATCCATCATGAGTTGTTCAGCCACAACCTTACACATGTGGCCAACAATTTATGTCTGGAGCAGCTCCTCCACTCACGCCCTGCTCTCCTTCCTAGACTCGCTTCCATCCGTCAGCTAGACCTCATCATCCACTATCGATGGAGGTGTCTCATTGTTGCTTAGGAAAGGGAAACCGCCCTCAACCTCGTTCTTCTCTGCAATGTGCATAAAGTGGAAGAAGCTCTTATGGAAGTGGAGAGACACATGGATAATATTGCCGATCAAGCAGAAGCGGCCAATTCTGAGGAAGCTTATCATGGCATCTTCTTTGAGATTATGGGCCATGCTAATGATTTGCCCAGGCTAGAGGAGGAAGTGGAGAGGGTAAGGACAATCTTCACGGCATTCGAGAACTCAGTGGCTGATCCTCCAACTCCAAAAGTCGAAAAAGAAGCATATGAAGCCCAAAAGACTAAGATATGGGAATCTCTTTTTTGGGACTTGTAATAAATTTTCCTTGAATTTGTCTCTCATCTTAGTAGCTTATGTAGTTCATACGACAAAGGACAAAACACATATGGTTGTAAATAAAAATCGTCTGTGATAGTTTCATAGATGGTTCTAATTAAAAACTGTCTGTGATAATGCATATATCGTAGACGGCTTTTAAACCTAACCATCTATGATAGTTTCAGAGACAGTTTATCCATGAACCATCTGTAATAATTAAAGCACAGACGGCTCCATATGAACCATCTGTGGTGAGGCATCCAGTATAGCTTATTTTGTAGTAGTGGACGCACTTTCTATGACGGTGGCCGTGACACCTCATTTTTGTCATAAAATATTTTTTACAACAAAAAAGTGATCTTCCGTGATGATTTCTGATCATCATTGAAGCCCATATTTTTTGTAGTCTAATTTCAACCTCAAGGGCTCCCATAATAAATTTTCAATAATTGGTAGGGCAATCGTTAAATATGTTGTCTAAAAATCCGACAATCCATATAATCATTATACACTAATAGCTAAATACAATCTGCACCAACCAAACATTTAGAAAGATTCTAACTCCAAGAGAGATACACTAAAGACCAAGTCATACCATCTAATAATCCAAAAATCCTCATCACTCAAATAACTATCACATTGATCAAATTACTTCACCAATATTAGATTCTCACAAACCACACCATCCAATTTTGTCTACAAAATCCAACAACTTACACAATCACAATATTATACTTAATTGATTAGAATTCTGAACTTTTGATAACCTCAAATAATACACAATATATACCAACATATCATTATTCACTATCCACTATGAATTCCTCTAGCAACTACAATATGATCATTTTGCTCCAAAAAAAATTAATTGCATGAAGTCAATTTCTCCCTATGAATTATAGTATAACATGAAATCATCATTCTATACACACAATGCCCTATAAGATTGTATACTTAGTTACTACTTGTTAGTTGCCACTACAAATCTTAAAGAACTTCATAACACGAATTATCTATTACCTTCACAAGAAAAACAAATAAGAGGCAATAAGAACAAATTCGGAAGACCAAATAAATGATAGCAACTTACAGCAAGCAAAACTCTAAGGAAAAAGAAATTAAATAGCAAGGTATTTTTTTTAAAGTTAAAATTCTGTAAACCTCTTATAAACCATGGGAATTTTCCAACACTTTGCTAAACTTCTTTTCGATACAACATAGAATACAACTTTTTCATAAGCCATAAACTCTGAAAGCCCGACAGCACAAAAACTCTAAAACATTCCATTTAAATCACACCATAAAAAATAATCAAATTCTCTTTTTTCTAGAAAGAATCAACACTGTCCCCAAAATGCCTTACCGACGAGCTTAATATCATCAATTTACTAAATTTCTTAACAAAAATCATCAAAATCCACTACTCCATCACAAAACTCCCTAGAACTCACTAAATGGCTTTATACTAATTTATTATCTCATCCTCAAATTGTGAATCCACCCAAACTTCACACCCTTACCTCAATAACCACTTTCCTCTAGAAGATATTAGTGCACAAATTAAAATATTTTGCAAAATTTCTTTTATCAATTGTTAACTATTATCCAACAATTCCACAATCATATAAACATGGCACACTTATTAAAATCTAGCAACTTGACTCTTTAGTGATCCTTAACACCAAATCCTAACACATTGTACTCCAGCGATTTCTATTAACAATTGGCTTTATCATGAAATCCAGTTGCTATCCTACTTATATTCATAAGCGCATGGACATGTACAACCACCAATTCAACTATTCCATATTGCATAATCCTGCTAAAACTTTAATATTCAAAATCTCATAATCATCAAAGTCTCTCATGACCCTACAATAAATTTTGACCCCATTGGTATGGCTAGAATAACTTATCAAAAACTCCTCCCCTATCCCCTAAGAATTCTATATTCACCAAAATTTAGGTTTCTGAACCCCTGTGTACACAATGCCCATAATTAACCATGTTAAGAAATAAGTCTAGCAATTTAATATGATCACTAAGCATCCATAGTAGGGGTACTTCTAAAAGTAATATCCACCAAGACAATAATCCAACATCCTCTTAACTTATTCACCCCAAACCATTAGATTAATCCATTGAGACCTAAATAATCCAATGTATCCAACAACATTTGGCAGATTAAACAATATTAATGATCCTTCGTCAATACTTCCTACTTCTTTATAATTCATTAATTCCTATTAGGAAAGAGCATACTTTTAGTCACTATTCACCATGTAACTACTCTAAGGTCCCATCAAATTCAATATGTATTTCTCCAAGGAATATTAATTAAAATCAACTATACACTAAGTCATTTACAACACTTAGCATCCCACATACCTTGTCTCTTAAATCCCATGATTACGGCAACTCATCCAAGCATTGAAAAGACGAATTTTTGGTACAAATATTCAATATTTTATTCAAAATTACAGAAATATACCCACGGCAATATTTTCTACACAAATAGGCTCCAGTCGCCCAACGGGGAGCGACACGCGGCCAATATAGTAACCGTTGGGCGTTTATTGTAGTCGCCCGCCCCTTGGGCAACTGGAGCAGCAGTCGCTGAATGGTTGGGCGACTGGAGCTCCAGTCGCCCAACAGGTAGGTGACAAGGGGGATAAAAACGGTGCTCGGCCGCCACCTCGCACACACATTTCGGTCGAGAGGAGAAGAAAAGAGAGGAGAAGAGAAGAGGAAGGAGGAGGAGGAGAAGGAGAAGAGAAGAGGAGAGGAAGGAGGGGGAGAAGAGAAAAGGAGAGGGGGGAGAGGGGGGAGAGGGAGGAGGGGGAGGAGAGGAGAGGGAGAAAGGAGGAGTGGGAGGGGAGAAGAGGAAGAACCAGATCCAGGTATTTTTTTGCTATATTGTATTTGTAGTTTATTTTGTATTTAATGTTAGTGTTAGTAAAAAATGTAGATGTAGAAAATTTAGTATAGAAAATTTTTACTATAGAAAATGTAGTACAATTTTTAGTATAGAAAATTTAGTTAATGTAGTTGTAGGAAATTTAGCAGGCGTAGAAACAGAGAGGAGAGGAAGAAGCAACAGTAGGTGTAGATGTAGATAGAAATAGTTAAATATTTGGTATACAAAATTTATTTAAAATGTAGTTTTAGAAAATTAGCAGCCGTAGAAGCGTGTAGTTGTGTATAAATTAGGGAGCATAATTTTAGAAAATTAGCACCGTTACGAAGTTTGCATGCGTACAATATTGTAGTTGTAGAAAATTCAGTCACCGTAACATACAAATTAATCGTCCGCTAAAATCTGTACGTATTAAAAAAATTAAGTAAGTATTTATGTTGGAATGTAATTTATTCGTATGCAAAAATGTTGGAAAAATATTGGAAAAACCGATAGGAAGTTAGTAGTACGAGGTTATTATAGAGGGTTACGACATGCGAACGATCGACAAAATGTGAATTGCAGTATGTCGGTCATTTGGTATTGTGCGATGCGATTTGACATGTTGCTAAATTAAAACATATATGCATGCTGACATCAGTAATGCCAATAGCCACTACATTGAGAGTGCATTACGGTGCTGGAACCGTCCGTGAAGGTCCGAACGGTGTGGATTTGAGCGGTTTTTTGCAAGCCACTCTAGTGCATCTGGTGGCGAGAATGCTCAAATCTCAGATGTGATGCATTGGTTGATCCAAAGTTTTTCATTGGACCCCGAGGTATGCAGCGTCGTCGTGCAAGGGCTTCAGAGCCGGTCTCCCACGGACATCAGATCGGAGTTGAGGACATTGCTGCGCACTGCTGCATGGAAGGGCTTTGTGTAAGCGTACCGACGCCGTGGATATGAGTGTGTACTGCTTGTGCAACCGTGCTCATTAGAAGTTGTGCAAGGTCATGCGAGCGGCCTTGCTCCGGGAGGTGCTAGCAGCTCGGGCGGGCCGCATGTTGGCGAAGATGATCAAGTTGCTCATGATGAACCCGATGCGGTACATGGAGGAGAGGTACAATGGACTGTGATGACCAGAAGGCATGGGCTGAAGAGGAAGCTGTACAGGACGACGACGAGGACAGTTCGGATGAGGATGAAGCTCCTATCCCACAGGAATGGAACCGGTTGAATGCTGAGGGTGTTTTCGCACATGATGAGCATGAATCAGTGTGGGAGTATCATGAGACAGAGGTTCGGTTGCATTCTATGTTTGCTGACAAGGCAACGCTGTAGGATGCCATCAAGCTGTGGGCCCTTTCAATGTAGTGGACTTTTCAGGTCGTGAAATCAAGCCAGGAGCAGTACACCATGAAGTGCGAGCAGGCTGGTTGTCCTTGGAGGGTGCACGCATGTAGACCCAAATATGAGACTCACTGGATTGTATCGAAGGTGGAGCCGCACTCTTGCATTCTCAACAGTGTTTTGGTGAGGCATCGTAACCTAACATCCGCCTTTATAGCCAATTTGATGTACGAAGAGATAGTGGAGAAGAAAGATATGGAGGCCACGCATATCGTGGTAGCTATCGAGAAGAAATTCAAGTACAAGATTAGCTACGCGAAGGCGTTGCGTGCCAAACAGAAGGCATTGGAAAAACATTTCAGGTCATCTGAGGTGGCGTATGACAATCTTCCTCGTATGCTTAAGGTGTTGCAGGACAGGAACCCGGGCACGTATATCGCTGTGCAAGACAAGCCATCCACAAGTCTACCAGGATATACGGTGTTGCAAAGAGCCTTGTTAGCATTTGGTGCTTGCATCGAGGCATTCAGGCATATGCTACTGGTGATCTTAGTTGACGGGACCTTTCAACAGGCAAATACAAGGGGCAGATCCTGACAGCCATAGGCGTTGACGGCAACAATCAAATATTGCCGCTGGCCATCGCATTCGTGGAAAGTGAGAATTATGAAAGCTGGTTGTGGTTTCTCAGACATGTCAGGGTTGGAGATGTCAGCACTTGTCCTGGTATGTGTGTAATCCATGATCGCCACGAAGGAATTGTAAAGGCTATAAGAAAACTTCAGTAAGACCCCGAGGAGCCCTTTTCTTGGCTGGACATGAGGAACAGGTGGTGCATTTGTTACCTAGGAGCAAACATTTTTAAGTAGTTTCTGAAACAACCGTTGATGAAGCTACTCAAGAGGCTGGCTATGCAGAACCAGTGAAAAAAATTTGATGCTTTGTGGGCGTTATCGGATGAGCACAATAGGAAGCACGTCGACGAGAGGAGCAAGGGACCGGGGTGACACAACTGGAATGCTTGCCAGCACTCGATGAGCCTAACCCAGCTCGTCCAAGAAGGAGGTGCTCACAAAACATCAAGTTCTTCTTGCAGTGGATTGTGGGAGAACCATTGGAGAAGTGGTCGCTGTTGCATGACATGGATGGCGCAAGGTATGACATAATGATGACTAACCTTGCTGAGGTGTACAATTGGGTTCTCAGGGGCCTCCGTTCTCAGCTTCTTGTCGCCATTGTGGAAGGTGTTCTTCACAGCACAATCGACTACTTCAGGGAGAGGCACGCGAATGCCGCACTTCATGCGGCCAATCCCTGAGCACTGTATTCGTTGAAAATTACAACATACATGGAGACGAAGGCAAAAGGGTCAATTGCACAGAATGCAGGTCATGGGCAACATGGAGCACCACTTTGACGTGGTACTCCGTGATAGAGCCGGATTTGGGACAGCTTGTTCCCTTGTTACCCACGAGGTATGCCTTGGAGATCATGTAAATGAACCAAGCTGCACGTGCAACAAGCTAAAGTTGTTACACAAGCCATGCTCTCATGTCCTCGCTACATGCAGGACCGTGGGCATGGATCCTTCGAATTTCATGTCGAAGTACTTCTTTAAGGAGAGGGTACTGCATGCTTAGTGTGGGGAGCTTTGGGGTTCAGGGTTGTCGGAAACTTAACCACTTTGGACATTGCAGCGAGGACCTGATTCCAGATGTTAACATGCTGAAGGGTGGGAAGGGTCGACGACAGAGTCGGCGTATTAGAAATGATATGGACGAATCGCAAGCCGGAGCATCTGGTGCACGTTGCGGGCGATGCAGTCAGGAGGGGCACACAGCTAGACGATGCAACGCATGTGCTGATCAGTGGGCAAAGCGGCATGGTGTGTACTACTAGTTGTTGGAGACTAGAAATAAATTTACATTGTAAACTGTGTTTGTTTAGTATGCACTTATGACGTGCAGAATGTCGTACTAAATGTATCGTATATTTCATGTACCATTTGTACAACTGTTATGTTACATCCCCCTTTTCTGTAATATAGTTGGTGTTGTTCTGGTAGTGTAGTATTGCTCTGTTTATTTACTTACAAGTTCTATTTACTGTTAGTTTACATGCGATGTTTTTTGGTTCCTTATAAGTGCTAACTTGAACTCTTTTTGCAGGTATAGCTCATAATGGTCGTGACTCGGACTGGCGGTACCCCCTGTTGGACGAGCACCTAGACAACCTACATCGTGCTTCCCGTCATGTGCCGCCTACGGGAAGTGCGGATAAGCCAACTAAGCTGGGATTGGTCCAAACAAGCACACCTTGCGTGGCGTGGAGACTCGAGCCCCGTTGGACAGTCAGGTTTGCACTCTGCCAGTGTTTTAGTGTTGCCATAAGTACGTTCTGTTCTGACCTTCACTTTGTTTGCAGGCTGCGGGATGTCGGGCTACTCTCTCTAGCCCGGATGGTGCAGGCCACGGACGAGGATGGACCCGCCATGGCCACGAGCGGGGACAACGTCGTGGAGCAATCACGTCGCTTCTCATTCGACCGTTCCCTGCTGACAGCTTTGGTGGACTATTGGCGGCCCAGGACGCACACTTTCCACCTCCCATTCGGGGAGATGATTCCTACCCTGCAAAATATGTCCCTGCTACTTGGCCTTCCGATCGCGGGAGCCGCTGCCTTTTTACCGGAGGCCCCGGCCGAGTGGCACGCTGACCTGCTTGGCAGATTCGAGGGGCTCCTTCCGCCGGGTGCCACAGATGACTACTACATCTTCCCGGTGAGTCAAACACATGGGCCATCGCTGAGGTGGCTCACACAGTTCTGGGTACGTGCTCTTTATAATCGGTCGTTTTCGTTGAAGCTCTTATTTGCGCTATTACGTACTAATAACATCTTGTTTGCATTCAGATGGAGCGAGTGGATCTAGAGGCGGATGATTACCATATCTCACGTCACTTGGAGGCATACTTGCTGTGGCTGTTTGGTTGGGTGCTGTTCACCACCAGCCACGGCAACACCATCGATGCACGCCTCATCGCTCATGCTAGGGCAATCGCGGACGGAGAGGCCCCCCCAGGTTAGCTGGGGATTGGCCGCACTTGCTGTGACCTACCGTGGCCTGTGCGACGTGTGCTCGAGGACCAAGGCAAACTCGATCCTCGCGGGTTGACCGCTGCTACTGAGCTATGGTCGTTCGAGCGCTTCAGCCTCAGACGACATTTGCTAGAGGACATGAGTCCGTATGGGGCAGAGATGTACCTGGGGGAGACGTCGACCGGCCGATGATGGGTTCTATCTGGTGTCGTCGACCGGTAAGTATTCTGACAATCAGCTATTTCTTTCGTATTAACGATGGTCGTACATAACAACTGTTCTTCCTTTCAAGTACAGTTCGCGCACGTGCAGGTCATGTGGGCGTATCTGCCCTTTGTGGAGCAGTTCGACTGCCTTACAGCCGACAACGTGAGTTGGGAGCCGTACTCACCTATGGCACTGCAGGACCGTGCTCCTGACGGGCTATCCACATTGTGCTGGCGTGACTGAGCTTTCTGGCTTACGTGCTAGAAGCTCGTATACGACATCTTCATAGAGGACTATGCGCCCCAACGAGTGATGCGGCAGTTCGGTTTACGTCAGGCGCTTCCGGTACCAGTCGGACCACCACTCACGCAGAGCGTGCACGCGTGAGTGACCGCTTCTCATAGATCTCTACGTACTTACTATTATATTTGGAAGTACTTACGAAATGTTCCTATAAGCAGGCACTCTAGAAAGGGAGTTAATCGTGGCACGGACTGGACGACGAAGATGCAGGGGTGGACTATGCAGTGGGAGTGTGCCCTTGACGACCGCGTGGAGGAGGACCACCCCAACAACAGTAGAGACTACGTGGAGTACCTGTGCTGGTACCAGGGGTGGACACATGCAAGGCTCGTACATGTCGTTGACCCGCCCACCACACACATCGCCACTTCGACAGACACGTACCCCGCGCACCTTGCGCGAGACGCTCACCTCATGGTACGTTACATGTAAGTTTTAAAGATTCCTTAATGGCAATGTCACTTCGATGATTGACCATTTCATGTCTTTTCCTTCAGGCTGACGTCGGTACTTCGGCGTGAACGGAGAGTATTACTGTGCTGGATAGGCTCGCCATAGGTCCGGGGGTGACCCACGAGGAGAACGTGAGCGCTTGGTATCAGATGGAGGCCTGGTGTAGACGTATCGTAGGCCTGCTATCCTGCATGAGGCTACCGGCGGTCTCCACAGCCACGCCTAGCGCACAGACAGTTCGTCCACCAGTGCTGCCCCGACCGACCTGGCACTACTCCGAAGGTTCTACGTGGGCACGTCCTACACCACCTCACCCAGACGAGGCTGGGGTTCTGCCTGGGGACAGCCTCATACACCACCAGGGCAGCTGTTCAGGTGTCCTCCGTACATCCCCAGCTTCCCCATGCAGGGGTGTCCTCCGCATCGTACGTCCCTCCTGCAGACGTGATGGTGCCAACTGAGGGTACGCATCGTTGGATCTCGCTTTTATCCCAAAGCTTTATGTAACAAACTAACGATATTACTATCACTACAAGAGAAGTGCCATTTTTTGACATATCATTTATGTCATAATATCCAAAATTATGTCATAATTCACCTTTTATGACATCTGTGTGACGAAAATCGTTATGTCAAAAAATGAGCATCACAAATTTGTTTAATGACGCTTGTTTGTCCCGTGTCACAAAAATTATGACATTCATTTTAATGTCACAATAACTTATGACATTTGTTTTATGTCACAAAATCCTAGGCCTTGCCACGTAGGCAGCTGCCACGTAGGATAAAAAAACGTCATAAAATGTTGACATGGCGCTGACGTGACAGATTTAAAAACGTCATAAAAATGCTGACGTGGCAGATATAAAAACGTCATAAAAATGCTGACGTGGCAGATTTTAAAACGTCATAAAAAATGCTTACGTGGCAGATGACGTGGCAGATTTAGAAACGTCATAAAATGTTGATGTCACGCTGACGTGGCAGATTTAAAAAATGTCATAAATTATTTGGGCTGAAACAGTAATTGGGCTATTTTTTTTCTCTGGCCCGATGGGTACCATTGTTTTATGATTGCAGCCCATATTTTTTTTTCATCCCACAAATTTGAGCCCATATATTTTTATCAGCCCATACATTCAAACCATCCAACAAAATGCACAAATAGTTGCTGTCTCAACACACATTCAAATCAAATCAGGTCTGATATTAAATATCAAGCATTTCATGCATCACCAAATTCAAAACACATAAAGTTGGTGTCTCAACAGAAATTCAAAACACATATAGTTGTCGTCTCAACCTCATCACAGGTATCCATATCAAAATGATAACTCTAGCCACCAAAATTGCATCTATAGCCTAAGTTTGAGAGCTTACTACTCAGCATCAGATGATGCAAATTTGCTGCCAAACAAGGAACGAAGGAAGCCTTGGATCTCACTTCCTTGCTTCCTCAGCTTCTCAGTTTCTTCTGCATGCTTCCTTGCTGCATCATTCTGATCCTCTACCTGCTTCTGCAGATTACCCATCTGTGCTCGAAGCTCTGCTGCTCCTGCCTTCTCAGCATGTAGTTCGCTCTCAAGCTCATGGACACGGTCATTCATTGCAGCAACCTTGGCATTCCTCTTCATTGCTGCAGATTGCAAGCCAACATTTCGAAGGAAAGTTGATTTTGGAAGAACTTGAGCTACAGCTTGGATAGGAGTGTTCGGATCTTGCCCTTCTTGTGTTGGTTGTGCAATGATGGCCTCCATTTGAGCCTAGCAATAGCACAAAAAATTCAGGTTTCTTGTATCCCAACTGTTGTTCATCATATAAGATAAGATAGAGAAAATGTACTCACAATGGCATCCTGCACATTCTCACTAAAACCTGACTTGCTACTGCAGTGTGTGTCCTTGAAAATATTAATTGCACTTGGTGGCGCATCCTTATATTTTTCTTGCTTCTGAAATTACATGAAAACAACAAAATAAGTTAACTGAACAGATCTGGTTGCATCTCTGAACATACATTTTGCTTCTAAAATTACATGAAAATAGGAAAACAAGTAACCAGAATAGATATATTTGTATCTACGAAAATTCATAGCACTAAAACACATCAGCATGCCTCTCTAGAACACATGTAGTATGTAAACATATCACTATGTAGGTTGATCAATATGCAAACAGCAAAAGAATTTACTAAAACAGATTAGGCCCTTATTGGGCTCCAGCTATTTCATATATAATATTTATGAACCAAATTGAATATTGATAAAGTTAGCTATTTCATATTGACAAGTCATGAACAGCAACAATGATCCATTTCTCAGAATAATAGCAATTTGATACATCTTTATGATAGTTAGATTGCATCTCTGCAGCAGCAGCAGAGCAGTTGTAGCCTCAATATCTCTTCCAGGGTAGAGCTCCTGCTTCATCTCTTCCAATAAAATTGCAAACATAGAATGTTTCCCTTTACCTTCCTCTTCAGCAGTGTACAACTCCTCTACCATACGACGAATTCCATCATCCTCGTCATTTTCGTCATCCACGTTCATACCAAAATCCTCATTCAGACTAGTATGTTCATTCAGATTGTCTTGATGTTCATGAGGTTCTTGATGTTCATGTAATACAACCTCCAATGGTTCTCCATGATGAATCCATCTAGTGTAAGTGCTAGCCATCCCATAAATGTACAAGTGATCCTCCACCTGTCCTTTAAGTCGGCGAATCCCATTCAAACACCTACGACATGGACAGAGCACCTCTTCTGTACCAATACATCTCTCCGAAACAAAGGTCATGAACTCGTTCACCCCATCCACGTGTTCCTTGCTGAACATTCTACTATTGATCCAAGATCTATCCATCTGCACCAAATCAAGAGATACACTAGCTCAAAAAAATATTACATATGATACTTGACCAAAGTTATCTTACATGTGACATGCAATACACAGTAGTTGGGCATTGCTTTATCTATAATAATGGGTCAAAGATATCGTCAACAATATTGCTCATCCAAATAACACTTATTGTCTAATAGGCTTTGCTATATTCCTAGCTCTGTAACATAAACTGAGACAAGAGTTGGTATTGTCATGAAAAATTCAACTTGAATTTGGTACAAAATCAGTAAGCTACTTCTAAGAACTAGCATGTAAGAATACTTCATAGTTTATTCGACACAATGGTGCACCAAAACAAATCCATACCTTCGAGGGATCTTGGAATGCCTGCTGGGCACTGGATGCTGAAAAGACGCGTCCTTACCGGCGGCTACACGCCCTGCTTGCCGTGCCAGCCGCGTAGGCCAGCCCTTCCGACCGTGCCTAGTAGGCACAGTGCACGCCGCGCCTGCCACGCCCTGGCGCACCGGCCGCCCTAGCCACGCCGGCCACGCACTGGCGCGCCGACCGCCCCAGCCGCGCCGGCCACGCACAGGCGCGCCGGCCGCCCCAGCCGCGCCGGCCACGCACAGGCGTGCCGGCCGCCTCAGCCGCGCCGGCCGCCCCCGGCCGCGCCCTGCCACGACGGCCGCCTGCTGCCAGCCCACTGCCACGCCCTGCGCTGGCCTTTTTTTCGCCTTGCCTACCTGCAGAGCTGCGACCCCTGGTGGCGGCGACCTGTTCCCAAGCACGAACATTTGCGTTTTGGAGATAGGTCATTTACCTGGAAGAAACTACAGATATACGATAAAGTCCTTTAGTGGTCATATGGGTCACAAACATGCTTGTAACTCGGTGGTTTGGCTGTTTCTCTGAAACTGCAGGGTCATGAGTTCGAGCGCCACTTCCACCAACTTTTATTTTTCTTTTTTTTAAATAATTCCGTCCGCTTATCCTGGGCTGAGCAAGCCCATTAAAAAACCAGTTGGTTGGGCCCTGAGCAAGCTCATTAAAAAAACAGTTGGTTGGGCCACATGGCGGTGGGACCTATCTTGACAGGTGGGCCGTATGCCAACAAGGAAAATGATGGTTTAAATAATTCAATATAATAATTTGTGACGCACCAGTTTTGTCATTAATTTATGACATTCGCAAAGTAGCCCCTATGACACAACAAATATTGTCACTACATGGATATATAATAATTTCTGACACACCAGTTTTGTCATTAATTTATGACGTTCGCAAAGTAGCCCTAATGACAGAACAAATATTGTCACTACATTGATTTAGACTTGCATCATGACATATTTTGTGACATTCATATTATTTTTGTCACTAAGCCAAATTACCTCTACAAAAACGTCATAAACTAGATGATTTAGTGACATTTAGACCCTTTGTCATGCCATATATGTCACAAAATGACACATCTCTTGTAGTGTATTGTAGGTCTTTTCTACCCCGAGCAGGGATATGGCATCTCCCCAGGCCCGGACGATCTGGACCAGTACTTTTCGGACAGGCCCGGCCCGGCGTCGGGCTCTGCACCTCGGGGCACACCACCAGAGGTTTTCTCCAGGAGTGCCCTCACTGGTACACCGGAGGGCATACACGCAGCGGTGTAGCCCACTCCACCAGCTCTGCGGCGGCCGTAACGGTCTCCTGATCGTCTCACGTTGTTTGGGCGTCGTCACCTGTTGCAGCGGAGGACAGCCAAGCAGGGCCGTACGGGAGGACGCGGACGTGGAGACGGAGGGGGCCAGGGGGACGGAGCGGGTGCTGGCGGTGCTGTTGGGGGACAGTAGTGGTCACTATACAAAATTTGTTCATGTACTGTTTACATTTGTTATTTACGTAGTGAACTTTTTCTTCTATTGTCTCGAGCTTACTTGTGCTTCTCCTTAACTTTCTTGACGCGCACAACAAACGTACAGTGAACTGCATTGATGGCAACCGCAGCAATGCATGAACCATTCAATTACATGCTTAACAACATTGAAAATTATTTTGAACAACAGTGCTGAGTACACCGGTACAACCATACACATCGTTGCTTATATATCAAACGAGCCTCGTGCCACCCACGTGGAGTATTGCTGAGGGGGCCGCCTCGAATATGGCTAGGCGTCGTTGTAGTGGCAAGCACATGTACAACTAGGGTTCAAGTGCAGCATGTTGGGTCATACGAACTCCCTATGTTGATGACCTCCTCGTTGCCCCTCGCGCCTCCACCTGCTGACGGAGGTCATCATTCTGCTTTTCAAGACACTCAATGCGTGCCTCCAATCAAATATTCACTCCCACAATGTATGCACGTACGTCTAAATGTACCATTCGTGGGGAGGATCGATCCATCGCACGATGTCACATTTAGCCATCTGCTACAAAGGAATGTTAACATCGAAGCTATATTAGTAGTACAATAAAATAGATGAGTACAAAGTTATACCCCGGAGTATGGGTACTTAAAGAAACGTCAACCACCATCCCCATGGCCTTCTGCCACCTGCTCCACCGTGTCCTGCATGTGTTTGCATTTCGGCCACACTGGCTGAGCACGCCTATTTGGCAACAAGCGGTATGTAGGGCTGAAGTCCTCCTTCCTTTCAAGCGGAAGGTCCTCCTTTTGTAACCCATGTTCGAGTGGTCCCTCGGCGTTCGTCATGGTGGCTTACTCTACAACGGAGAAGATATTTCTTCCAACTAGCACCACCTCGTCCATTCATTATATAGCGTAACTTCGGGCCATATTTGGTCGGTGACATGACAACCCAGCTTTGTGCAGTGAGAAGAACAAGCGGGCCAGCTTTGTGCAGTGAGAGGACCAGCTTTCCACAGCGACATGACCACACGGGCCAGCTTTTCGTAGCGACATGACTGTACGGGCCAGAATTTCTCAGTGACATGACATGACGACGTAGCTTTTTGCAGTAACAAGACAACAAGGCCCAGCTTTGTGCAGTGAGAAGACTGAATGTGCCAGCTTTCCTCAGTGACATAACATGACGACGCAGCTTTTCGTAGTGACATGACGGCACGACCCAGCTTTGCGCAGTGAGAAGACCGAACGTGCCAGCTTTCCTCAGTGACATGACATGACGATGTAGCTTTTCACAGTGGCATGACAGTACGGCCCAGCTTTGCATAGTGAGAAGACCGAACGTGCCAGCTTTCCTCAGTGACATGACATGATGACGCAGCTTTTCACAGCGACATGACAGCATGGCCTAACTTTGCGCAGTGAGAAGACCGAACGTGCTAGCTTTTCTCAGTGACATGACATGACGACGCAGCTTTTCACAGTGACATGACAGCATGGCTCAGCTTTGTGTAGTGACAAGACCGAACGCGCCAGCTTTGTGCAGCGACATTACCACACATGCTAGCTTTCCATAACGACAAGACCTCACGGCCCAGCTTTACCAGCTTTGCACACTATAAAATGAGATCGACGGGATTTCTTAGATAATACTGCACAACCAAACCTCACACTACACCGTGCTTCCTTCACCACACCGGGATGGACAAAAGGCAGAAAAAGCAATGAGACAAGATGATGAAGCAATGGGAGAAGACCCACGACCTAGCACGGTCAGCTGCCGCCCGTGATGAGAAACTAAGGGCTGCTGTGGCCCGAGCAGAACAAGCCTAGCGTGCCACGAGGTCTGCTCCTCGCAATGATGGGTCTCGTAGCAACAACCCTAACTCGAATGTTCTTACCAAGCGTTCGCCGCAACTCCCACCCAAGGGGGAGACACCCCCTTTGTTGGTGCGGGGACATATGCAAGTTCTTCAAGTCTAAGCACCGCATTAGCCTAGGTATGCATTACTGGGGTTGTACAAACTACTCCAGTGACTACCCTGACTGTTGTCTAGACACCGCAACCAATAGGTAGCTGGTAAGGACCAGGTGTACCATTTTCCCCTACCTTTTCTCCTTCACACCACACACTAACAACCTCTCCCCTATATTTACAGTCCCCGAAACCCCTATGTGGCTACCACAAATGGATCGATCTTGAGATCCACCCTGAGGACCAATGGGCCCTCGACTTCGAGGAGTGGAATGTCGCAAGGTCATCGGAGATCCAGGAGGATGAGCGCCGCAAGAACGAGCAAACCCTGCGTATACAACACGAAACGAAAGCTCATCTCGAAGCGTGCACACATAGGGAGCAGGACGCTTACGAGAGGGAGTGCGAGAGAAAGAGGGAAATGGCCACTAAGGCAAAAGAGGCCGCCGAGGAGTTCAACGCCGAGCTGGCAAGGAAAGGAAAATGGCCCCGGTCCGCACAGTAAGTCGTACGAGCAGTTGGGTGGGTTAGTCACACATGATGCTATATGTTATGCATGTAATCAAAAAGTACGTGGCATGTTACTACCGACTGTATTATAAAGTTTATTTAAATTCAGACAAGCTTATTATCTCGCTTTTCGCATTGAATGATTCTCACATATCAAGTCATCTAACAATATTAACATACCGGTTTTCTCCATACACGAATTCTCAGTAATATCAAAATATCACTTACCATCATATGTACCCTTCGTTCTAAGGTTAATCATTCCTAAAAATTGTTTCCAAAATTTGTTATGCACCTACAACGTACAATGAACATAAACTTTTATTACAATTCCAGTAGATTATTTTCCAGTTAAAAACTACAAAATTGACAAAATTTACAAAATTCACGGGGGACTGAGTGCAGTCACCCAATGGGTGGGCGATTGCATATCAAATCGCCCAATGGGGGGCGACTGGTTGAAGTCGCCCGAGGGTTGGGCGACTAGAGCTCTATCGCCCCCCCTGTTGGGCGATTGGCTCCATTCGCCCCCATTGGGCGACTGGAGCCTATTTATGTAAAAAAAATGCTGTCGCGAGTATATTTCTATAATTTCGAATAAAAAATAGATTATTCGTACAAAAAATTCTTGAAAAGACAACTCAAAAGGATTTAAATACTCTTCTTCGTAGAAAAGGCAATTAACATCAACCACTCAAAATATTCGAAAAGGACCACATAGGTTTAAATCTCTCTCGAGATAATTGAATTTGCGAAAGATATTTTCTCAAAAGAATTGCTCAACATTTGGAGAAATAACAATTTCTTCATGAAACAAAATGGTGAATGAAAGCACAATACCCACATTGTCAATAACCAACCAATGAAAACTCATGAAAGGAATGATAACTCACCCCAAAGAACGAAATGACCAATAGAATCTCATCACCGATCATTTGTAACTAAGATTATCCAAAGAAACCTCATCAACACTCATGCACCACATACAGTGGTACCTCTTGGCCATCCCATGGCCACAACCACGAATTCTATCTTTTGGCATCACTATCCATCTCAATTAACTAATCATCCAACACAAACATAGACAACAACTCAATATTCATTAACAATTAAACAACTAACGGAAGCGCAAATGCAATGCATGACCCAATCCCTTCCTACTGTGCACCAGTGTGTCAAATTTCTATTTTAAATTAATCATCCTAAGTCAAAATATAGCATCAAGTTCCCCTAAGTCATTTTATTATTATGGTTACTAGTTTAATTAAATTACCAAACTTTCAAAATTTTAGTTGATTAATCAAGTAAGTTATTAAGTTAATCACCACAGACCTAATGCCCACTCTGATACCAACCGTACCACCTTGGCTTAACACAAGCCCAAGATTTCACTTACAACTACTATTCCTACCAACTTTAACTAATAAACAAGCATTATCAACAACTAGATGTTGAGAATAAATATTCATCATAAAATGGATCATAATATCAGCAACATAATATACCATAAATTGAACTTAAAATGGATTAAATAATTACCAAGACGAATCATAAATAGGTCTAAATTAAGGAATGCAACAAATAGTAGTATTATGAACCATTAAGAGATAAAGGGAAACTATTGATCATCTAACTATTACATGGATTTTCTAAATTGAATATGAGCATAATTTATTCAACTCTAAGTGAATAAGAAAACTATAATTGTGCAACATCCCCTGTGTTACTTCCACCCATACATATCGCCTTCAACGTTCACCTAAAAACATCAACAAAGTAAGGTGAGTCCACAACTAAATAAGTACAAAGTAGAATAATAAGTGAGGCGTCATCTTATTAGTAATTCATAACCATTTATCATAACTTAGTTTCTCATATTCATTTCCATCAGCTTTCATTCACATATCTCACTACCTAAATAACTTTTCACTTTTCATGAATGCTATGTATTACTAATGCACATGTCTCAACTCTTCTTCTGCATGTACCGGTATAACGGAGTGTAACATTCGTTAGTGTTCACTTATTCTCGCAGTCTATTGTGCAAGAACCAATTGCTCGTCATATGTCATGCGGGTGCCAATTGCCCATCATGCTTTATGCGAGGACCAATTGTGCATATCTAATAATTTCAGTATCCCCTTTTCCTTTGTTTCTTTTCCACCAATTACGCACAAGTCCTTCAGGGCTATTTTTGGGATATTATACCAAGGACATGTAAGTGATGGAGATGACTTATGGAGATCAACTCCCATGCATGTAGTCCTAGGTCTTGCAATATTTCGATGTTTCCTGATTTTGCTTAGATTTGACCTTATCCTAAAAGTTCTTGATCTCAAGGTTTTTGCTTCAAATCTTTAGGAAGAATAGCTTGCTATGACATGTCGAAACTCGTCTAGAGCCGCATTGGCCATCTTCTGCCTACAAGCAAGTCATATTCCAAGATTTTGAAGTTTGTCTGGTTTTGGTGCAATCTTACTTATCTTTTGGAAAGATTGTAACTTTCACCAAGATTCATGTGATCCTTTGATGCAAAAGGTTTTTTTTGATCTTTTGATGGAATAAATTTCTGAGACCCTTAGCAAGGTGCATATAAAATTTGATCTCTTTTGATTGATGATTTTGAGAGTTGCGATATTCTTGATCTTGACTCGGACTGATTTTCTATTCTAGAAACAGGAGAACCATCAGACCGCCACTAGATCAGACCGCCACTAGATCTGATCCACTTGTGTCGTTTAGTAGGTCAACCTTCTTGCCGGCCAGCCGCTGCCAACACCTCCTCGAGCGTGCCACCTCATCTCCTCTAAGATTTGTCTCTCCCTGCGGTGACATCACCATCCCCATCACGAGGTGCTGGAGAAGGTCCACTTGTCACGCAAATCGTGCCGAGCAACCAACGCTACTCCATGATTCTCCTTAGGCGTTCACGTGTAAAAGGTGAGTAACAAGGAATTACTCAAGTAGTTAAATATTCCCTTGCACCATAGAGGGTGGGAAATATAATGAAATCAAGAACTCCAATAAAATGGAAAATACCAAATAAATACTTTCATTAAAGAAAATGTATAGATTGCACATTTGATATAATTCATAAATTTTTAGTTAATAAGTTGGGATCCTGAGTTTACTATTTTTTGTTCAAAATTTATAAAAAGAATGAAACAAAAAGAGAGTGAAACTGTTATGACCATAGTTGCAAGAGGCAGAGCAGAGCACACCACAAATTGTGTAAATTGTCAGGGTAAACACATGCGAGAGACATTGAGCCACTTGTGTGGAGTTTGAACGCTAAAGACCAGGGCCTGTTGCTACATATGAATGTGATAGCCTGGACGGATTCCAGACTTGTCAATTGGCATTTTCCCAATTGGTATTTCCCCAGTCCATGTTCCAAATTAGTTGTATCTAGGTGATGTTTTCGTGGTGATCCAGGTGTCGTTGCCTTGAGGTACTTTGTAGGTGTTGGTGCCGTGTTCTTTCGGTTATCTCGGTGTTTGGAGTTTCTCGCCGTATAGGTTGGTGTTTGTATTCTCTTCTCTCTTAAAAGAATTAGGCAAAACTCTTGCTATTGTTTCAAAAGAATAAGGTTTGGCGGAGTATGTACTCACAGAACAAAGTTTGAACATCTCTCCCTCCCCCACTCCCCCTTTTCCCATTAAAATCACTTCCTAGCTTTTGTTTATAGTCACCTTCATGGCATAGAAAATTAATTGCTTCCCACCTATTTGGCTCCCAGATAATGGCCCTCGAATTATGTAGTTGGAATTTAATTATAAAGATGTAGCTGTTTGGCTATCATATAGAATTGAATTGATGATTTAAAGCTAATTCCAAGAGGCATGATAGAGCTAGAGGTAATTCCTAACTTACACCTTTATTTATCTAGAATTCATTCTATAAAATTAAGTAAAAGTTTGGTATTTAAATTTCAATCTCGTGTTTACACCATAAATTTTTTGTGAAATGAACTGAAATTTATTGGAGATGATTCAGTGTGTAGATAAGCTAATTTGTGCACATTGGTGGGCCTAGGTACATATGTACCCCCACAACCTTGTAAACAATGATTTCATAAAACTACGGTATTTAAAATTTCAACCTCGCATTCGCACTATAAATTTTTCATAAAATTGTCTGAAATTTGTTAGAGATAGTTTAGGGTTTAGAAAAGCTACTTTGTGCATATTTGTGGACCTAGATACACAGGTGGGCTCCACAGTCTTGAAGAGTTTCAAATGATATATATCCAAACAAAAAAATAGATTTTGAATTGGCTTGCATCAAATTCAAACATAACTAAAATAGGATTTGGACTCGAACTGAATGAATTAAATTTAATTATAGGCAGCCAACTGGGTGTCATATTGATTTGATGTGTCTGGTAGAAGAACTGCATGGGAGCTAAGTCTCCATGTTTCCTCAATCCCTATCACCCATATGAATCATGCAGATGCAGCCACTAGGACTGAAACTGGTACACTCACAGCACAATAATTTCGTGATATTGCTACTGCACTACGATAGCGCGCGATGAAGCAATGTACGTGACATGTATCTGGATTGTACCTCAGGATCGGATAGACTAATTATGGCTTTCATTTGAAATTGAGTATATATGCAAAGGATTACATATATATATATATATATATATATATATATATATATATATATATATAAATACACACATATATATACATATATATTAATATGTACACACACATATACATATACATACACACACGCATATATACACACATGCTGAAATGGGGAAACATGGTGTCTGGGCATCATGATTTCAAATTCACGAATTCAACCCAATTCGGGTGTATTTTTAAAAATATCAGTTTTAGGGTATATATCCATCTATAACAATTCAAATGAAATGTATACCTTTGAAAAATATACTCGATTTTAAAGTTTTGAACGAAATTAAATCATATGCTTTGCTAACTTATATATATAATCAGCACATACCTGTAATCTAATTATGATAAAAAAGGCAACTACAATTCGAATTTCAATTCAAACTTATTTGAACTAGTTAATAAACTAGTTAAACTCAATATCCAAAAAATTCTAAAATTTTTCGTACCTGATACCTAGGGAAAATACCAATTTTAGACCACATGGTGGACATGCACTATGATATCCTAGTTAATTTTATATATATAGGTGATAAAGGGATATGTTAAACTCGTTTAGGTGGTATATTATAGGTGAGAGTAACTACACCCGAGAATAAAATGTATTTTTCTATATATATATATATATATATATATATATATAATTACTAATCAGTGACTACACATAGAATAAGTGCATATTAAAGAAAATTGAACCTTTGTTTTCAACGGATATCTAAGCACCTCCCTTGCTATGGAGCTTAGTTATCTAGACAGTGCGCACTGGTGTTCAGGGTAGCAACATGCAGCTGCTACAAAGGCTGCAACGAGACGTGCCTAAGGGTATTCTAGTAATTATGACATACAAAATTATAAGAATACAAGATGTAGCTGCGAACCTATGAATTTTTTTATGGAATTTTAATTTAGATATATACCACTCTAAATAGGATGATGGAAAAAATATCACTATATGTCACTCACTTAAGCCCCAGTATAGTGAGATATGTGGTGGCAATTCAGTAAACAACATTTTTTTGGAGTAAGCAAATATCTGAATCCTTTGCATGAAACCATGAATGCTCGTACCCTGTCAAACAGGAAATTCTATCAGCTATCATGGAGAGTTGATTTCGTCAACGTATGGGACGATTACTCATGGAAGAGAGATGGCACGATTGCTACGACAGTGATTAAAATAAAAAAAGGAAAAAGAATTGCCAACAGGTGTTCGTGAGTGAAACTGTGAAAGAAAGTGAATTGTCTCTCTCTCTCTCTCTTTTTTTTGAACTTAAGTGAAGTCACTCAGCAGAACAGTGTTTGAAATGGATGGAGTTCTGAGTTATACAGAAAATCTGCGTTTTAATTTCTTCAGAAAAATGCCATACGAAGAAAGCCAGGCAGGCCCACGACGTCGGCAACCACTATGTCTTTGCTTTGCTTTTAAAAAATTAGTTTCCAACTTTTAATTTAACAAGCATTGAAGCACTTGCTTACATTAAAGCTTTGTCTTTGGATCTTCTCCCCGCTCGATTTCTCTCGGTCAGCGCAACACCACTCAATGGAGATTGCTACTGCTGCCTGTCGCCGCCGTCGCCGCTGTCATTGGACACTGCAATTCTGCGTTCTTCACCAATGGACATGCAAAAAAACGTGGTTTCGCTTAAAGACACTAACATTTTGTGGTATTTTGCTGTTAAACACTCCTCTCATTAAAATAATATATCCAAGTGATTAGGAGAGAAACTTTGTAAAATGCCCTCAATGCGCAATGCCTGGGTCGGGCTTTGGACCCACATGTCATACAAATTAATCTCACTAATTAAGGGGAAGCATTTGATGTACACTTACTAGTTCATGCAGGTAATTAATTACACTGTAAAAGTAAAAGGTAAAATAACTAGAATCAACTAATTACTGATCAATCAATCACGGCAAGTAGTGGGTGAGCACGTAGGCGAGGTGGATCTGTAGAAGAGCAGGACGCCGACGACGAGCGTGGAGAGTGCGAATGTGGCACCAACGGTGAGCGGGATGCTGTAGGAGAGGAAGCCACACTTGAGCTGGATGGCGTCCATCATGGACAGTAGCAGGAAGAAAGTGTCCATGATAGAGCAGCCTGCCGCCAGCAGCATCATTGGCTGCACAAACTGTAGCACGGCTCGCCGCCGCTCCCTCGGCCCCACCGCACACCACGCCGGCATCTCCTCGCAGTCGTCGGACAGCGGGGGCTTCTGCTCGCTGTCGCCATAGAAGTCATCAGCCACTAGGAGGGTGATGGCCAACTTCATGCCCTACGCCACTAGGCTGGACAGGAGGTAGAAGTCGATGGAGAAGATCTCATATAGGAAGAAGTTGCGGGCGATGTCGTCACCGGCGACGCAGCTGGGATGGATGGAGGATGATGGGGTGATGGTGTCGGTGATGCCGATGAAGATGGCAATGGTGAAGAAGGTGTTGGCCGACACGATGCCCTACAGTGCCTTCCTTAACCACGGAGTAAAGGACCGGATCTGGGCCGGTTGGCTAGGTAGGAAGAGAAGAGGAAGAAAGGGGAGAAAGGGGAAGTAGAAGAGGAGAGCAGAAGAGAAAAGGGTAAAATAGACAATTTGCATGTTTTCTTTCTCCCATCTGATCCGAAAATAATAAAATAGTCGCCTCAATATCCTACGGGAAAATTACATATTTTACAGTGTGTTCTGGTAAAACCACGATTTTTGGATGTCCATTAGCAAATGACGTAAATTTACAGTGCCATGTAACCAATTTCCCTAAACATTTTATGGCATTTTTGCCTAAATTTTTGCTAGTTAATTATTTTAGTAATTTATTTTTTGGAACATTTGAAATTTTGAATATAATAAAAGGGCTTTCGCTATCTCTTTGTTAGGACATGTACTTGCAATTATACTGTTGCTGGAAGAATGAGTTTCTTTGTTCTGTTGCATGTGGTCTATCATTTTTCTTCCAAGTAGCGTCGATGTGGCTTCTCTCATTACTACAGAAAGCTTAATACTAGACGCCAAATCACAGACAGTTTGACAAAACCGTCTGTGATCGACACTAACACAGACGGTTTTATTTTGGACACCGTCTGTGTTGATGGCGTCGGAGAAAACGAGTATCACAGACAGTTCTTACCGATGAACCGTCTGTGATATTTTAGTATCACAAACGGTTTTTATTAAAAACCATCTGTGATAATCTAGAATTATCACAGACGGTTTTTTATTAAAAACCGTCTGTGATAAGCTGATTATCACAGATGGTTCGTATTAAAAACCGTCTGTGATAATCTGAAATTATCACAGACGGTTTTTTATTAAAAACCGTCTGTGATAAGCTAATTATCATAGACGGTTTGTATTAAAAACCGTCCGTTATATGTTTCCCGCCTTGCAATTCCCTAAAAATTCATAATTTCCCGCCTGAGTCCGAGTATGATTCAATTTTAAGACACCTTTAGTAAAACGGGCATAACTTTTGCATACGGTGTCCGTTTTCGACATTCTTGTACTCGTTGGAAAGCTAACGACGAGCCCGACAAAAAAAAAAAAGATCTTTGGACCTAAACCTGTGTCGCAAGTTTTTGGTTTCTGTTTTTGCCCTTTTTCTTGGTCTTCCTTTTGTAATTTAGATTTTGCTTCAACTGCAAAGTTGTAGATCTCATCGAAATCTTTCAAATGAGTATATATATAAGCCATATAAAACTTTGCTATTTTATCTTTTCAGACTAGTTGTTTATATTGCATCGGTATATAAAATTTTGTGCTCTAATTCACAGACGGTTGGCATATAGAACCGTCTGTGATATTCATTCGTCACAGACGGTTCTAGCTACCAACCGTCTGTGATAATCTGATCGCTGGGCCCGTCGATCCTCCTCAACCCAATCATAGCCAATAGAAATCCACCAATCCTCACCCCACGGATCGTAGCTCCGCCTCTCCGTTCCCGCGCCAAAATTTTGCACTCCCGCCTCTCCCTCCCCGATAAATATAACCAAAACCAGCCTCCTTGTTGTTCTCCTCCTCCTTGCTGTTCTCCTCCTCTTTGCTGTCCTCCTCCTTGCAGACAACGCACAAGTCTACGAGAGGCAAGACACCGCAGAAGCAACTAGCTCGTGCCAACCATGCAGACGCTCAATCAACGCCGACGATGGTGACCGTCAAAGACATCCAGCTCATGCGTTGCATCAGGGGCGAGAAGGCATAGAGGATCTTTGCCTTTTCTCTGTTCTTGTTGTGTAACCTGCTCGTTGTTTAGGAATATTGTAATGGTAGGCTCTAATCTTAATAAAAATAGATGTTTTATATTTGTGAAATGAATTGAGATGTGAATTGGATGTATACATGTACATGTTGATCTGCTTGTTTCAAAGGGCATGGCTAGCATTTCCTGAGGCTAGCCAATAAACAGAAATAGATTTAGGGGTAGAAAAGAATTGATATCTGATAATCACAGATGCTTTTTAGTTAAAAACCATCTGTGATTATCAGATATCACAGACGGTTTTTACTTACAAACCGTCTGTGATTATCAGCTACCATAGACGATTTTTAGTTACAAACCGTCTGTGATATTTACACCGCAGACAGTTCAAAAACCGCCTGTGATAACTTTCGATTATCATTGACCCCATAAATTCAAACGGTTCAGAAAACCGTTTGTGATGACGTTTCTAAACCGTCTGTAATATAGCTTTCTGTAGTAGTGTCTGATTAAGGGAATGTATTACACTTCTGTAAGTGTGACTTCTGATGAACATGGTGAAGGATTGCGCGTAGGCTACGAAAGCAGAAAACACAACTTTTCTACCGCGCACACAAGGACATCATGCTTAAGGAGGGATCATGGATCGTTACCACTAGACGCGCAGCGCAGCGGAAGAAGAGTTGGAGAAACCGATCCAACCACGCGCGTTGAGGTAGTAGTGGAATTAGCCGATCATCCCGAACAGATCGTCTCCTCCACGCGATCAACCACACCACGAGCAGATCCAATCTGTAGGTTGTTGATGGCGATCAACACCGCAACAAGCAGCGCCTCCACCAGTATCCACACGTCCGGGGCTGGAACACCGATCGCGAGTGTACTAGCACTCGTGAGCGGCTAGGGTTTGGCTTGGGAGGTGGCAGCTAGGGTTATGCTAGAGGTTAACAGAAGCGTGTTTTTCTCAGCCCCTCGCCTCCATATATATATAGACCTCCTTACTTGGGCCTTGTGGACCGAGGCCCAATAGGAGTCTGTTGTGGTTACAGACCAAACAGAGAGAGATGTGGTAGTGGAGAGTTGGGAGAGAGTGAATCCTCCCCCTCCCTTTGGTCTTCCCTTGGTATATGTATTCATATGGGCTATGCTTTTACAAATGTGCCCTTACATTGGTACCTCCTTGCCAGGGGTATTTAAGCCATTACATATGTCCCATTTTGGGCCCTATAACCTTCTAACAGGCCTGCTGGGTTTAGGTGGGGGCCACCCCTACAACAAAGTCTATTCGGATCTCTATCCAAATTGAGCCCACATTCGAATCATATTCGAATTAGTGTTCCAACCCGTTAAGCGTGCGACCCTGTAGGTTCACGTATACTTGGTCGCGACCTGGAAACACCTTTCCGGTCACCCTGTTAATAGTGGCCTCTAGTAAGATATATTAACCCCAAAGTATACGTAAAGATCATATCGGATGAACCTATAATGTTCTCATGTACGAATCCCTTTGCCTCACGATATAGATTGAGCTCAAGGCGAGACCTGTGTCATCCTCTTAATAGCTCAATCACTCTCTCGATTCCATGATGGATTATAAACTTGTGATTGACTCCTCAATCACCTTGGCATGGCCATGCACTTTCATAATCCATTACATCGAGGGCCCCAGAGATATCTCTCCCATAAGGAGGGGCAAATTCTATCTTGACCATTCACATCCCACTACATGTTTCATGGCAAACCCGAAGACTACTTTTATAACTACCCAGTTACGGAGTAGTGTTTAGTAGTCCCAAAATAAGCTACTACGCATGTTCGGAACCATGATGATCTCAAGTCTAAGGATTCTACATAAACACTACTTGAGACCAACTGATGACACATGGAATCTCTTCAGTGTCTCATGGCGGGTCTATCCAATATATGTTCACTAACACATGTCCATATTATTGATTTGGTATCACCATACCATGATCCATGAGACATGATCATCAATCAATACATATGCTGATCTTTGAATCATATTTGTTCCTCATATGATATATGATCAGGGATCATTTAGAAATAGCAACATTTTAGCATTAAGAGTCTCATGAATAAGTCACATACTCATTGATCAATAATGATAATGTCTATTTCAAGGAACAAAGTAATGTATCATAAACATAGTATGTGATATATATAACATCTCCATGTTGCCTCTAGGGCATATCACTAACACATGGATATGCTCCATGCCAGTTTAATCAGAAATATTGTTGGTTATAACATGAAATCGATGACATGTTTAATATAGCTCATGATAATAACAGTAATTTGATCAGCTTGGAGGGGCAGTTGGTAGATGCATATCAACTACTGATTTGTTCCAGTTGCTCTGCAACAATACATCTATTGTGGCATTCAAAGTTTCCTTGCAAAAAATTATTTGTATGTGTCGTATGAAGGTTTAGATGTGATGTAACATCCTCGCGTAGATAATTGCAAATTGTGGTTACTTCGTATTTGTTCTCGCTGATGGTGTTCCAGTTGATACGCGAGAATATATCTACTTGTGGGCCATCAGAGCTCTGAAAATCCTTGCAAGAAAATCAATACTTCGTGCTCTGAATGTATAGACATGACATAACATCCTAATGAGTATCTTTATTTACTTATGTGCTTGCAGATCAATGAAACGAGATTGTGCTTTTAATGGCCCGAAGATCAATATTGGCCAATAACACAAAAGCGATGACAGTTGTGAAGGTGGGTAGAGCGAGTTATAAATTGATTCAAGATATAAACAACATGAGTAATATCAAAATGTGTGTTCACAAGGGACACCAGACTTTCAACAAAATGGCGATATCGAGTAAAATCCTCAAGAAGATCACTATCAGTGTCACGAAGCTGAAGGAGTAACTCTATGACAGTCTCAGTGGTGCAAGTGTCAGTCAGACAAGAACGATCAAGAAAATTCTAGATATACTTCTACAAGGAAAGATAGTAGCCCTCAGGAGTGGAAGTGACCTCAATACTAAGGAAGTACGCAAGAGAACCAAGATCAGTCATCAAAAACTGTTTACGAGATGCTTCTTTATATACATGACGAATGAGTAATCATCACCAGTGAAGAGCATATCATCCACACACAGAAATAGTGTCCTACCCCGATATGAGACATAGACAAAAAGAGTAGGATCGTATGAATTGATAGTGAAACCGATAGTGATAATCATTGATGTAAAATGTGCAAACTAGGCACAAGTAGCCTATTTGAGGCCATAAACAGCACGACGAAGACGACAGACATGCCCATCTAGAACAGAATACCTAGGTGGTAGCTACATGTAAACCTCGTCATGAAAGGCACCATTAAAAAAATCTTAACATCCAATTGAAAGATAGAACACCCACGAATAAAAGCAACCACAATGAGAGTACGAACAACAGTTATATGGGAAAGAAGGGCAAAAGTCTCATCATAGTCATGACCATACTCTTGCTAGAAGCCGCGAGCCACAAGACGAATCTTGTAGTGCTCGATAGTGCTATTAGACCGGATCTTAATCTTGTACACCCACTTGCACGTGATAGGGTGAGCATGCACAGATGTTGGTACAATATCCCAAGTCTCCGTACGCCAAAGAGCAACAAGCTCTTCTGCCATAGCGAATTGTTAATCAAAATGAGGAGTAGCCTCATGATAAGAACTAGGCTAGCGACAGAGGAACTAGGCTAGTGACAGAGAGAGCATGAGCTATAGAGCTAAACCGAGATGATGAGGAGGCCGAAGGGGTGTCTGGTCACAAATGCATAATGAGGAGCATCATCAGGAGAATTAAATGAAGGTGTCAATAAGATACTAAAAGAGGAGGCTAGTGAAGAATGAGGACGCCTAAAGTAGGGAACACCAGAGACACGAGACAGTGGTGTTGTAGGGACAAGAGACAGTGCTATAGGAGGCTCGCACAGAAGGCGGGGGTATAGAAGGAACAACTAGAGACAGACCAGGGGAAGACCGTGATTGTGGAGAAATGGGTGAAGAATTAGAAAGACACAACCATGAGATCATCTCAATGGTGGAAAAGGACAAGGAGACGAATCTCTATAGAAGAAAGGTCAAGATTAGTCAAAGACAATGTCTTGTGAGATCCTGAGTTGTCGTGTAGAAGGATCATAGCAATAACAACCCTTACACTCAGAGCTATAACCATGAAATACACACTCAACTGACTACCTGACAATTTAGTGCGCTCATGAGGCTGCAATAAGACAAAATAGGTGCAGCCAAAAATGTTAGTGATATGCCCTAGAGGCAACATGGAGATGTTATATATATCACATACTATGTTTATGATGCATTAGTTTGTTCCTTGAAATAGACATTACCATTATTGATCAATGAGTATGTGACTTATTCATGAGACTCTTAATGCCAAAATGTTGCTATTTCTAAATGATCCCTGATTATATATCATATGAGGAACAAATATGATTCAAAGATCAGCATATGTATTGATTGATGATCATGTCTCATGGATCATGGTATGGAGATACCAAATCAATAATATGGACATGTGTTAGTGAACATATGTTGGATAGACCCGCCATGAGACACTGCAGAGATTCCATGTGTCATCAGTTGGTCTCAAGTAGTGTTTATGTGGAATCCTTAGACTTGAGATCATCATGGTTCCCAACATGCGTAGTAGCTTATTTTGGGACTACTAAACACTACTCTGTAACTGGGTAGTCATAAAAGTAGTCTTTGGGTTTGCCATGAAACATGTAGTGGGATGTGAATGATCAAGATAGAATTTGCCCCTCCTTATAGGAGAGATATCTCTGGGCCCCTCGATGTAATGGATTATGAAAGTGCATGGCCATGCCAAGGTGATTGAGGAGTCAATCACGAGTTTATAATCCATCACGGAATCGAGAGAGTGATTGAGCTATTAAGAGGATGACACAGGTCTCGCCTTGAGCTTAATCTATATCGTGAGGCAAAGGGATTCGTACATGAGAACATTACAGGTTCAGCCGATATGATCTTTACGTATACTTTGGGGTTAATATGTCTTACTAGAGGCCGCTATTAACAGGGTGACCGGAAAGGCGTTTCCGGGTCGCTACCAAGTATACGTGAACCTACAGGGTCGCACACTTAACGGGTTGGAACACTAATTCGAATGTGATTCGAATGTGGGCTCAATTCGGATAGAGATCCGGATAGACTCCTATTGGGCCTCGGTCCACGAGGCCCAAGTGAGGAGGTCTATATATATGGAGGCAGGGGGCTGAGGGGTGCATGCTTCTGTTCCTCCCGAGCAAAACCCTAGCCGCCACCTCCCGAGCCAAACCCTAGCCGCTCGCGAGTGCTGGTACACTCGCGATCGGCGTTCCAGCCCCGGACGTGTGGATACCGGTGGAGGCGCTGCTCGTTGCGGCGTTGATCGGCATCAACAACCTACAGATTTGATCTGCTCGTGGTGTGGTTGATCGCGTGGAGGAGACGATCTGTTTGGGACGATCGGCTACTTCCACTACTACCTCGACGCGCGTGGTTGGATCGGCTTCTCCAACTCTTCTTCCGCTGCACTGCGCGTCTAGTGGTAACGATCCATGATCCCTCCTTAGCATGATGTCCTGGTGTGCGCGGTAGAAATTTTTGTTTTCTGCTCTCGTAGCATACGCGAATTCCTTCAAAAAACACTATCGAACCTGGATTTTACCAATTCTAGAATCCTCTGTGATTCCACCATACTATTCTCTGGATCAATAGATAGTGCATACATATACATTGCTGAATCATTTCATACATAACATGAACCATACCATTCATTAATATTACATATCAGAGTTTAAGTAGACCACATCAAGCCAAGTTTACATAAGGGCCGATCGGACCAAATAGATACATTAGAAAAGCAGAAGTGACAACAAAAGAGGAGGGCACATCTTGCTACAAACAAGTGACTGGGGGTAAAAGGATGCCTTACAACTTTCCAAGGATTTCGGTAATAGATGTGTACACAATCACCAACAAACAAAGTCTGCCTAACTGAGATAAGAACTATCCTACTACAAAATATCCTAATCTCCCTTATCTTCTTCTCCATTGCTCTTGGGACATCGTAGTACACAAAGTGATCTTCATCCATGGGTTCTAAGGTATTTTAGTGAGCATAAACAACCATGCTCCATGAGTCAACACATAAAATGCAATATTATAGATGCATAGCTTATCAAGGGGAGCTTGAGTTCTTTTATTTGCTAAAGGCATTACTTGAAAGCTACGATAATTAGGAAACCCCCTGTGACTTAGCATTTTTAACAAAACTGTATTTTTGTTAAAGAGAGTAAAAGTGTGCAATATTAAAAGCAGCGTAGGTTCGGTCAACCTGTTACATGGTTCCATCCACCATATGCTAGATTTTATTACTAGGGTTCGATTCACCTATTATCATCACTGGGTTATGTCCACCATGGGCAAACCAAATTTAAGGTTACATCCACCTGATGAATTTTTATCCCACCCACAAAGGTTTAGAAATAGATACTAACTTGAGAAAGTTCCCATGCCCATTGAAAATCATAGGCATGGCTGTTTGAACAGTTTTCACTCTACAAGTCTACAAAATTTGTACACTTTACCCATAAGAGATAATGGATTTATTATATCTCACATATTTCCTTGGATATATGAATAAATAATATCACCACAAGGCCTTTACAATGCATCACCCAGCAAAGGCTAGACCCGCTAAGATTTCATCTTAGTGGGGTTACATCCACCCTCACCAAGACCCTCTCTTGCGCCACACGACGCCTTAAATCTAGCGAACGACCCATGTCCATGGTGGCTTAAATCCAGTGACACGACCCGTGGGTCACTCCAATGGTGCAACCCGCGTTGGTGGATGCAAATTAGTTAGCTAGGTCATACCAATTATAGACTTGTGGTTGCACTATTTACATTGGAAAGTTATTACAGGATTTAATCCATAGAGTATCTGGGTGGTGCTACCACAAAGCACATATTCTTGTACTACACCACACCAATACCTCTTACTATCCACCCAAGTATGTAAAGCAAGTTTTACGGTTTTAAGAAGTATAAAACTAAGTTATCTCAACATACCAGTCATTTCCTACAATGGCTACCGTAAATCAGTTTCATGATTAAAATTGATGATAGGGCAATTAATGCCCCCCGGGTATTTAAGCAATACTAAGCATGGCGTTTAGATGCAATTTATGAGTTCAACTATCTAAGGGGTGGTGTATAATAATACAATGATTGATAGCCATGTATCTATAACCTTAAGACAAAGATAAATTTGCATAACAAATAGAAGCATACAATTTGATAATTTAAATAAATATAACTTACATAAAAATGCTAGTCTTGAAAGTCTTGACTTGGCTCGAACTATGGCTCTTCTATGTCCTCGTACTCTATTTAGATGATCGCGATAGAAAGCAAATAAATATGAGGACAAACAAATAAATCCAAATAAAATCCAAACTTGATTGTTTTACTTCCATTTGAAAGATCCTCAATTTAGATGAACTTAGAAAACAAGTTTTATTCAATTTAGAGTTAAAATGAGTGAGAACGAGCCCTCCAAAGTTTACATTAGGATTAAATCCCAAAATAAATAGAGGAGGGAGTTTCTCTCTCACTGATAGGTGGGGTCCATTGATTTTAATTTTGTTTTCTAATCATTTCTCTATTGGAAAAGCTACAGAGGCTGACAGGTGGGGCTTAGTACTGTGCAAGCCACAGTAAAGGGGCCCACACATCCATGGCTTAATTGATTTAAACTAATTTTAAAAGATTTATTAACCTAATAGGGCCCACATGTCAAAGACTAATTATTTAACTAATGACAGGGGCTCGCATGTTGATGGTTATTTAACTTAACTTAATGGCATTGCTTAGTTTAATTAAGTTTTAAACTTAATCCTATGGTCGTTAAAGTGTGTACATAGGGGAGAGCTTCGGGGGAGCTCGTCGCTAGTGAGGAAGGCTACATCAGTCACTGGCGAGGGTAAAAACGAAATGCCAAGGCTAAACCGCACCTAGGGGTGGTAACGACATCACCGGAGATGCACTGGAGGGGCGGAGCGATGGCTAGAGGCACAGCGGAGACACGACCAAGATGGCGGCCATAACACCAATGGCGCAGCGAGCTAGTTAAAGGTATGGGAAGCATTAATGAGGAGAGAGAAACCTACCGAAGGGATTGGCAGGGTCCGACGAGAGTCGAGGCAACACGGAGGCAAGAGGTCAAGGCAACACGTCGAAGGAACCCAGCACCAGCAAAGTGGGGGCAATGACAGTCCAAATCAGCAATAGGGATCAACGAAGGAGGTGGCGAGGATGCTCGAGACGGGAGGAATCGACTGGAGATGCGGCGGATTGGTCGAGCAGTTGGAGTCGAGGAAGAAGAGGGCTCCAGCGAGCTGCAAGGGCTGAGGGGCCAATCAGGTGTAGTAAGAGGATGAGGAAGGCAAGGTGGTCATGATGACATGCTTGGTGAGGCATGGGACTCACCAGAGAAGTCTGTCGACAGCGAGGTCAAAGCAACACTAGGCGTTGGCGACGACGAGCTCAATCAAAGCTTTGAACAGCCAAGGTGAGGGAAGAGAGCAATGGTGGGGTGCGAGGAGGCATGGGAGACCAAGACCTTGGCTTATATAGCCAAGGGGGCAACGACCATTAAATGGGCAGAAGGGATAGTGCGACATGGCACTGCTCGTGCATAAGGTGGCTCGATAGTCGAGGGCTACGTGACTCAGTGTGCGGCATGGCACAGGGATGGCATTGAAGTTGTGGGCGCGACGGAGACACAGTGATCGAGTCATGGAGGAGACAAGTGTGGCACAGGGGAGGGCGGCGCTGGTGGCGTGCGCGGTGGACGTGGGTCAGAGCACATGGCAGGGAGAGAGAGGGGAGGGCAAGGAGGGTCTGGGCAAGGGCGACGAAGCTACGCATGATGTGATGATGTGTAGGGCACACACAGGAGAAGGCGACTGGGAACTATGGCAGCGCAAGCAGTGGCATGGCGACGCTAGTGGCATGCGCAAAGCATGCATGGCATAGCTTGGGCTGGGCTGGGCCAGGCCAGAGGCCCAATTGGCCACTGGAGGAAGGAGATGGGTTAGGCTCGGCCCAACTATGATTTGGACTTTTGGATGTAGAGGTTAAGGATGTAGAGACCCTGACGATCACTATGACATCGACCAGTCCCAAGTACTGTCTTTATTTGTCAATTCTAAATGAAATAGGTGTGAGAGTCAAAACCAACCCTACAGCCAAGATCACTAAGTTGACTCACCTAGAGGAGCTACATGATAAGTTGAGGAACATGAGAAACAACTGAAACAGAAAAGTCAGTGGATAAAATTGTGCCCTAACAACTGACAGATAGAGGAGTACCATCAGCTGTCTGAATAGAGATAGTAAAAACAGAAAGTCCTACTAAAGTAAGAGACGTGGAGCTCAGTGTCATGTGAAAAGAGACACCAAGTTTAGAACCCAAGAAGTACTTAGAAGAGACGTCTGAAGTAGACTGGTAGAACCTATTGAGCTGTGAGAGAGCTGCTGAAGAAGAGTCTGGTAGAGCTACTGGACAGAGTCACCTCACTGAGAACCTGACATGTTGATCTGTCATCTTATAGAGGAAGGGTCTCCTTGCCCCTGGATCATCCATCGCCAAGTGCCTTGTTCCGCTTTTTCCGAAGATGGCAGACGAAGTCATAAAGGCAAAGACGGTCACGTTCCGCCCTCTATACATTATGACACTCCTGGCAAAGTGAAGAAACCATCTTAGAGCAACTCCAGCAGGGCCCCTACTTGAGCCCTCAAACCTCATATTTGAGGGCTTGAGGTAAAAATATAGGTCCAGCAGGGCCCCTACTAGAGCCCTCAAATTTGAGGAGCCCCTCAAATCACCCTCCCACCCCTCATTCCTAGGGGCTCCCCCTCCACCCCTCATTTTCCTGTTTTTTTCCGCTCGTGAAACTTCCCCCGCCTCCACCCCAAAATTCCCCGCCTCCCCCCAAAATTCCCCGCCTCCCCCCAAAATTTCCCCGCCCCCTGTCGATTCCCCCGCCCGCCGCCCGCTCGTCCCCCGCCCGCTCGCCCCCCGCCTGGCCCGTCGCCTCCACCGCCCGCTCGCCGCCGCTCGCCCCCCGCCTCGCCCTGTTGGACCGAAATGGCGACAGAGGGGGGGTGAATGTCGATCAATTAAAATCGCCCCTTCTCGTACTCACTTCAACCTCTCCTCCAATAGCTAAAAAGCTATGAAAGAGATGCAACTGAAACCACTGACCCTTGAAAACCAGAGAGGAAAGCCTAACCCTAAAGCCCCAAGAGAAACAACAAACTCAGCGAAAAACCAAAAGAGGCCGGGCTGAAATCAACAGGGCTGGCGGTCTCACCGCTGGGTAAAAGCCGGTCTGACCGCTGGGTAAAAGCCGGTCTGACCGCTGGGTAATGGCCGGTCTGACCGCTGGGTAATAGCCGGTCTGACCGCTCCCCTGGTTCCAGGCAACCCGAGACAGCTCTGAATTTTCAGTATTTTTGCACTGAGTTCAGATCTTTGCAAAATACACAATAGAGTCGATTTCCTCTATTCTTCTTGACCCTGAAGACTAAGACTATATTCTAAATAGAGAGGAGGCTCTGGGGAACAACGAAAACAACCCAAACGATAAGAATTTCAGATTATTGAAAAACCTGAAACTTCTACCCGAGCTAACCCAAAACTCAAATTACTTTCAAACCGTTGATCCTTTGGCCATGAAATTTTGAGGATAGCTATAAGATAGCATCAGGACCCTCCATGCCAAATTTCAAGCCATCTCAACAAGGGAAAAGCAGAGCGCACCACAACCCTAGAAAAGAGTGAGATGAACAGGGGAGGCCAAACTTGAGATTTGAGGATTAAACGAAGTTTGCTCTAGGGAAACACGATCAAACGATCTTGAAGCACTAACCCATCACAGAGCAACCCATTTTGGCACTCACTAGCAGCAAACAACAAGAAAACGAAAATCTCAGAAATCAAGAACAGAGAGCATCGAAGGAACTGAAGCATGAACAGAATAAAACCTCAGATTTTCATTCATTGAACTAAGAGGAATACAGATACTTCCCGATACGCATGTACATTAGAACAAGGAGGAAGATTACAAGTCACTCCACTCAATCCCTCTCCTCTCCAAGCCAAGAACCTAACCCATACATGCTTGGAAGGGGATGAACTCTCACATAGAAACCATCGTAGGGGACAAGCAGGGAGCACACCTCTGCCTTCTCCACCAACTCACCAACTAAAGCCTAAAGCCTAAAGCAACAACTAAAGACTCTTTTGACTCTAACAAACCCTAATTCCACCTCAAGTGCTCAAGGAGGGCATGCAGCCCCTCCTCTCCTTTTATAGCGCCTGGCTAACGGGTCTCCGCCCCGTTACGCCCGCTACGTCCAACGGAGCCCGCTCCCGCTTGTGTAGCCTTGCGAATTTCCCGATTCGCCCCTTCTGCACCTTCCGGGAAGTTTCCGCGCTCCTTGCCTCGCAACCACATCGAATCTCCGCCGTCTTCGACACATCCGACCATTCTGACCTCAACGCCACCTGCGTCTAGTCCGGTCACCTCGTGTCTCACCACGACTCCGCTTCGACATCCTGCAGTCACACAGACAAGAAACACGTCACATAGCACCGTTCGACACATGAAAGCGTAAATACCATCACACTTACCATATATGAAGTCCAAACCTGTCAACACATTAGAATATTCATCCTAAGCCCAAATGACCAGGTTTGACCAAAGTCCGACCGAGCCCGATTGCGCCACGCACCGACTCGACTCCGAACCACTCAAACCAAACTCGACTGACCTAAACCCTTGTCAATTACTCATCACTCTCATGGAGACACGACCACATGGTCTCTCACGCCCGTCGCCTCCACTCTCCGCCGCCTCCGCTCTCCGCCGCCTCCATACCTGTCAATTACCATATATGAAGTCCAAACCTGTCAACACATTAGTGAGCAAGTCAAGTCAACAATTAAGCAAAGTCTAGCTAGAGATATCTAAGGATGACTCAGGCCATGTCAAAAGCTAAGCGGAAACAAGAAGCTAGTGTTGAGTCAATTAGAGTGCTACAAGCTCAAGAGTTTATCATTTGGTTAAGCACTTTTCATCTTTAGGTGATTAAGCAAATCTTGCACATTTAACATATTTTCTTTTAAAGCTTATAGCTGTTTTCAACCAAAAATTTTTATCATGTGCTATATCTCAAGCCTTATGCGACTACTCCAAGCGAGAAGCTTAAGAAGATAGTCCAGGTCATCCAAAACTCCCCCTGAGTTCATGCCTAGTGCAATGGCAAGCCGTCTCATGAGAAAGAATTGGTGAAATCAGTTTTTTCACACATAAAAAGAGATCCTTTTGCTTTTTAACAGATTGTGCTAACTCATGATGTATCAAGATGCTAAAATAGCTCAATCTAAGATTCAACCTAGATTCAAGACTCAACTCAGCCTATTTGACATGGCATGAATCATACAAGGATAGCTAAAGATAGACTAAACTCAAATGCTAGCATGACAAGTTTTAATTCAAGTTGAGCAATTTCAATTTACTTATCATGGCAAAACTAGTCTACACATATGAAGTCATGATAAATCTAGCAAAGAAAGCACAAGTCATGGCAAGGTGTAAAGCATTGTAAACATGTCATAACAGGATAATAATCAAGGCTCAATGCAGTTATATTACAATGCGAGATGCTAACATGCAAGAAAATCCAGCTCCCCCTCAACATGAGATGCAACTTTTAGTTCAAGTTGAGTTAAGTCAATATTAAGCTCCAGAAGCTCCCAAATGAACTCCTCCTGAACCAAAGCAATAAGTTCGAGAAGCTGGCAAAGAAAATCCAAACGGGTAGTCCTTAAAGCATAGATAAGATATTGAGACAACTATGACTCAGACTGACTCTCATATACCCCATATGACTCCAGGACTATTAGCTGACCGTAAAACACACGCTAGAGAGCAAACACGTACCCTGTCTACCCGAGGGTGGCCCGACCCTCGCTAGAACCTACAAGAAGTGAGTGAGCTCAATCTAGTGAGATAAGAAACAGCTAATAAGAAGCAACCTGGAAGCACAAGATAAGAGCAGAAGTCTAAGCAACTAGACAAGAAAAGCACTCTAATCTATGCTAGGAGGACTAATCCCAATGCACCCAAAATGCAATGCAACAACAAGGAGTAAGAGCATAATTAATATAGTAAAGCAGTAAAGCCCAAAACTCTCCCTCACTACAGTCCATAAGGATAAACCACCCCAAGCTCTCCCCGCAGAGCTGAAAACCTCGAACTATCCAATGGCTTGGTGAAGATGTCAGCCAACTGGTGGTCACTCTCCACAAACTGGAGCACTATATCGCCCTTCTCTACATGGTCTCTAAGGAAATGGAAGCGAATGTCAATGTGCTTGGTCCGGGAGTGCTGCACTGGGTTCTTAGCAATGTTAATTGCAAAAGTGTTATCACAAAAGAGTGGAACACTGTCGATAACTAACCCAAAGTCTCGCAGGGTCGAAGCCATCCAAAGCACCTGGCTGCAGCAACTGGCGGCAGCTACGTACTCGGCCTCTGCGGTGGACTGTGCAACACCGGATTGCTTCCTTGAAGACCAGGAAACAAGAGAAGTGCCAATAAATTGGCAGGTGCCAGAAGTGCTCTTCCTATCTATCCTACAGCCAGCGAAGTCTGCATCCGAGAAAGCTCTCAAGGAAAGACAGGATGATGAAGAGTACCAGATACCATAGTCAATGGTAGCTCGCAGGTACCGAAAGATGCGCTTCACCGCCTGGCGGTGAGAAACGCGAGGAGAAGCCTGAAAACGAGCGCACAGACACACAGAAAAATGTATGTCTGGTCTCGAGGCAGTGAGGTACAAGAGGGAGCCAATCATGCTGCGAAACTCCTTTTGATCAACTGGCTCGCCATCCTCATCTGGGTCAAGATAGGCTGTAGAAGCCATGGGAGTCGACACAGGCTTACCATCACTCATGTCGAAGCGTCTCAGGAGGTTACGAGTGTATTTTCCCTGATGAAGAAATGTACCCTCCCGCGTCTGCTTGATTTGGAAGCCAAAGAAGAAGGTCAACTCGCCCATCATACTCATCTCAAACTCGGTGCTCATGACATCCGAGAACTGTGAAACCAGAGTATGGGAAGAGCCGCCAAAGATGATGTCATCGACATAGATCTGGACGAGCAGAAGGTCATTGCCAGGCCTACGGATGAACAAGGTCTTATCTACTTTATCTATTTCAAACCCATGACTCAACAAGTAGGACTTAAGCCTCTCATACCAAGCCCTGGGGCCTGCTTTAGTCCATACAAAGCTTTGGAAAGCTTGAAGACATGGTTTGGGTATTTGGGGTTTTCGAAACCTGGAGGCTGTCTGACGTAGACTTCTTCCTCAATGACTCCATTAAGGAAGGCACTCTAGACGTCCATCTGGTAAAGCTTGAAACCCTTAGAAGCTGCAAAGGCAAGCAGGATTCTAATGGCCTCAAGTCGAGCTACAGGGGCAAAGGTCTCCTCGAAATCTAGACCCTCAACCTGGGAGAACCCCTGAGCTACCAGTCTAGCCTTGTTTTGAATAACCACACCATCCTCGCTCTGCTTGTTCTTGAACACCCACTTAGTCCCAATAATATTGTGACCTCGCGGGGGCTCGACAAGCGACCAGACCTTGTTCCTCTCGAAATTTTCTAGCTCCTCATGCATGGCATTGACCCAAGACTCATCAGATAAAGCATGAGAAACATCTTTGGGCTCAAAGGAGGCAATGAAAGCAGAATGAAGACAGAATTGAGATAAGCCAGATTTTGAGCGGGTAACGCGCTCAAAGAGGTCTCCAATCATCTGCTCAGAAGGATGGTCTTTTTGAATGTGTCTAGGAGGTCCTGGATGAGATGAAGAGGTGGCCTCTACCTCGTGAGCTGACGAGGTAGGAACAGAGCCACCAGCTCCAGAAGAAACAGAAGGCATGGGCTGATCACCTCGAGGTGCGGTGGAAGACGGCACCTCAAGGGGTGGATGAGGGACAGGATCAGGTAGACAACCGTGGTCTCCATCATCCTCATCATCCACAAAGATGGTCTCGGACTGCTCTAAAGAACCTGAGATATCAGGCCTAGTCCCCGGACTGGCCTCGTCGAAGGTCACCTCACAGGTCTCTACCATTTTGCTAGACTCGCAGTTCCAGACCCTATAAGCCCGCGAAGAAGGCGAGTAGCCTAGAAAGATTCCATCACAAGAACGTGACTCGAACTTATCTAGGTTCCCGGACTTCAAAACAAAGCACTTGCAACCAAACACACGAAAATGAGAGACGCTAGGCTTTCGCCCATATCTCAGCTCATAAGAAGTGCGATGCAAGTGTGCCCGAAGAAAAACTCGATTTGAGACATGGCACGCGGTGGCTATAGCCTCAGCCCAAAACTTCCGCGGTGTAGAGTACTCATCAAGCATCGTCCTGGCCATCTCGACCAAGGTACGGTTCTTCCTCTCCACAACGCCATTCTGCTGAGGGACGTATGGAGAAGAGAACTGGTGCTCTACACCTGTCTCACCACAGAAACTCTCGAAGTAGGGATTCTTGAACTCCGTGCCATTGTCACTGCGGATCGCTCGTAAGGCACCTGGAAGCTCAATAGAAAGGCTACTAAAAAGACCACGGAAATGCGAAAACGTCTCATCCTTCGAGGCTAAGAAAAACACCCAAGAATACCTCGAGAAGTCATCGACCACAACAAGAACATACCACTTCCCTCCTGCTGACTGCACTCGAGCTGGTCCAGCTGTGTCCATGTGGAGCAGCTGTCCCGGTGCATCGGTCATAGTAACTGTGACCGGAGGGTGAGAAGCGGCAACCATCTTGCCGTGCCGGCATGGAGCGCAAACAAGATCTTTGACCATCTTGAGTTTCGGCAGACCACGAATGAGATCGTAGCCGCTAACTCGGGTCAAATGGTCAAAGCCTATATGACCAAGTCTCCTATGCCAGAAGGAAAGGTCGCGGGACTCAGAAGCAACTAAACACCTGAGAGGATCGCCAGAAGACTCAGAAAAATCAGCACGAAAGATCCTCCCATAACGAGAAATCCCGCAGACCAGACTACCCGAAGAATCAAGAATTTTACAAGCATTTTTCTTAAAGCTCACCTCGAAACCGTCATCGGTAAGCTGAGGGACTGAAAGCAAATTATACTGCAGCTTACTAACCAAGGCTACATCTTTCAAAATGAAAGAATCATTGATGCGCACAATACCTTTAGCGATGACGCGCCCAGATGAAGCATCTCCGAAGGTGATCGTCTCATCACCTGGAGCACGGGCAAGGGAAGAAAACCAACGGGAATCTCCGGTCATGTGACGTGAACACCCGGAGTCTACGAGCCAAACCTTTCCCTTCCCTGCCCGGCGAACCTGAGTCAAGCAGAGAGTAAAGTATCAGTACTGGGGTAAATCAAGAGAGATTTTGGCACCCAATACTGAATAACACGTCGAGCAGATGAAGTCGTCAAGCACGACTGACCTCTATCTACCCTACGCTCTCTGAGACTCAAAGAAGCAGAAGGTCTGTGAGCAGACTTGAAGCTGTTGCGGGGTCCGACTGCTACGGGAGAGCGAGTCGGAACACCAGCAACACGCTGATCACGCCGCGGGTAGCTATCTCGATGGGGAAAATGAGATCTACCCTCAGGACGGCAGAAGTCATGACCAGAAGCAGCATGAGGACGGAAAATAGAAAACTCGGAAAAACCAAGTCCTCTATGCTGCCTAAACCCCGTAACAGGAGCAAGCCTAGACCTCGTGTTGGTCTTAGGTGTACTCAGGATCTGGGGCTGACCCTGAATATGCCTAAGAGACTCAACACGGTCTCTACGCGTGATCTTGGCGCGCCTGAAGCATCTCTCGATCGAGTGCCCATCCTTCTAACAGAAGGTGCAGTGGTACTTCACCTTTTGAGAGGTGGAAGTAGCACGAAGAGGCTTCGCCTTCTGAGAGGCCGAAGCAACAGGTGGAATCACCTTACTGTCAGAGATCCCTTGGACAAAGCCCGCTGATTTGAATTTCACCTCGTCAGACCTGGGCTCAACCTCGATCAAACCTCCTAAGATAGGTCGGAGAATAGCAGGAGGATGCTTCCTCATATCCTCATAGAAATCATATCCTAGACCTTGATTGAACTTGCAAATCTTGGATTGGTCTAGAATAAAATTGAGCTTCTTCTTGCCGCCTACAAACCTCTCGAGAGTGTTCATAAGATACTGACACTCCCGAAAGAGAGAGATGCAAGAAGAGCAGGGAGAAGAAGAGACAGCAGAAGGTAAGGGAGCAGAAGAAGAACCAACAGCAGAGGGAAGAATGGCTTGTGCACGCACAGCCGACTCTGAATGGGCAGTCCTACTGCTAACCAGTTGGTTCACGTTCCTAGGCGTCTCCACCTTACCCTGGGCTTCTCCCCCTTCTCAGCACAAACAGTACAAGCAGTTGGTGCCTTCACTAGTTGATCCTTAGTTAGCTTCACACATTTGTCATTCAAGGCAACAAGTTCAAGTTTTAGTTTATCACAGCTAATGCAAGGTGAGCTAACAGGATCCTTAGTCGCGAATTGAGCCATTTTCTTATTAGTGTCAATCATTTCTTGAAACTGTTTTGAGACAGATTCAAGTTCAGCAGTTAATCTAGGACAATTCAAACATGAATCAATGGGCTCAAGCAATGAAGCACGCAACTCAGCAATCTTGTGATCTGCCCGTTTTAGGTTCATCTTTAAATTATTGCAATTTTCACAAGACTCGGGCAGATCAAGGAGCATGGCATAAGGTCCTCTAGCAGCAATGTCCTTAACCTCACATGAGGTGGGAGAAGTAGTCTCATCAGTAGTAAGTAGGGTAACAGCCATCCTACTCAACTCTAACTCAGCAAGCAAACGAACATTCTCCACCTTAATAGAATCAAGCTCGGAGGACACACTATCATGCGAGGTCCTTAACTTCTCCAAATCACCCAGCAAAGCACAGCATGTATCACAGTCATCACGGGAGGGAGCAGATGTAAGAGAAGTAAGCTCCCGTGACAGTCTATCTACTTCCTTCTCTAACTCGGAACACTTAGCCCTAGCTCTAGCATGAAAACCACCTAGCTTAAGAAAAGCATGATTAAGCTGGTCGTATGTGGGGCATACCTCGTCCGAGTCGGAGTACAGCTCGCTGTCGCTGAGTTCGCCCTCGAGGGCCATGAAGCACACGCCGGAGAAGTCGTCGCCGCCATCCTTGGGCTCTTGGTCACCTGTCCCGTCGTCGTCGCTCCATCCCTCCACCTCGCTGAGGTTGAGGTCGTCGAAGGCGGTGAGGACGCGGTGGAAGAGCTTCTTGGCCTTCCCGAAGTTGCGGAACTTCTTCTTTCCCGGCGTCTGAACTGGAGGCTTCTTGTTGCGGTTCTTGTCGGTGTAGTCGTTCTTGCCCGAACCGCCGTAGTCAGCTTTGCCCTTCTCCAATTTGGGGCAGTTTGCCCGAATGTGGTTGGGGCCACCACACTCGAAGCAAATGACTGGTCCTCCTCTCTTTCTGTCTCTCCTACCCTTGTAGGCATGGGAAAACCTTCGAACTAGGAGGACCAGCTGATCATCCGCAAGCTGCTCTAACTGATCATCAGTTATGTCACAGAGAGCAGCAAGGGAGAAACCGTAAGAAGAACCAGAAGAAGATCCAGACGAAAAACCGGGATTGGTGACCAAGGCCATCGACTGTGACTTCGACCGACGAGAGACAACGTCAATCTCGTGAGTCTTGAGGCGTGAGTACAACGCGTCAAGAGTCAGGGTCGAGTGGTCTGTCGTGTCTTTGATGGTGGTCACTTTCATCTCCCAAACACGTAGATCGAGTGCCGCGAGCATCTGACGAGCGTTGTCCGAGTCGGGGTATGTGAGACCGACCGCTCGGAGGTTGCTCAAGATTTTGTGAAATCGCGAAAAACACTCGTCCAGGGACTCACCAGCAAGCATCTCGAATTTGTTGTATTCGCGCTTGAACTGGTCCTGTCTCACCGTCTTAATCTGGGTGGTGCCCTCATGGTATGCATCGAGGGTCTCCCAGATATCGAAGGCGGATGGAAAATGCGAGATGTGGTCAAACTCGCTACGACTCAACCCCTGGATGATGATGTTCCTTGCCTTTGCATTCGCCTCAACATCAGCCATGTTCCCGGCATTGATGTTCTCATCGGCAGGAACAGCAAATCGTACTTTGACCTTCCGCCAGACGGCATACCCCTGGGCCTGAATGTAAGTCTCCATTCGGCTCTTCCAGAAGGGGTAATCGATGCCATCGAACACGGGCGGCTTGGTCGAGTACTTGTCCGTCGCCATGGCTCTTGAGACCGGTTAAGATCTGTTGAAAAGAGCTAACCGGCTCTGATACCAATTGTTGGACCGAAATGGCGACAGAGGGGGGGTGAATGTCGATCAATTAAAATCGCCCCTTCTCGTACTCACTTCAACCTCTCCTCCAATAGCTAAAAAGCTATGAAAGAGATGCAACTGAAACCACTGACCCTTGAAAACCAGAGAGGAAAGCCTAACCCTAAAGCCCCAAGAGAAACAACAAACTCAGCGAAAAACCAAAAGAGGCCGGGCTGAAATCAACAGGGCTGGCGGTCTCACCGCTGGGTAAAAGCTGAGGAACATGAGAAACAACTGAAACAGAAAAGTCAGTGGATAAAATTGTGCCCTAACAACTGACAGATAGAGGAGTACCATCAGCTGTCTGAATAGAGATAGTAAAAACAGAAAGTCCTACTAAAGTAAGAGACGTGGAGCTCAGTGTCATGTGAAAAGAGACACCAAGTTTAGAACCCAAGAAGTACTTAGAAGAGACGTCTGAAGTAGACTGGTAGAACCTATTGAGCTGTGAGAGAGCTGCTGAAGAAGAGTCTGGTAGAGCTACTGGACAGAGTCACCTCACTGAGAACCTGACATGTTGATCTGTCATCTTATAGAGGAAGGGTCTCCTTGCCCCTGGATCATCCATCGCCAAGTGCCTTGTTCCGCTTTTTCCGAAGATGGCAGACGAAGTCATAAAGGCAAAGACGGTCACGTTCCGCCCTCTATACATTATGACACTCCTGGCAAAGTGAAGAAACCATCTTAGAGCAACTCCAGCAGGGCCCCTACTTGAGCCCTCAAACCTCATATTTGAGGGCTTGAGGTAAAAATATAGGTCCAGCAGGGCCCCTACTAGAGCCCTCAAATTTGAGGAGCCCCTCAAATCACCCTCCCACCCCTCATTCCTAGGGGCTCCCCCTCCACCCCTCATTTTCCTGTTTTTTTCCGCTCGTGAAACTTCCCCCGCCTCCACCCCAAAATTCCCCGCCTCCCCCCAAAATTTCCCCGCCCCCTGTCGATTCCCCCGCCCGCCGCCCGCTCGTCCCCCGCCCGCTCGCCCCCCGCCTGGCCCGTCGCCTCCACCGCCCGCTCGCCGCCGCTCGCCCCCCGCCTCGCCCTGTTGGACCGAAATGGCGACAGAGGGGGGGTGAATGTCGATCAATTAAAATCGCCCCTTCTCGTACTCACTTCAACCTCTCCTCCAATAGCTAAAAAGCTATGAAAGAGATGCAACTGAAACCACTGACCCTTGAAAACCAGAGAGGAAAGCCTAACCCTAAAGCCCCAAGAGAAACAACAAACTCAGCGAAAAACCAAAAGAGGCCGGGCTGAAATCAACAGGGCTGGCGGTCTCACCGCTGGGTAAAAGCCGGTCTGACCGCTGGGTAAAAGCCGGTCTGACCGCTGGGTAATGGCCGGTCTGACCGCTGGGTAATAGCCGGTCTGACCGCTCCCCTGGTTCCAGGCAACCCGAGACAGCTCTGAATTTTCAGTATTTTTGCACTGAGTTCAGATCTTTGCAAAATACACAATAGAGTCGATTTCCTCTATTCTTCTTGACCCTGAAGACTAAGACTATATTCTAAATAGAGAGGAGGCTCTGGGGAACAACGAAAACAACCCAAACGATAAGAATTTCAGATTATTGAAAAACCTGAAACTTCTACCCGAGCTAACCCAAAACTCAAATTACTTTCAAACCGTTGATCCTTTGGCCATGAAATTTTGAGGATAGCTATAAGATAGCATCAGGACCCTCCATGCCAAATTTCAAGCCATCTCAACAAGGGAAAAGCAGAGCGCACCACAACCCTAGAAAAGAGTGAGATGAACAGGGGAGGCCAAACTTGAGATTTGAGGATTAAACGAAGTTTGCTCTAGGGAAACACGATCAAACGATCTTGAAGCACTAACCCATCACAGAGCAACCCATTTTGGCACTCACCAGCAGCAAACAACAAGAAAATGAAAATCTCAGAAATCAAGAACAGAGAGCATCGAAGGAACTGAAGCATGAACAGAATAAAACCTCATATTTTCATTCATTGAACTAAGAGGAATACAGATACTTCCCGATACGCATGTACATTAGAACAAGGAGGAAGATTACAAGTCACTCCACTCAATCCCTCTCCTCTCCAAGCCAAGAACCCAACCCATACATGTTTGGAAGGGGATGAACTCTCACATAGAAACCATCGTAGGGGACAAGCAGGGAGCACACCTCTGCCTTCTCCACCAACTCACCAACTAAAGCCTAAAGCCTAAAGCAACCACTAAAGACTCTTTTGACTCTAGCAAACCCTAATTCCACCTCAAGTGCTCAAGGAGGGCATGCAGCCCCTCCTCTCCTTTTATAGCACCTGGCTAACGGGTCTCCGCCCCGTTACGCCCGCTACGTCCAACGGAGCCCGCTCCCGCTTGTGCAGCCTTGCGAATTTCCCGATTCGCCCCTTCTGCACCTTCCGGGAAGTTTCCGCGCTCCTTGCCTCGCACGCCTCGCAACCACATCGAATCTCCGCCGTCTTCGACACATCCGACCGTTCTGACCTCAACGCCACCTGCGTCTAGTGACTCTAGTCCGGTCACCTCGTGTCTCACCACGACTCCGCTTCGACATCCTGCAGTCACACAGACAAGAAACACGTCACATAGCACCGTTCGACACATGAAAGCGCAAATACCATCACACTTACCATATATGAAGTCCAAACCTGTCAACACATTAGAATATTCATCCTAAGCCCAAATGACCAGGTTTGACCAAAGTCCGACCGAGCCCGATTGCGCCACGCACCGACTCGACTCCGAACCACTCAAACCAAACTCGACTGACCTAAACCCTTGTCAATTACTCATCACTCTCATGGAGACACGACCACATGGTCTCTCACGCCCGTCGCCTCCACTCTCCGCCGCCTCCGCTCTCCGCCGCCTCCGCTCTCCGTCGCCTCTGCTCTCCGCCGCCTCCACTCTCCGCCGCCTCCACTCTCCGTCGCCTCCGCTCTCCGTCGCCTCCACTCTCCGTCGCCTCTGCCCGTCGCCTCCGTCCCCCAAAATCCGCCTCCTCCTCCCCCCAAAATCCCCCGCGCCCCTCCCCCCAAAATCCGACGCCTCGCCCGACGCCGTCGCCCGATGCCTCCGCCCGACGCCTCCGCCCGACGCCGTCGCCTTGCCCGTCGTCGTCGCCGTCGCTCGACGCCTCTGCCCGTCGCCTCGCCCGACGCCGTCGCCCGACGTCTCTGCCCGACCCCGTCGCCCGACGCCTCCGCCCGTCGCCTCCGCCCGACGCCGTCGCCTCCGCCCGACGTCTCCGCCCGACACCTCCGACCGGATTTAGGAGTGGGTCCCATGTGTCAGTGTGCTTTGGGATGAATTTGAGGGCTTAGATTTGAGGGGTGCTGTTGGAGTAGATGCAAAAAAACAGGGCCCTCAAAAGTAGGGAGAGCCCTCAAATGAAAAGTAGGGGCCCTGTTTTGAGGGCTACAGCTGGAGTTGCTCTTATACAGCTGGTGACATAGACTATCTAGGGCTCGGTAGAAGTCATCTACTGGTATTTCTTGTGCAAGTACTTCTAGGTCTGATAAGTAGAACATAGACCGACCAACGAGGAAGTTTCAATGGGCTACTTTGCAGGTTTTATTATACTTTTGGTGCATTACAATGGTAAATGACCAACGAGGAAGTCCTCGCCAAGCCATTGTTTGCTCAATATCTTCCAATACTGTAGAATATGCAAAACAGGTATGCACCGAATTTTTATTTAGTGCAGTATATATGCTTTTGTATGTTTTTTTTTGCTAATTTTGCACACCGCTTTCTTGAAAACTATTTGCTGAAAAGTACAATATTTGATTATCATCTCCCAATTGTTTCTAGCGGCCCCTAGGTTCCGTTAGCACGTGTAATTGTATTGCAGTTGCGGAGCTCAATGATAGATCTGTGCTGTGACTTTTGCTAATACTATCTTAAGATTGTGGAAGTAACTATGGCGGTGGGAAGGCTATTAATAATTTCTAAAATCTTCAATTGGCATGGAGGGACTTCAGTCTTGCATTGCTATTACATGGTCCGGTACCAACTTGTAAAGGAGAGTTGTAGGGACTATGTGAAGCCATGATGATGGTTAACACTATTTATACAAACGAACACACGAACTTGCGCATCTAACACAAGTTTCCTAAGGATGAATGGTCTCTTCTACATTTTACCAATCTGTGATATAAGAAATCGCTACTTACCATACATATCAGAACACTGCTATGACCGTCTTCATGCCCAACCTACATATACAAAGACCAAAGAATTTTTTCCCTGACACAAGTTCTATCAACATTAGTTCACACATGCAAAATATATCCTTAACCATCAATAAACACAAACCAAATCTTCGACGACTTCAACATCCACACTTTCCAAAAATCAACCTCAGATCACCCAGTAAAACTAGTCAGACCGCTATGCACAGACCGGTCAGACCGCTGGCCCAACAGACACGAGTACTTGAGGTACTCAAAGTTTACAAGAATTGAAGCACTTGAAGCCTACGATTACCAACTGTGAAGCCTATGGCAATCGATTGTAAAGCCTACAATTACCGACAACGAAGTTTGCAACAACCAATCACAAATCCTATGACTACCGATCACAAAGTCTACGACAACTGATAATAGACCAGGCACTGTAGCACTGACTACCGAGTACCAGCTAGGTACTGTAGCACCGACTACTGACTACTGACCAGGTACTGTAGCACCGACTATTGACTACCGACCAGGTACTATAGCATCGATTACCGACTACCGACTATTGACCAGGTACTATACCTACGACCAGCGACCGGTTCACTATATCTCCCATCGGTTCACTGTAGATCAAACTGGTTCCCTGTAACTCCGACTGTCTGTGATCGTTCCGCCATGATCGTTCATGCCTTGGTCAACCTGTTGTGGTCAATCTGCCATAGTCGTTCTATCTTGATCGATCTGCCAGTCAAACCACCCAAAACAAGGCGGTCAGACCGCTTAATCTAAATATTCTAGCAATTCTATATTTACCATAGTGTATCGACCAAAACTTTCACAAACACGAATTTTAATACAACCTAAATATCAATTATTTATTATTACTATATTCACGACCTATCCACATGGTCCAACAATTGTTAAAAAAGGTTTATTTAATAAAAAAAATTCCAATTTTGTGGTGTGACTCAATGGGTATGCCTTCTAAGTAGTATTTGAAAGGAAATATCAAGTTCATCACATATTTGCTGATCTCATATATAATCATCCAACTTTATATTGTCTATTAATTAATGCAATTTTTACCACAACTTGGGGCCTATTTATGCCCCTGTTTTCAAGTCCTAATACATAGGTCCATGCCATGATGCACAGTGCCGGTTTCCATATTGATATAGCCGAGACTGGTAGGACGATTCAGAAGGAATTTTTTTATGAATAACCTATGTGTTTATTCAAAATAATAAAAATATATTATGCCAAATTTTTTTTTACAAAATAGGCTCCAGTCACCTAACTGTCGGACGACTGGAGCTTTTCGCCCAACGGCCAAGCGACACGCAAGCAATCCGCTGGCCGTTCGGTGAATTATTGTAGTCGCCGAATGGTCGGGCGACTACAATTGCTGTCGCCCAACGGTTAAGCGACTGCGCTTCTAGTCGCCCAACCCTTCGGCGACTGGAAGCGCAGATAAAAAGCTCAACCGCGCCATGAAATAAACCCACAGAAGAACAGAAGAGAAGAGAAGGCAGAAGAAAAGGAGACGGCGGAGGAGAGGAGGAGAGGAAAGAAAAGAGAGGACAGAAGGAGAGGGAGGGGAGCAGAGGAGAGGGAGGAGGGGAGAGGAAGGAGAGGAGAGGAAGAAGCAACCCTAGGTAATATTTTTTTGTATTTGAAATTTTGTATATGCAGTAGATATATTATTTACTGTTAGTCCGAGTAGAAAATTGTAGATGTAGATAGATATAGATCAATTTTGGTATAAAAAATTTACTCAATGTAGTTTTAGAAAATTAGCAGCCGTAGTAGCTTGTAGTTATGTATAATTTAGCGAACATAGTTGTACAAAATTAGCATTGTTAACAAATTGGTATGCATACAAAATTGTAATTGTAGAAAATTCAGTCAATGTTACATACAAATTAATCGTCCGTACAAATCTGTAGGTATTACAAAATTCGATCAATATTTATGTATGAATTTCATAATTTACTATGTAGAAAACAATAATATGTAATATTTATGATTAAATACGAATGAATGTAATGTCATTAGTACATTGGAAAAACATGTGTACCATTGTAACTGGTATATAGGCATTTAAATCGATATGCCATGTAAATTATCGAAACCATTAGCAATTATTTGCAATAGGGGACAGCTCGAGTAGCGAGAAAAGTGCGACGTCAATGCGCAGGCTGCCGATAGGAAGTTAATACTACGAGATTAGTGTAGCTGGTTATGACAGGTGAACGATCGGTGAAATGTGAATTGCAGTACGTCAGTACTTTCGTAATGTGTGATGCGATTTGACATGTTGCAAAATTGAAACATATATGCAGGCAGACATCAGCAATGCTAATACCCACTACATTGAGAGTGCATTACGGTGCTGGAACCGTTCGTGAAGGTCCGAATGGTGAGGATTTGAGCGGTTTTGCGCAAGCCACTCTGATACAACCAGACGGCAAGAATGCTCGAATTTCAGATGTAATGCATTGGCTTACCCGTAGTTCCTCGTTGGATCTCGAGGTGTGCAGCGTCGTCATACAAGGGCTTTGGAGCCGGTCTCCCATGGACATCATATAGGAGTTGAGAACATTGATGCATACTGTTGCATGGAAGGGGTTTGTGCAAGGGTGCTGGCGCCATGAATATGAGTGTGTGATGCTTATGCAACCATGCCCATTAGAAACTATGCAAGGTCATGCGTACAACCATCATCTGGGAGGTGCAAGCAGCTCGGGCGGCCTGTATGTTGGCAAAGAGAAGGAAGATGCTTGTAATGAGGTCGATGCTTTACATGGAGGAGGGGGAGAATGGTCACACCATGGTGAGGGAACAGGACAAGCCAATGAAGGGGAGAATATGGAGTACATAGTGCACCAGATGGAGATAGCATGGGCTGAAGAGGAAGCTGTACAGGAGGAAGATAAGGATGAAGCTCTCGTCTCGCAAGAATATAATCGGTTTGATGCTGAGGGTGTTTTCGCACATGACAAGCATGAATCACTGTGGGAGTATCATGGGACAGAGGTTTGGTTGCATTCAATGTTTGTTGACAAGGCGTTGCTGCAAGATGCCATCAACCTGTGGGCCCTTTCTATGCAACAGAGCTTTCGGGTTGTGAAATCTACCCAGGAGCAGTACATCGTGATGTGCGAGTAGGCCGGTTGTCCTTGGAGGGTGCACGCACGTAGACCTAAGTATGGGATTCACCGGATTGTGTGTGTCAAAGGTGAAGCCGCACTTGCATTCTCAGTAGTGTTTTGGTGAGGCATCATAACCTAACGTCCGCCTTTATAGCCAATCTGATGTATAAAGAGATAGTAGAGAAGAAAGACATGGAGGCCATGCACATCATGGTAGCTATCGAGAAGAAATTTAAGTACAAGATTAGCTACACAAAGGTGTGGCGTGCAAAGTAGAAGGCATTGGAAAAATGGTTTAGATCTTTCGAGGCGGCGTATGACAATCTTTCTCGTATGCATAAGGTGTTGCAGGACAGGAACCCAGGCACGTATATCACTGCGAAGGACGAGCCTTCCACAAGCCACTAGGTTATATGGTGTTGCAGAGGGCCTTCTTAGCATTTGGTGCATGCATCAAGGCATTCAGACACATGGTACCTGTGATCTCAGTTGACGGGACCTTTTTGACTAGCAAATACAAGGGCAAGATCATGACGGCCACAGGCATTGACGGCAACAATCAAATATTGCCACTGGCCGTTGCATTCGTGGAAAGTGAGAATTATGAAAGATGATTGTGGTTCCTTAGACATGTGAGTGTTGGAGTTGTCAGCGCTCGTCCTGATGTGTGCGTAATCCATGATTATCATGTCGGGATTGTGAAGGCCATAAGAAAACTTCAGGAAGACCCCAAGGAGCCCTTCTCTTGGTCGGATATGAGGAACAGATGGTGCATTCATCACCTAGGGCGAACATTTTCAAGCAGTTCTCAAAACAACCATTGATGAAGCTATTCAAAAGGCTTGCTATGCAGAACCAGCAAAGAAAATTTGATGCTTTGTGGGCATTGTTGGATGAGCACAGCAGGAAGCATGTTGACGAGAGGAGCAAGGGGCCGGTCATGCCTGCGGCGGCACAAACGAAATGCCTGGCAGCACTCGATGAGCCTAACCCAGCTGTTCTGAGGAGGAGGAGCTTACGAAACATCAAGTGATTCTCGCAGTGGATCGAGGGAGAACCATTAGAGAAGTAGTCGCTGTTGCACGACACAGACGGCGCAAGGTACAACATAATGACGACTAACCTTACGGAGGTGTACAATTGGGTTCTCAGGGGGCCTTCATTCTCAGCCCCCCGTTGTCATTGTGAAAGGTGTTTTGCACAGCACAATCGGCTACTTCAAGGAGAGGCACACGAATGCTGTACTTCATGCGGCAAACCCACGAGCATTGTACTCATCGAAAATTATGGCATACATGGAGATGAAAGCACAGAAGGGCTAATTGCATATGGTGCACGTCATGGGCAATAGGGAGCATCGTTTCGATGTGATACTCCATGATAGAGTCGAATTTGGGACGGTTTGTGCCCTTGTTACCCACGAGGTATACCTAGGAGATCATGTAAATGAACCTAGCTACATGTGAATAAGCTAAATCTGTTACACAAGCCATGCTCTCATGTCCTCACTGCATGCGGGACCGTAGGCATGGATCCTTCGAACTTCATGTCGGAGAACTTCAAGGAGAGGGTGATGAATGCATGGTGTGGCAAGCTCAGGGGGTTCAGGGTTGTGGGAAACTTCACCACCTTGGATATTGCAGGGAGGACCTGGATTCTGGATGTTGATATGCTAAATGGTAGGAAGGGTCAGCGACAGAGCTGGCGTATTAAAAATGATATGAACAAAGCACAAGTTGGAGCATCTAGTGCACGTTGCAGGCGATGCGGTCAGGAGGGGCACACAGCTAGATGATGCAAGGCATGTACTGATTAGTAGGCAGAGCGGCACGGTTTCTACTACTAGTTGTTGGAGACTACAAATAAATTTCCATTGTAAACCGTACTTTGTTAGTTGGCACTTTTGACATGCGTAATGTCGTACTAAATGTATCGTATATTGCATGTACCATTTGTACAATTGCTATATTACTTCCCCCTTTCAATAATGTAGTTGGTGTTGTGCTGGTAGTTTAGTATTGTTTTGTTTGTTTACTTACAAGTTCTACTTACTGTTGCTTTACATGCCATATTTTTTGGTTTCATATAAATGCTAACTTCAATTCATTTTGTAGGTGTGGCTCATGATCTTCGCAAATCGGATTGGCCTTACGGCCTGTTGGATGAGCACGTTGATCGGCTATATCACGCTTCCCGTCGTGTCCTGCCTATAGGGAGTGCGGAGGAGCTAGCTGACTTGGGAATGATCCGGACAAGCACACCTTGAGTCGCCTGGAGACTAGACCCCTGCTGGACAATTAAGTGTGCACTCCACCAGTGTTGTACTATTGCCGTAAGTAGGTTCCGTGCTAACCTTTACTTGCTTCACAGGCTGCGGGATGCCAGGCTACTCCCTCTTGCCTGGATGGTGAAGGCCACCGACGACGATGGACTGGCCTTGCCCACGGGTGGGGATGATGGTGCAAAGCGATCATGATGCTTCCCGTTCGACCGTTCTCTGCTGACAGCTTTGGTGGACCGTTGGTGGCTGGAGACGCACACTTTCAACCTCCCATTCAGGGAGATGACACCTTCCAATCGTAGGAGCTGTTGTCTTCCTATTGGAGGCCCAGACAGGGTGGTGCGTGAACCTATTCGCCAGATTCGAGGGGGTCCTTCGCCTGGTGCCGTGGAGGAGTACTACGTCTTCCCGTCGGGTTAGACACACAGGCCATCGCTGAGGTGGCTCTCATAGTCCTGGGTACGCACCATTTCTATTTGATCCTATATGCTCTCTTTTCCGCTATTACATACTAATAACTTCTTGGGTTGCATTTAGGTGGAGTAGATGAATCCGGAGGCGAACGAGCAGTAGGACTCGCGGCACTTGGTGAAAGTACAACAGTACAACCATACACATCATTGCCTACAAGTGGAAGGAGCCTCGTGGTACCCACATGGAGTGTTGCTGAGAGGGCCACCTCGGACATGGCTGGCCGTCGTTGTAGTGGCACACACATATACAACTAGGGTTCACACAGCAGCATGTTGGGTCGTACGAACTTTCTATGTTGATAACCTCCTCGTTGCCCCTCTTGTGCTCCATCTACTGACGGAGTTCATAGTTTTGCTCTTTGAGACTTTCAATCCATGCCTCCAATCAACAATTCGCTTCTACAACGTATCCGCGTACCTCACAACATACCGTTCATGAGGAGGATCAATCCATAGCACGAAGTCGCATTTATCCATCTTCTACAAAGGAACGTTAACATCAAAACTCTATTAGTAGTACTACAAAATAGATGAGTACCTACGTGTATCCCAGAGTATGGGCATCGAACCAAACGTCACCTATCATCTGTATGGCCTTCTGCCACCTACACCACCGCGTCATGCATGTGTTTGCATTTCAGCCACACTAGCTGAGTGTGCCTTTTTGGCAACAAGCGGTACGTAACGCCGAAGTCCTCCTTCCATTCGAGCGGAAGGTCCCTTTAGTGACCCATATTCGACTAGCCCCTCGGCGTCTGTCATGGTGGCTTACTCTACGATAGAGAAGATAGTTGTTCCTACTAACAATGCTTCGTATATTCATTTTATAGCATAATTGCGGTGTCACGGCGTCATTATAACACAGGGCAGCTTTGTGCAGTGACAAGACCACACGGGCCATCTTTGCATAGCGACATGACATGATGGGTCAACTTTGAGCAATGACAAGACTACACACACCAGCATTGCATAGCAACATGACTGCACGGGCTAGCTTTGCTCAGTAACATGACATGACGGCCCAGCTTTTCGTAGTGACATGACAGCACGGCCAACTTTGAGCAGTGAGAAGACCGCATGTGCCACCTTTGAGTAGTGAGAAGACTGCATGCACCAGCTTTACGCAGCGATATGACCGCACGAGCCAGCTTTGCGCCATGAGAAGATCAAACGAGACACCTTTGCGCAATGACAAGACTACACAGCCCAGCTTTGCGCAACGACAAGACTAAAAGGTGTAGCTTTTCATAGTCCGAAGACCTGACTAGGCAGTTTCACATGCCCACAATACCACACTTAGTAACTTTGCACAGTGACACAACCACACGGCCATCTTCATGCAGCGAGAAGGCCACAAGGGGCCCTATGAAAGGAGGTCAAAGAGATTTTTGAGAGAACACTACACAAGCAAACCCCACACTATACTGGTGCTTACTTCACCACATCGGGATGGACAAGAGGCAGAAGAAGCAATGGGACAAGATGATGAAGCAATGGGAGGAGACCCCATGACCTAGCACGGTCAGCTGCCACCTGCAAGGAGAAAGCAAGGCCTGCTGCGGCCTGGGCAGAACAAGTCCAGCATGCTACGAGGTCAGCTCTCCACAATGATGCAACCCGTAGCCACAACCCCATCCCGAACGTCCTTACCGAGCGTTCGCCGCAACACCCACCAAAGGGGAAAATGCCCCCTCTGTTGGTGCCAAGACACTTGCAAGTTCTTCAAGTCTAAGCACCCCCTCAGCCTAGGTATGCGTTACTAGGGTTACGCAAACTATTCTAGTGACTATCTCGATCGCCGTCTAGACACCGCGACCTATCGATAGCCGGTAAGGACCAGGTGCACCATTTTTCTCCTACTTTTTCTCCTTCAAAGTACACACTAACAACCTTTCCCATGTATTCACAGTCCCTGGAACCCCTATGTGGCAACCGCAAATGGATCGATCTTAAGATCCACCCAGACGACCAATGGGCCCTCGACTTCAAGGAGTGGAACATCATAAGGTCTTCCGAGATCCAGGAGGAGGAGTGCTGCAATGACGAGCAAACTGAGCGTATACAACGGGGTACGAAAACTCATCTCGAGGCGTGCACATGTAGGAAGCGGGAGGCTCGCGAGAGGGAGCGCAAGAAAAATAGGGAAATGGCGACCAAGGCAAAAGAGGTTGCCGAGGAATTCATCGCCGAGCTCGCAAGGAAGGGAAAATGGCCCCAGTCCACACAATAGGTTGTACGAGCAGTTGGGTTGGTTAGTCGAACATGATGCTCTATGTTATGCATGTAATCAAACCTTATACGGCATTGTTGTGGGGGTGGCCCAACCCCCCGTGACTGGGCCGTGCAACTAGTCCAACATGTAATAGGCCCAATAGTGTAGAGGAATATACCAGTGTAAATATACCAATGTACCCTCATCCTTTGTAAGCACTAAAGGGGTAGAATGGAGATTTCCCATTCTACCCCACTCATATATGTAAACCCCCAGGAGGGGCAAAGGAGGGACATCCTCTCATTCTTACCGACTCTCCCACAGATCTAGCTCTCCTCTTCTCCTTCTACTAGTCCCCTTCTCTACTGTTTGTCCTGTAGCCACGACAGATGGCGCCGTCCGTGGCGACTGGATGAAAAGTCGCTTAGGGAGCTAGGAGCTGTTCTTGGGAGCGTCATCAGCGACAGATAAGTAGTTTGCTTGTTAAAAATTTTGCCATCTTGACTGTAGAAGGGTTTAGGCTTTGCCTGTGTACTTCGCTGTGTTTTGTAGATGCCATGTCGAATAGATCTAGTCAAATCCGCGCGATGCCAAGCCTCCGCGCGACGCCATGCGCTCGTTTTACAGTATCCGTCCGCGAACTGTATCCGTGCATGCACTTATTCATTCGTGAAGGCATGTATGAAATACTGGCGCTTCCTAAGGAAGCGCATTCTGCGCGGCCCCCCACAGACTCCGCGCATGCACGCCGAACCTCGCCTCCGCGACGAAGGTCTCGACTTCGCATCGCCACCGCCCCACGTCGGACCTCGTCTCCGGTCTCCGCTCACTTCTGCGATGATGTGGAGACATACTTCGACTATGGCGTCCGCATGCTTTTGCTTTGGTGAAGACCGACTTTGGCCTCTACATCTGCTCGCCTTGGCCTCGGACCGCGCAGTGCCCCCACGTCTGCCGGCGCTCACACCTCTGCGCGGAATGTCGGGACCCCGGATTTCCAAACCCGGACCCTCTGTGTATTACCGCACTAGTCCCAGATCAAAGCTAGTGCACACAGTTAAACAGAAATGATTCATAGCCAACAACGCATTATTACAATTATAAAGAGTATTGACCAAGAGGTATCATTATTACATTGGAGGTTCCCAGACCTCGCACAATCAAAATTCAGCGGAAGCAAAGTAAATTCAGTGGAGATCCATCAATACGCCACAGGCAATTGAATGGAGAAGCGCGACCTAGAACTCCTGGAATCCTTCGTCGAATCCACCCGCGAAGTAGTCGTAGTCTCCCTCTTGAGCTTCGTATTCCTCTTATTATTATTTTTGAGTGCAGCATGTGGGTACATAAAGTACTCTGCAAGTCTTGGAAAAATGCAATAGATGCAAGGCTTGACAAAGGAAGGTTATATGGTTCTTTTGCACAAAGCAATGTTTTAATTTCAATTACTACTAATTATTTTCGAAGGCATCAATTTAATAAAGTAAATGTTTTAACGGAACTATCATTAACTTTATAGTGAAGGTTCCATCTACCAACACTAGCTAACCAATTACAAAAGATCAAGTTTAAAACTGCGGGTTCCATCCACCCTCTCTGGCTCCAACTGCCAGGATACCCTTCCGAGAGTTCCCTCCACTCTCGGAATACAAAAACTTTGATTTTAAAATCCAAAACCAAAATCTACCATGTGAATGCATTCCTTGCCCGCCCTTGACTGTGGGCACGGCTATTCGAATAGTTTGACACTCTGCAGAGGTTGTACAACTTTACCCCCAAGAGACAAATTATCTTAACAGTCACCACGCTTCCTTTGGCATGAGACACAGATAAATTATCACAAAGCCTTTACCTCACTCTAGACTAGCTAGACACCACCCGCTGAGGTTTCACCGCAGAAGGGTTAAATCTGCCCAATCCGAAGCCCCCTCTTGCGCCATATGAGTACAGAAAATCCCTGTCCCTCACTGTGAATAACCAGTAAATCCCTTGCACCCACTTTCCACTGGTGGCACCTAAACTAGACTATCATGAGTTACTCAGCTAGGTCGTACCCATATAGACTTAGCGTTGTACAGTAGTGTTCAGTCTGGACAGACACAAGCGTCGGTCCTTAGTTGACTAGGGTGGAACATACACTTTACAAGATCTCGTGCTTACCGCACCAACCCAACCAACCATCCACCCTAGTCCAAACCAATTTCCACATTTTTATTTTATTTTAAAAGATCAGTGGCAACTCCAATCACCACTAGACTTATAAACACAAGGTTATTACAACAAATCATAATTTCCCATTGACAAGATTTCAAAGGTATTAAATAGTGTGACTAAGCATTATACTACCATTCTACTATTCATAAATAATTATAATACTCTCATTATTGAGACAAAGGAAATTCTAGGGTTACAAAGGTACATGGCATTCAACTTCAATTGAGGGCATAACAAAGTTGGATTAACTAATACCTTAAGATTTGAACTAATGTTTTATGTAAAGAGCAATGCACATAATTTAAAATAATTAAAACATTTTAAAATCATAGGTTCAAGATGATCAAAGGAGATTTGCCTTCTTGCACGCTCTCGGGGTCGTCTTGCTGAGGGGTGGAGAGGTCTTCGACAACGTTGGACTCTACGCGAGAAAAGACAGAGCAACAAAACAAAAAAATACAAATAAAAATTCAAATAAACTTAAAAATTCAATTATAGGCCATATTTGGATAGATTATGATTTTAGACGAATCTAGAAATTTGAATTGCTGAATTTGGAGTTAAAATGAGAAAGTTATGCTCATTTGAAATTCTCAGTTTAAATAAGTCCAGAAATTATGAAATTTCTGACAGGTGGGGCCCACTGGCAGGAATTAATTTTTTTAACCCTTAATTTTATTCTTTTAATCTTAGTCTATGATAGGTGGGACCCACTGGACAGTGAGCCCACTGGCCCTGCCTTTGACATGTGGGACCCTCCTGGGCTCTGGGCCCAGATGTCAGTGGAGAGTACAGACGGGTGGGGCCCAGGCGGCAGTGGCCAGCGCAGACGGGCGGCCGCTGACGGGTGGGGCCCATCTGTCAGTGTGAAAAATAAAGAAATGGCTCAACCTCAGCGTGCGGAGCCGGGGGCTCGAACGCGCGCCGAGGGGCCAAGGGGGAGAAGGGAGAGCGGTGGTAACCAGTCGGACGAGGAGGCGTTACCTACCCATAAAGGGTAGGTAACCCTTTTGAGGAGTACCTGCTGGAGGGGCCGGGCAGCAGTAGACGGAGGCAGTGGCGCCGGCGGCGAGGGGTGGCCGTGGAGGTTCGGGTGAAGCCCGAAATGGGGTCCTGGTGCGAAGGCGGTTCTAGCGGTGGGGTCAGCGGGGTCCGACGACGAGCGGGGACTGCCGGCGACGAGGAGGAGCGGTGGCGCAGCACGGGTCCTCCGGTGCGACGGTGCTCCGGCGGCAGGGAGGGGCGACCGAGGTGTCGGGGAGGTTCGCACGGCCACGGGGGTGCTCGGAGTGGCGGTGGCGGGCTCCGGGGAAGACTGGGGCGGCAGCGATTGCCCGCCGGAGCGTGGCGGAGCTCGGGGGGGAGGGAGCACGGTGGCAGGGCGCTACGGGGCTCGGGAAGGGAGGTGGAGGGCAGTCGGCGGTGGTGCGGAGGGAGGCGGAGCTAATGGGGATATTTATAGGGGCGGAGGGGAAGCAGGGGCGCGGCGATTGCTCGTCGAGCTGGCGGCCGGAAAAGGAAGGGAGAGGGGAGAAAGGAAAGAGGGGGGGCATAGAAGGAAAGGGGTGTGGCGTTCGGGGGGATTTGATTCCCGGCGGCGCGCACGGATTCCAAACTGGGAGCGGACAGCGGGGAAGACCGGATTCGATGCGGACTCGGTCGGCCGGCGAAGAAAGGAAAGGGGAGGAGAGAAAGAAGGAAGGAGGCGCGCGGGAGGACGACAGACCTGACAGGCGGGGCCCGCGCGCAGTGAGATTGGAGAGGGAAGGAACGGGCGGTGCGGATGGAGCCGCGTGGCAAGAGAGACGGATCGGGCGGCGGGTGCGGCTGACAGCCGGGGCCCAGGGCAGAGAGAGAAGGAGAGAGGGGGCGCGGAGTGACCGACGGGCCGGGCCCGCCTGGCGAAGGGGGAGAGGAGGGGGTGGCCTGGATTGGGCCGAGCGGCGACGTGGGCTGTCCTGGGCCGTCCACGCGTCTGCTGGAGGGAGGGTTTGGATTTTAATTTTAGAATTTTGAATTTTATTTTCAGAAAAGGCTAGGAATTATTTAGGCCTCAGAAAAATATGAAAATACCTCCAAAAATTCCAGAAAAATTCACAGAAGCTCCTGGAGATATTTTGGACTAAATAAAATTATTTCCAACTAATGTTGATATTAAATTTTCATATTTTAAAATACCTTTTTAATTTTACAAATAGGTTTTAAACTCCAGAAAATCCAGAAAATCAAATAAAAGCCAAATAAGATCCAACTACTTTAAAATAATTAATTTGAATTTAAATTTTTCCAGAAAGCAAATTTTTGGGATGTTACAAACCTACCCCCCTTAGAAAGAATCTCGACCCCGAGATTCGGACGGACTAGGGAAAAGATTAGGGAACTCTGCTCTTAAATCCTCTTCATGCTCCCAAGTCGCTTCTGACTCAGAATGGTTGCTCCACTGCACTTTACAGAACTTGATGACCTTGTTTCGCGTACGACGCTCCGCTTCATCCAATATCTTGACTGGATACTCTGGATAGGTTAAGTCCTCCTTCAAATTCACTTCATCTAGGGACATTTGTTCTTAGCTGGGATATATGGAAGACGTCATGCACCTTTGACAACTGAGATGGAAGCTCTAGCTGGTAAGCAACTTCTCCCTTTTTGCTGCAACAGGGAATGGTCCAATGAATTTAGGAGCAAGCTTTCCATTAACTCCAAAACGTCGCATTCCCTTGAGAGGCGAAACTTTCAGATAAACATGGTCTCCAGGTACAAACTCCAATGTTCTTCGATGATTGTCCGCATAGCTTTTCTATCTGGTTTGAGCTGTTTTTAATCTATCCTGAATTAGGCGAACTTGTTCCTCCGCCTGTTTCAACACATCTGGTCCAAACACTTGCCCTTCTCTGGTTTCTTTCCAATACAACGGTGTCCTGCATTTTCTGCCATACAAAGCTTCAAACGGAGACATCTGTAAGCTGGATTGATAACTGTTGTTATAGGAAAACTCCGCGTAGGGCAGACTTTGATCCCAATTAGCCTTGTTTGCTAGAACACAAGCTCTCAACATATCTTCCAAAATTTGATTTACTCTTTCTGTTTGACCATCTATTTGTGGGTGATGTGTTGTGCTAAAATTCAGATTTGTGCCCAAAAGTCCATGTAACTTATGCCAAAATCTTGAGGTGAATTGAGTCCCTCGATCTGACACAATCTTTTTTGGAACTCCATGCAAACACACGATTCTGAACATGTACAACTCTGCGAGTCTATCCCCAGAGTATGTGGTCTTTACTGGAATGAAATGGGCGACTTTTGTCAAACGATCCACAATAACCCAAATTGAATCGTGTCCTGATTTTGTTCTCGATAAATCGGTTATAAAGTCCATTCCAATTTCTTCCCATTTCCACTCGGGTATCTGCAAAGGTTGCAAAAGTCCGGCAGGTCTCTGATGTTCAGCTTTAATCCGCTGGCACACATCACACAACGCTACATACTCTGCAATCTCCCTTTTCATACTTGACCACCAATACCTTTCTTTGAGATCTTGGTACATCTTTGTACTTCCAGGGTGAATTGAGTATCCAGATTCATGGGCTTCCTTCATAATTAACTCCTTTATCTCTCTCTTTTCAGGTACAATGATTCTTTTCCCAAACCAAATGATACCTTCTTCATCTTCTGAGAATCCTGGTGCTTTTCCTTTCTTCATGTTTTCCTTGATTTCCTTGACATACTTATCCTCTTTTTGAGCTGTCTTGATCTGGTCCTCTAGAGTTGGCTAAACCTCTAAAGTTGCCAGGAATCCTTTCTCTACTACCTCCAAATTGAGCCACTGGAATTCTTCTTGAAGTGCAGGCATACTGTCTTTAATCAACAGTTTGTTACAGTAACTCTTTCTGCTCAAGGCATCAGCTACCACATTGGCCTTGCCTGGATGATAGTGTATTCCAACATCATAATCCTTTATCAACTCAAGCCATCTCCTTTACCTCATATTGAGATCGGGTTGGGTAAATATATACTTCAGACTTTTATGATCTGTGTAGATCTCACAACGGTTACCGATCAAATAATGCCTCCATATCTTTAAAGCATGCACAACGGCAGCAAGCTCTAAATCATGGGTTGGATAATTCCCTTCATGAGGTCGCAACTGTCTTGAAGCATAGGCTACTACCTTTCCTTCTTGCATCAGGACACAGCCTAATCCTTGCCTTGATGCATCACAGAAGACTTCAAAATTCTTTCTAATATCCGGAAGTGTTAACACTGGTGCAAAAGTTAGCCTTTTCTTTAGCTCTTGAAAACTATCCTCACACGATTTACTCCATTCAAACTTCTTTTCCTTCTTTAGCAACTGAGTGAGAGGCCTGGTAAGCTTGGAGAAACCTTCAATAAAGCGACGATAGTAACCAGCCAATCCAAAAAAGCTTTTGATCTCAGATACTAACTTTGGTTGTGTCCGAGCACATCATTTACTTTATCGGGGTCTACAGACACTCCTCCTGCAGAAATCACATGACCCAGGAAGGCTACTTTCCTCAACCAGAACTCACACTTGCTAAACTTGGCATACAATCTGTGCTCCTTGAGCTTTTCCAAGACTATCCTCAAATGTTCTGCATGCTCTTCCTCATTCTTGGAGTATATCAAAATATCATCAATGAATACAACCACAAACTTATCCAAATATTCCATGAACACCTTATTCATCAGATTCATAAAATATGCAGGTGCATTGGTTAGGCCAAAAGACATCACTGTATACTCATACAATCCATAACGGGTAGCAAATGCTGTCTTGGGTATGTCTTCTGGTCTTATCTTCAATTGGTGGTAACCTGATCGAAGATCAATCTTGGAGAAGACATATGAACCTTTCAACTGATCAAACAAATCATCTATTCTGGGCAAAGGGTACTTGTTCTTAATGGTCACATCATTCAAGGATCGATAATCCACACACATGCGAAGACTACCATCCTTCTTTTTCACTAGAAGCACTGGTGCTCCCCAGGGCGAAGTACTTGGTCGCACAAAACCTTTCTCTTGCAGTTCCTGAACTTGCTTCTTAACTTCTGCCAAATCATTTGCAGGCATACGATAAGGTCTCTTGGAGATGGGAGCTGTACCAGGTACTAGGTTGATAACAAACTCAATTTCTCTGTCTGGTGGCATTCCGGGTAAATCTTCAGGAAATACATCTGGATATTCACATACTATAGGCACCTTTTCCAAAGTTACTTCCTTCAAACTGTTCAACCCACACCTATTCTGAGAAGATGTGTTTGACTTATACCTTACTTGGATTCCATCCGAGTTGGTTATAGTAACAGCACGATCGGCACAATCTATCTGTCCTTATTTATACTTGGTTAACCAATCCATACCAAGTATGACATCTAGGCTCTTGGAATCTATTATAATAAGATTCGCTAAGAACTTTACTCCATTTATATCTACGGTTGCGCTAGGGAAAATTGTGTTAGTCCTCATTTCCTTTCCAGGGGATTGGACTAGCATAGGGTTCTTAAGCAAACGCACATCCCAATTATATCTTTCAACAAAATCTTTTGACACAAAAGAATGAGAAGCTTCAGAATCAAATAATGCTGATGCGGGTACTGAGTTAACAAGAAACTTACCCAGAACTACGTCGGGTGCATCCTGGGCTGCCTCTGCAGTGACATGGTTAAGGTGTCCTTTGCTCATTGCCTGCGGAGTCCTTGGAGTTTGTGGTGCCCCACGGCCTTGACCTGCAGTTGGAGCTCGTGCTGGTGTGGTCCCCAAGTTGAAATGAACAGGGGTCATAGCTGGGCGCTTCTGGGGACAGTTGCTAGCGTAATGTCCCATGTTCTTGCAGTTAAAGCACTGCACTCCTGCCGCTGAGGTCCTGTTCTGCTGTGGTTGGCCACCATTGCCTGTTCGGGGAACTTGTGGATTTGGACGAGGTCCAGCAAATGGAGTCCTTGGCACACTTGACTCTAAGAGCTTATGGAACTAGGGTGGATTAGGACGAAATCGTGAACTGCTGGCCCCCTACTGAGCTTAGAACTTCCTCTTCCTTGTCTCATACAGTTGACGTTGAGCATCTTCTTGTATGAGGGCCTTGTTCACCATATGCTGGAATGTTGGGTAGTCATTAGACACCAGCTGCACCTTGAGATTGGGATCAAGTCCCTGCATGAACCTCCAGATCTTTGTTGCCTCTGATGTGACATCTTCTGATGCATATCTGGACAGTTGGGTGAACTTGTTCAGGTATTCCGAAACGCTGAGGTTTCCTTGCTGCAGTTGGTAAAATTCCCTCTTCTTCATTTCCATTATTCCCGTAGGAAAATGCGCAGTGCGGAAAGCCTCAACAAACTCATCCCAAGTGATGTTTTGTACATTTTGATGGGCGGCGCAGTAGTTTTCCCACCAATTAGCAGCAATTCCTTTGAGTTGGTGGGCAGCATACAACACCTTTTCGTGATCACTGCACTGAGCTAGGATCAACTTCCTCTCCACATCCTTGATCCAATCGTCTGCCTCCAAGGGGTCTACGGAACCCGCAAAAGTAGGAGGTCTTGTTCTCATGAATTCTCCCAACTTAGACTGGGGTGCTTGGTTTGGTGCCTGCGGGGCTTGCTGCACCTGGTTCTGAGCAAGAGCTTGAAGAAGCTGTAGTTGCATGGCCATCATCTGCTCCAAGTTAGGGGCTTGAGCAGGAGGTGGTGGAATGTTGTTATCTGGCTGATTGTTGGCGTCACGGTTGTTGCCAGGATTGCTCCTTGTGTTCACCATCTGAAGTGGTTTCCCGGGTTAGCAAAAGGTAAGAGGAAACTAGCATAGGTAAGAGATTAGGGGGAAACTAATAACATCCCAACCCAACACACAAGAAATAAGCAAGCAACAACTTAGGGGAAACTTCCATTGAAATCAAGATAGTTTTATGAATGGTTGTACCACAAGTGCCCATAGGCTTGGTACAGTCCATCTAGCACACCAAAACGTAATAAAACGTCCTAAGAACGTGGACATTTATTTGGATACTACTGACTCAGCCTACTACTAATCCTCCAAGAAGACGCGCTCCTCTGGGTCCTCCTCCGGATCCTCCTCTGGGTCCTCCTGACGCTCTTTCACGTGGTGTCGCGAACAATCACACTCGGCGGAGGCGCGAGGACGGGAACGGTTACGACTGGAGGCAGTCGACCGGGAACGAGATCGAGAACAGAAAAGTCTGCGTCTTTTGCTGGGTTCACCGATGTCGATGTCTGGTAGAGGACTCGGACGTCGCACCTTCTTGCGTGCTGTGAGCCTGGTGCGGAGTCCCGAAAGTCGAGCCGGTACCTGGTTGTTGGGGACGACAGCTGGTACGAGCAAGGATGGCATGTAGTCAGCTGCAGCTCGAAGACGTCCCAGCTCGAACTCTACTGCCAGACTCTGGCGGAGCTGAGCACGAAGAGTGTCGGAGTGCTGGTAGCTGGAAGTGAGCAGCATCCGCAGCTGTCCAATCTCATCCAAGGCTCTAGTGTAGGTGACTGCCATCGCCTGGGTGAGCTGCACCTGGTGCGAAAGTCGAGGATCATCAGCTGGAATGTCAAAGGGTTCAGGGTACCTCTGTCCTGCTTGAGGAGTGATGAAGAAGCAAAAGGGTGACTGATGAACAGCTTCCTTGTGAAGATGGCACAAGTCAGCTATGGCGAGGCGAGTGGCGTCCTAGATGGCATCATAACAGCGGGTCCGGGAATGCTCGATGGGGTAGGTGTGGGAGTTGAATTCCTCATCCCGTGCATACAGGAATACCTCCATTGTCCAAGAATCCTGATCCAGGATCCGAGTCTTCCGCCCCTGAAGATAGGTGGCTGGCGATACTCCAGGTATTGCATGAGCTGCCGAAGAAGGCTAGCAAATGCTCCAACACTCTCGCCGTGAGAGTAGAAGTCCCACGACCTAGCAGAGGATGAATCGGCCATCTACAAGGTTGAAATAGAAAAGATTAGTGAAAGTTTTTAACAAGTCAATTTTAAGGACAAGAATGAGATACTAAGTAGGAAAAGAGTAGAAGCACGGAAGCTTATATATTTTTAATATACTCTTTTTATAAATATAAGTCCTTATGGTTTTACCATTCTAATCTAGGTCTCGTTCTATAGTCAAATTGGCTCTGATACCATCTCTGTCGGGACCCTGGATTTCCAAACCCGGACCCTCTGTGTATTACCGCACTAGTCCCAGATCAAAGCTAGTGCACACAGTTAAACAGAAATGATTCATAGCAAACAACGCATTATTACAATTATAAAGAGTATTGACCAAAGGTATCATTATTACATTGGAGGTTCCCAGACCTCGCACAATCAAAATTCAGCGGAAACAAAGTAAATTCAGTGGAGACCCATCAATACGCCACAGGCAATTGACTGGGGAAGCGCGACCTAGAACTCCTGGAATCGTTCGTCGAATCCACCCGCGAAGTAGTCGCAGTCTCCCTCTTGAGCTTCGTATTCCTCTGATTATTATTTTTGAGTGCAGCATGTGAGTACATAAAGTACTCCGCAAGTCTTGGGAAAAATGCAATAGATGCAAGGCTTGACAAAGAAAGGCTATATGGTTCTTTTGCACAAAGCAATGTTTTAATTTCAATTACTACTAATTATTTTCGAAGGCATCAATTTAATAAAGTAAATGTTTTAACGGAACTATCATTAACTTTATAGTGAAGGTTCCATCTACCAACACTAGCTAACCAATTACAAAAGATCAAGTTTAAAACTGCGGGTTCCATCCACCCTCTCTGGCTCCAACTGCCAGGATACCCTTCTGAGAGTTCCCTCCACTCTCGGAATACAAAAACTTTGATTTTAAAATCCAAAACCAAAATCTACCATGTGAATGCATTCCTTGCCCGCCCTTGACTGTGGGCATGGCTATTCGAATAGTTTGACACTCTGCAGAGGTTGTACAACTTTACCCCCAAGAGACAAATTATCTTAACAGTCACCACGCTTCCTTTGGCATGAGACACAGATAAATTATCACAAAGCCTTTACCTCACTCTAGACTAGCTAGGCACCACCCGCTGAGGTTTCACCGCAGAAGGGTTAAATCTGCCCAATCCGAAGCCCCCTCTTGCGCCATATGAGTACAGTAAATCCCTGTCCCTCACTGTGAATAACCAGTAAATCCCTAACACCCACTTTCCACTGGTGGCACCTAAACTAGACTATCATGAGTTACTCAGCTAGGTCGTACCCATATAGACTTAGGGTTGTACGGTAGTGCTCAGTCTTGACAAACAGAAGCGTCGGTCCTTAGTTGACTAGGGTGGAACATACACTTCACAAGATCTCGTGCTTACCGCACCAACCCAAACCAACCATCCACCCTAATCTAAACCAATTTCCACATTTTTATTTTATTTTAAAAGATCAGTGGCAACTCCAATCACCACTAGACTTATAAACACAAGGTTATTACAACAAATCATAATTTCCCATCGACAAGATTTCAAAGGTATTAAATAGTGTGACTAAGCATTATACTACCATTCTACTATTCACAAATAATTATAATACTTTCATTATTGAGACAAAGGAAATTCTAGGGTTACAAAGTTACATGGCATTCAACTTCAATTGAGGGCATAACAAAGTTGGATTAACTAATACCTTAAGATTTGAACAAATGTTTTTATGTAAATAGCAATGCACATAATTTAAAATAATTAAAACATTTCAAAATCATGGGTTCAAGATGAACAAAGGAGACTTGCCTTCTTGCACGCTCTCGGGGTCGTCTTGATGAGGGGTGGAGAGGTCTTCGACAAAGTTGGACTCTACGCGAGAAAAGACAGAGCAACAAAATAAAACAATACCCGGCGGAGAGGGGAGAAAGGAAAGAGGGGGGCAGAGAAGGAAAGGGGTGCGGCGTTAGGGGGATTTGATTCCCGGCCGTGCGCGCGGATTCCAAACCGGGAGCGGACAGCGGGGAAGACCGGATTCGGCGCGGACTCGGTCGGCCGGCGAAGAAAGGAAAGGGGAGGAGAGAAAGAAGGAAGGAGGCGCGCGGGAGGACGGCGGACCTGACAGGCGGGGCCCGCGCGCAGTGAGAGAGGAGAGGGAAGGAACGGGCAGTGCGGATGGAGCCGCGTGGCAAGGGAGGTGGATCGGGCGGCGGATGCGGCTGACAGCCGGGGCCCAGGGCAGAGAGAGAAGGAGAGAGGGGGCGCGGAGTGACCGACGGGCCGGGCCCACCTGGCGGAGGGGGAGAGGAGGGGGCGGCCTGGATTGGGCCGAGCGGCGACGTGGGCTGTCCTGGGCCGTCCACACGTCAGCTGGAGGGAGGGTTTGGATTTTAATTTTAGAATTTTGATTTTTATTTTTAGAAAAGGCTAGGAAATTATTTAGGCCTTAGAAAAATATGAAAATACCTCCAAAAATTTCAGAAAAATTCACAGAAGCTCCTGGAGATATTTTGGACTAAATAAAATTATTTCCAACTAATGTTGATATTAAATTTTCATATTTTAAAATACCTTTTAAATTTTAAAATAGGTTTTAAACTCCAGAAAATCCAGAAAATCAAATAAAAGCCAAATAAGATACAACTACTTTAAAATAATTAATTTGAATTTACATTTTTCCAGAAAGCAAATTTTTGGGATGTTACACGGAAGCTCGGAGTTGGACCTGGGCGAGCTCCATTGCGTACACGCCATCATCAAGAAGACGTCCCGCTTCCACCCGGCGTGAAAGGCGAGGCGTTGGCACCACCAACCTCTGAAGCCTCCGCGCTGCCGAGGACAGTCTCCGCGTCGAGAGCACGCGCCGAGTCTCCGAAGACTGGCTTCGGTCTGCACTCGTCCCCGCGTTGCTGAAGGCATCTGCCCGCTCTCGGAAAAGAACGCCAAGTACCTGGTTCGGACGACGTACTGCTACAGCGGGTTCGATGGCGGCAAGGCACTGCCAGTGTTCGTCACAGGCGGGGAGGTCAGCACATGCCTTACCATGGAGTGCACCTTCTTTTTGAAGGTAGGGGAACGGTGGTGTCGCCTCCCTGCCTCTGTGTGCGTAGCGCCCTCGACCTACGCCACAAGTGCCCGCTCTCCGTGGGCACTCTTTCTGAAGGTAGGGGAACGGCGGTGTCACCTCCCTGCCTTTGTGCGTAGCGCCCTCGGCCTACGCAGCAAGCGCCCGCTCCCCGCGGGCACTCTTTTTGAAGGTAGGGGAACGGCGGTGTCGCCTCCCTGCCTCTGTGCGTAGCGCCCTCGGCCTACGCCGCAAGCGCCCGCTCCCCGCGGGCACTCTTTTTGAAGGTAGGGGAACGGCCGTGTCGCCTCCCTGCCTCTGTGTGCGTAGCGCCCTCGGCCTATGCCGCAAGAGCCCACTCTCCGCAGGCACTCTTTCTGAAGGTAGGGGAACGGCGGTGTCGCCTCCCTGCCTTTGTGCGTAGCGCCCTCGGCCTACGCAGCAAGCGCCCGCTCCCCGCGGACACTCTTTTTGAAGGTAGGAGAACGGCGGTGTCGCCTCCCTGCTCTGTGTGCGTAGCGCCCTCGGCCTACGCCGCAAGCACCCGCTCTCCGCGGGCACTCTTTCTGAAGGTAGGGGAACGGCAGTGTCGCCTCCCTGCCTCTGTGCGTAGCGCCCTTGGCCTACGCCGCAAGCGCCCGCTCTCCGCAGGCACTGTTTTTGAAGGTAGGGGAACGGCGGCTCCGCCTCCTTACCTCGACGCGCGTAGTGCCCTCCGCCTACGTCGCAAGCGCCGCGCTCCGCGGGCACTATTTTTGAAGACAGGGGAACGACGGCTCTGCCTCCATGCCTCCGCGCTTGCCGTTCGCCGTCCTCCTCGCAGGCATCGCCTCGGCGGGATGGCACATCTTCAGCGCTCGACTTCGCTGTCCGCCTCGTAGGCATCGCCTCGGTGGGATGACACGTCCTCGGTGCTCGACTTCGTCGTCCACCTTGTAGGCGTCGCCTCGGCGGGACGGCACGTCTTCAGCGCTCGACTTCGCCGTCCGCCTCGTAGGCATCGCCTCGGCGGGACGGCACGTCCTCGGCGCTCGACTTCGTCGTCTGCCTCGTAGGCATCGCCTCGGCGGGACGGCACGTCTTCAGCGCTTGACTTCGCCGTCCGCCTCGTAGGCATCGCCTCGGTGGGACGACACGTCCTCGGCGCTCGACTTCGCCGTCCACCTCGTAGGCGTCGCCTCGGCGGGACGACACGTCTTCAGCGCTCGACTTCGCCGTCCGCTCGTAGGCATCGCCTCGGTGGGACGGCATGGCTCCGGCGCAGGACTTCGCCGTCCGCCTCATAGGCATCGCCTCCGCAGGACGGCATGTCTTCAGCGCTTGACTTCGTTGTCCGCCTCGTAGGCATCGCCTCGGCGGGACGGCATGGCTCCGGCGCAGGACTTCGCCGTCCACCTTGTAGGCATCGCCTCGGCGGGACGGCGCGGGATTCAACGTATGAGTTCGCTGATTTCTTTGTAGGCATTGCCTCTGGGGTCTGCAAGCTACTAGTTGCATCGGCTCACCACTCGGCACCCTCGCGCTTGCTGTCGGGGAACGGGGGGCTGGGGTGGTTGATCACGTCAGCTCGCCCATCGAGACCTCAGCGCTTGCTGTCGAGGGAGTACTGTTGTGGGGGTGGCCCAACCCCCCGTGACTAGGCCGTGCAACTAGTCCAACATGTAATAGGCCCAATAGTGTAGAGGAATATACCAGTGTAAATATACCAATGTACCCTCATCCATTGTAAGCACTAAAGGGGTAGAATGGGAATCCCCATTCTACCCCACTCATATATAAAAACCCCCAGGAGGGGCAAAGGAGGGACATCCTCTCATTCTTACCAACTCTCCCACAGATCTAGCTCTCCTCTTCTCCTTCTACTAGTCCCCTTCTCTACTGTTTGGCGCGGCTGTGATGCCAAGAACGACAGACGCTCCGCCTCGGCCCCTTTTGCGAGACGGCGCCTTCGTCTTCGCAGCACCGGCGTCTTGAGGTTGCGAAGACGGACAAGGGCGGTCCGGCACGGCAAGGCCCAAGGCCTCGCACACGATTTATCCGCCCCAGCCCCGCCGATGCAGCTGCGGACGAGCGCTGCTCGTGTTCCCTGCCGGTATACGGCCCGAGGAACACGCGCACGAGTCGCTCCGCGTCATCCAAGCTAATCTCTAAATTAAAGCAGAAGAAAAAAATGGGGGTGAATACGTAACACGCTATGCGCGGACAAAAGGAGCGAGGCGGTCGGCACTTACGAGGGTTGGGGGCGCCGGCAGTACGCAGACCGACGGCTCAACGTTGTCGTCTCGATGACTCTCAACGGAAAGGCGCCAGCTGCTCGCAAGCGGCGCCACGCCGTACATCACGAACTCTTCGGCGAGGTCGCGCATATTGAAGCGGGCCGCCAAGCCCACGAGTCGTCGGGCCAGTCGCCTGTCTTCGTCGTCCAGTGTCCGGCCGGGCGAAGTCTTGAACGCGATCGGCCGGCCCGTACACTCGAGGCCGCTCCCGCTCTCTACATGGTGGTAGAACCACCGCTTCATCCATTGGGACTCCCACTTCCCGCGAGTCGAGTTCGCGGGGAAAAGCTTGCTGCAGGACGGCCGGAGAAGGAAGCTAACACTGCCAAAGTTCGACAGTGTCCCGCCCTTCCGGTCTTTGGGCTGGCACCGTGCCTCCTGCAGATAAGCAAACAAAGAAGAGCTGGGCCAGCACGCTCCCGAACGCAAAGCCCAACTGTATACGGCAAGCCGGGCCACGGCGTTTGGAGTCAGCTGTGCCAGTTCCAGTCCGAAGGTCCGTAGCACGTCGCCCACAATAGCCGCCGCCGGGACGCGGAGCCCTGCATCCAAGAAGGCGACGAAAACGATCGTCTCGGACGGCTCGGGGTGTGGCTCGGTCTCGTCGGGGGCGGGCAGTCGTACCGCCTGGCGATCGGAAAGCTTCCCCTCGCGCAGCAGTTGCTGGATGGCCTTCTCGGTCACACGCGAAGGGCCCAACTCGCCGGAGAACGAGCCTTCCTTCTCCGTCGCCAGCCACCACTTGTCTGCCGCCGCCAGGTCACGCTCGCTCAGCGAGTACTTCACCACCAGCGGCGACGGTCGACGGCGAATGCCAGAGCCACCAACCGCCTGGCCGCGCTTACCACCGGAGGCCATCGCTTCCCACAAAGAGATTGAAGCGGTGAAAATATCGCGAAAGTGTAGAGGGCGGAGCAGACAGGAAAGAGGGCGTAAAGGTGCGGGGACGCTGTTACGGGGGGGCTATTTCAAGCCACCTCGCCCATGCCGCCGCTATCGAAGCGTCGCAACGATCCGCGTGCTGCATGCAACCGCAGCGGTGCAAAGGTCCGCCCTGCATGATTCCCCGTAACCAAAGACGAGGCGTCGTGGGGATACACGCCACACGCGACCGCAGAACCAAGGACCGTCAACGCAAGTAGTCACGATCACGCAATCCCTGACCCACCGCGGCGCTCCAGTTACAAGCCGCCGCGTGCCCTAACCACGTGAACGGACACTGCACGACGCAGCAACCCGCCTTTTGGCAGGCTAGGTGTCGGTACGGTCCCAGCCGCCATTAAAGGCGCTCTACCGGACCGAAAGGGATAAACTCCAATTCCGCCTCCGGCTCCAGCAAGCGCGTGCGTCTACTTCAACTAGGCGCCAGCCTCCGCTGCCACCCGTTCGAAGGGTAGGGGACAGAGCGCGCGCGCCTCGGCTTCGACTCAGGCGCCAGCCTCCGCTGCCACCCGTTCGAAGGGTAGGGGACGGAGCGCGTGCGCGTCTACTTTGAACCAGGCGCCAGCCTCCGCTGCCACCCGTTCGAAGGGTAGGGGACGGAGCGCGCGCGTCTACGCTGAACCAGGCGCCGGCCTCCGCTGCCACCCATTCGAAGGGTAGGGGACGGAGCGCGCGCGTCTACTTCGAACCAGGAGCCAGCCTCTGCTGCCACCCATTCGAAGGGTAGGGGACGGAGCGCGCGCGCCTCGGCTTCGACTCAGGCGCCAGCCTCCGCTGCCACCCGTTCGAAGGGTAGGGGACGGAGCGCGCGCGCCTCTACTCCGACTCAGGCGCCAGCCTCCGCTGCCACCCGTTCGAAGGGTAGGGGACGGAGCGCGCGCGCGTCTACTTCGACTAGGCGCCAGCCTCCGCTGCCACCCGTTCGAAGCGTAGGGGACGGAGCGCGCGCGCGTCGCGCCTCCGCTGTACTTCGACATCACCTTCCATTCCACACCTCGAGCTCCCCAACCGCAAGTTTGGAGAAATTCACAGGCCGCAGGGGACGGAGGGGGCCAAAGGACTCGGCGACATGGCTTCGGCCCTGTGAAGCCCTTCACCATGAGAGGCTCCTGTTGTAGGGGTGGCCCCCACCTAAGCCCAGCAGGTCTGTTAGGAGGTTATAAGAACCAGAGTAACATGAGTAATGACTCAAATGCCCCTAAGGGGGATGTACGGATGTAAGGGCATAATTGTAAAAGTATACTCCATATGAATATATATATCAGGATGAGGGGGAGGGTGAAGAAGAACACTCCCACCTCTCCACTACCATCTCTCTCTCTGTTTGGTCAGTAACCACAACAAACAACATTAGAGTAAGGCGGGGATGAGGTCATGTTAGATGCTATGAATATAGTGAGCTCAATCACATTAAGTTTAATTGCCCCAAACTGAAGAGTAAGAAAGTCGATGATGACAAGGTACCAACTCATCGACCTCGGTTCAAGACTGCCTTATGCAAGAAGCATAACTATCGTAAGGAGGTCAACAAGGTAGTCTCAGCACTTGAAGAGATTGATTTGAGCGATATTGAATATACAAGTGATGAGGACTATTGCAAGAAGGCAAAGGAGGCAGATTTCACAGGGATGTGCTTTGTGGCAAATAGTGAGGATTTCGACAATGATTACCTCTACAGTAATCCAGATGAGGTAAAATCTTCTTACACCAATTTATGTCGTGCTATGCTTAGATTGTCAAAGGAGCTCAAGAAATATAAAAAGAAAATTAAAAATCATGATTTTATTATTGATAGCTTAAATTATGAAATCAATATATTTAGAGTTTTAATTTCTGATGATGAATCTTCTTAGTCCTATCAAGTTTTACATTCTGTGTTGGAGTCTACAAAAAAATTAATGCAACAACCTTCGTTCAACTTAGTGATATAACTGCTAAACTTGATGAATTAAAAGTGGCACAAGACTCTTGTGATGAAAAGCTAAAACTTGCAAAAGTCGAAATTGAAAAGCTCAAGTCTAGTTATTCTGCTCAATCTAAAGCTTGCTCTAAGTGTGATTTGCTTCAAATTAGACTTAATTCATCTCAGGAGTTAATTCAACAAATGCTTTGTCATGAGACTGTTTCTTGCACTAATTGTCCTAAGCTTAACATTGAAATAGAAGTTTTGACTAGACAACTTAATGATTTTGCTGAAAAGGAAAAATTGGTTCAATCTAGTGCTTCCAAGGAAATTATAAATGAATCTATTAAATGATCATCTTGTTCCACTCTGTCTAAAGAAAACGAGTACCTTAAAAACATTTTAGAGAGTTTTTCTTTTGATAAGAATAATTTAAATATGATTCTAGACAAGTCAAGAACTAGTGTGAAAATTCATGGTCTAGGATTTAATGTTATTGAACATGCTAGAAATAATCCTCCTAAAGTATCTAAGGTACTCGAACTAGGGAAATTTGAAGTAGAATCAGAACCAAAACAAGTCAGTTTTAGATCTACTAGTTTTGCAAAAGAATACCAAACTGATAGTGTTCTTCACAGACGGTTCTAGTTACAAACCGTCTGAGTTGTGATTATCACAGACGACTCACAAATCGTCCGTGATAACCTCCGATCATCACTGACCCATAAATTCAGACGGTTCAAAAAACCGTCTGTGATGACGGTTCCGAACTATCTGTGATGACCCTTTTTGTAGTAGTGATATTACATATCAGATTTGAAATATTCCACGTCGGGTGATAGTTTACAAGAGGGCCAATCAGGCCAAATAAGTACAAAAGATAGCAGCGGAAAAGCATAAACAAAAGTAGGACCAACGTTCACAAGCAAGCGACTGAGGGGTAAATGTGTGCGACAGGTACTATCTATGTCTAGATAATATATGTGCACATAATCTCCATCAAGTCTACTCGTCTAGAATTCGAACTTGCAAAAGTCATCCTAATTCCCTTCGTCGGCACCTCCATCCGTGGCAGGTGCGTCATCATAGGCGTAGTGGTCCTGATTCCCTATTTCATCCATTGTGCTACGCGAGCCAATACACAATATGCAAGTAAATAACATGCAGGGCTTATCAAGGAAAGGCTTGGTTTGTTTTCTTTGCCAAAATTTGCCTTTAAAGATTATGTTACATAGAAAGTCCTAGAGACCTAGCAATTTGGAACAAAAACATGATATTTGGATACAAAAATGTTGTAATAATAGAAGCATAGATTTCATCCACTGTTACATGGTTTCTGCACCATATGCTAACCTTTCAGTATTATAACCGTTTACTTTATCACTAGGGTGACACCCAAGGCAACACAAATAAGAGCTTGTCACAGCCCCCTACTTTTCCAATTTCACCCACCAAGTTTTTGAAATAGAACTATATCTTCTTAAGTTGCTATGTCCGCTCTTGACCGTAGGCATGGCTATTCGAACAGTTTTTACTCTGTAGAGTTTGTACACTTTTACCACAAAAAGACAATCCGTCTGTTCTTCACATGATTCCTTAGTCATACGGTTGAGTAGATCATCACTGTAACTTTTCAAAATATCAGATTCCTTTTGTCATCTCACCTATGTGCTTCTCCCACTTGCGGTTGATCCCACACGTTGCATGGGCTGTTTACCATGGATACTAACGCATTCAGACTCCACTCTCCACAACGCTAGCATGACTGGCAAACTTCACCCTCCACTCAGTGTCTCTTTAGCCCTCATTGCCCTTACACTATTTCACTCCTTTCCCCTACTTGTGAGGTGAGTCTGGGGGTTCGATAGATTTACTTAGTCAAGTTGCAATTTGCAGACCTATGGGTGCACTATTTTACATAGGAGATCATGACAAGATTTAGTTCTTAGGGTTAGCTGAGCGGTTCTAACACTAACCACACTCTCGTGCACTACTGCACCAGCCTCCCCATACCATCCACCTAGATATTTAAGCAAGTTGGGGTTTTTGGGAGCATAACATAATCATGTCAAAATGTACCAGCCGTTTTCCACCCATAACCACCCAAATCAATTTATCATGATTGAAAGTGGTGCTTGGGGCATTTTGGTGCCCCCCGAGTATCTAAGTGGTATTAAGCATAGTGCATAATTATGGACTTATTTTTGAAATGTTACCATTATAAATTTCTCTAAGGTGGCAAGGCTCAAATGCTCAAATGTTCCAAAAGGGTGTAATACTAACAAGTTATATAAAGGGCATGTAACTAGAATGTTAAAACAAACATAGATTTGCATATGAAATAACAGTATGCAATTTGATAATTTAAAACAGAAATAATTTGCAGAAAATATAGATTCAACATGATCATCGCCTTGATCACAGTTGGTTTGGTCTTGCTGGTCATGACTCAGTTTAGCTTCTACCTCTTCTTCTTGTGCCTCATACACTATTTTACGCTGTGCAAAAATTTGGACAAAAATCAGTAAACCAAGTAAATTCTCACAAAAATTCTAATGAGTTCCAAAATTTATGGTTTCGGTTCCATTGTACAGATATTGAATTTAAATGAATTTAGAAATTTGTTTCACCCAATTTGGAGCTAAGATGAGTAAGTTATGCCTATTTAAATTTCTCAGTTTAAATTAATTCAAAAATTAAAAAAAGTAGAGAGACCCTCTGAAGGTGGGGCTACGGTAGTTTTAATTTTTCTTTTATTTTCTTTTCAGTCTCTAACATGTGGGACTGGTTACTGTTTGCTTAATAGGTATGGCCCACGTGTCAGTGGGTGTTTAGGGTTAATTAACTTCATTTATCCGAATTAATTACCAAATTAAAATTTAATCGACATGAACAGCGTGCCCGCTCCCCTTCACGGGCAACAGAGAAGCTCACCACCAACGGCAGAGACGGTGGTCGGACATGAGCATTCACAAAATGGATTGCTCATGCTCACACCCACCCCTAGACGAAACCTCGCTAACCAATTTGGCTGGGACGGTGGCCGACGGGTTCCATGGGCGGCGACGGAATAGGGGAGGGGCAGCTACGACAATTCAAAGCAATTCCTCGGTCTGGGAATATCTCATGGTGGGCAAGAGGTTACCTTGGCGGTCTATGCCATTTGGGAGTGGCGGTGGTGGTCTGGTGGCTTGAGGCAGCGATGGACAGAGGAGGCGGATAGTGTCAGTGAGGTAGAGGTGGTGAGGGGTCTAGTCGAGGGTGGGGATGGCATCGCCGTACTCCATGGATGCTCTGGCTCGACGGAATCAGTCTGCGGTGGCTCCAATTGACAGTTCTCCTGTTGGTCAGCATTGAAGAAGATGGTGCCGCCGGTGCTTCGCAATGGGAGGGGGAGTGTGGTGGTTCGATGCTGCCGGGGGGCATGAGCGGGGCTATATAGCTGGCGACACGAGGGGTTGTTGGTCGGTCATGGCAGATAGCGTGGCGTCGGTGTGGCTACAGGGACCAGATGATTTAGGCTCGACGTCGTGATGGTGACATGCGGTAGGGTATGGTGGTGTCTGTCACACGGAGAGGGGCACGCACGCTGAGGGCATGGTGACTGTCTGGATGATGTCTAGAAAGGGGGATGGACGGGGAGGAGCTACCAGGGCGGGTACAATGGTCAGAGCGACGCTTGCATGACGCGAGAGCCATAGCATGGCGGTACCGGTAGCTGGTCGCAGCGGCAGGGGCGCACCCTATGGCTGACCAGGAAGACCTGGTGCAGCAGTCCGAGCGGCGCCTCGTTGTCTTTCGGCCAGGTGGCAGGTCAAAGAGGAAACGGCTTGATGCGATGGTGTTCCTATGGTGACGCAGGAACATAGCTATGGCAGAGAAGGTGGCTGACCCAGCGGCATGGGCGTAGGAGCACGCCGGCGACTGGTGGTCACAAAGGGAGCGTAGTGGGGAGATCGGGCTGCCGAGGCACTTCTAACACTAACCACTCTCGTGCACTTCACCAGCCTCCCCATACCATTCACCCAGATATTTAAACAAGTTGGAGTTTTTGGGATTATAACATAATCATGTCAAAATATAACAGCCATCTTCTACCCATGACCTCCCAAATTAGTTTATGATGATTGAAAGTGGCGCTTGGGGCGTTTTGGTGCCCCGCGTATTTAAGCAGTACTAAGCATGGCACATAATTATAGACTTATTTTTGAAACATTACCATTATAAATTTCTCTAGGGTGAGAATGCTCAAATGTTCCAAAAGGGTATAATATTAACAAGTTATATAGTGGGCATTTAACTAGAATCTTAAAACAAACATAGATTTGCATATGAAATAATAGCATGCAATTTGATAATTTAAAATAAAAATAATTACAGAAAATATAGGTTCAACATGATCAAAGTATTTGACTCACCTTTGTCATAGTTGGTTTGGTCTTGCTGGTTGTGACTCGTTTCAACTTCTGCCTCTTCTTGTGCCTCATACACTATTTTTTGTTGCGCGAAAATTTGGATAAAAATCAGTAAACCAAATCAATTCTCACAAAAATTCAAATGAGCTCCAAAATTTGGAACTATTTTATGTTCCATTAGATAGATATTGAATTTAGATGAATTTAGAAATTTGTTTCATCCTATTTGGAGCTAAGATGAATAAGTTATGCCTTATTTAAAGTTCTCAGTTTAAATTAATTCAAAAATTAAAAAAGAAAGCAGAGATACCTCTCATAGGTGGCACCCATGGCAGTGAGACCGATTACTGTTTGCTTAAAAGGTATGGCCCTCAGGTCAATGGGTGTTTAGGTATGGCCCATAGGTCAATTGGTGTTTAGGGTTAATTAACTTTGTTAGTCTTAATTAATTACCGAATTAAACCTTAATCACTATGAACAGTGCGCCCACCCCCCTTCGCGGTCTAGTTTGGGGCAATTCTTCACAGTGGGAGGAGTGTGGTGGTGCGATGCGGCCGGGGGCATGAGCGGGGCATTATGTAACATTGCAAAAATTTGCTTTCTTTAAAAAAATTAATTCCAAATTAATTATTTTAAAAGTGTTTGGATGTCATTTGGATTATTTTTGTAATACTGGAAGAAAAATATCAAAATCCCAATTCCAATCCAAAGTCCAAAAAAAATTCCGAAAGGGTCACCCATCCTAGAATTGCCATTAGCCAAGCACGCTTAATGTCAAACTTCCAACAAAACCAACCACCAGTCGGACTTCTTCCTTGTTGTGAGTTTCTCCACATTCCTTCCTTTTATTCTTTGGCTTGGTCACTGTTCATCTTCTTCTACCATGTGTCAAACCTAAGCTCTAGTCTCCAATCAACAAAAGCCTTTTTCCCTCCACGTCTTCATTTGGAAACCGCTCAATTTGTGCTAGCAATCAATTCATCAATATTTTCTTTCCTTTCGTGAATCCATAAATCCTGCTAGTTTCCTTTTCTTTGCCGAAGCTATAAATCAGAGCACCATGATCGTGTGGCCTTCCCTTTCACCTAGTGAAAACCATCCTCTAGAGAAGTCGAGTGCCGACGACACCACCAGTTTCAAGAATGACCTCACCGACCGCTTCACCATCCAAGACCGCTGTTGGAGCCTTTCCCCGCTGGAGTACTCCGTCATCGCCGTCTTCCACCTTGTAGTCGAGCAAATCCGCCGCTGGAGCCTTTCCCTCACCGAAGCACTCTACCGCAGCCGTTTTCTGTCGTCGCCGACCACTTTTCAGCCTTCTCTGGTAATCCCCTCGCCGGTTGAAAACAATTGCCCCTCTTGCTTTTGACCATGGTCGCTTTCGACTATGACCGCTTCCGACCACAGTCGCTTTCGACCGCAGCCACTTTTTGAGCACGGTCGCTTTTGTTCGCAGTCACTCATGACCATAGCTGTTTTCAACCATGGTTGCTCACGACCACGGCTGCTTTCGACCACCCCCATTTTCGACCACCCTCGTTTTCGACCACCTTATAGTTTTCAACCGCCCTGGGCCTCTTAGTCACTCCCGGTGTTGTGATTGCCATGGCCGGTCAACCTCATCAGTTATGACCACTCTTGGTGTTCCGACAATTCTCGTAGGTTTCGACCACATCAAGCCTTTGACCACTCTCAACCTCTAACCACAAGATTTTGATCGTCAAGATTCGATCACTTTGAAGTCTTCAACCAATTCCAGTCTTCTTTGACCAATTTCTATAATGTTCGACTTGCAATGGTTCCGACCTCTCCGAACATTTCGACCACATACACCTTTCGACCACGTTGCATACTTCGACCACTTCAAACTTTTCGACCACCCCTCCAATCACGTATTGACCATCGACCACTCATAGCCACTTTGACCACCGACCACATCTAAATTTCCGACCATATTCAGCCATCCGATCACAACTGTTCGACTACCTGAGCCGATCGATTCCTTCGACCGCTCCACATCGTCCCATTCATTCAACTACTCTGATCTCTCCGATCCTTCCTACCAATCACTCATGACCACAATCGCTTCCAACAGTTGTGTAGTCTATGACAACAGCAAACACTTCTAGAAGCCCGTATTTCTTCATCCTAGCTCTGTTTGGAGCCATTCAAATTTCTAAATTCATTTAAAATCATAAACCTCCTTCCAGTATATATATTTTGTATTTTACGACTTTGTTTGTGTTTATTTATTTATTTGGGTTTCTTGTTTTTGCGCGTAGAACCCAACGTGGCCGAAGAGTTTCTCGATCTGTAGCCAGAAGGTCCAGACAACGTGTAGGAAGGCAAGTCTCATTTGATCATCTTGAACCTGTGTTTTCAAAAATCATTTTATTATTTCAAATTTAATTGCATTGTTATGTTACATAAAATGTTAATTTATGTCTTAAGGTTATTAGCTAATCCAATTTTGTAATAACCTCATTTGAAGTTGACAACCATGTACCTTTGTTACTCTAGATTTTCCTTGTCTCAGTATTGACATTACTACGCTATTTGTTAATTTTAGAATGGTAGTAATTGCTTAGACAAGCTTACCGGTCACTATAACCCTATGGGTGGGAATAATGTTAACAAATCTCTAAACAATTGCTTTTATCAAGTGTTTAGAAATAAGTGTTGCCATTGTTTATAAAATAAAATAAAAAGATGAAAATTAGTTTTGAACTTGGGCGGATGGTAAGATCTGGTTGGTGCAAATTTCACGATAACTTGTATTGTGAATGTACCACCCTAGTCAATTAAGGATCAATGCTTGTGATTGTCCAAACTGAGCACTACTGTACAACCACAAGTCTAGATGAGTACGATCTAGCCGACTAACTCACAAAGATTTAGTTTAGATATCACTTTGTGGTAAGTGGGTGCCAGGGATTTACTGGACTCACAATGAGGCACAAGGATTTACTATGCTCATATGGCACAAGAGGGGGCTTCTGACTGTGGTGGAACCTCAGCGGGTGGTATCTAGCTAGATTGGAGTGAGGTAAAGACTTTGTGATAAATTTTCTGGGTCTCATACCTAAGGAGGCATGTTGGCTATTAAGATGACTTATCTCTTGTGGGTAAAGTTGTACAACCTCTGCAAAGTGTAAAACTATTTGAATAACCGTGCCCATGGTTAAGGGCGGGCGATGTGAGATTTCATATGATAGATCTTTGGTCTTGGTTTCAAAGTAAATGTTTTGGGAACTCAAGGGTGGATGGAACTCTCGGGTGTGTGTCCTGGCGGATGGAGCCTGTGTGGATAGATGGAACCCGTAGTCTTAAACCTTGGCGTTAGAGCCTATTTACTAGTGTTGGTAGTTGGAATCTTCACTAGAAAATTTATCTAGTTTTCGTTATTGCAATTACTTTGTTAAGTTGGTTCTTTTGAGAATTTAATTATGGTATTTGAAACATAATGTTACTTTGTGCAAAAGAACCATATTATCCTTCTTTGTTAAGCCTTGCATCAACGGCATTTTCCCCAAGACTTGCGGAGTACTTTTTGTACGCACATGCTACACTCAAAACAACTCTCAGAGGGTTATGAAGATAAAAAAAGAAGCCTACAACTACTTCGCGTGTGGATTCAACGAAGGTTTCTTGGATGTCGGGACCCCGGATTTCCGAATCCGGACCCTCTGTGTATTGCAGCACTAGTCCCAAATCAAAGCTAGTGCACACAGTCAAACAGTGATGATTATATAACCAACAACGCTTATTACAATAGTAAAGAGTACATACCGAAAGGTCTCTTTATTACAACTGAGGTTTCAAGACCTCACACACTCACAAAACACAGCGGAAGCAAAAGTAAATCCGGTGAAGACCCATCAATACGCCACAGGCAATTGACTGGGGAAGCACAACCTAGTACTCCGGGAAGCCTTCGTCGAATCCACACGCGAAGTAGTCGTAATCTCCATCTTGAGCTTCATATCCCTCTGAGTTGATTTTTAGGTGCAGCATGTGAGTACATAAAGTACTCCGCAAGTCTTGGAAAAAAATGCAGTAGATGCAAGGCTTAACAAAGGAGGGTTATATGGTTCTTTTGCACAAAGCAATATTTTATTTCAAATACTATTTTAAATATTTTACTCCGGGAAGCCTTCGTCGAATCCACACGCGAAGTAATTGTTTTAACTGAAACTATTAAGCATTTTATAGTGAAGGTTCTATCCACCAACACTAATTAACTAGCTCTAACCGCTAAGGTTTAAAACTACGGGTTCCATCCACCCACACTGGCTCCAACCGCCAGGATACCCTTCTGAGAGTTCCCTCCACTCTCGATATATCAAAACTTTGTTATTAAAACCAAAAACAAAAATCTATTATGTGAATGCATTCCTTGCCCGCCCTTGACCGTGGGCACGGCTATTCGAATAGATTAACACTCTGCAGAGGATGTACAACTTTACCACCAAGAGATAAATTATCCTAATAGTCAACATGCTTCCTTTGTCATGAGACCCAGATAAAATATCACAAAGCTTTTACCTCACTCTACTCTAGCTAGACACCACCCGCTGAGGTTTCACCGTTGAAGGGTTAAATCCACCCAGTCAGAAGCCCCCTCTTGCACCATATGAGTATAGTAAAACCCTGTCCCTCACTGTGAACAAACCAGTAAATCCCTGGCTCCTTGGCACTCACTTTCCACTGGTGGTACCTAAACTAGGCTATCATAAGTTAGTCAGCAAGGTCATACCTATATAGACTTGGGGTTGCACGGTTATGCTCAGTCTGGACAAACACAAGAGTCAGTCCTTAATCGACTAGGGCGGAATATACACTTTACCAAATCTCGTGCTAAAGCCGCACCAAACCATTCTAACCATCCGCCCTGGTCTAAAACAATTTTCACATTTTATTTTATTTTTAAAAGAACAGTGGCAACACCAATCACCACTAATTTCAGAATACAAAGACTAGTACAATGAAATATAATTTTCCATTCCAAGGTTATAAAGGTTGAATAGCTTGACTAAGCATTTACTACCGTTCTAATATTTAGCAAAGAATTGTAATACTCTCATTACTGAGACAAAGAAAGTCCTAAGGTTACAAAGGTACATGGTATTCGACTTCAATAGAGGGCATATCAATAATTGGATTAACTAATACCTTAAAACGGAAACTAGTGTTCTATGTAAATAGCAATGCAAATAATATTTAAAATAATAAAAAGCATTTCGCAAACATAGGTACAAAATGTTCAAAGGAGACTTTCCTTCTTGCACGCTGTCTGGACCTTCTTGCTGTGGGTCGGGAAAGTCTTCGGCAACGACGGGTTCTACGCGTGAAAAGACAGAACAAACGAAAATAAATAAATACACATAAATTCAAATAAAATTCAAAAATAGTGTATATTTGAGTAGTTTATGATTTTAGAAAAATTTAGAAATTTGAACGGCTCAAATCGGAGTTAAAATGAGAAAGTTATGGCTTCCGGAAGTTTAATTAGAAGAAAAAGAAAAGATAGATTTGCTGATTTATTTTTATACTGAAAAAGATGATATATGACGTCAGCGATATTTTAAATTTCAAAATTTCGGACATGTGGGCCCAGTCTACAGTGGACCGAGTCCACGCACCAGGGTGGAAGCCGACGTGGCACACACGGCCGACGTGGCGCCACGCGGCGCACACACGGAGGCCACGCGGGTGCGGGCCGGCCGACGTGGCCCAGGCCGGAATGGGGCGCACGGGCGCCCGGCGGCGGCCAGTGAAGGGCGGCGGGGACAGAGGAGGCGGCGGCGAGGCAGCTCCTACCGGCGCACAGAGAGATATTTATAGGCGGGGAAGGGAGGTAACGACCGGCGGCTTGAGTTCGCCGGATTAAATGGGGGCCGGCGGTTTTAGAGGAGATTAAAGAGGGAAACAGCCGGCAGTGAGTGGGGAGTGAAGAGGGGAATTGATTGCGCACTCGTTCGGGAGTTAAAGGAGGAAGAAACGGCCGGATTAAAAGCTTTGGTGCAGCTTCAATGGAGGAGAGAGAGCTAGAGGAAGAAGAAAGGGAGGAAAAAGAAGGAGAAGATGGGTGGGGCCCGCGCGTCGGTGAGAAAGAGGGGAAATGAAGGGGTACGGGCCGTCGAATTGATGACACGTGGCAAGGGAATAAATCAAGGCCGTTGGATTTGAGTGAAGGGGTAAGTGGCTATGAATGGCTAGGATTAGATCAAAGAAAGAGATGGATTCAATCTGAGAGCGCCACGTGGCAACCCGGGATTAAATTGATTTAATTTTCGGATTAGCTTTTCAGAAAATACTAGAAATATTATAATTGCTTAGAAAATAGTAAATAATGTCTGAAAATTCCAGAAAATTCATAGAATATTTCTGGAGCTATTTTAGACTTGGGAAAAATATTTTTAATTTCAAATTTGCCTTTAATAATTTCATAAAATACTTTTTAACTTTTAAAATTGATTTTTAATTCCAGAAAATTCTCAAAAATTATATAAAATTTAGGGAAGGTTGGGAAAAATAAAATGAACTCTTTTTGGCTTTAATAAAATATTTAAAATACATTTTCTTGATTTAGATTTTGAAATAAAATTCAGATAAATCCAAATAAAATTTGAATACTTTAAAATAATTAGTTTGAAATTAAATTTACAGAAAGCGAATTTTTGGGATGTTACATTGGAGTACTAGGTTGTGCTTCCTAAGTCAATTGCCTGTGGCGTATTGATAGGTCATCATTAGAGTTTTATTTTGCTTTCGCTAAGTTTTGTTAGTTTGAGAGGTCTTGTAACCTCAGTTGTAATAAAGTTGCCCTAAGGCCTATACTCTCTTTTATTATAATAAACCATTGTTAGTTATGTAATCATCACTATTTGACTATGTGTACTAGCTTTGATCTGGGACTAGTGCAGTAATACACAGAGGGTTCGGATTTGGAAATAATGTCCCAACACTTTATAGCCTGCGGGGAGGGATGGCGATGTGAGGGGTGGTTGGTCGATTATGATAGACGGCATGGCGCCGGTGTGGCTACTGGGACCGGATTATTCAGGCTCGGCGTCACGGCAGTGACATGCAGTAGGGTATGGTGGTGTTTGTCGCACAGACGGTGGGGCGCACTCACCGAGAGGCATGGCGAGCGTCCGGATGACGCCCAGAAAGGGGGATGGATGGGGTGGAGTTGCCAGGGCGGGTACGGCGATCAAAGCGATGCCCGTGTGGTGCGAGAGCCGTAGCACGGTGGTACCGGTAACTGGTCGCAACAGTAGGAGCGTGCCCTATGGCTGACCCAAGCAGACCTAGCGCGGCGATCCAAGCAATGCCTCGTCGTCCTTTAGCAAGACAGTAGGTCAAACAGGAGATGACTAGACGTGACTGTATTCCTGTGGTGACACGAGAGCAAAGCTACGACAGAGCAGGCGGCTGACCCAGCGGCATGGGCGCTGGAGCAAGCCGGCGACCGACGGTCTCAAGGGGAATGCAACAGGGAGAGCGAACTGTCAGGGCTGGTGACGGGAGGCAGGGCAACGAAGGAACCGACCTAGGTTTGACCAGGCCAGGCCGAAAGGCCAGAAAAACTTTTGGGTTTGGGCCCAATATACATTTTCAAATTTTGTTTTAAACTCTTATTCAACCTTCTTCATTTGCTCTAATTTTTCATATTCGCCTTTACAAAGCCTAACTAACTGTAGGCCTAGAGTTGGTTAATTGTCTTCATCTTTTCATCCTATTGCCATATGTGGATAAAAGGGACGATGATAATCTGCTGGTTTACTCTATGGGCTAATCCTTCTTTTTCGTGGTTCAGCTCACGGCCGCACTTCTGCTAATTGATTCTACGGGAGTTCTACCCTAGTTGTTGGATCATCTTTTCATATTCACCTTTCAATTAAAAATTCACTTTTATTAATTATACCTTTCTTTTGGTATTAGGTTTTCATTATTTCTTATTTGTTGGAACCTCAACCAAGATTTAAGGAAAACCTTTTAAAATCCAAATGCCAATAAGATGCATTCCAAAATATTTCAAAAATTACACATTTTTTATGATCCTAGTTTTTAAGATGTCACAACAACTCTCAAGGACGAATTATGGCTAAAGGCACTGTGCGCGTCAACAACAAGTTCTTAAACGATGTCGCTCTAGTTAGAAAGTTAAGTTATAATCTGCTTTCAGTTTTACAGTTGGTAAATGATAATCTTGAGGTGAACTTTAAAAATCATTCATGCTGTATCTTAGATTCATCTGGTGATCTTGTTTATAAAATTAGTCGAGTTGGTCGCTTGTTTAAGGGTGATTTTTCGTATTTGGTATATTCTAATCTTAGGTGTCTTATTTCATCAAAATCTAAGGATCTGTTCTTCTGGCACTGTAGATTAGGTCATATTGGCTTTGATAATCTAGCTCGGCTCAGTAACATGAATTAGGTTAGAGGAATGAATCAGGTTAGAGGAATTCCTAGTCTTAAGTTTGAAAAGTCAATGGATCTTAGTCTGTTCACCTTGTCGACGTGGTAAGATGGTCGCATCATTTCATCCCCCTCTCACACAAGTAATAACTGATTCTCGCGACAACTATTGCACATGGACACTGTAGGTCCATCTAGGGTTTAGTCTGTTGGAGGTAAATGGTATGTTCTTGTTATTGTCAACGATTACTCTAGATACTCTTGGGTGTATTTTATAGCCTCTAAGGATGTAGTTTTCGGTCACTTTCGAGAGTTAGCTCTTAGACTTGCTAATGATCTTCCAAGAGCACTTAGAGCTAGCTCTTAGACTTGCTAGTTGACTTAAACACAATCTTACTTGGCTCAGGGGGAGACACTTCAGTCTTACCACTTTCTAGAGCTTTCAAGACTTTAGGAGGGTGACTCTTACCATGCCCATATTGATTAAAGCCTAGACTTCTATTGGCTTTGCTAACCTTAGATTGATCTAGAATCATGTTCAAGTTGTTCCCACTAGAGAGCCTCTCAAGAGTTTTCTTCATATACACATTCTCTCTAGCTAAGGTTTGACACACCTCACAACTCTTGCTCCTAGTGGCCCTAGCATACCTCTCTTTATGCACAGTTACCTCAAGCTTGAGAACTTCACAGGACATGCACTTAGCATCTTTAATTCTTCACATTTGCTTATCATCTAGGTCCTTACCAATTTCAGCACAAAAGTCACATCCAATAGAATCAATGGGATCAACCTTCTTAGAAGCAATTATAGAAGCAAGTTTTTCTTTAGCACATTTCTCTACTAATATAACACAAGATTTGTCCATTCACCTCCATACCCACTCCCTCATGCATGCAGGGCTCCCACGCACTTCCCTAAAAACTGGCTCTTAGAGCATCTCTAGCAGGGCCCCTATTTGAGCCCCTAAAACTAAATTTGAGGGCTTGAGGCAAAAATAGAGGTCCAGCAGGGCCCCTACTAGAGCCCTCAAATTTGAGGGGCCCCTCAAATCCCCCCTCCAGCCCTCATTCCTGGGGGGTCTGGAGGGAGCCCCTATTTTTCTGTTTTTACGGTTTTCACTCGCGGGCATCGACAGTTCCGCGCCGCCGCCCGGTTCCGCACCGCCGCCCGCCTTTGCCCGGTTCCTCTTCCCCTCCGACGGCCTGCCCCCGCCCAGATCTCGCCACCGCCCGGCAGCCCACCCCTGCCCGGCCGCTCGTCTTCCCGCTCTCCGCTCCTCCGTCGACTCTAGGCCGGCGGTGGAGGAGAAAAGAGGCGTCGGTGGCCGAAGGGGTGGGGGAAAGAAGGGAGGTGTGCGCGAGCATGAGCAAGGTGGTAGAAGCTCACCTGAGCTACTGGGGCGGCCGGAAGGAGGCCGGGTTGAGCCGGCGATGAGCACGGGCAACGGCGCGGGGAGGCGACCGTGGCGGGGGAGCTCGCGTGGCGGAGGACGCCGGCCGGCGGTGGGGGAGGCTGCAGGGTGCCGGGGTGCGGCTCCCACCGAGCGGAATCGGTCCGGGGTCGACCGATGGGGAGGCGGCGGTGGAAACCGCGGCGGCCAGCCGGGGGTGAGGAAGAGTTAGCCGGGGGTTGAAGGTGGGCGAGGGCGTCGTCGAAGAGGGCGAGGAGGTCGGAGGAGTGGGTGGCCGGCGGGAGGCACGCGGCGAGGAGGGGAGCGTGGAGAGCGCGGCGGAGAGGGAGGGGCCCGAGCGGAGGCGGAGAGGGAGGGGCCCGAGCGGAGGCGGAGGGCGGGCGAGGCGAGGCGAGGCGCGCGGCTGTGGCGGGGCGTGGGAGCGGGTGGGCTGAGAGGAGAGGAGGAGGCGCGGGTGGAGGAGAGGAGGAGGCGCGGTGGACGAGCGGAGAGCGCACGGGTGGAGGAGAGGAGGGGTAGAGAAATTTGAGAATGACGAGTGGGCTCTACATGTCATTCTGAGTTGGAATGAATTTGAGGGCTCTGATTTGAGGACTTCTGCTGGAGTTCAACTCAAAAAACAGGGCCCTCAAAAGTAGGGGGAGCCCTCAAATCAAAAGTAGGGGCTCTGATTTGAGGGCTCCTGCTGGAGATACTCTTAGAGAAAACCAACAAAACCGAGATAACCAATTGACATGTAGGCCAGCTCCTTAACCAAGAAACCACAGCCTTCCACCTCGATTCCCCTCTCTGCTTCCCATTCCCAACCCCCTATCCCACGCTGCTCAGCTCCGGCAATGCCTCCCCACTGGTCTCCCCCGCGCCTGGCGACCACAAAACCACAGGCTCTCTAATCGCCCACCGCCACCTCCCCTAACTACGACGCAGCAGCTGCTCGCCCCAACCTCCCCATCAACGAGGTGCCACTACACCCTATGGTGAGGCCCCTTATCCGGCAACGTGAATTCCGTTGGTTCGATGGTTTGTTTGCCACGGCAGCATCCTATATTCGTGCAACCATACCCATCGAAACCCTAGATGGGTGCTTCTGTTTCTTCGTGGTTAGGGCTGGATTTGAGCGATTAGGTGGTTGGACTATGATCTGGGGCCCTTAGTGGTGGAGTTTTTTGGGGGTCAATTGTTGCTTGGTTTGACATGTATTTGCTCCTCGTTGGATGATTGATTGGTTTAATTCTAGCACTTGTGGTGAAAAGTTATCGGTGAGCTTTGCAAACTTACAAAAGTTATTGGCCTTGCTTCAGGGTTTGTGAGACTGATATGATGAGATCCTGGAGGAAATGAGGATATATGAGTATGAAACAAATGTAAGATCAGTTTTGTACTACATTTTAGCTTGTTTAGTTTCAACCATCTATGGTTCATAGAAGCAATGGGAATCATAGTTTGCTGTAGATTATGTTGTGATCATGAACATGTAAGCTCAAGTCATCGAAAGGAAAAAAACTATTTGGTATGTTACAATGCTTCTTTCCCATGATGATGTCAATCATTGTGAATGGTTATCATCGGGAAATGGAGTATGAGTATGAAGGCAAGTACTATGATGAAGATGACTATGAGAAAGGCTCAGGTGTTGGGGAGGAGCATGTTGAGGAGGAACAACCACCAAAGGGGTAGCAGGAGTTCATTGAAATTAGAGAAAGATTAAAGAAACATATTAGGCGAAGGGCACAACGGCTAGTGCCAGCGCAGCCGGCCTCTCATCTTCCTCATATGATAGAAAACCTCCAACCAAGTGTCTTTGATGTACCTCTTCTACACTTTCTTGTGCAATTTGTGTGATTTTGCACTACAATTTATGCAGTACAGAAAAACAGTCTTACAGAAAAGTTTGTCGATTTGTGATTCCTTCTGACACCTCTACTATCAGGGTGCATGTGAAATTTAGATGGTTAAAACCAAACTAAGGAGAAAATAATCATATGTTGGTTCCATTCTTTTGTTGACAATTTGCCTTGCAAATATAGTCAATAGATTGGCCATTATATCATTTGTTGAAATATTGTTGCCCACTTGAAATTTGATGTTTTAGCTTAATGATTTTAATGCTGTCATGGGGAACCAAATTTCGTTTGTGTCCAGGCATGAACCAATCTGTAAGATGAATAAGGGATTTTGTTATAAATACTGGTCTCACTTTTAAACTTTATGCAGCTTCTGTTTCCCCGCTATGTTTTCTACCATGCACCTCCCCCCTTTTATTGTGGGGAAATTTGAGGATTTGCCCACCCCAAGTGATATAATTGAGGATTTGCCCTATGATGACTCATTGACATGTGAGTCATGGGGCCACATGTCAGTGAGACATTGATGGTAAATCATCAATTGCATCTCTGAGGGCAGAAATGGAGGCGGTGGTAGTAGACATGGCACAGGGACGTCGAGAGGAGGCCCAACCTCAGCATCGCTAGACTAATATAAAGGGGAAGTTTGTCCGTTTTCCTCCCCCGCATCGCATATTCCCATGGAAAATTGGTTTTATAGTACAATTTTGGATCACATTTGATGATATGTGTATCACCATCTTTTGATACTCTATTGCAATGCATGGACATCTTACTAGTATCTTACAAAGTTTCACTAAGAGCCTCTAATTCAATTGTGAGCTTAGGACAATTCTTGCAAGAATCTACACTACCATCAAGCATGGCACAAGTAAACTTATCCAATTTCCTAGAGGCACTAGCAAGTTTCATTTCAAGTGAAGCACATTAAGAGCAAAATTTAGCTTGTGCATCTATGTCCTCAGCACCTAAGCAAGCAAGATTAACACTAGACTTCAGTTTTTCTACCTCATACTTAGCAAGTTTCAATTGATTAGCTTCTGAGGAATGAACCAAAAGCCCAAGAAGATAAGCATTTTTAAGCTTGGCTAGATTGTCCTTAGTAACCACGAGTTCTCGAATGAAATAAGAATAAAGGGTAATGCCAATTGTGAAGCAAGACATAAGCTTATTAATTTCATCCCTAAACTTCTAAGTTGTTCAATAACAAAGGAATAAGCATTTCTAAGCTTATCTAAATTAGTTTGCAACACAAGACATGCATCACAGGTATCATAAAAAATAATTAAAGATCTAAGCCTAGCAACTTCCATGTTAAGACTTTCAACCATGTGTTCCAAGCTTATATTCTTATTTGTGCTTTTGTAGAGATCATTCCTAGTTATCACAACAACACAAGCTACATCATCATAGGAAGGCGTTACCTCATCAGGATTGTTGTAGAGATCATTCTCGCTGGTTGTGTCCCCGTGAGGTATGAAGCACATCCTGATGAAGTCTTTGATCCTAATATTCGCTCGCAGTTCATCCCCTTCATCCTTGGTCTCTGAGTCCACATCATTCAATTCTATCTCCTCAAGAGCTGAGAGGACCTTGCAGATCATCTTCTTGTAGTTCAACTTCTTTTTTCCCATCATGAGCACGTGGCTTCTTGTGAAACTCCTTCTCTTCCTTGCCCCGAAACTTGGAACACTTGCCCCAGATGTGGTTGGGTTCAACATACTCATAGTAAGTGATAGGTCCTCGTCTCTTTCTCTCCCTCACATTGTTGTAGGCTCTTGTGAATTTTCTATATATGAGGGCTATCTCTTCTTTTGGGATTGTCTCTAACTGCTCATCGGCTAGGAAAGATAGGCAAAACATCAAGAACCATGGCACACTAAGAACACCAAAGAAGAACTCGAACAACCAGATGAATCACTCTTCTCGAGATCAAGTGCCAAGTCCAATAAGTGACTTTTGGACTTTTTCTTATCCCAAGCAATCTCATATGTTTTTAGCCTTGAGTAAAGAGAATTGAAAGTTAGATCACTCAACTTGTTGTACTCTTGAATGGCGGTAGCCTTGGAATCCCAAACAATTGAATCAAGAGCACCCAAAATAGCACGAGTTTTCTCAGACTCAGAAAAATTTCAGACCTACTGATCTCAACTAACTCACTATCTTATTGATCCTAGCAAAGAGCTCATCTATAGACTCACTATGTCTCATCTCAAAGGAGTTGAACTCAAGTTTGTACATATCTTGATGTTATTCCTTGATCTAGGAAGAGCTCTCATGATATGTCTCAAGTGTCATCCAGATCTCATGAGCAGTGGGCAAATGAGATACCCGATTGTACTTGCTCCTACCCAAACCAGAAAATAGGATGCTCCGTGCCTTGTCATTATTTTCCACATTAGGAGTGTTCTTTGGGGTAATGACCAGATGATTTGTTCACCTTCTTCCAAATTTCTTGGCCTTGTCTTTGCAAGCAGAAAGCCATCCTATTTTTCCAATATGGATTGTTAGCCCCATCGAAGATAGGAGGTTTGGAGGAATATATATCCGATGTCATAGCTCAAAGACTAGTGGAGATCTTATGTAAAAGAGCTCATCAGGCTTAGATACCAATTATAGGATCTATTGCAACAAACAAATGGGGGGTGAATAACTTTGACAAATTTCCCCCCTCGATATTCAAGATCATTTCACTTCAGTAACTATGAAGAGGTAAGAAGATCAAGATCTAACTTGCAACAGTGGAAAACATCTCAAAATAGCAAAAGCCAACCAAATTTGGCACCTTCCTAAGGTCGGTTTGACCACACTCACAAGGGGCGGTTGGACCAGCCTGACTGGTTGATGAACAGCGGTCTAACCATCGTAGCCCTCAACTTGAATTATTAGCACAATTTCAAAAACACAAATAGACCTGAATTTTAATTAAGAACTTCAAATCACATGATATTTGAAACACACCTTTCTTCCTTATCAAGAACCTATTTCAATCAACAATTTGAAGAATCATTGTGAAAGTTCCAACCATTAACCATTTGAAGGAAAGTTGCACTGAAACCAAGTAAGAAGGAAAAATAATGAACTAGGCAAGCTCGTGGATTCTAGATGACTAAGATTACCTTAGATGAGTTCCTAGACATCCTAGCAAGCTTTACCATAGCAAGAATCGAGCTCAATCACAATGGAACCAAGAAACCCCAAATCTAACTCAAAGGGGTAAGAAAACCAAACAAGAACACAAAAGAGACACAGGAACATATTTGATATTCTATTACCAATTAGAGATGAAAGGTTACAACCACTCCGATCAGAGGACAAAACACTAAGAGCCATCATCAAGCTCTCCTCTCAAAACCCTAATATCTCTACTTGGCTTAAGTATATCAAATCTTATCTCTCTCTAGCCTAATTATATAGTGGAGGCTCACAATGAAACCCTAAACCTAGCCACAAATTGGACATTATCCAACACACACATGGGAGAACCCACTAACTTATTGCCCATACAAGTTTTTCACTTAACACACGCACACTTTTCAAATCTCTATCTTTCAGTTTGGGTCCAATAGCTTGAATATGTTATGCCTTGCCCTACATTGAGTATCCTTGACCTAATCCACTTACGGCTCTACCGCAGTTTTGCAAACTGCTTGATTTTTATTTAGGGTAAATGACCACAATGCCCTTCAACCGACATTTCCCGAATGCTTTGGCCTCGAAGCATCCCTCATGCTTTGCTATCTTTCATGTGGCCTCAATGACCTCCCACAAAGGCTCTCACATGTCCGCATGTCACTGAACCGTCCTCATATGCAAACAGGCCAAAGTCACTTAACACACCACAACAATAAACCAAGCAAACTATTTTTTGGCACAAGTTCATTCTAATTTGACCTACATTAGTCCATAAATACATCACACAACACATATGCCATGATTTCATATCTCTAAACTAAATTTCAACTCAATTCGCAATTTGTAGCTCGTAGCAATTCACCCTGAAAATCCTCTAGTCAATTTGACTCTCACCATGTCGGTCAGCCGCACCTCAACACCCAAAATACACTCTCTTTATACTTTTCTTTAAACTCTATTTATTTTCAACTCCAGTTTCCACTTGTAATGACACCTAGTGCTACTCAAGCATGCATACACAAGTGTTTGGTATTTATTTTCCAAAAAGAGAACACCACTGATTTGACCGCTTACCCAATGGCGGTTAGACCTCCTAAGCCATTTTTGCCCAATCCTTTATGGGCTAGTCTGACCGTCATGTAGTGGCTAATCAAACCGTCAATGCAAATCGATCTAACCGACCATGCACAGTGGTCAAACCACCTGTGCCTGAGACTTTTCTCCAAATATCTCATTTGCATTTTTGTCAACTCAAATCCTATTTTACCATCTTTGATGGTGTCATATACTCATGACAAAAATAGAGTGGCATCCACGGGTATCACAGGGCCACTCGCCGTCGTCCTTGATAAAGGGATGTGGCATCGCTATGAAACAACCATGTTGAGTCAGCGTGGCAAAAACGGACATTCAGGCCGACCAACCATGGACGCCGGCTAAACGTTATAACGGTGTATTTGAATTGTATTTAATGGTCTTGAACAGCTCACTTTTTTCCAGTTAATTTTTGAGGCCTCGTTTTTATACTCTCTGTTTATTTGCCCTTTCCCCATTAGTTGCATAGACAATAACATAAAACCATGAGATTTTCTGCTAAACTTCCAGATACACTAGGCATCAAACGCTTTTTATACGAGAGAATTAAGAAAGGACAGCTCATGAAAAAGAAGGGAGCAGGCGGTGCTCGAACTTGGAAATTTTTGTACGGATAACCTTTTTTTTATTCGGAAATACAGAAATATACCCGCGGTTTCATTTTTTACAAAAATAGCCTCGAGTCGCCCAATGGGGCAGCGACTCGAGAATTTCGCCCACCCGAAAAGCGACATTTAAGGAATCTGCGAACCGTTGGACGAATCAGCGCTGTCGCCTGTACGTTGGGCGACTTAATATAAATCGCTGTACGGTTGGGCGACTGCAATGCAGTCGCCCAACGCTAGGGCGACATAGGGGGTTAAGGCGGCCTGCCTAGCCGGCTCCCACTACCAACCACCTTTTTCACTCATTCAGCAAACACATTCAGCGCACAGAGAAGAGGAAGAAGGAAAAGAAACAAGGGGGAGAAGAGAGGAAGGAGGGGAAGAAGAGGAGAAGGAGAGGAAGGAGGGGAAGAAGAGGAGAAGGAGAGGAGGAGGGGAAGAAGAAGAGGAGAGGAGGAGGTGAGGGAGGAAGGAGGAGTAGAAGCTATTCCATCAATTTGGATCCAGGTATTTTTTTTTGGATTATGTTGTATTTGCATTATTATTTATATGAAATGTTGGTGTTAATAAAAATTATAGATGTAGAATAATTAGTACCATGTTAGTATGGAAATATTATTGTAGAAAAAGTTTGGTATGCAATTTGTAGTATGGTATAGGAAGTTTAGTATTGTGCGATATTATTTGACATGTCGCAAAATTGAAATATATATGCAGGCCGACATCATCAATGTCCACTACATTGAGAGTGTATTACGGAGCTGGAACCATTTGTGAAGGTCCGAATGGTGTGGATTTGAACGATTTTCCGCAAGTCACTCTCGTACTTCCGGATGACGAGAATGCTCGAATGGGAGATGTGCAGCTTTGGCTGACCCGGAGTTTTTCGTTGAACCCCGAGGTGTACAGCGTCGTCGTGCAAGGGCTTTGGAGCCGGTCTCCCACGGACATCAGATGGGAGTTGAAGACATTGGTGCGCTCTGCCACATGGAAGGGCTTTGTGCTAGGGTGCCGGCGTCGTGGATACGAGTGTGTGCTGCTTGTGCAACCGTGCTCAGTACAAGCAGCTGAGGAAGCTCGTGCAACAGCCGTTGTTGTGGGAGGTGCTAGCAGCTCGGGCGGGCCGCATGTTGGCGGACATGATGAAGTTGCTCGTCATGAAGCCGATGCGGTACATGAAGGAGAGTTACAGCCGTCAAGCCATAGAGAGCCAACTGGGCAAGCCAATGAAGGAGAGTATAATGAGTACATTGTGCAGCAGATAGACTCTGATGACGAGAGGGCATGGGATGAAGAGGAAGCTGTAGAGGACGACGACGAGGACAGTTCCGATGAGGATGAAGTTCCTATCCCCCAGGAATGGAACCGATTTAATGCGGAGGGTCTTTCCGCACATGATGAGCATGAATCACAATGGGAGTACCATGAGACAGAGGTTCGGTTGCATACTATGTTTGCTGACAAGGAAGCGCTGCAGGATGCCATCAAGCTTTGGGCCCTTTCAATGCAGCGGACATTTCGCGTCGTCAAATCAAGCCAGGAGCAGTACACTGTGACGTGCGAGCAGACTGGTTGCCCTTGGCGGGTGCACGCCCGTAAACCTAAGTATGAGACTCATTGGATTTTGTCCAAGGTTGAGCCGCACTCCTGCATTCTAAACACTGTGTTGTCGAGACATCGTAACCTGACGTCCGGATTTATAGCCAATGTCATGTATGGGGAGATAGTGCAGAAGAAAGACATGGCAGCCACGCATATTGTGGTAGCTATTGAGAATAAATTCAAGTATAAGATTAGCTACGCGAAGGCGTGGCGGGCCAAGCAGAAGGCGTTGGAAAAATGTTTTGGCACTTTCGAGGCGGCGTACGACAACCTTCCTCGTATGCTTAATGTCCTGCAGGAAAGGAACCCGGGCACATACATCGCCCTCCACGAGAAGCCGTCCATAAGTCCGCCAGGGTATGCGGTGTTGCAGAGAGCAATGTTTGCATTTGGTGCTAGCATCGAAGCATTCAGGCATATGCTGCCAGTGATCTCAATTGACGGGACCTTCTTGACAGGCAAATACAAGGGGCAGATCCTGACGGCCATAGGCGTTGACGGTAACAGTCAAATATTGCCGCTGGCCATTGCATTTGTGGAGAGTGAGAATTACGAGAGCCGGCTGTGGTTTCTCAGACATGTGAGGGCTGGAGTTGTAGCCACTCGGCCTGGTGTGTGCGTAATCCATGATCGCCACGCCGGTATTATCAAGGCAATAAGAAAACTTCAAGAAGACCCCGAGGAGCCCTTTCCTTGGCCGGACATGAGGAACCGGTGGTGCAGTCGTCACTTAGCGGCAAACTTTTTCAAGCAATTCCCTAAACAATCTTTGATGAAGCTATTCAAGAGGCTGGCTAGGCAGAACCAACAGAGGAAATTTGATGCTTTGTGGAGGTTATTGGATGAGCACACTAGGAAGAACGTCGAAGAGAGGAGCAAGGAGCCGGTCACTCCTGGGGCGGCACAACCACAATGCTTGCCGCCAATCGATGCGCCTAACCCAAGTGGTCCAAGAAGAAGGATCTCACGAAACATCAGGTGCTTCGCGCAGTGGATCGAGGGGGAACCGTTGGAGAAGTGGTCGCTGTTGCACGACACGGATGGCGCAAGGTACGGAATAATGACAACTAACCTTGCCGAGGTGTACAATTGGGTTCTAAGGGGTCTCCGTTCTCAGCCCCTTGTCGCCATCGTGGAAGGTGTTCTTCACAGCACAATCCGGTACTTCAGGGAGAGGCACGCGAGTGCCGCACTTCATGCGGCCAATCCCGGAGCATTGTATTCGGTAAAAATTACTGCTTACATGGAGATGAAGGCACAAAAGGGTCAGTTGCACACAGTGCAGGTCATGGGCAACAGGGAGCATCGTTTTAAGGTGATACTCCGTGATAGAGCCGGATTTGGGACGGCTCGTTCACTTGTTACCCACGAGGTATGTCTTGCAAATCATGGAAATGAACCTAGCTGCACGTGCAACAAGCTTAAGTTGTTACACAAACCATGCTCTCATGTCCTCGCTGCATGCGGGACCGTGGGTATGGATCCTTCAAACTTCATGTCCGAGTTCTTCTTTAAGGGGAGGGTACTGCAGGCTTGGTGTGGGGAGCTTCGAGGGTTCAGGGTGATGGGAAACTTCGCCACTTTGGACATTGCATCGAGGACCTGGGTTCCGGATGTTAACATGTTGAAGGGTGGGAAGGGTCGGCGACAGAGCTGACGTATTAGGAACGACATGGATGAATCACAAGCTGGAACACCGGGTGCACGTTGTGGTCGATGCGGTCAGGAGGGGCACACAGCTAGACGATGCATGTCCTGTTCAGTAGTTACATGACTTTTCTGTAATGTACTTGGTTATGTACTTATTTAGTACATGTATTTGCTGTTTGTTAAAATGAGATACTTTTGTGGCTCGTGCACAAGACAATCAATTCATGACATGCTTAACAACATTGCGCATTATTTCGATCGACCCTCGTACATACTACGGTACAACCATACACATCGTTGCTTATATGCCAAATGAGCCTCGTGGCACCCACATGGAGAACTGCTGAAGTGGACGCCTCGGACAGGGCTGGCCATCGTGGTAGTGGCACGCACATATGCAACTTGGGTTTGCACAGCAACATGTCGGATCGTACGAGCTTCCTATGTTGACAACCTCCTCGTTTCCCCTCTCGCGTTGCATCTGTTGGCGGGGCTCATTGTTCTCCTCATTGAGAGTCTCCATTCGGTACTCCAAGTTCATTATTCGGTCCCATAAAGTACCCACATAACGGTCAATATACCGTTCATGAGGAGGGTCGATCCAGCGGGAGAAGTCGCATTTCGCCATCTGCGAAAAAGGACAATAAACATGGAGGGTCCATAAGCAATAAAAAAATGTACTATTAGTAATTTGTACCCCGGAGCGTGGGCATCGGAAGAAACGGCGCCCGCCATCGTTCGGCCCTTCCAGGACCTGCACGACCACGTACTCATTGTGTCTGCATTTCGGCCACGCTGGTTGCGCACGCCGGCTTGGTACCAAGCGGTACTGTGGACCGAACATCTCCCTCCTTTCCAAGAAAAGGTCTTCCTTCGGTGACCCATATCCGACTGGCCCCTCATCTTCCGCCATGGTATGTTCCACCACGACTGGCCCCTCATCTTCCGCCATGCTATTTATATCGAATGGCGGGACAAAAGAGGGCTGCTTTGCCCAGAGACATGAAAAAAGCGCTCAGCTTTACTCGGTGAGATGACAACACATGCCAGCTTTACGCAGTGATATGACAAAACGGGGCAGCTTTGCTCAGTCAGATGACAACACATGCCAGCTAAACTGCCTACATAAAGGCTACGATCTGAAAAGCCTTCATAGGAACATTTATTGCTACTCTGAAAAGCCTATCGCTACAGAAACCAACAAAATAGGGGCGTAGGCTGTAGCCTTTACAGTGAGTGTTCACGTCATAGGCATGTATCCTTTCCAGTGAGTTTTCATGTCACCTTTGCTTGTTGTTTCAGAAATACAGGATACAGGCTCTGAAAAGCCTACATAGGGACATTTATTGCTAAACTGGAATCCTGAAAAAGCGAAAAGATTCGTACAACCTCCTCTCCATGGACTATGCCCACTGCACCAGATAACCTGCCTACATAAAGCCCTCCTATGTCTTCCATACCACATCTCCTCCTCAAGCCTTCACAATACTACTACACAACAATGTCTTCCTGGAGGTCCGACCCATTTGGAGTGCCGGAATGGCATGAGTGCCCGAAGTGCCATTGCGGCTTTAGGACGATATTGGGAGTCTGGACGGATCGAGTACAACGAGCCAAATACGGCCGTATGTTCTTCAAGTGTCCAGACTTGGATGACGACTTCGTGGTAACGACAACAACTAAATCATTTGTTTCTCGTTATCGTTTTTCAACTTGATCCACGACATCTACCACGCCACACATAGGCTTGCAGGTTCATCGAATGGGTGGATCGGGTGCCGCCGGCATGGCCACAGAACCGGGCAGTGGAGGTGGAAACACAAAGGACAATACTTTGTCAAGATGACTCAGGCTCGCGAGGTGGAACGACAGATGCGGCATGATCACGAGCGCCGCGTGAGGGTGGACCAAATCCGTCTGAAGGGCAAGGAGGATGAGCTGCAAAGGAGGCGGGAGCAGCTAAGTCTGCGTGAAGCAGCCATCAAGCGTCAGGAGGAAGAGCTTCAAGCTCGTGAGGCAGCTCTCAAGACCAAGAGTGACCGGAACAAGGATGCAGCGGAACCATCTTCAAGGCGCGATAACAAGGCGAAACAACCACGCTACACCCAGTAGACCAAATGTAATAGACCTAGCAAGTTTTAATCCCTAAGGCAGTACTGTCGGAGTTGCTCTTAGTCGCATATCATGCTATATGTTATGCATGTAATAACAATGTACGCGGCATGTTACTCCCAACTGTATTACGAAGTTTATTTCTATTGACATAAGCTTATTATCTAGCATGTTCGCATTCAATGATTCAGATAGCAAGTCATACCGGTTCTCTCCGTAAACTATTTCTCAGCAACATCAAAATATCACTTACCACTCTATGTATCTATCGTTCTACGGTCAATCATTCTTCAAAAAAATATTGGAATTTTTTTTGTGCATCTACAACATACAGTGCACATAAACTTTTATTACAACTATACCAGATTTTTTTCTCTGTTTCAAACATCAAAATTGCCAAAACTCTACAAATTTCAGGGGGACTGAATGAAGTCGCCTACCGATTGGGCGACTGCATTACAAGTCGCCTACCTATTGGGCGACTGCATTACAAGTCGCCCAGTCATTGGGTGACTTCGTTAAATCGCCCAGTGAGAAAGCGACTCCGTGATGTCGCTTTCCCGTGAAGCGACATAGCTTCTTGTCGCTCTTCGGGTGGGCGAAATTCTCGAGTCGCTGCCCCATTGGGCGACTCGAGGCTATTTTTGTAAAAAATGAAACCGCGGGTATATTTCTGTATTTCCGAATAAAAAAAAGGTTATCCGTACAAAAATTTCCTCGAACTTGTGTGTTGTCCTTGTGGTCCATATAAAAAGAGTAAGAAAGAAAGAAGTAAGAAACAGAGTATGGACGCTCCAAAAAAAAAAGAAACAGAGTAAGGACCGTTGCTCACCGGCTATCAGCGCGTACACGGTAGGTTTGCCCTGGTTCTAAGTCTTAAAAGGACTAGAGTAGCTAATTATCCCACCCTCTTCACAAAAAAGAGAGATAAACTATCTTTACTATTATAAAAGTGTGAGTTAGTGGTTGATCCATTCTCCCTCCTCTCTTTTTAGCCATCCGATTTGATCTGGACCATTCGTCTCTCTCCTCCTCTCTCTCTCTCAGGATACAACCGCTCACCCCCTCCACTTTCCTCATCTCCTCACGTATTCTGGCCACCCTTCTATCTCTGTCGCTTACTCTCCAATGTTTGATGTGTGAATTTGACCAGTAGTAAGTTTCGTCTCACCATTTTTATGATTTCGTTGCAACGCACGGATCTCTAACTAGTTAAACACAAAAGGACAATCTAGATTACAAGATAGTCCTTCCTTCGCTTTTAGATGTCGTTTCAGAATTGGTGCAGTCAAGATAGTCCTCCATATGTGTAAATTATATTGCTAGATATGTCATCAAAAGTTCTTTTGTATTACTCTCTTTTCTATAAGTTTTAGTGAAGTATAGTTAGAAAAAGTAAGATCCAAAGGTGTATATTGGAGATCGAACGACAAGTAAGAGATAAGAGAGGTAGTATTAGATTTTACAATTCAAGGACAGATGCAGAATAAAATGGTGTGCGATATTTTATTGGGTAATGAAGCTATCTCCCAATGCAAGGGAAGCCAAGATCTCCAGTTGTAAGTTTCGAGGACCGTAGGCAACTATGACTTATCTCTCGTATAGACAATGGCGATTGCCGCCCCTTCTGCTGCTGCCTGCAGTAGTAATGCTATCTGCAAGTACAATGAGTTTCTCATAATCTGCGCAAAATGCTTTCCCCTGATCGAAAAGCATTCTGTAACAAATCAACTCTGAGCAAGTACAATTTCTACCGTTATTTATTGTGTAAAATCCCTTGAGCGCAAACATGGATAATTAAAATCATTGCGTGCTTCAATTCGACGACTGATATTACTCATGTCTGTGTTACTGTATAAAGCAGAATTGTTCAACTGGGGAGAGAAGTGTGCGGGTGGTGAATCAAAATACGTTGGAAATAGATAAAGTCAGTAATTAGAACAGCCACGTTTTAAGATTCATTTACACATATATTATATAGACTTTTAGTCTACACTTGCAGTTCAATGACAAACAAGTAAAGCAAGCACCTATGTAAGCATATGCTATATGCCCCTGTCAGCACCAATGGTAGCTTAAATCTGGCAAGCAAAATTTTGATGTATAACAGTACAAGCCCTTTGAATACATCATATGGACTGATGTGGTCGAACCAAAATCATCCATCAGAAATGTCATCACCCTATTTTAAGGGCAAGCTCTCAGGCCCTGTTAACACGGGACTTAATTTTCTTGTTTCCTGCAGAAATAGAACTGTTTCCTGCAAATTCCTGTGAAATTTCTACGTTTCAAATGGGGTCTCAATTTGAAAATCGTGAAAGCTCCACCAAAAAGTAGTGACACACAAGCAAGCAAGGAGGCATAGAAGCAAGCGAGGAGGCAGGACAGTACTCTGTTATGCGATGACAACTTGCTAGTGAATTATATACCTTGCATATTTCACCAGTTTGCCAGTCGCCATGCAGTGAAGGCCAGAATGTGCTTTGAAGAGAGCGACGTTGCATTATTGATTTGTGTTATTTTCAATGCATGCATGCATGCACTTGGGATTCCAAGGAAATCCAACAGCACGGGCTTAACTTTTGCATGCGAACTTGTAGTGCATGCGGTCGGTGGCGGAGGCAACCGTCCGGGCAGGGTGGGCACCTGCCCAGGCTTGCCGGCGTCGAGCCGTGGACCTCCGGTGATGTCCGGCCGTCGCCAGGCACGATGAAACAGTGTCCTCCCGGGCCGGTGGCTTGCTGCCTGGGTGGCTGGCCAGAGTGCAGTGGGCTGGAACATCACATAGCCGGATAGGCCAGAGCCCAGAGTGGCAGTGCGCCAGAGCCTGCAGCGGTGCAGCCCTGTAAATAAGCGAACACGACTTGATCCATCCCAATTCCCTGCAGGCCACAGCCACTCCATCCATCCCTCGATCTATCCCTACTTCCATACCGACGAATCGTGCGTCACCCTGGGCGTTCGGTACTACCGAACTGATCGGTTCGGTTCCTCGGTATCCATACAAATTCGGTTTCTGAGAATCTCGGTACCGTTCGGTTCCTGAAAAGACTCGGTACCGAAGAAATTCGGTATCGGTTCTTTCGGTTCGGTTCCGGTATTTACCGAAATTACCGAACAGGGTACAGCAGCATGTAACATCAAGTTCAATAGCCAATTTTGACAGAAATGTAACATGATTTCATATAGAATAAGTGCCAAATCATACAGAGAAAAAGCCAGTAGTTCGGTATGACATTGTAGTTCGGTATTTCGGTAAACCGAGGCACCGAACCGAATTTCCTCGGTAAATTCGGTTCCTGAGAACCTGGAACCGAACCTGGAACCGAAATTTTCGGTTTCGGTACTTTCGGTTCGGTTCTCGGTAAATTTGGTTCGGTACTCGGTTTTCGGTTTTTCGTGCCCAGGGTTAATCGTGCGTGCGCGACGGCGGCAGAGGCGCAGAGCAGTAGGCCGCAGCGGCGCAGCCCGGCAGCCGGCAAGGGCGCATGGCGCACTAGGGGCAGGCCGGCAGGGCGCAGCCGCCGGCAGGACAGGGGCGGAGCCAGGAAAGCAGGGCGCCGGGCGCAAAGTGCACTGGTGCTGGGATGGAGCATGGCCTTAAGGAACGCGCGTAGGCTACGATAGCAGAAAATAAAAAATTTCTACCGCGCACACCAGGACATCATGCTAAGAAGGGATCATAGATCGTTACCACTAGACGCGCAGCGCAGCGGAAGAAGAGTTGGAGAAGCCGATCCAACCACGCGCGTCGAGGTAGTAGTGGAAGTAGCCGATCGTCCCGAACAGATCGTCTCCTCCACGCGATCAACCACACCACGAGCAGATCCAATCTGTAGTTTGTTGATGCCGATCAACGCCGCAACGAGCAGCGCCTCCACCGGTATCCACACGTCCGGGGCTGGAACTCCGATCGCGAGTGTACCAGCACTCGCGAGCGGCTAGGGTTTGGCTCGGGAGGTGGCGGCTAGGGTTTTGTTCGGGAGGAACATATGCGTGCATCCCTCAGCCCCCCCGCCTCCAAATATATAGACCTCCTCACTTGGGCCTCGTGGACCGAGGCCCAATAGGAGTCTATCCGGATCTCTATCCGAATTGAGCCCACATCCGAATCACATTCGAATTAGTGTTCCAACCCGTTAAGTGTGCGACCCTGTAGGTTCACGTATACTTGGTCGCGACCCGGAAACACCTTTCCGGTCACCCTGTTAATAGCGGCCTCTAGCAAGACATATTAACCCCAAAGTATACGTAAAGATCATATCGGCTGAACCTGTAATGTTCTCATGTACGAATCCTTTTGCCTCACGATATAGATTAAGCTCAAGGCGAGACCTGTGTCATCCTCTTAATGGCTCAATCACTCTCTCGATTCCGTGATGGATTATAAACTTGTGATTGACTCCTCAATCACATTGGCATGGCCATGCACTTTCATAATCCATTACATCGAGGGGCCCAGAGATATCTCTCCCATAAGGAGGGGCAAATTCTATCTTGATCATTCACATCCCACTACATGTTTCATAGCAAACCCGAAGACTACTTTTATGACTACCCAGTTACGGAGTAGTGGTTAGTAGTCCCAAAATAGGCTACTACGCATGTTGGGAACCATGATGATCTCAAGTCTAACGATTCTACATAAACACTACTTGAGACCAACTAATGACACATGGAATCTCTGCAGTGTCTCATGGCGGGTCTATCCAACATATGTTCACTAACACATGTCCATATTATTGATTTGGTATCTCCATACCATGATCCATGAGACATGATCATCAATCAATACATATGCTGATCTTTGAATCATATATGTTCCTCATATGATATATGATCAGGGATCATTTAGAAATAGCAACATTTTGGCATTAAGAGTCTCATGAATAAGTCACATACTCATTGATCAATAATGATAATGTCTATTTCAAGGAACAAAGCAATGTATCATAAACATAGTATGTGATATATTCAACATCTCCATGTTGCCTCTAGGGCATATCACCAACAGTCTCCCACTTGCACTAGAGTCAACCATGTAGGTATCTAATACCCATTGCCCTAGTGTGAGCCTCATGCTTTGGCTGGGGAAGCGGCTTTGTCAACGGATCTGCAATGTTCAAATCCGTTTGTACTTTGCATATCTTCACATCGCCTCTCTCCACAATCTCGCGGATGAGATGAAATCGCCGTAGAATGTGCTTGGACTTCTGGTGCGATCTAGGCTCCTTGGCTTGCGCAATGGCCCCACTATTGTCACAGTAGAGGTCCATTGGGCTGGAGGCACTAGCCACCACACCAAGCTCAGAAACAAATTTCTTGATCCAAACAGCCTCTTTAGCAGCTTCAGAAGCTGCTATGTACTCGGCCTCTGTTGTAGAATCAGCAACCGTCTCCTGCTTGGAACTCTTCCAGCTCACCGCACCGCCATTCAGGCAGAACACAAATCCAGATTGCGATCTAAAATCATCTTTGTCAGTTTGGAAGCTAGCATCGGTGTAACCATTTACAACGAGCTCTTCCTCACCCCCATAGACGAGGAACACATCTTTAGTTCTTCTCAAGTACTTCAAGATGTTCTTTACGGCAATCCAGTGACTTTCACCTGGATCTGACTGGTATCTACTTGTAGCACTTAAAGCATACGAGACATCTGGACGTGTACAAAGCATGGCATACATAATGGATCCCATAGCCGAAGCATATGGAATCGCATTCATTTTATCCCGCTCATCAGGTGTACTAGGACACTGACTCTTGCTAAGATGTATACCATGTGACATAGGTAGGAAGCCTTTCTTGGAATCCTGCATGTTGAACCTTTTCAACACCTTGTCAATGTACGTATCTTGGCTTAATCCAATTAGCCTTCTTGATCTATCCCTATAGATCTTGATGCCCAGAATATATGCCGCCTCTCCTAAGTCTTTCATAGAGAAACTATTTTTCAATGAAGACTTAACAGATTCGAGCATAGGAATGTCATTTCCGATCAGTAATATGTCATCCACATATAAGACCAGAAACACGAGTGCGCTCCCACTAGCCTTTTTGTAAACACAAGGCTCTTCTTCGTTCTTGATGAAACCAAACCCTTTGATTACTTCATCAAAACGAATGTTCCAACTCCGAGATGCCTGCTTTAATCCATAAATGGATCTTTGCAGCTTGCATATCTTTCCAGCTGATTGCGGATCGACAAAACCCGTGGGCTGTGTCATGTACACATCCTCACTCAGATTTCCATTAAGGAAAGCTGTTTTGACATCCATTTGCCATATTTCATAGTCGAAATATGCAGCAATCGCTAGAATGATCCGAATAGACTTTATCATTGCGACGGGCGAAAAAGTTTCATCATAATCAACACCTTGAATTTGTTTGAAACCTTTGGCCACCAATCGCGCTTTATAGATGTGAACATTTCCATCTATGTCTATCTTTTTCTTGAAAATCCATTTGCACTCAATGGTTTTAACACCATCAGGTGGATCAACCAAGTTCCAAACATGATTACTGTGCATGGATTCAATTTCGGATCTCATGGCTTCAAGCCATTTCTCAGAGTCTGGTCCCACCATCGCTTCTTCATAGGTCTTAGGCTCATCGTTGTCTAACAACAATATGTCCCGTTGTTGAGTAGTCAAGAACATGTACCTTTCAGGTGCACGACGTGACCTCTCTGACCTACGTGGTGCCGGTGTGTCCACAACAGGTTCTTCAACAGTTTGTTCATCCTGTTGTGGTTCTGTAGGAGCTGAAACGTTTTCAGGTGTTTCCCGAATTTCTTCAAGTTGCACCATGCTCCCACTATCCCTTCTTGAGAGAAACTCTTTCTCTAAGAAGACACCATGCCGGGCGACAAACACTTTGCCTTCTCCTTGATTATAGAAGTAATATCCTTTTGTTTCCTTAGGATACCCGATAAAGAAGCATTTATCAGATTTAGGACTGAGCTTATCAGATTGTAAACGTTTTACATAAGCCTCACATCCCCAAATCTTAAGAAAAGACAAGCTAGGACGTTGTCCTGTCCACATCTCATATGGTGTCTTTTCTACTGATTTTGATGGAACCCTGTTTAGTGTGAAAGTGGCTGTTTCAAGAGCGTACCCCCAAAAAGACAACGGAAGATCACTTTGGCTCATCATGGAGCGCACCATATCTAATAAGGTGCGATTTCTCCGTTCAGATACCCCATTCCATTGAGGTGTTCCTGGCGGAGTCAATTGTGGAACAATTCCACAATCCTTCAGATGATTGCCAAACTCATGGCTCAAATACTCGCCTCCACGATCAGATCGTAGAAACTTGATTGTCTTGCCTAAATGATTTTGCACTTCATTTTGGAATTCTTTGAACTTTTCAAAGGATTCGGACTTATGCTTCATCAGGTAGATATACCCATATCTACTAAAATCATCAGTAAAAGTTATGAAGTACTGAAAACCACCTCTGGCTGTTGAGCTCATTGGTCCACATACATCAGAATGTACGAGTGCCAATAAGTCACTTGCCCGTTCACCTTGACCGGTGAAAGGTGCCTTTGTCATCTTGCCAAGTAAACAAGATTCGCATGTCTCAAATGATTCAAAATCAAATGAGTGCAGAATACCATCTCTATGGAGCTTCTCCATGCGTTTCTCATTTATGTGACCTAAGCGACAGTGCCAAATAAACGTGGGATTCAAATCATTCGAACGTTGCCTCTTTGCATTAATGTTATAGACCGGTGACTCTTCAAGAGTAAGAACATATAACCCATTCACCAATGGAGTATGACAATAGAACATATCTTTGAAATAAAGAGAACAACCATTGTTCACAGATCTAAAGTCATAACCTTCTGCTTGCAAACATGAAGCAGAAATAATGTTCTTGGAAAGAGATGGAACACAATAACAATTATTCAATTCCAAAACTAATCCTGAAGGTAAAGACAATGGCATGGTGCCAACAGCGACCGCAGCAACTTTTGCTCCATTGCCAACGCGAAGATCCACTTCGCTCCTCCTCAAACTTCTACTTCTTCTTAGCCCCTGCAACGATTTGCAAAGGTGAGCAACCGATCCGGTATCAAATACCCAAGAATCAGTGGATGAAGTAGCAAGATTGATCTCTATAACATTTATACCTGGAGAGGAAGTCGTACTTCCCTTCTTCTTCTCAAGATCCTCCAAGTACTTTGGGCAGTTCCTTTTCCAATGACCTGATTGCTTACAGTAGTAACAATCTGCATTAGGAGCAGCGCCCTTCTTGACTTGCTTGGCCTTAGAACTGCTCGCGATCTCATCGGGAGCTAACTTTCTTTTGACCGCGCCTTTCTTGACATTGGGCTTGCCCTTGCCTTTCTGCATCATCATCACATGATTGCTGCTTTTCTTAATGCTTTCCTCGGCAGCTTTTAGCATCCCATGCAACTCTGCCAAGGTCTTATCCATGTTGTTCATGTGATAGTTCAGTATGAATGGCTCAAAGCTCGGGGGGAGCGACTGGAGAATCACATCAGTAGCCAACTCTTGGCTAAGGGGAAAACCAAGCTTTTCCAGACTCTCAATGTAGCCAATCATCTTAATCACATGAGGGCTGACGGGATTCCCTTCTGCAAGCCTGCACGCAAACAAGGACTTTGAAGTGTTGAACCTCTCAGCCCTTGCTTGGTTCTCAAACATACCACGCAACCCCACAATGATATTGTAGGCATCTGTGTTCTCATATTGCTTCTGAAGCTCAGAGGACATTGTGGCAAGCATGAGACAGCTCACATCAAGGTAATCATTCGTTTGCTTCTCATAAGCTCTCCGTGCAGCCGCAGGAGCATTATCAGGCAAGTCATCAGGATAATGAGACTCAAGGACATACTCCTTGCGCTCTTGCTTGAGAACAATTCTCAAGTTGCGATACCAATCCATAAAGTTCGTTCCATTGAGTTTTTCTTTCTCAAGAATAGATCGCAAATTAAAAGAACTGGATGCGGCATTAGTTGACATGATCTACAACAAAGAATATGCAAAGTTTAGCACTATGTTTATGTTCATCTTTTATTAAACAATTTAACAAAAGACTCCCACTATGTGTTTTGCAACAAAACTCCCTCTAAGTTACATAGTGGGTCAAGAACCTCATTTCACTAATTCCTAGTGAGCTTTGGCATCACGGCTAGAAAACTAGTGACATGGGTAAGCAACACCTTGCTAATCACATCCCTATGTGACTCTTGCTTGTTGGGTGACATCAACATGCCCCGGCCCCAATCTATGCCCCAAGGTCCAAAACTGTTTTGATAACCTTGTTAAGTAAACCAAATGCTTCCGCATGTAGATGTCCGACATCTACCCCAAATAATGATGATAACCGACGGCACTCTACTTTGGTAGACCTACCATGCGGTGATCATTATCTTTTGGTGCAACATATGGAAGGGCATGAACACCTAATTTTATGAGGGATTCTATCCTACCAAAGCAACATATGACAAAAACATTGCATAAGAATAAGATAGATAATATCACAGATAAACACATTTAACTGTGAAGTAGTATGGCCCAAACAAATGGTGATCTCCATCTCCATGTAGGTGTAGACGATCTCCATCCTCCACATCACTCCTTTAGGCCACCATGCTTGAAAGCTTGTAACCTCAAAACTAGGCTACTACCTATAATAGCTAGAAATTGAAGATTACAAAGATAGATTCAAGCATTAAGGTCGACACGCAGGTCGTTAAATACAATATAGACAGCTAACAATAGCTGAAATAATCATGACACGCAGGCCATGAACGAATGTTACATGCATCACATACATCTCATACATTCCAATAAGATATAGGGCCATACTATTCACGTCATTCTCTGCAAAAACAAGTTAGACGTAGAATCGTATTCTACCTAACGATGTGAACCCAAGACGCTATACAAGGCGGGTACGCACGGCGGTCCCGCTGGCCGGTCAGCGGGCGGGGGGTCGAGGGGGGGGCCGCCCCCCGCGGGTTTCAGGGCAGCGCCCTGAACACCCTACGAAATTTACAGATCCAATCTATGAAATCGCAATGGAAAAACTATTCGGCACAACCACCTTATGCCGATCCGAGACATTCTCTAGGATGCTAGTTTTTCCACTGGGCCGAGGCCATCAGATCCGTAACCTACTAGTATTCGGCATAACCACCTTATGCCGATCCGAGACAATCTCTAGGGCACTAGTATTCCCACTGGCCCGAGGCTATCAGATTCGTATCCTACTAGTATTCGACATAACCACCTTATGCCGATCCGAGACAATCTCTAGGGCACTAGTAGTGATACAATCTGCGCCTCATCCAACCCCTATTCACCGATTGATCTCATCAACCCGTGCTACCATCGATTCATCACATGAACCGACTGATCTAGACTGTAATAGATCCAATCTACTACAACCGCATATCATCATATGCGCTGATCCAGATCGCAAACTAAGCAAGATGGCTCTGATACCACTTAAGGAACGCGCGTAGGCTACGATAGCAGAAAATAAAAAATTTCTACCGCGCACACCAGGACATCATGCTAAGAAGGGATCATAGATCGTTACCACTAGACGCGCAGCGCAGCGGAAGAAGAGTTGGAGAAGCCGATCCAACCACGCGCGTCGAGGTAGTAGTGGAAGTAGCCGATCGTCCCGAACAGATCGTCTCCTCCACGCGATCAACCACACCACGAGCAGATCCAATCTGTAGTTTGTTGATGCCGATCAACGCCGCAACGAGCAGCGCCTCCACCGGTATCCACACGTCCGGGGCTGGAACTCCGATCGCGAGTGTACCAGCACTCGCGAGCGGCTAGGGTTTGGCTCGGGAGGTGGCGGCTAGGGTTTTGTTCGGGAGGAACATATGCGTGCATCCCTCAGCCCCCCCGCCTCCAAATATATAGACCTCCTCACTTGGGCCTCGTGGACCGAGGCCCAATAGGAGTCTATCCGGATCTCTATCCGAATTGAGCCCACATCCGAATCACATTCGAATTAGTGTTCCAACCCGTTAAGTGTGCGACCCTGTAGGTTCACGTATACTTGGTCGCGACCCGGAAACACCTTTCCGGTCACCCTGTTAATAGCGGCCTCTAGCAAGACATATTAACCCCAAAGTATACGTAAAGATCATATCGGCTGAACCTGTAATGTTCTCATGTACGAATCCTTTTGCCTCACGATATAGATTAAGCTCAAGGCGAGACCTGTGTCATCCTCTTAATGGCTCAATCACTCTCTCGATTCCGTGATGGATTATAAACTTGTGATTGACTCCTCAATCACATTGGCATGGCCATGCACTTTCATAATCCATTACATCGAGGGGCCCAGAGATATCTCTCCCATAAGGAGGGGCAAATTCTATCTTGATCATTCACATCCCACTACATGTTTCATAGCAAACCCGAAGACTACTTTTATGACTACCCAGTTACGGAGTAGTGGTTAGTAGTCCCAAAATAGGCTACTACGCATGTTGGGAACCATGATGATCTCAAGTCTAACGATTCTACATAAACACTACTTGAGACCAACTAATGACACATGGAATCTCTGCAGTGTCTCATGGCGGGTCTATCCAACATATGTTCACTAACACATGTCCATATTATTGATTTGGTATCTCCATACCATGATCCATGAGACATGATCATCAATCAATACATATGCTGATCTTTGAATCATATATGTTCCTCATATGATATATGATCAGGGATCATTTAGAAATAGCAACATTTTGGCATTAAGAGTCTCATGAATAAGTCACATACTCATTGATCAATAATGATAATGTCTATTTCAAGGAACAAAGCAATGTATCATAAACATAGTATGTGATATATTCAACATCTCCATGTTGCCTCTAGGGCATATCACCAACAGGTTCAATGAAGTTTCTCGAGAGTTACATGCTCCAAAGAACTCCAAGTTTGATGTCAATAAATTTACTTGACTTACTAAAATTTACGATGAAGATTTATATGTTGGCGATCGTGCAATTATAAAATAATCAACTTAAAATTTACATTCTTCACATGAGAGGATACGCTGCATTTGCTATTTATCAAGACCTTGCATAATTGGCTATAAAGATAAATTGAAACTAAAAAACATACGGTTTTTCTATTGGTTTATAAACTCATTGAGTTGGAATAGATGCCGTCGGTGTCAACGGCAACCATTGACAGATCCTTTTCAGCAAGGAAAATTATAAAGACTGAGTTGTGCATCAAGATTTCCTATGAATGGTTGAATGGTTTAATCATGTGCTACACCAAGTGAAAGATATTTAAAACAATTGATGATAACATGATTATCCAACGGTTGCAAGGCTTCAAATCTCAGATAATGAACTTGCATCGTAATCGTAGATTACCACCTTAGCGGTATGTTTTGATTTTTTTTTTAATGTCACATTTTTTGTATGTTATATGATTGTTACACTAATCAACATATTTTTTACCAGAGAGTGCTATTTATGTGTGGATTGTACTTTTGTCATCATAAAATATCTACGTGAGCTTCGGTAGAGTGGTACCACCATAGTTTTATACATTTAGTTTTCATCTATGCACAATCATATGTATATCATTTTAGAACTAATGGGATTGTTAATTTCGTTTGCATATATTGACTAGTACTTATCTACAAAATATTAGCTACAGTAAATCTTGTCCAGGCTAGATTTATTTCCTTGCTCCGCCTCTGCGGTGCACGAGATCAAAGACGGAGAGGAAGCCAGTCGGCCGTCCAAACTCCGCCGACGGTTCACTTTAGCCAGGAAATCCGTCATCGCCACTACGTTATAGTGCCGTGCACTACAAATGTTCGGAGCTTTTTCTTGGTGGCGATAATTTCCCTCACGGCCGTGCAACCAGCCGTTAGGAATAATCGCGTCCAGATGGTTATTAGGGCATCTCCAATGGTTCTAGCTAGCAATTAACTATAAGACTTCCACATCATTTATATAGTACACACTAAAGCTAGCATTCTAAAGAACTATCTATAAGGATAGCTATTTGATGCTTACATGCACACATAGAATTTATAGAGGCTGCCTCGTTTGGCGTTATAGACTAGTGCTTAAGGAAGAGCTGGCTCGGTTTTTTTGCATACTCTCTTTCCTCCACATAGAATATATGCTGATGTGTACATGCATATAGCTAGCTGACTCAGACCATTGGAGATGCCCTTAGCCTTCTCCTGATGGCTTTTAGCCATCGCGTAAGACCTGAATCCTGGTAGTGATGGTGCAAGTATCAATTTGGGTGGTTGGATAAAAAAAAGTGCATGCGATTCAACTGAGGCTAGTTTCCTTATCTTCTTCATGGTGTGAGTAAAAATGAGACTTATAAAAGGTCATTTATAACCAGCAAGCTATAATCAATCATTCCTCTTCATGCAATATATGAAATTCTCGCAATTTTTGTGCTCCTCTCTATTTGCTTATGTTCTTGTTCTTACATGTGGTGATTTGGTTCTCTTCGTGCTCCTCTTAATCTGAAAGTTCTCATGATTTAGATCCTCATAAGAAAGAAGTAATTTGTGTTTAAGAGTTTTGGTGTGTTCTCATGACCGAGACTATGATTTTTTTTTCAATAGGATAGAATCAAGTCCAAGAATCTTGTATTTATTTATTTGATTTGCTTTCTAACATCCTAATAAAAGTCAATGCCAATTTAATAGTATTTAAATAAGGTTTGATTAAGATCTATAAATTTGGGTTTTTGTCTCGAGTAGTTTATACTTGGAACGAGGGGAGCGGTCCTACCGTGCTTTGCATGACGATACTATTTGGGTGGTAGTACCTGCTTTGAGCGAGCGGTTGTACCGTCCTCCTTTTGACAATCAAACCAGCTAGCAGCGGTCATACCGGCTCTATGATGGCAATATGACCGGCCATTAAGGCCTAGTTTTTGTTTCTTTTAATCTTAGATCTCTGTAGGTTTTGAGTAGAACATGTAATATAAACTTGATGAATTTAATAGTTATTTGACTAAATATTTTAAATGCTCTGACTTTCAAAATCATTCACCCTCTTCGTATTGGTCCAACAGCAACTTCACCTGGGCTAGTAGCATATCAGGTCGATCAACTACATTTAGGTACATCAGCCGGTTGAATGTATTTTTCTACACGGCTGATGGATTATGCTTTTAATTTATTTCTACAGACAACCGGTTCTGATATGACAGGAAAAAATATATACTTTTGCCGATCTCACATTTGGAAGATGAAGCAATCAAAGAGTATGATGGGATTTGGTAAGACGGTGACGGGAGAAAACAAAAAAGATGGCAGCAGGAAATGAAGCATGAATTTTCAGTGAGAAGGATGATGCATGAGTTGACTTTTTCATCCAATGAATCAGGACTAGGGTGGCCACCACGCAATCTCACCACAACTTTTATCGATGCTATTCCTACCAAGCAACGCAAATCCATCTGCTAGCTCGAAACGAAATAAGTTGTGGGCCTGTTATTTTTGCTTGTAGGTTGTGTCTTTTGGCTGCGATTTTTGGCTTTTAAGTTATTTGTACGAGAGATTACAGAGTAATAAAAATTCGCATGCGGTTTTTGCTGATATAAATGAAGTCAGTAAAGTATGTACTACAATTAGGCCCTGTTTGGCAGAGCTCTAGCTCTAGGAAATCTGTAGATTTTCTAGAGTTGGTCATCTGTAACTCTAGAAAATCCTGAATCTAGAGTTGCAGGCATGTTAAGTGCATTTACATGACTCATTTCATTTATATTATATATTAAATAAAAATATTTAAATCACTTTAATTTAGTCAATAAACTATAAATCCAGCATAGATCTCGGAGTTAGAGCTGTGCCAAACGGGGCCTTAACTAGTAGACTCTATCTTGAAAAAATACTCCGTTTAAAAGTTAGTTACTGTAGAAAAGCTGAAAAGCAGCTTTTACAAGTTGAAAAGACCTGAGTCACTATATCTGCCAAAAAGAAAAAGAAAATAGAAAAATTCACATGTAACCTGGACGTTTAGGAAGATAAAATTGACATGACGGCAGTTGGATTATCACCTGTTTAATTTTCTACTTGTAGCTGTATTGTTATAGATTTCCTCTTGTTTTATTTCCCTCTTTTTTTTATCAGATGGAGTAAGACCTTTGTCACAACTACTACACGAATCTAATAGTGCTATTGTCGTGTCCCCACCTATACTAATCTTCTAGAACATCTATACACTTCTTGTATCAGTACATTACTATTTTATTTTCTAGAAATTAGCACTTTTAGTTTGCACGTTCAGGAGGCGAGGTGATCCAAGTTTAAAAATTTAGGTAGCAAATGTACAAATTTCTCCTTTTTTCCAGTTAAATTCATGCACCTGTGTACATGTTGCTTGTTATTTCTTTGTGTTTGACAATTATATGCTTGCTAGATTTTCAACAAAGTTGTTACGAAGGTGGTGAACAGGAACTATATTCTTTTTGTAATTATCACGGCAGGTAATCGACTGATTTTGTATGTGTTTGTGAAAACATAGCTGACCGGTTTAGGGGGTGACACGTATAGCAAACTAAAGCAAGTGATCAGTAGAATATATATGATGATGTTCGGCCCGGCAGTGATTAGTTGGATGCTTCTGCTTATTTATTTGTCTTCTACTATAATTTATTTTTGACTCTGATATTTACTTGGCCGCCATATGCTGTAAACCCCTTTATGCATCGCCTATGTATTCACTCTTTGTCGTAAACTAAATATATACGATGTGTATAGATATGATCTCAATATTATAAATATGTATACTAACTACTAATTATAGGACTAACATAGAATACACATACTGTGACCCAGTACCCACAATTACATTGATGTCACATTGACCTAACCCCAGATGAAAATTTACACATATAAATAAACAGACAAGAATACAGACAAATTGCCTCGATTGTAACTGTGTAGCGAGTTTTCTTAATTTCTTTGTTCTCTTTCTCTTAACTAAAATTGGTTACAAGCTTTCTCATTATATACGCTAATACTCTTCGACTAACATACGTAACCAGACTTCAAGTTGGTTATAACTTTAACTTAAGCAACACATAGGAACGGACTTTACTGCGTTTTGGACTCATACTCACACACGTAACAACAAGATTATTCTAACAATCACTCTCTTAATCGTGTTGCTTGTTCTTCATAGGCAATCGGTCTTAACTACGACTTACCCAACTAGTACATGACTCAGAACGACGAACACATCTCCTCAACGTCACGAACTCAACTCCAAGGACTCTACTCAAGATGACGAACACATCGCGTCAACATCCAGGACTCAACTCTACCTACTCGCGCTAAGGATGACGAACACATCTCTTTAATATTTGGGACTCCACTCAGCATCATCACAACAGGGTCGGTTCATCTTCACTGAGAGCTTTAGCTAAAGCGTTTTCTCTTCTTTCACATGATTGGCGCAAAAAATACATCGTCTTTACGCCTCTTATGCATCTTTGACAGTCTTCTTTTTAGCCAGTAGGAAGAGCGTCTCCTCTGTGATGCCCTAATAGATGACCGCTAGTGCCATCTGATCTTTGTGCTCATCGATGTTATCGTTCTCGGTCATGTCCCATATTCCTTAAGCTCATATATATTTTTCATTTTGATTTCACAGGCTATATAATTACTCATCGTGAACATCAGATAATACAACGAAATATCGAAACTCTCACCATCATACCTAATGTTATCTCATCACTAGTGATACTATTTTTAGAAAGCACAGCATGATGTTAGACATTCACATATTAAGAACTCAGGCGCCGTACTTTTTTGCCGCTTTTTTTTCTCTCTGAGTGCCCTTTCGTCTTCTGGCGTAAGTAAACGTCTGTGTCTCTGTACTGCCCCAGGTCCCGCGCTCTTCTTTTCCTTGGCGCAAGTGCGGATGGATGTCGCCGGAACTTGCTGTCTGCGTCGCTGCTTTGCGCAGAAGCTAACTACCTGGTTTCTACGTGTCTCTCTCCTAGCGGCGCTTGGACCGAGGGACAAAAATCTTGGCGCCAACCGCTGAAGCCGACGACTTGGACCGAGGGACCCGAAAAACCTGCTGCTTCGAGGAAAGCAGCGATTTTAGGCATGTTCTTTTTTCTGTGGTTTATAATTTTTTATTGAAATTTTTGAATTTTAGTTGTTTATGATACAGATTACGGAGAGATCGATACTCACTTGCGATTTTGGCTGTTACAGATGTTGGGTTTTTAACGTGTACTACGTTTAACTTGTAGACCCCGTCTTGAGAAAATACTCCGTTTAAAAGTTAGGTACTGTAGCGGCTGTGAAAAACCGACCGGCTTGTGGCCAGCCGAACAGGCCCTTTGCTGCCTACCATGCGCCCGAGACACGATTCGTGGAAAGATGTTTTTTTCTTTCGTTCGGATCTCGGTTGTGCTCTAATAATCACCTGAGCTTGATACCTATTATTAGCTTGATCTAGGAAAAAAATTTATACATACGAATAAACAGAAAAGAATATAGAAGAATTGTTTGACCGTAACTGCGTAGCTGAGTTTTATAAATTTCTTTATTCTCTTCCTCTTAACTAAAATAGGTTAGAAGGCTCCTCGTTATGTAATCTAATACTCTCTAACTAGTATATATAGTTAAACTTTAAGTTGATTATGACTTCAACTTAAATACCAAATAGAGATACATTCTATCTTCCATTCATATTCACACATACAATAAAAAGATCATTCTAACGCAGGGAAGGAGATTGGAAATTTTTCGCCCTCTAAGAACGGCCGATTGATGCATTTTGGCACGTAACTGCTTGTCCTTGTGACACTCTTGTGTTTTATTGTTGTTTGCCATGGAATACGGATATACTACAGTAAAGCAGATCAAAATTTTCTACCGTCTAAATCGGAAAGTTATACGAGTAAGAGATCATAGATCATTACCAATAGACGCATATTGCAGCGGAAGTAGTTCCATCTTGATCGCTCATATTCCTCCGCATGTTTTATAGTAAACTCGAAAGTTACTTTTATGACCACTCAGTCACGGAGTATTGTTTGGTAATCCCTAAGTAAACTATTACACATGTACGAAACAATGACAATCTCAGGTCTAAGGATTCTAGATACACTATGTATGATACCAACTGATGACACTTAAGAATATAACAATTTCTGCAGTGTTTCGTGGTATATAGGACAATCCAGCATCATGTTCTCTAATATGTGTCCACATTATTGATTTGATATCTCATATCCATGATCCGTGAAATATGATTATCAATCAATATATGTGTTGATCTGTAAATCATAATTGTCCCATATAATGATATAACATCAGAGATAATTTAGAATAATATCAAAACATGATTAAAGAGTTCCACGAACAAGTCACATACTTGTTGATCAATATGAAAGACATGTATTCAAGAGATAAAATAACATATTATTCAAAAGATCATAAATATAGAAGTGATACAATCATCTCCATAATTGTCTCTAAGGCATATCACTAACAATATTCTACTTGCACTAGAATCAATCATACAAGTATCTAATACCTATAGCTCTTATGTGTGCTCATGCTTTGGCTGTGGAAGAGGCTTTGTCAACAGATCAACAATATTTAAATCTATGTGCACTTTGCATACCTTAACATCAGCTCTATCTACAATCTCGCGAATGAGGTGAAAACGCTGAAGTACGTGCTTAGATTTTTGATGTGATTTAGGCTCCTTGGCTTGCACAATGACTCTACTATTATCACAATAGAGATTTATTGGACTAGAAGCACTAGAAACCATACCTAGCTCAAAAATGAACTTTTTTTTTATCTAAACAGCCTCCTTTGTAGCTTCGGAAGCCGCAACACACTCGGCCTCCATTGTAGAATCGGCAGCCATCTCTTGCTTAGAACCTTTTCAGCTCACTACTCTTCTATTAAGACAAAACACAAACCTAGACTGCGATCAAAAATCAACTTTATCGGTTCAGAAACTAGCATTAGTGTAACCATTCACGACTAGCTCTTCGTTACCTCCATAAACAAGGAACACATCCCTAGTCCTTGTCAAGTATTTCAGGATGTTCTTTACAGCTATCTAGTGACCTTCACCTGGTCGGACTGATATATGCTCATAACACTTAGAGCATATGACACATCTGGACGTATACAAAATATGGCATACATGATAGACCTAATGGCGGAAGCATATGGAATCTTACTCATCCTGTCTTACTCATCTGGTGTCGAAGGACACTAAGCCTTCCTAAGACTAATACCATATGACATAGGCAAGAAATCCTTCTAGGAATCTTGCATGTTGAACTGCTTCAACACTTTGTCAATGTACTTATCTTACCTTAATACAATTAGCTTTTTAGTTCTATCTCTATAGATCTTTATGCCTAAAATATATGATGCATCTCCTAAGTCTTTCATTGAAAAATTATTTCTTAATGAAGATTTGATAGATTCAAGCATAAGAATATCATTTCCGATCAATAATATGTCATCGACATATAAGACCAGAAAAATAAGTGCGCTCCTACTAGCCTTTTTGTAAACACATGAATCTTCTTCATTCTTGATGAAGCCAAACCCTTTGACTACATCATCAAAACGAATGTTCCAACTTCTAAAAGCTTGCTTCAATTCATAGATTGATCTCTGAAGCTTGCATATCTTTCTAGCATCTTGGAGATCGACAAAACCCTTAGGTTGTGTCATATACACATCCTCACTTAGGTTTCCATTTAGGAAAGCCGTTTTGACATCCATCTGCCATTTATCATAATCGAAATATGCTACAATAGCTAGAATGATCCGAACAGACTTAAGCATAGCGACAGGCGAGAAGGTTTCATCATAGTCGACATCTTGAATTTGTTTGAAACTCTTCGCCACCAATAGTGCCTTAATATGAACATTTCCATTTGGGTGGATCAATAGTTTGAAACTTTTGTTTGAAACTTTTTCTTAAAACTCCACTTGCACTCAATAGTTTTCACACCATTGGGTGGATCAACCAAGTTCCAACATGATTATCACACATGGATTGAATTTCGGATCTCATGGCTCCAAGCAATTTCTTATAGTTCGGGCCCATCATCGCTTCCTATAAGTCTTAGTTTTATCATTGTCTCCTTATAAGTCTTAGTTTCATCATTGTCTGACAACAAAAATATCAGATCGATACCTTATCGGCAATTGACGTGGCCTTTTCTGACCTACGTGGGGCTGGGGCCTCTTTCACAGGTTGTACAACATCAGTAGGAGTTAAAATACTTTCTGACGTCTCTCGAATTTCTTCAAGTCTCACCGTACTCCCACTAACTCCTTTTGAGAGAAACTCTTTCTCTAAAAAGACACTATTTCAAGCAACAAACACTTTATTCTCACCCCTTTTATAAAAGTAATATCCTTTAGTTCCATTACGATACCCCCACGAAGAAGCATTTATCAAATTTATGTGTGAGTTTGTCAAACATCAAATGTAAAACATATACTTCACATCCTCATATTTTGAGAAAAGATAATCCAGGACACTTCCCAGTCCATATCTCATATGGAGTATAGGCCATAGCATTCAAGCTGGATCAGCTCGATGGCATCGTACAGATCATGCAAGGTGCACATCCGCACTGGTGCCTCCCATGGTGAGGCTGGCATGTCATCAATCGTCAAAGTTGCCACGGGTGTAGCCAACGTCGTGCCAGACGCCGAGACCGCTATGGTTGTAGCAGGCAATGCTGGTGTGGCTATCCCTGCATCCTTTTCCACTCCTAGTAGAATCCCGTGTAATGGAGTGGATGGTGCTTGCTATCCTCCTGGCGCATTGGTTCTCTCATCGAAACTGCTAGGCTTGATGCATTCATAAAACACATGAAACACCTCACCAGATGGGAGCAATTTCACCTGCGGTGTGGTATTCCAGTCCCACTTCTTCCCTTCCTCAAAGATGACATCACGCGTTATGCATACTCTCCTGGTATTAGGATCCAACGCGTGATATGCCTTTGAGCCACTCTCATACACAATGAACACCATTGGGAAGTTGCAATTCTCAAGCTTGCCAATGTGGCAACCCACCTTCTTTACATGTGTGATGCACCCAAAAGTGCGAAAATGGTGTACTATTGGCTTCTTTTGCACCAGGCTTCATACGGTGTCATGCCAATTAACCACGCTCGTGGTTGGCGTACAGTTCAGGATATACACCATGGTTGTCATCGCCTCACCCTAGAACATGTCAGGTATGTTCATGCTTTTCATCATGCTGCGCGCCATGGCAACAACCGTCTGGTTCTTTGCTTGACCACCCCATTTTGCTGAGGAGAGTATGGAACAATTAAATATCTTCTTATGCCCATCTCCTCAAAATAGGTGATGAATTCTTTTGACTTGAATTCACCTCCCCGATCCATGTGAAGTGCTTTTAATTTAGCCTGTGCTTCAACCTTGGCCGATGCCTTGATCTTTTTGAAGGCTTGGAAGGCTTCATCCTTGGATTTTCAATAACACAATCCACACACACACACATTGTAATCATCAACTACTAGTAGAAAATACTTGTTGCCAGCCGGGGTTGGGGCCGAGATAGGCCCGCACAAGTCGCCATGCATGAGCTCCAGTACTTTGCTTGCCCTAAACTTTGCCACATGTGGGAATCATGTGTGGCGCTGCTTTCCAATGAGACAGCCATCACACAATTGCTCCACATTGCTCACCAACGGTAGCCCTTCGACTAGGCCTTCCTAGCCCAGTTTGCATAGCACCTGGAAGTTCAAGTGTCCATAGCGCGCGTGCCATCTCACGCATCATAATCGAGACGTGCCATCAAACACACCAGCTGCACGAGGTCATTATTGAGGATGTACAACCTGTTCCTCACTCTCTTGACCTGAACTAGTTGATGTCCTTGGCGATCAAACACGTGCAGGTGACCATCTTCCAACACGACCTTGCAGCTACGCTCCTCGGGCTAACCCAAGATGATTATGTTGCTAGTCAGTTTCAGGATGCAGTACACATCAGTCAATGCCTTGTGCTCGCCCGTGCGCCCTCTGACCAACTAGTCATATGATTGCTAGCTCCCATCGATGCCTTGGCCACCTATGGTTACTGTTGAACCATCACTAAATTTCACCGTGCCTCCAATCGATGTGTCAATCTCGGTGAACTGCTTCCTACAACTAGTCATATGATTGCTAGCTCCCATGTCGAGGTAACAGACATTGCCATCGTCCTTCTTATTCACTTCGAGATGGAGTTGAATGTTCTCCTCCATGAGCGCCACCACATTGGTGGTCTATTCCTTGGTCTCCATCAGCTTGCATGCCTTGAGCATCAGTAGAATAGGCCCATTGTCATCCTTCTCTGCCACCTATGCCTTCTCCTGAAGTGATTAATCTTCTTTTTGTCAAATTTTGGCTTTGGATCATTGCCAGATTTTTCTCCTTCTTGGTCGGCTCCTTGCAAGCCCTTCATGCTATGGCTATGGCCATTGCCACACCCAAAGCTCTTTTTCACGCCACTGCCAGAGCTCACATCACCCTTTTTCCCTTGAGCGAATAGTGCCTCCCATTGCGCACGTGATAACATCAATTGTTCACCCTCCTTTGGATCACCGTAGCTACCTTGAACCCTTTCATCATAGGCCTTGTACCGGCCTACTAGATCTTCGATCGTGAGTGATTTGAGATCCACACACTACTCGATCGATGTGACGAGCTATATGTAGCATGGTGGGGCTACACAAAGAAACCATCGAATGACGTCAATCTCTTCCAGTTTCTTCTCATGATACTATGAATACCACTCACTAGGGATGACACCTTGGCGGCAAATGTTTCCACCATCTCGTTGTCCTGCATCTTTAGTCCCTCATAGTCCCTTTTAATGGTTTGCAGGTTCACCTCCTAGGCACGTTTGTGCCCCATATGTGTCGTCTTGATCGCGTCCCATGCCACCTTTGCTAAGTCCTTTCCGGTAAGGGATGGCATGAGACTCTTCAGGATTGCTTGATAAATCATAAACAATGGCAGGCGATCCTTGCGAAATTCTGTGCCGTCGTTCTTTTATGTGTTGCTAGCCAGTTCTACCACCTCCCACACCTCCTGGGCTTATAACACGATGCACATCTTCATAGCTCAAATGGTGTAGTTGTTGCATGTGAGCTGTGGATAGGCTATCAGTGCTGGGCTCTCTTTCTTCACCTCTGAAGCCTTTCCGAGCTCAGTCGCAAGTCATCCTCCTACCTTGATCTTCAACCATGAAGAACACCTGTGCTCCTGATACCAAATAATAGATCAGACCCTAGCCGCATACCTAGGTCCAATCAGGTTTAGGCCACAGGCTCCAGGTCCAAATAGATTGAACACATCTAAGCACATAGGCTACCACATATAAACGCTAAAGCAATAGCTTATAAGTGGTATTGAGTCTTCTCTCTCCAAAAGACTAGTCCAATGAATAATGTTTTCCTCACACATATAAGTTGTACTTTTTCTTTCCACAACTGATGTGTGACTATTCCAAACAACATACATCAGCCTGTTGAATGTATTTTCCTACACGGCTGATGGATTAGAGACAAAACTGGATTTGGCACTGTTTCACACTATATTTACAAAACTAGTCGTATGTGACCGTATTAGCAAAAATGGCACTTTTGCCGTCTGTTGGGTGAGGGACAGCGCCGACGAGGCGACACGGGGCGAGGCCATCGGCGGAAGGCACCCGCCACCCGGTGGGGGACGATAGGCAGGCCTGCTATCCGGTGAGGGGACGGCAAGTGATTAAGCCGGCTGATTAGCCAGCTTAATTACCTGCCCTAGTTTTTATGCATTTAGTTTTTGTTTAAATTATTAAATATATCAAATTACATTAAAAAATTACAAAAGTTTATGTACAGCCTTCCGACATAACGTACCTCATAGTGTAATTTTTGGATAATTTTATCCAACGTGAATATAGCTCAAAAATTCATATAATTTCAATAGTTTTACGAGTTTTTAAATATAGCAAATGAGTTTCAAAAATTACAAAATTTTATGTGAAGCCTCCTGACAAAGTCATAGTTATTGTGTAATTTTCTGGGAATTTTATATGGCACAAATTTTCCATGTTTATTCGGGTTAATTTAATCATGAATTTATGAATATTTCACGATTTGTTTTACAATTTTATACATTAGGAATAATTGTACAAGAAAAAGTAATTATAGTAGTACAAAAAAATGCATCGCACTGGATGTGATATGGCTCACCCATCTGAGCCACTGCTATCACCTCGCCGCATCTGCCTCCCCGTACGTGGCCTTGTCTTCCATTGAGCATGAGCATGTCCCGTAGGGTACGTCAATCGGTCCGGAGGTTGCATCTCGGGTTATGACATCCCAAATTTTTAAATTTGTTTTTCAAGAATTTAATTTCTGTTTTCGTTTTGAGCCTAGAGTAAAAACTAGTAAGATTTGGAATAAATTGTGTTCAACTAGGTTTGGTTAATTTTTTTGAGTTCCTTGCATTTTATTAGAATTATAGGAATGTTTTGGGATTTATTTGGGTTTTCTTGCTAATTTTCAAGCTTTATTCTTCTTTCTCAGGTTTCTAAAAAATCAAAAAGAAAATAAAAATACTTCTTTCCTCTGGCCGACGCGTGGACGGCCCAGATTGAGCCACGTCCCACGCGCCCTGGCCCATCCCCGCCGTCCGCCCACCCCGCGTACCCTTCTTCCTCGCTCGACACGTGTGCGGCCCAGATTTCCCTGCACCCCGCCCCGGCTGATCTCACCCGTTTGCCGCCACTTAAACACCCTGGCCACCCGATCCACTCCCCGCCACGTGGCACCATCCCTGCCGTCCGCGCCCCTTTTCCACCCTCTCTCTGCACACGGACCCCACCCGTCAGCTGTCACTCCCTCTGTCTCTCCGCGTCCGGGCCCGCCTGTCGGACCCTTCTCCCTCCTCGGTCATATCCTTCCTCGCGCTGCAACCGTCTCCGCCCTTCCCAGCCTCCTCCCTCTCTTCCGCATCGCACACCGCCCACGTTCTCCCACAACCGCCGCCCCACCTCCCCATTTCCGTGCTCACCCCCCCCCCCCCCCCACTTCCCCTCTCCTCGCGCCCACTCCTCTCACCTCGCACGGCCGCCCACAACCGCCGCCCACCTCCACCCCTCCGGCGAGGAATTCCCGTGTGCACGTCCCTCTCCGCCCCCTATAAAGCCCCTCCCGACTCCACCTCCTTCCACCCTCGCTTGCCTCTCCTGAGCACCAAACCACCCCCACGATGAGCTTCCCTTTTCCGAGCACCGCCAGCCACTCCGGCGAGCTCCCCTCGCCATACTGGTTGCCCCCGAACCTCACCGACGTAACCTTCGACTTCGCTGCATTGCCCCCAACCTCGCTCGCCCCTCGGCCGGGCCTCAACCCCACCGGAGCACTGCAGCACTGAGAGCCGCCCGCCGCCGCCTCTGCCTCCTCGTCGCCGGCCGTCTCTGAGCGCCGCTGAGCTTCGCACCAGGTAGCGCCACAATCCCCGTCGCCCCCTTTCGGTCTTGCGCCACTCGCCGCCGGCCACCGTGCACCAGAGCACCATCGCCACCGCGCCCGAGCGCTGCCTCCAGTCGGCGCTGCCACGGGTGCCTGCATGGCAGGTGAGGTGGCGCCACGTCGGCGCCATCTCGGCCCCTCTCCGCCCTATCAGCGCCACCCCACCTCCCGTGCCACCTCGACCGCCTCCCCCGTCCGTGGACCTGGTCCGTAGACCAGGGCTCACCTGTCAGCCTCTGTCCAAAGATTCCCTCAGGGCTGACATCATGCTGATGTCATGCCGACATCATAATTCGGATTTTCCCGTAGAAAATTAATTCGTCCAAAAAGAAAATCCCTGCTGATGTCATAATTTCTATTTTTCTTTAGAAAAATAGTTCCCAAAGTCCAGTTTATTCATTTTCTCTGATTTTAAACTTCCGAGAGCCCGTTCTTCTTCATCCTATCTCCGATTGAGCCCATTCAAATCTCTAAATTCATGAAAAATTCCCCTCTATCCATTCCTGCCCTCAATTCAAATATTTGAAGTTGTTTTGAATTTATTTTGAATTTATTTGAATTTAGTAGGTTATTTTCACGTGTAGACTACGACGATTCGGGAGATTTTTCGACGACTCTCACACCACTGCAGAGCAAGGCAAGTCACACACCTTGATCATGTTGATCCTAGTTTGTGAAATAAATTATGTTGTTTTAAATTATTCTGCATGCATATTTTTTACCGCTGTATTTCAATTCAGTTTTAAATTTAGTTAATACATGTTTGTTATTACCTCCTTCAATGTTGCAAATCCTTATACCTTGTCACCCTACACTAGTATTTGCTAGAGAATTTTATTTCAAATGCTTAGATCTGCGTAGACATAATCTTTGTTTTGGGATAACATTTTCACATAAAATGATAAGCTTTTGAAATGTATTCTTGACTTCGGTGAGTCAAGAAGGATTATAAAATATTTTGAAACAAAATATAAAATCTGGTTAGACTTAGGCTAATGGTTAGGTGGTGGGTGCAGACATGCACTGTTGTTCGGAGACACAGTGTTGATTGTTGGGCACAGGAGGTATGTGGTTGAGCCTAAGTCAATCAAGGATCGGTCTGTTAGCTACTGTTGCAAAGCCCTATCGTACAACCACAAGGCTGGTATGGGACAGTCCTAGCTGAATAATTTGCGAGTCCCAACCTAAGTCATCTTGTAGGTTGAAAGTGAGCGTAGCGTAGACCATGAGAAGTCTCACTTGGTTCAAGAGGGGGTCCCAGTCTGGTGGATTCCATATTGGGGTGAAACCTTAGAGTTGGCTTGGCCAGGTTGAAGGCTTTGCATTGTAAAGGCCTTGTTATGATCTCCTCGCCGCACACCTAAGGAAGTGTGTAATTCGCGTGGCAATCCGAGATGATCGTATCTTATGGGTAAAGTTGTACAACATCTATAGAGTATATAATCTATCCGGATAGCCATGCCCACGGTCACGGCCATGCTGAGTAAAGTTTTTCATGGATTAAACTTTGTTTTCAAAATGGTTTATGAATACCTGTTGGATGTGTGGAATCCACACGAGATCTTTTGGTAAAGATGGTCCGGGTGGGATACCCGTGTTTAGGTTAGTGTTTGGTCAGAGCCTGCACTAATGGTATTAATTTTGTTTACAAGTATAGTTTTACTTACAAAATTATGTTCAACAATTTCAATCTAGTTACTGTATTTCTTTAAATGCTATTTTATGCAAAATAACCCTATAAGCCTTCCATTAATGCCTTTATCATTAAGTTGCATTCTCTGTGTGATTTGTGGAGTACAAGTTTGTACTCACCTTGCTATCTCATATCAGAGAAGGATGACTTCGACTATGGTGAGGACCAGGACGCGTCTTACAGTCGACTGCCTGTGGGTAGGCTTGGGCTTTGCTGTTTACCAGTTTGCTTCCGCGGTTATCTGCTTTATTAGTGTTGCCAATGAGCATTGATGTAAAACTTGGCTATAAGGTCGTACTCTTATGTTTAATATATATTCTTGGCCATTTGTGCTCGATATGTATCTTTGTTTCGCTGTGTACACTAGTTGTTCCTAGACTAGTACGATTTACACAGAGGGTTTCGGAGTCGTTGTTTCGGGGTCCGACAAAGGTGGTATCAGAGCTGCGTTGACTCTAAGACGTGACCGTATGTATAATAGAATGGTTTGATCCCAAGGACTTATTTTTATATAAACAGTGATTTCAAAAGATATATAAATATATACATAGTGCTTATTCTTACCCTCCAATCTTTGCTTTCTCTTATCTCTCAAATCCCTTCTCATCTTTATGATTATCATTTAAGAACATAATTCTAACATCCCCCTTCTTCTCAAAATTGTAGATGGCCGAGACCCCGACCCAAGTTACCATGGCACCCAAGCTGGACACTTAGCCTCTTGCCTTTGGAGTCTTCTACAAGAGGTAGGCTTCAAGACCCGCCCTGTCTACCAACGGTACAGGCAGACCATTGGGGAACAAGAATACTGGCGTGTGGAGGTTCGGATTTATGCCAACATGGGGGATATAGCTGCCTTTCACGTCTTCAATGCTCCATAGAGGCGAGATACCTTCCACATTGGAATCCAGGACACTGCTCGAGAGGCCATTCGATGGCTAAGAGAGATAAATGCCACAGAGCTCAGAGGCACCACATTCCGGTATTATCCCAGCAGATACCCGGCAAGTTTCAGTAGCATCTATGCATCTACGGAGTCGAAGGATAACGCCCGGCTTAAGCAGCAGGTGGAACTCACCTAGGCCCTGGATGGTGCTTATGAGATGGCTCTAGATGAGTTGAGCTTCACTGCCTACAAACTCCGAAGAGCAGAAGAGGAGCTGGCGATGTTGCGAGGGATAGATGATTGCTCTTCCTCAGTCACCGGAGACAACTTTGAGGCCCCGCTGAAGAAACATCGCACCGGTGATAAAAAGAAGTACTTAGCTCAGTTCAAACCTGCCCAGTAGGATACCTTTTCTAGAATTAGGCCTTAGGCTAATTTAGAACACATCTGTGAGCTATACTCCCTTTGTCAACAGCCAAAAAATAATAAAAATAAAATAAAGTTTTAAGAATATTTTTCTTGCTTGTGAAAGAATTGCCTTATTTGTTTGTCTTTGTGTGTGGGATGGATCAAGTAGAACCCCATAGTAATCTTTGTCTCCTCACTTCTAAACCTTGGGAGCAACGAGCAGATGGTGAGCACAAGGAACAACAGCAATGACAACCTGAACAGAACGTAAGGAAGACAGTCCACTCTGCCCCCACCATCGGCTAATGGACCCGATTGGGCACAAATGATGGCCAATCAGAACCAACTGATTCAGCTGCAGGTTTAGACAGTCGCCAACCCTGCACTGCCTGCCTATCACCCGCAGCCTGCCCAAGCACCTCAGTCCCGCCTATCAGAGTTTATGAGGATGTGGCTACCCACCTTCTCAAGCAGCTCTGAACCTATGGATGCAGACGACTGGCTCCGAGCCGTCGACAAGAAGCTGGATCTCCTGTAGTGCAGTGACCGGGAGCGAGTCCTTTTCGCTTCCCACCAATTGCACGGACCTGCCTCAAAATGGTGGGATGTCTTTGCCACCTCGCACCCCGATGCGCAGGCCATCTCTTGGGCAGAGTTTGTCCGACAGTTCCGCAAGACCCACATCCCAGCTGGCATTGTCACCCTGAAGATGGAGTTTAGAGCCTTACGCCAAGGAGGATGTACCGTGAGCAAGTACCTCCAGAGGTTCAACTTGTTGGCACGCTATGCACCCGAGGATGTTGCCACAGACGAGGCCAAGTACGAGAGGTTCTTGGATGGTCTCAATGACAGTATCTCCATACAACTCCTCTCCAATGACTATGCCGACTTCCATCAGTTGGTCAGTAAGGCGATTCACCAGGAGGGCAAACATGTGGAGATGGAAAATCGCAAGCGGAAGATGGCTAACCAGAAGGCCCATTCCAGTGGTTTTTCAGACCTCAAAATGCCCTATCATCTCCTGGTAGCTCCAGGCTAGCTTTCCAATGCCCGATCCCTCAAGCCAACCGCCCGGCAGCGCAAACGGTCCGTGTGCTTCCTTCCAATAGGGCAACTCAAAAGAACCTAACCCCAGCCGATGGAGTGACCTATTTCTATTGCAAGGAAACGGGACACTTTGCCAAGTCCTGCCCCAAGAAGCTGCAAGCTAATGCAGGTGCAGGATCCTCAAGAGGACAGAACTCGGGGACAACATTTAAGAAGCCTTAGAATTTCATCAAGGGGCGTGTGAATCACGTCACATTAGAGGAAGTTCAAGCCTCCCCAGACGTTGTGTTGGATAAGTTCTTGGTAAACGCAACCCCGGCATCAGTTTTGTTCGATTCTAGAGCTTCCCATTCGTTCATTTCCAAAGCTTTTGTGATTCGAAATGGGTTGGGATCCATTCCCCTTAGCAGTCCTATGCTAGTCCAATCCCCAAGAGCAGAAATGAGAGCCAGGACTCTGTGTCCAAAAGTGGAGTTACTCATAGAAGGAGTGCCTTTCCTAGCCGAGTTGATCATCCTAGACTCTCATGGTTGGATGTCATCCTTGGTATGGATTGGTTGTCCAAGAATAAGGGCCAAATAGACTATGCTACCCGGTCCATCACTCTCACCAATGATCTCAGTGTAGAAGTGACCTTCACCCCTAAAATACCGGAAGCAAGTAAGTGTAGCCTTAACCACCTCCAAGTCATGGAAAAAGTACTGGTAGTGCGAGAATATCCGGACGTATTTCCAGAGGACTTAACTGAGATGCCCCCAGACAGGGATATTGAATTCACTATTGACTTAGTTCCCGGTACAGCCCCTATCTCCAAGCGGCTGTATTGAATGCCAGCGAATGAGTTGCTGAGCTAAAGAAGCAGATTCAAGAGTTGGAAGATAAAGGTTATGTCCGGCCAAGATCATCACCTTGGGGTGCACCCGTCCTCTTCGTCAAGAAGAAAGATGGCAGCATGAGGATGTGTGTGGACTATAGGGCGCTTAATAATGCCACCATCAAGAATAAGTACCCACTGCCGAGGATCGATGATATCATTGATCAGTTGAAAGGACCAAGTGTCTTCTCTAAGATAGATCTGAGATCTGGGTACCATCAGCTGAAGATTAGGGAAGAGGACATACCCAAAACTGCCTTCACAACTCGCTATGGTCAGTATGAGTTCACAGTCATATCGTTTGGACTGACGAATGCCCCAGCATGCTTCATGACCATGATGAACAAAGTATTTATGAAATATTTGGATAAGTTTGTGGTGATTTTCATTGATGATATTCTCATTTATTCCACGGATGAGAAGGATCATGAAGGACATCTTAGGATAATCCTGGAGGAGCTTAGAAGGCATCAGCTTTATGCCAAGTTCAGTAAGTGTGAATTCTGGCTAAAAGAAGTAGCCTTCCTTGGCCACATTGTAACGGCCAAAGGAATTGCGGTGGATCCTTCCAAGGTTGAGGCAGTAATGGATTAGAAGCAACCAACGTCAGTAACGGAAGTTAGGAGTTTCCTTGGGCTTGCTGGATATTATCGCCGTTTTATAGCGGGATTCTCCAAGCTAGCCAAACCTATGACCCATCTCCTAAAGAAGGAAAAGAAGTTTGAATGGACGAAAGCTTGTGAGCAGAGTTTTCAGACCCTCAAGAATAAACTAGTGACAACCCCAGTGCTGGTCGTACCGGATATCCATAAGGATTTTGAGGTGTTTTGTGATGTCTCCTGACAGAGACTTGGTTGTGTGCTAATGTAGGAAGGAAAAGTGGTAGCTTATGCATCGCGTCAACTAACGCCACATGAGGGTTATTACCCCACGCACGACCTAGAGTTAGCCGCAGTAATCCATGCATTGAAGATCTGGCGGCACTATCTCATTGGAAATCGTTGTAAGGTGTATACAGACCACAAGAATTTGAAGTATATTTTCACCTAGGCAGAACTTAACCTAAGGCAGTGAAGATGGTTGGAGTTGATTAAGGATTATAACCTTGGGATTCATTACCATCCGGATAAGGCCAATGTTGTGGCTGATGCATTGAGCAGGAAGTCTTCTGCGAACTGCATTTGGACAGAAGAGAGTCAAAACCAACTGCAGGAGGGAATTGCCCGTCTTAGCCTAGAACCTCTAAACCCAGCCACCCTCTCGACTCTAGAAATCCAACCCGGTGCACAGATGATCGGCAGCTAGTACTACGATGCCAAGCAAACTCAGTAGATTGCGATGGCCAGCCAGACTCGCTAGGTCGCTATGACCTAGCAGGTAAGCATGGCACCCCCACTAGGTGGCTCATGTGCGCAGTGTGATCCATGGAACGGCCATAACTTAAGTTGTGCACTATTTTCTTGGCCTGCTTTAGGATGAACTTCATAGTCTTCTACAGGGTTGGTGGTGTCTCTGGGCTACTAATGGTGGCCTCTGACGTGCTTGCGATGCGCTGTATCCACTCCAATTGAAGTGACATACGAAACAGGTTCAGTAACGACCAATATGAATATCTTGAATGAAATGATAAGATATTTGCACTGTCTTATGCTGTCATGCCACCGCGAAGCGTTGTGGGGATCAATCGAGCGTTGTAGACTTTCCTCGTGCGTGATCTGCGTGGGGCGATCTGGTGGAGGAATGGTGAGTCTGTTGCGTGACCGGTGTACATACCATTCTAGATACTCATCGTACGTCTGGACGTCGTACGGGCGCTACTCCATGATGACATCGAGGTGCGCCCTGTCCATCCATACCATCATCCACTGCTGCTATAGTGCCCGCCAATCTGTACCATGCCGATCAGCCCTTGATTGTCTGCATTTCCAGAATCATCGACGTTACATAGCAAGACATACAAAGTGTACACATTAGTCGAATAGAGTTTGACTCACTGGTGTACGGCTTGCAGTAGCAACCTACCGTCCAGAGGGTGCACGGCCTAGTGCAAACCGAACTGTCGTATCACACGCTGTGGCGCGTAAGCCTCCACCTTGTACGAGAACACCAGTTGGTGTGTCGTCGTCCAAAGCTCCGCGTCCTCCAGGCAATGCAGGGATAGCCTGTACAGCGATACATGATACACAAAATCTATCGTCCATGGACCCTGTTGTGGCTACAGACCAAACAGAGAGAGAGATATGGTAGTGGAGAGTGAGGGAGATGAGTAATGGCCTGCCCCCTCCCCATGGCCTGTATTCATATATATACACACATGGGGAGTGCTTTTACAATTATACCCTTACATCTGAGCATCCCCTCAGGGGCACTTATGTCATTACACATGGCCTATTCTGGGCCTTACAACCTTCTACCAGGCCTGCTAGGTTTAGGTGGGGGCTACCCCTACAACAGGAGCCTCTCATGGTAAAGGGCTTCACAGGGCCGAAGCCATGTTGCCGAGTCCTTTGGCCCCCTCCGTCCCTGCGGCCTGTGAACATTTCTGAAATTGTTCGGGGATCGAGGTCGCAGCCGAACCCGACGCCTGAATTGGTGGTTGACGTAGTCGAAGTGGGTACGCGCGCGTGCTCCGTCGGACGCGCTGCGACGCTCCTTCTGCTGGCCGCCCACGTGGCGAAGTGTGCTTGGCGCGGCGCAGGCCTTGAAGCGTCGTAGTTGTTTTAATGTGCCGTCGGACTTCCGGTGGTTAGACTCCCGCCGGTTGGACTCCCGCCGGTTGGACTTCCGCCGGTTGCATCCCCCGCTGGTGGGGTGCAAATACACGGCGCTGGTGCGGCGTTGCTCCTGCATCGTGCCCTTGGACAGGAGCTGCTCCCCTAAAACGGGCCCCTTCCGTGCATCGACATTCCCTAGCGACGCCGAGCAGCTTGGGGGATGTTGATGTACAGAAGGAGGTCAATTTTTCTTGGGAGCTTGGTTAGCGTCTGTTAGCCAGCCGCGCTTCCCATCCTTGCGCTGTGTTTGTGCATACGGCGGCAAGGTTTGCCCTGTTTTCCTTAATAGACCTACCTTCAGTCAGGGTTCCCGATGGAGCCCGTCATGCCCTGAAGGTGGCCTGTTAAGGAAAACAAGCCAAACTTTGCGCGACATGATCTTTGCGTTCGCCACGTGAGGGAGGCGCCAACGGGCGAGATTGTGCGCGCGCGTCCGCTCCTCGAAGCCAAGATCCAGGACGAATCCGCGTCTGCGGCCAGGTTGGTGCGGCGATCCAGAGGACGCCTTCCGACACGTGCGCGCTCCGTCCCTACCTTTCGAGCGGGTGGCAGCGGAGTTGACGCCTAGCCGAAGTAGACGCGCGCGCTCCATCCCCTACCCTTCGAACGGGTGGCAGCGGAGCTGACGCCTAGCCGAAGTAGACGCGCGCGCTCCGTCCCCCACCCTTCGAACGGGTGGCAGCGGAGCTGACGCCTAGCCGAAGTAGACGCGCGCGCTCCGTCCCCCACCCTTCGAACGGGTGGCAGCGGAGCTGACGCCTAGCCGAAGTAGACGCGCGCGCTCCGTCCCTTACCCTTCGAACGGGTGGCAGCGGAGCTGACGCCTAGCCGAAGTAGACGCGCGCGCTCCGTCCCCCACCCTTCCAACGGGCGGCAGCGGAGCTGACGCCTAGCCGAAGTAGACGCGCGCGCTCCGTCCCCTACCCTTCGAACAGGTGGCAGCGGAGCTGACGCCTAGCCGAAGTAGACGCGCGCGCGCTCCGTCCCCTACCCTTCGAACGGGTGGCAGCGGAGCTGACGCCTAGCCGAAGTAGACGCGCGCGCGCTCCGTCCCCTACCTTTCGAACGGGTGGCAGGGGAGCTGATGCCTAGCCGAAGTAGACGCGCGCGCGCTCCGTCCCCTACCCTTCGAACGGGTGGCAGCGGAGCTGACGCCTAGTCGAAGTAGACACGCGCGCCCTCCGTCCCCTACCCTTCGAACGGGTGGCAGCGGAGCTGATGCCTAGCCGAAGTAGACGCGCGCGCGCTCCGTCCCCTACCCTTCGAATGGGCGGTAGCAGAGCTGACGCCTAGCCGAAGTAGACGCGCGCGCGCCGTCCCCCACCCTTCGAACGGGTGGCAGCGGAGCTGACGACCTTGCATCGCGAACCCCTCCACGCACGCGGGGACTTGAGATCTCACGATGCGGTCCTGCACTGTAAAGGTTCCTGGAATTGCGCCGGCCCCCGGTTTGCCAGAGCTAGGTTGTCGTACCGTGCGACTCGCCTTGGCGCATGCAGGGCACGCGGCAGCTTGTAACTGGTGCGCGGCGGGACGTGAACGGTTGCGTGATCGCAACTGCTCGCCTCTTCCTTAGGGAAGGGGGACACGGGGCGGGCGATGAATGGCGTAGCGTCGAAGCTGTTGTGATCCTGTGACCCATTAATGTGCTTTTAATAGCGGCTGAAGTCGCGTCGATGCGTAGCCTTGCGTGCGCCGGATATCACGCGCGGGGGTTGGCACGCGGCGGGAGGCTATTGGAGCGTCGTGCTCTGACGGTCCTCGCCGCTGTGGTCGCGCCCCTTTGTCTTCTGGTATGGGGGTTGTGCGGGACGGGCCTTTGTACGACTGTAGTCGCGCCCGGTACGCGGACAGTCGCGACGCTTCGGTATTGAGGCGGGGTGGCTTGAAGTAGCCCTCGTGAGCACGCTCCCGCAGTTGTACGCCCCCTTCTTGCTTGCATCGCCTTCCATACTCGCGTAGTATTCTTCGCCGCTATACCCCCTCCAGGAGACGCAATGGCATCTGATGGCAAGCGTGGTGAGGCAGGTGGTGTCTGCGGCATCTGCCGGCGGTCCTCACCGTTAGAGGTGAAATACGCGCTCAAAGAACGCGACCCGGCGACGGCGGACAAGCAGTGGCTGGTGGCGGAGGAGGAAGGCACGTTCTCCGGCGAGTTAGGTCCCTCGCTCGTGACCGAGAAGACGATCCAAGTGCTTTTGCGCGCGGGGAAGCTGTCGGAGCGCCAGGCGGTACGATTGCCCGCCGTCGATGAGACGGAACCACACCCCGAGGGATCGGAGGCGGTCGTATTCGTTGCCTTTTTCGACGCGGGGCTCTGCATTCCGGCGGCGGCGATCGTGGGCGACATGCTGCGGACCTTCGGGCTGGAGCTGGCGCAACTGACTCCGAACGCCGTGGCCCGGCTTGCGGTGTATAGCTGGGCCTTGCGCTCGGGAGCGTGCTGGCCCAGCGCCTCGTTGTTCGCCTACCTTCATGAGGCACGGTGCCAGCCCAAGGATCGGAAGGACGGGACGCTGTCGAGCTTCGGCAGCGTCACCTTTGTTCTTCGTTCGACTTGCAACAAGCTCTTCCCTGCGAACTCCACTCGCGGGAAGTGGGAGTCTCACTGGATGAAGCAGTGGTTCTACCACCGCGTGGAGAGCGGGAGCGGTCTTGAGTGCACAGGCCGACCGATCGCGTTCAAGCCCTCGCCCGGCCGGATGCTCGATGATGAGGACAGGCGGAGGGCCCGGCGGCTCGTAGGCGTGGCTGCCCGAAGAGTACGTGATGTACGGCGTGGCGCCGCTTGCCCGCTACTAGCGTCTTGCTGCCGAGAAGCGTCGAGACGATAATGTTTCGCCGTCGGTTTGCTTACTGCCGGCGCCCTCCGGTCTCCGTAAGCCTCGACCGTGTCTCTCCTTTGTTCACACGAACTGCGTTATATGCTAATGTTATCTCCTTTGGTTCAGGGATTTGCTTGGAGGATGCGGAACAGGCCGCGCGCGTATCCCTGGCGACACTGCGGGGGTGGTGTCGCTGCTGCCTGCCTCGGCTAAGCGGCCGTTTGCACGACCGGAGCTCCACCGGACGCCGCGGGGATTCGTCGTGGCCACGGGCATCAGAAGATTGTGGGACTCCGATGCCCCCTGGCCACACCGCCCGCCGCACAGGAACGGCCGTCGCCTGCCCCGAACGCGGAGGCTTCTGCCCGCGACGGGACCATTCCTTCTGCGGGGGCTTACGCCACCGCCGCCCCGTCTGGGAATAGGGGGCGAGTCCCCGAAACCCTCCTTCTGCTACCGAAGGTAGGGTGGTTTAGCTTATCCTGGTGTATTCTTTTATGCCTTGCGGTGCTCACCTGCATCCCTGTCTGCACCGTTGCTTATTCCGGAGGAGGGACGCTCGGCGGAACGCAGGACCTCTGCGCGTGTAAGCCCCGCGGACTTCGTGCCTCCCCCGAAGACGCTGAGGGCGTGGCGCGGGATTGTGAGCGACGCGGCTGCCAGCGTCGACCCGCGAACGCTGCAGGCCCACGGGGCGGGGCGCCTCGGGGACGCCTTCGAGGTGTCTGGGGTGAGGGTAAGTACTCATGCGACAACGCCTGGACCGGCTGAGCTTGCTAAGTCTTTTCCTTCTACAGACACTTGTGCTGGGGCAGGCCTTGCAAACGGCCTATACTCGTGGCCAAGAGGCGCTCGAGGATAGGCTGCGGGCCGCCGAGGAGGAGCTACGCGAAGCCTCTGGAGCCCGTGCTGCCCAGGATGCCCGCATCCGCCAGCTGGAAGCAGAATGCGCCGAAACGAAGGCACACGCCAAGGGACTTGTTGCGTCGGCGCGGGAGTCAGCCGCGGAGGCTGCTCAACAGAAGTTTGCGGCGGAGCGGGACGGGTTCCTGGAACAGGTCGCCTTGCTAGAGAAGGAAAAAGGCGAGCTCGCCTTGACTCTAGCGGAGTGTAACCAGACGCTTGGCGACGCCTTGGTGGTTGCGTGGGACGCCATGCAAGCACTGGAGAGCCATCTGCAAGGGCTGGTAGCTGAGGTGCCGGACCGCACCTTTGGCCCGGAGGAGCTGTCTCGGACCCTCCGCTGGGTCGGGGATGCCGCCAACGTCGCGCGCGGCGCTGCGACGACCTTCGGCAACCACTGCGCGTACACGTCGGCATGCCTGGTGTGCGCACTCCTGCAGCACCGCGGTTGCACGAACGTCGCCGGGCTAGATGACCCCCAGCTGGAGATGCCTGGCGGGACTGGAGCAATGTCCGGCGCCGTCCGATCCGCTCGCCTTGCCATCAAGCCCTTCTACGAATGGATCTGGAATTACGTCGGGCCAGACGCTGCACAGGTCGAACTCCGGAAGTCACTTTACGGGAAGGGGAGCCTCGGCCAATTCCTGGACGGAGTCCCTCGACGCGACGAGGGTGGCGCTGGGGCCTCCGAAGGCGCCGGGAACTCGCAGGTCTGACGCCGTGGTGCCTTAGGTGTAGGCGTGCGTTGTAATGCTCCCTCTTTTTGCGAATGAAGTGTGCGCTTGCGTCATAAATTCTGACTTTCGCCTATGTCCCGGGCAGCTTCCTTGCTGGCGTCATAAATTCTGACTTTCGCCTATGTCCCGGGCAGCTTCCTTGCTGGGGCCGACTCCTTGCGGCCGACCTTGCGACTCGACGACACCTTCGGCGCTGGCGAAGGGCCGAAGAGTCGTTGGACTTCTGGGCGGGCCGACCTTCTTCCGGCGGAACCCCGTCCTTATCGCGTGTTAAGGACGAGCCTGCCGAATAGTTACTCAGAGCGGAAAGGATGTTGGTGGGCCTCTGTACTCGAAAGATTTTCTCGATATATAGATCTCCTGGTAATTAGGACATGCGCAGGCGTGCTGTGCGGAGCCAAGGTCCTCACATTCCCAGTTCGCCGCTAGTGCGAACCGTGCGAGCGCTGCCTCCTGCTGAAAGTCCGTAGACTGGCGCGTGCGAAGGTGGACCTCCGCACTACGACCTGTTTAGAGTCCGTAGACTGGCGCGTGCGAAGGCGGACCTCCGCACTACGACCTGTTTAGAGTCCGTAGACTGGCGCGTGCGAAGGCGGACCTCCGCACTACGACCTGTTTAGAGTCTGTAGACTGGCGCGTGCGAAGGCGGACCTCCGCACTACGACCTGTTTAGAGTCTGTAGACTGGCGCGTGCGAAGGCGGACCTCCGCACGACGACCTGTTTAGAGTTCGTAGACTGGCGCGTGCGAAGGCGGACCTCCGCACGACGACCTGTTTAGAGTCCGTAGACTGGCGCGTGCGAAGGCGGACCTCCGCACTACGACCTGTTTTGAGTCCGTAGACTGGCGCGTGCGAAGGCGGACCTTCGTCCCCCCACCCCGGGGTGGGGGCAGCCTCTGGTGTGCGAAGGCGAGCCTCAACGCGCTGAGGTGCGCGATTGGCAGCCGCGCAAGATTCGCGTGGGGTCGGCGTCCACGTCTGATTTATACTCCGGGGAGTACGCACAAGGACGAAGTCCTTGGCGTGCGCGGGGTTCGCGTCTTGTTTATACTCAGTAGAGTGCGCAGGGAGAACATCCGCGTCTTATTTATACTCCGCAGAGTGCGTGCAGAGGCGTCCCCCCACACGTCTTTGTTTATACTCATGCCCGTGTCTTTGACGGAGAGTGCACACGCGAACGTGCGTCTTTGTTTATACTCATGCCCGCGTCTTTGACGGAGAGTGCACACGCGAACGTGCGTCTTTGTTTATACTCATGCCCGTGTCTTTGACGGAGAGTGCACACGCGAACGTGCGTCTTTGTTTATACTCATGCCCGTGTCTTTGACGGAGAGTGCACACGCGAATGTGCGTCTTTGTTTATACTCATGCCCGTGTCTTTGACGGAGAGTGCACACGCGAACGTGCGTCTTTGTTTATACTCATGCCCGTGTCTTTGACGGAGAGTGCACACGCGAACGTGCGTCTTTGGTTTATACTCATACCCGTACCCCTGGCTACGGAGAGTGCACACGCGAACGTGCGTCTTTGGTTTATACTCATACCCGTACCATTGGCTACGGAGAGTGCACACGCGAACGTGCGTCTTTGGTTTATACTCATACCCGTACCCCTGGCTACGGAGAGTGCACATGCGAACGTGCGTCTTTGGTTTATACTGCGGGAGCACACGCGTAGGCGAAGCCTCCTCGTGCGCTCACCGCGTATTTTTGCACAACGGTAACGTATTGGCGACAAACGAAACTTTATTATATTCCCGTTTGCGCGGGTAAGCGGTTACATACGATGGGGTGGGGGGGTACTAACCGTTTGTGCTCAGCGCGGTCGGAGCCTCTAGTAGTTGCACTATCGGCAGGGCTTGCGGAGTCACCCCCGGATGGCGCCGTGAGCCTTCGCACGGCGGTGCCTATCCTAGGTGCTTCGCTACCCGCCGCGGCGGGGACATCTGGTGCCGTGCTCGATGCACCGGGCCATGTCCTGGTCGCCCCGAACGGTGATGATGGCCCGCGGCCCCGGGAGCTTCATGCACAAATAGGCGTGATGCGGCACTGCCCCGAAGGAGTTGAGGACCGGACGCCCCAGTATGGCATTGTAAGGGTATGGGAGATCGACGACGTCGAATGTAACGTCCTCGACCCTTTCATTGTCGCCCTGGCCGAAAGAGACCTGCAAGCATATTTGGCCGAGCGCCCGTAGAGGTTGTCCGCCGAAGCCCTGCAGCGGGACTCCCGACGGGCCGAGGCGGCTTCGGGGGATCCCCATCTGGTCGAAGGCTGCCGCGAACAAAATGTTCGCGGAGCTACTGCCATCAACTAGGGCGCGTCTCACGTCGCATCCCGCTACGACGACCCGGACGACCAGGGGATCGTGGTGAGGAAGCTCCACTCCTTGGGCGTCGGCGGGGGTGAACGTGACCTCCTGATGCGCCCAGTCCGGCGGTGCTCGCGCTGGGTACGCCGCCATGTGGTGTAGCCTCCGCACGTAAGCCTTCCGCTGCCGTGCCGAGGCGAACTCCACCGAGGAGCCTCCGGAGATGACATTGATAACCCTTCGGTGGGTGGCCTCCGGAGCCTGTAGCTGCAGAAACCCTCCTGAGGCTGCCGCACGTGGGCCTGGATCCGCAGAGGGCCCTCGTGGGGCTGCGTTCCTTGCGCCTGGGTATGCACGGGGGCTTTGTATGGGTGTTGTACGTGGGCCACCACGGGCGGACGTGCTTCCAGGTTCCTGTCCCTGGTGACGCTGTCACGGAGCACCGCGATAGAGGTGCATGTGCGCGTGTCGTGGTTGCCGCGACCGTGGACTACGCACCACAGCCCCTGGTGTTGGTCGTTGTAATCCCCCCGGCCTCTATCGTCGCGGCCCCGGCCACGGCCGCGTCCTCGGCCTTGGCGCCCCCGACCGCCCCGACCCGCGGGAGCGCTGTCGTCGGAACCGCCTTCAATGTCGAGGACGTACCGACCTCGCCGCGACTTCTGCTGGCTACGCTTGGGCCTATCGGACGGCTCCTTGTGCGGGGTGTCCTTGCGATCGGACGCGTCCTTGGACGACTCCTGCTTACGTTTTCCCTTCGAAGAACCGTCCTTTGACGGATCGTCGGCTTTTGCCGAGGCACCGGCCTGGTTGGTGTCGGAGTTGTCGCCCTGTCGCCGCCGTGCGTCCTCTTCCGCCTTGGCGTATTCCTCCATCTTGTCAAAGAGCTTCGTCACTGTCTTGATTGGCTTCCACGCGTTATACTCGGCCATCGGGCCCGGACGAAGGCCCTGGATGGCCGCGTTAACCACGGTGGTTTCGTTGACGTCTTTGACTTGACAACGTATCTTTGCGAAACGTTTGAAGTAGTCCCGGAGTTTCTCCGAAGGCTTCTGCTTCACGGCGAAGAGTTGGTCCGCGTCGACCCGCTCGACGTAGTTTCCATGAAAGTTGTTGTGAAGGCGGTCGCGGATCTACCCCCAAGCGTAGATGGAGTTCGGCTCTATGGTAAAAAACCAGGAGAGCGTCACCCCCTGCAACGCGAGGGGGAGCCCCTTCGCCTTTGTGGTGTCATCGCCGCCCGCGGCCTCGATTGCGGTTTCGTACACGCGCACGAACTCGCGAGGGTCCGTGTCGCCTTTGTAGGGCTCGATGACACTGGGGAACTTGAAGTCTTCGGGCCACGCCGCCTGCTGTAGTCCTGCCGAGAGCGAGTTCTCTGGGTCGACGCGCCGCAGTGGGGCACGGCTGGACGTGGGGGCGTCGCGGCTGTCCGCCCTTTCCGGCGTGGGTTCTGGCGCGACCACCGGTGCGGCCTGCTGGCTCCGAGCCTCTTGTATATCTCGGACAGCCCCGCGAAGATCCCCTAGCTCCTGCTGGAACGCTTTGAAGGCCGCCAGCAGGGCGCTTTCCACCGCCTGTGCGGGTGGTGCCGCCGGCCCGCCCGGCGGGTCGGCACGGGGACGACCGCCTCGCGAGCTCCCGAGCTGCCGGTCGCTCCATTGTGGCTACCTCCAACTGCCCAGTCCGTGCTACCGGCCAGCGTCGTGGCGAAGGCGGCGAGGTTGGCTGCTGTTGCGTCGGCGGGGTCGTTCGCCGCAGTGCCGATGACGGGGTCGGTTGTTGCAGCGCCGGTGGCGTGGTTGGTCGGCGCAGTGCCGATGACGGGGTCGGTGGTCGCGGCGCCGGTGGCGTGGTTGGTCGACGCAGCGCGAGCGTCAACGTCCTCGATCGCCGTGCCCGCGTTGTCACCCGTACCCGCGGTAGCCGACGCCGAAGCTCTGGTACTCACGCGACGCTCCACCCCGACCATCTTCTTCCCCTTCGCCGCCGCCGACGAAGCCTTTTTCAGTGCCATCCTCCTTCGAACTTCAGGCTTGCCCCTGTCCTCCCCACGGACGGCGCCAACTGTTGTGGCTACAGACCAAACAGAGAGAGATATGGTAGTGGAGAGTGAGGGAGATGAGTAATGGCCTGCCCCCTCCCCATGGCCTGTATTCATATATATATACACATGAGGAGTGCTTTTACAATTATACCCTTACATCTGAGCATCCCCTCAGGGGCACTTATGTCATTACATATGGCCTATTCTGGGCCTTACAACCTTCTACCAGGCCTGCTGGGTTTAGGTGGGGGCCACCCCTACAACAGACCCCATATGACATCGCTGTCGTGCAATGACTCAAACTTGTTGTGCCATAGCAAGTAGAACCTCGACGGTTTACCCTTCGCCCACCGTAGACAGACAGCAGTCCACTGGATCCCATAGTGGGCCTGTTTATCAAGTCGGCAAACTCGCTGAACGGGTGCACTAGCGTCACAATGGTTGGACGTCCAATAGAGAAGTGCTCCCAACTCCATAGCTGCAGGAGCATATAGCAAATAGCCAGATTGGGGTTACCAGGAGTGGCGCACTAGCAAACTAGCAAGTGTCACATAACCCCAATACGTGGTGCACAGAACCGTTGATCCCCAGCTGACCGAGGTATCGCCCCAAACTCCGCATCCACCAAGGACTCGAAGATGCTGATGAACTCAGCATTGCAAATATCTCTGTGCGTGGCTAGAAACATACTCCAACCAAATAGCTCAATAAGAAATGCAATGATGTGCGTCCTGACAACCTCTAACGGTGCATCCTGTGAGCACACACTAAAATTATTCAGCCAAGTGTGGGAACGCGCACTCTCTAGGATAGGCCTGCCGAACCGGTCCACCAACCTCTCCTTCCAGTCATCTATTGTAGGGGCTGGAACAAGTGTGTCATCCCCAAGAGGGAGACCGGTCAAGAACGTGACGTCCTTCAAAGTGACCGTCATCTCATCCCACCGAAAGTGGAATGTGTGCATCTCGGGCCTTCACCTATCCACCAGTGCTGCGAGCAGGCTGCCGTCGATGGTGAACTCATGTCTGACGGAGACTAGCATCGCAAAGGGCAACAAAGCCCGTGGCCCGCAGGGTTGGGATATAGCGCTCGTCCAGCGCCTACGGATCCCTCTCCCTACCTTGCAGCTTGAACAACGAAGGGCCAACCGCGTCACCCGTCATCCATGAGTGGCAACAATGTTTCTCATCCTTAATGACTTATGCACTGCCTTCTCTAAATAATTAGCTACACACTCTTAATTTTGAGAGTACGTTGCAATAAATGGGACAGACGAATATTAGTGCGAAGTTTGATAATAACAGCATCATACTACAAGTCAGTGATTACATGCGTGTAAATACATACGAATACTTCATTAATTACCGATAATTTGATTACTCATCCGAAAAATTACGAGCCATTCATTACAATTGTCCTTACCACTTAATTACTTACAACTAACTCATTACTTTCCCCTAACTAATTGTCACTACAGTAATTATGACTACTTAATTACATATTTCCATTTAATAACAAATTATAGGTACTATATGTACACCAAAATTGTAAAAACTGTGTTTAAATTACTACGACCTATTTACTTTATAATACAAACTACATTAACCACGACTAACTAAATAACACTAATTGACTAGGATTATGGGAATAACGTCGAAAACATATGATAAAAAATTACCTACATTTTGGAAGAAGCAATTAGCACTACCTATTTTGAGGTATACACTGCCTTCTTGAAGTAATGAGCTACGCACTCCCAATTTTGAGCAACGACGCGATAATAAGCTTCTGCAATGAGCGACTGAGATGAACAACGACGAACTGCGAGAGGTTCGTATTTATGGCCAAGCAAAAAGTGAACATGGTGCACTCACCCTGTACATTGAGGACCCTTTATCATGAGCAGTGCTTCGGGTGAGGGGGGGCGGCATGATAACATTGACAAATGTGCAAACGAGGGAGCGGGCGAGGGGGGACGACACGGACATAATGACATTAGTGCAAATGAGAGAGCGCGCGAGGGGGCACAACACACAGAGTGACAATTGTGCGAACCAGATAGCAGGAAAGAAAATGTAGCACGATTGGGCGACACATGCCACTTCAAAAGATGCTGAGCATCGTTAAATTCCTGATTAAGTTAATCCGAATAAACGTGGTAAATTCAAATCATGTAAAATTTCTAAAAAATTATACAATAACTACGACTATGTCAGAAGGCTTCACATAAAATTTCGTAATTTTTGAAGCTCGTTTGCTATATGTAAAAACTCATAAAATTATCAAAATTAATGAATTTTTGAGCAACATTCATAATGGATAAAATTACCCAAAAATTACACTATGAGGTACATTGTGTCGGAAGACTGTACATGAATTTTTGTAATTTTTTAAAGTCATTTGGTATATTTAAAAATTCAAACAAATCCTAAACATAAAAAATTAGGGCAGGTAATTAAGCCGACTAATCAGCCGACTTAATCACCTGTCGCCCACTCACCAGACGGCGGGCCTGCCTACCATCCCCCCACTAGGCGGCAGGCTGCCTGTTGTCTGCCGGCGGTGCGGCAAGCGCCTACCACCGATGGCTTCGCCCTGTGTGGTCTCGCCGGAGCTATCACCTGTCCACCAGACAACAAAAGTGCTATTTTTGCTAATACGATCCGTATATGGCTAATTTTATAAATATAATGTGAAATAGGGTCAAATCCAACTTTGACTCTGGTGGATTATGCTTGTATTTCTCCGAACACAGTCAACCGGTCCTGATATGACAGGAAAAAAATAAAATTTTGCCGATCTCTCATTTGGAAAAGATGAAGCAATCAACAGAGTATGATTGAATTTCGTAAGACGGTGACGGGAGATAACAATGAAAGATGGCAGCAGGGAATAAAGCATGATTTTCAGTAAGAAGGATGATACATGATCTTCTACAAAGTCGGTTGTTATAATGAGTCCCATTTGTACTGACATGGATTTTTGCTGAAACTTTGAAGACATTGATTTTTTTCGTATAGAACTTTGTGAGATTTCTGCATTCTAATGATGCCTGTATATACTGAAGGAATGGTTTAATTGTCCTTTTATATATGCGTCGAGCATCGAAATTGTTGTCACATTGAAATTTCCCACTGGAGTTACACGGTTTTCTATTTGGTCTATGGACAGACAAAAGCCATAAAAATTACTGCAAAACTACGATTTAGATTCAAACATTCAAATCACCTTGGCTTAATTAATAAAGCTATACAAAAAGTTCTCAAAAGGTTTGAGTAGATTGTCTACGGAGTATTGCAGTACATTCTAAAACTTAGTCTTCAAGTTTAGACTCAAAACAAGATAAGAGAAAAGAAAAGGACAATTTTTCTGTGAATATTGACTGTTATCGTTTCATTTTTCCATTCTGTTTCAACCTAGTTTGTTAGGAATATCTTCTTTCTATTCCTCCTAGTACAAATTGAACGAAAACTTCAATATTTCCACGGGGTGTGATGTACTCAGAACCTATCCATATTTTTTTTCGAATTTTTTTCTATGATATGGTGCTTAAACTAAAGTAGTTTGTATGCTTCCACATAAATCATAGTTTGCATGAGCTTTAAAAAAATCTTGGTTTGAAATTAAATATGTCCCTTTAAAACATCATTGTTAGCGATGTTTTAGGACTATAGGTACTAGTAGTATGAACTGTTCATGCTTTTGTCAATGTTGCTATTTTTTGAATTTGGCCTCAAACATCTTTTTTTTACAAAAATAACTTTATTTCTGAGCTCGACAGACAACACTTATCACTTGCCATATCTCCTAGCTCAGCAGGCCGTTGTACAGCAGACACCGGGCCCACAACCTACTGAGCTACAGTGCTACAGTAATGGCCTACCAAGCTAGACAAGCTCAATAGCACACTGCCGAGCGCCAACAGGGCGGCAGATTCCTAGCACTCTTGCATACGCATGCATTGCACTAGGCAGCAAATAGTGCGCTATTTGATCAGTGTCCAGGGCCCTCCGATCAAGACAGAAATTTTTTATAGCACTAGGCATCTTCCATCTTAGTTTTGTGTACAGGACTGACGCTTTTCTCTCTCTCTCTAAATCGAACTCTTTGGAGATAAAGAGAGGAAGATCACTTATAACACACCTATATATAATATATTCGTATAAACATTTATATGTGATTTTTGTTAATTAAATCCCCTCTTGGTATCATCAACGGTCCGCGAGTCTATACATTGTATCGACGACACAAATGAATTCGGCTGTGATCGTTTCGGCTTCAGCTTCTGACTTATTTTTCATTATTTATAAATTTCGTTTTTTTTGAACTTTTAGCTTTTTTGAGCTTTTTGGTCGGTTCTTTTTTTCTCGTATTTGTTTGTATTATACGTAATGAGCTAACATATTTTTTATATTTTTTAATTTTTTTAATTTAATTGTGCTAAATAAGCCTCTGTCAACTACAATATTTTTTCAGCCAGTTATAGTACTTTTCAGTCATAAGCCATCAAAAAAACCCAAATAATCACCACCGAAACTTTAATTAGGAACCATCACAAGCAATAGTGTCAAACTGTACTCCAGTGCTGATTACTTCCACTAGTGCTGTTTTACTTCAGTGTTGCATTTATTACTAGCGTGTAATATTTCACAAAACGGGTGTTGGAAGGGTCCGCTGACGGGACGTTTTTTTACTAAAATAGATGTGTAGGGCCAAATTAAATAAAAAGTGACAAAATGCCAATAGCGTAAACAGCTCCCAGTAGTATACGCTAAGCCTCGCCTGTGCTTGATTTATAGTGAGCTACTGGATTTCTCGTGACGTGACGTGACTCGTGTGCATGTTCTGACCGAAATAAGCAAATGCCAGTGCACGAAGAAGCGTTGCATAGAGGTTGGTCCTCCAACATAGGAAAAAAAAATCTATTGTATAGCCGTTGCACAAACCGATTTATTTAACGAGCAAATAGGACGATAACACATGGCAAAAATATTGTAGCAATACACTGTAGCAGAATAGTAGCCCGTACAAAAAATTATATTCTATTTTTGCTACAGTATCAGATCGTAAAGAAAAAATATTTTTAAAATACCTGCTACGATAACTTTGCCATGTGTCGCCACCCCATTTGCTCGTTACACAAACCAGCTTGTGCAACGGGGGATACATAGAATTTTTCCCAAAATAGAGATATATGCTTGTTCAAAACGATTTTTGTTGATGTTTTTTTTGCTGTAACGGGTAGTGTTGGTCTCACTTTAAATAGTTTTGGCCTCTGGTTTTTCTGGCTTCTCATATATTTAAGTCAGAAGTAATTTAGAACATATCAGTTTCTAATTTCAGTTTTTTATTTTTGTTTATTTTTGTTTTTTCTTTGTATTGTCATAGAAATATAATGGTGTTTTCAATTTTTTTCCCTTCATTTTCCTTTAGTTGAATAACTCAGAAAAGCTAACAGCTGCTACAATATAATTTTAGCCAAAAGCCAACAGTCATAGTCGGAAGCTATAAGCTTAAGCTCTTTGGGATGGCCCCTAAGTTGAAATGTGTACTATAACTGCTGTTAAATTTTGGTTGAGATATTTAATTAATGAAGAACAAAGAAAAAAGAGGGAGAATAAAACAAACCGTTATATCACCATACGCAATACAAAGCAAAAAGAAAAACAAAGGAAAAAAAAGATCTAGTGTCAGATCGATCAACTACACTTAGGTACATCAGCCGGTTGAATGTATTTTTCTACACGGCTGATGGATTATGCTTTTATTTCTCCAAACAAATTCAACTGGTTATGATATGACAGGATTTTTTTTTTGCCGATATCACATTCGCAGAAGATGAAGCAATCAACAGAGTATGATGGGATTTGGTAAGATTTGGTAAGACGGTGACGGGAGAACACAAAAAAGATGGCAGCAGGAAATCAAGCATGATTTTCAGTAAGAAGGATGATACATGAGTTTCTACAAAGTCGGTTGTTATGATGAATCCCATTTGTACTGACACAGATGGATTTTCGCTGAACTTGGAAGACATTGATTTTTTTTGGTATAGAACTTTGTGAGATTTCTGCATTCTAATGATGCCTATATGTACTGAAGGAATGTTTCATTGTCCTTATATGGTGCCGCACATTTTGGTTTAAATTTTGGATTTCTGATTTATTTTTAATTATTTCTAAATTTCATCATTTTTTGATTTTTTTAGCTTTTTTATCGGTTCTTTTTTCGTATTCATTTGCATTGTCCATGATAGGTTAACATGTTTTTTTTCTATCTTTACATTTTTTTTAAATTTAGTTATACCAAATAAGACATCATCAGGTACAGTATAATTTCAACAAGCTATAGTACAATTTCAGCCCAACTGAGCGGCACTATATGGGTCGAGCAACAAAATTGTTGTCACAATGAAATTTGCCACTGGAGTTACACAGTTTTTATTTGGTCTGTGGACAGACAAAAGACATTAATTATTTCAATGGCACATGCAAGATTACGATTTAGACTCAAACATTCAACTCACCTTGGCTTGATTAACAAGCAATACAAAAAATTCTCAAAAGGTTTGAGGAGATTGTCTACGGAGTATAGCAGTACAATTTAAAACTTCAAGTCTTCAAGTTTAGACTCAAAACAAGATAGGAGAAAAGTAAAGGACAATTTTTCTGTGAATATTGACTGTTATCATTTCATTTTTCCATTCTGTTTCAACTTAGTTTGTTAGGAATTTCTTCTTTCTATTCCTCCCAAGTAAAACTTCAATATTTCTCCACGGCGTGTGATGTACTCAGAACATATCCATATCTTTTCGAATTTTTTCAATGATTTGGTGCTTAAACTAGAATAGTTTGTATGCTTCCGCATAAATCATAGTTTGCATGAGCTTTAAAAAAAATCTTGGTTTGAAAATAAATATGTCCCTTTAAAACATCACACTGTTAGCGACGTTTCAGGACAACAGGTACTAGTAGTATAAACTGTTTATGCTTTTGTCACTGTTGCCGATTTTTTTTTTAATTTGACCTCACACTGTTAGACCATATGGTGGTCGTGAATTTATTGATGATGAATAATTAACTTTTGAATTGCATTGAAATTTACGTTTGGAAAAGTTTCGGTTGGTGCTCTTTTACAGAATTGGAATCGGCAGACCATGCCACAACAGTACAAGCACCACAACTACAGAAGAATGACCACGTCTGGTTTCGACCACGACAGACTTCGACCACGTCCGGTTTCAATCACGGCAAACTTCGATCACGTTAGACATTTCATCCACGTTCAGGTTCGAACACGGCAGAACAACCACGATAGGTAATCGTAGATTTTGATCTCGAACAATGAATTGGTCGTAAGCAACATTTAACAGGTCGTAAGCGACAGTGAACCGATCGGAGGTCGTAAGGTCATTTGCTACAGTAACAAATTGATGGTGTAGCTACAATACTTTTTCATTGTTATAGCTTCTGTACCTGGTTGATACTCGATAGTTGTAGACTTTACTAGTCGATAGTCGTCGATTTTACTGATCGATACTCGACAGTCATAGACTTTTCTGATCGAAACTCGATACTCATAGACTTTGCGGACTGCTGTCGTTGTCTTAAGCTTTTCGATCGGTTGTCGTAGACCCCGCGATCGGTAGTCGAAGGCTTTGCGATCGGTTGTCGTAGGTTTTACGATCAGTACTCGTAGACTTCATGGTCGGTTCAAGTGCTTCAATTCTTGCTATTTTCGAATATTTCGAGTGCTCGTGTTAGGCCAATGGTATGACTTGCTGGTGTATGGTGGTCGGTGATTGGTGAACAGTGTTCGGAGGAACAATACTCAAAGGAATCGGTACTCGAAAGATAGAAGTACTCAGTGATCAGATGATCGTGGTATTCGGTAGTCCGAAGGACTCGAGATAGGAATTTGAAGACGAGACCATTTTGCTAAGATAGATGTCTAGAGCCAAATAAATAAAAAAGTGAGAAAATGCTAAAAGAGTAAACAGTTCCTAGTGGTATATGCTAAGCTTCGCCTGTGCTTGATATGGTGAGTCTCTGGAGTTCTCGTGACGTGTGACGTAACGTGACGTGACTCATGTGCATGTTTTAATTTGACAGAAATAAGCAAATACCAGTGCACGAAGAAGCGTTGCATATAGGTTGGTGGGCATATAGAGATATATGCCTGCTCAAGACGATTTTTGCTGGTATTTTTTTGGATGGAACGGTTGATGTTTGGCGCCGTTTTAATTGGCTTTGTCTTATGATTTTTTCTGGTTTCTAGCTTATTTAAGGTAGAAGCTATTTGAAACATATCGGTTTTTAATTTTGGTTTTTTGTTTTTGTTTTTTCGTTTGCGTTGTTCGTGGAGATATAATGGTGTTTTTGTTTTTTTCTTTATTTTCCTTAGTTGAATGACACAAAAAACCGGATAGTCGATACAATATAATTTTAGATAAAAGCCAACAGCTATAACTGGAAGCCATAGGCTTAAGCTTTTTAGAGTGGCCTCTTAGTTGAAATGTGTTCTGTAGTGGTTGTTAAATTTTGGCTGAGATATTTAATTTAAGAAAAATAAAGAAAAAAGAGGGAGAATACAAAAATTGTTATATCTCAACGGATAGTGCAAAGGAAAAGAAAACAAAGAAAAAAGTCGCGTTAAAAAACTAACTAACGTGTTCAAACGGTTTTTAGTTTCTAAAAAGTAGAAGTCAGAAATCAAAAGCCGTTTTAAACAGTATCATATAGTACTATATATAATCTCATTTAGATTTGAAATTTGCTAAATTAGTTAGTTTTATTAAACACGCTAGTGTTCCTGTATGCTCGAGCAATGTTAGTTTCCCCTTCTAGTTTTCGTTGAATTTCTGAGTCACGTTTAGCACGTACATGAGTTGTTTTTCTTTTTTTACGAAATGCATTGGGAGGGATCTTGTGGGTTTCCGAGTAGGACGGGATCCCAAATCAATGACAACGCATGTGCTATGAATCAGAATTTCAAACATGTCCACCACTAGTCAAATATAAAGAAAATGATCATGCTTTTTCGTACACGTGTGCGAAACAGCAGGGACGCCAACACCACCAAACCTTAGCTTTGTAGCGAAGATTCAAAACCCCAAACGTCATGTGCAGCCAAATTTTCTGAAACCCAGTGATTCCTCTTCTAGAATTCTTCCAACTCCTCGCTTTTTCTTACCAAATCTTGGACTCCTTTTGATACACTCGTACGAGCACCCCGCGTTCTTTCTTTCCACCCTCGCTTGAGCTACACACAAATTACTTGATTAATTTGGACAGGCTTTTGGTGCCACATGTCACACCAACTACAGCCAGAGCAGGTAGGAAACATGTACTAATAAACAAATATACAGACGAAGATCTATACCCTAGCTCCAATAATAAGGCGACATGAATCCTCGCCGAAAGAAAGAGAGAATCAGAGAGAGATGGGATATAGCAGTGCAAACCATGACCCAGGTGAAATAATGCAAATACTTTTGTAAATACTTACAATAATAATCCTCCTTTATAAATATATACAGTAGAATCCTTTCCCGTTGTTGTTTTCCAAAATATGCAAATATTTTTGCATGGTATGAAAGCCATTTTTTTTGTTATAACAACAAATCAATCTGAAAATTTTCTAATAATTTAGAGGACAAAACCTATTGACCATTGCATCACCATTCAAAATTTGAAGTTTAACCTCAGAAATGAGTTAGCAGAAACGAAAAGGAGAAATACTTATTGCAAGGGAATGAAAAGGACAAGCTTGATACAAGCGTTAACTTTTGTCCTTTCTTTTTTTCCATTTTAATTTAACTTATTGTTTGTAAGGGATCGATTATCTTTTTTTTCCAACCCAAATCGTATTTTAAGTTACCTCCGTCCATTCTAGGAACTTTTCATGCATGTTGATTTGATTCTCAAACCAAAGTTAATTGTTTGCACGATTGCACGTAATTCTTAGGGAGATTTTGGAACTCAATATAGCCCACGGGATCAGTACATGGATACAAGTAGTTGCCTTTTGTAGGTACGTTCACGCCATCCATGTATACCAGCTAAAGGTGCATACGCACTTAGCTAATTGCACTCCACGGAGGCATATTACAATGCATTCCAAACATATAACGTCGTGCGTACGTCGTACAACACTGAATATTACTCACGCATGCATGCACCAATTAAAGTGCATACGTGTACATATATGACCGATGGAAAAAAAAAGGGTTATATAATGAGCTGACACACACAGCAGTAGTCATATTGGAATCATGAGCTGATGAGTACGATGTCGTCTTGGTCGTTGGGCGGGAGCACGGGCAGCATGCCTTTCTCCTGGAGGCTCTTCACCGTCTCGTACAGGCACTGCCGCACCGGCACGAACTCCATCCCCAGGTCCTTGAGCCTCTGGTTCGAGAACTTGTAACCTTTCACCGGAGGGTTCACCTCGTCCTTGCACCTGCATGCACACACGCCATTATATATATAATGATTCACCCAAAACGAATGCAGAAAACGTTAAAAGAGATGCCAAATGTTAGAAAGAAAGAAAGAAAGGAAGGAAGGAAGGAAGGAAGAAAGGGACAAGATATATCTTGCGTGCGTACTTGGTGGGTACGGGGTACTCGGGGAAGAGCTTGGCGAGGACGCGGCAGAGCTCGCCGCGGTGGAGGGTGCTCTCGGCGCAGATGTAGCGGCCGTGGGCGGCGGGGGCCTCGTAGACGCGGACGTGCGCCTCGGCGACGTCCTTGACGTGCACGTACGCCTGCGCGGCGTTCACGTACGTCTTGGCCGACCCCGTCAGGTACTTCATCACGTGCTCCGTGCTCGCGTTCACCGTCGGCTGCAGCAGCGGGCCGAGCACCAGCACCGGGTTCACCACGACCAGATCCACGCCGCGCTTCCGCGCCACCTCCCACGCGCCCTGCTCAGCCACCGTCTTGGCGTAGCAGTACCAGTTCTGCATGTACGCATGCACGTACGGTTAATAATATCGTTGCACGTACGTGTTCCTAGTTACTACTTCGACACCTTTGTTACCATGCAAGTGGATACTAGTACTCCCTTTTTCCTAAAATATAGATCGTTGTGAGTTTTGTACTATCAAATTTTTCAAGTTTTGATTATTAATATATGTTAAAGTATACAAATTAACTATATAAAAATAGCACTATTGGATTTGTCTTACAAAATACTTTCATAACATACATACATACATACATACATATATATATATATATATATATATATATATATATATATATATATATATATATACTAGTATGTTATGATAATAAATTATAGTCAAAGTTTTGCATTAGAGACCTAAAAAAGCAAAAATGATTATCTCAATCGAATAATCTGAAAAAAAAATGTTTTTTCTACTAAGAAAGGACTGATTCAGTCCTTAATTAGGTACTGGTTGGTCACGTGTCTGGGCCACGTTTTCAACACGTTGGTATTAGAAAATAGAAATATGTATCCAGTGTTAGCTTCTTGATGCCTTAAAGAATGTGTATGTGGACCATATGTAGCTTATTAGATGGAGCTTCACGAGCTTGTGTAATTTGTGGAACAAAAAGTCATTGAGATGAGGATACACTGATACAGAATCAATGGCCCGAATCAAACATAGTTGGAAAATAGAACAAGTGTTCCCTTTTTTAGCAGTGTTTCAATGTTTTCCTTTCTAATAAGAATAGCACTAATCTCAAAGCAAACGAAGAGCTAAATAACATCTATCACTATTCATCAAGCTTATATATATATATATATATATATATATATATATATATATATATATATATATATATATATATATATATATATATATATATATATATATATATATATATATATATATATATATATATATATATATATATATAACAGGGGCATTATGGTGCTCAGGCTCCATGATTAAAACTTTCCATCCATGATTGAGACTTTCCATTCATAATTAAGACTTTCCATCCTGATATTATATATCTTGCACTTGCACGCATCTAAAAGCAATCTAAAGGCAGGGAGGCTTGGTGCCCCGGGCATCCTGGTGTCCCATTTCAGCATCATATATATGTGTGGCTTATGGCTGAAATTACACCGTAGCTGAGGGTGACTTATTTGGCGTAACTAAATTTTAAAAAAATTAAAATAAAAAATAGGTTAACCCATCACAGACAATGCAAACGAATACGGAAAAAAGATCCGGCAAAAAGCTAAAGAAAGTTAGAAAAGATGAAATTTAGAAATAGTAAAAAATAAGTTAGAAGCAAGAACTAAGCCCAAATGAGCGGAGCCTAATAAGTTTGATCTCAGCTACAAAGGATCCCGGATATATATGCGGCAGTAGGTAGAGCAAAAAGTATTTGGAGTAGTTAAAATGGGCCGCAAAGTATGGTCTAGTTGGTGTTTGGCGCATTGACCAAGAAATTACACGTCATGACCATGCGGTTCACAAATCAACGTCGACGTCCATTTTTATCCTCGTTTGGTGAAGTTTGTCATGTGTGCATCAGCAAAAGCATATTAGCAAATCATGAGCAGGAATTATTTACACTACGCTTCGGAGATTTCTATTAAGGATAATCAATTCTTTCAGCATCTCCGTCTGTCAATTTTTCGACCAATCTAAGCTCTAACGAATAATGTGCATATCTCTGTATATATACCTCCGTCCTCTTGTAGTCGAGGTCGCTCCAGCACGTGTCGTCGACGGGCTTGTTGGGGTCCCGGTAGGGGTTCATGTACACGGTGCCGATAGACGACGTGAACACCACACGCTTGATGCCGGTGTCGGCGGCCGCTGTGATCACGCACCTGGTTCCCAGGATCGCCGGCTCGATCATCATCTCCTGAGAGTTTAGTATTTCGCAGGAGTTTTAAATCGATCGGTTAGTTCCAGAGAAATCATGCAAGAATGTGCTGCTGAACGTACAGGGTCGTCGGTGACGGGGGAGGCGGCGTGGAAGACGCCCTCGCAGCCGGCGAACGCCGCGACGAGGCTGTCGGGGTCGAGCAGGTCGGCGCGGAGGAGGACGAGGCGGTCGGCGGCGCCGTCGAGCGCCCTGAGGTGGCCGTTCTTAGGATCGACTGAGAATGCGCACGCAACACAAACAACACGTACCAGTCAGCAACGCTTCGACGCACGCGAGTTGGCTATAGCTGTTTGCGAGATGGACGTACGAGCCATGCACGTACGTACCAGGGTTCCGGACGGTGCCGCGCACGGTGTAGCCCTTCTCGAGGAGGCGCTTCACGAGCCACGACGCGATGAACCCACCGGCGCCGGTGACGCACACCGTCCGGCCGTGGCCGGGGAGGGCCGGCGCGGCTGTCTTAATCGGCATCCTAACTTGTACAAGGATACGAGTGTTGCTAGCTAGTGGTTGGTGACTAGGAAAGCTAGCTAGTGACAGGTACCTGTGTTGAACTGTTCTCGGCTGCCACAAACTTGTCTGGCAAACTAAGGCAAGTGATACAGATGCAAGGAAAGGATGCAAGCCTTGTTGCTCTATTTATAGAGCTGACAGACCGGGAGCTAGCTAGAGTGGTTTAATACGGTTGGAAAGGGGGTGGCCCGCATGGACAGGACGGTCGTGACTAGCTTGCGAGTAGTTGGTGAGAAGCTTTCGTTTGCTTACTGCTGTGAATTAAACAGCCTAGTTAATTTACAGTGCATATATATTGAGAAGCTTCCATGGTTAGGTATATATGCATGTCAGTATGTGCTGGGAAAAACTATATAATGCCATTCTGTAATGCATGCATGCCTCTACTCCCTTATAATGCATTATAATAGAGTGTCTCTCTACTTATAACGATGATGCATAGAAAATATTTTAAAGGCTTTTTATAACTCTTCTCTACACAGGAAAAGGATGCCTTTATTATATTTTAAAAAGTTCTCTATACGAGGTTTGTGTTGTAGTGATATTTAACAAATTTCAAAACTCAGTTACCAAGTTTTAATACCTAGAACGTGTTTTACTAGGGCAAGTGAGTCCAGGGGGTTGTCAATGTTTTAAATCCACGACCAATCCCTATATATCGCATATCTAGTCCAGGACTAAACATGAGAGGAACGTTAGCGTGAGTTTCCTTTGTGCTCTTTTCTTAACAATTTCCAGTTTTAGTTGAACAAGTCGTGGTTCACAAACCTTGATGGAATAGTTATTTGTCATGTCATATTATAATCATTAACAAGATACTACACTAGAAAAATATTGAGAGGATACTGCAAGTGTTTTCACTTAGACTTTTGTATAAGTGAGCCATCGAAGGCTTCTAGAAAAGTAGATGGGATATGTGCTTTCTTGACGACCAACGCTTTCTGGACGATCATGGGCGATGTGAACGTGAGAAATGAGATTCGGATGCCTTCGACTTTACTACAAATTTCCTTTTATCCTGGAGGTCTTTTTGAAAAGATCGTACTCTGTGAGTATGGTGGCTCTTGGCATGCTCGATACTTAGATGACTATAGGAACAAAGCAATGGTAGAAATAGAAACAACCGGATAAAGCAATAAAGCTGAAGCACGCACAAGATCTCACGGACCAAAACTAGCTACTTTGCTTGCATGTTAACATATTGACGGCACGGCACAAGAAGAAAGCAAGCACTGGCCATGCTGATTTTTTTATTTAACAAATGTGTTTTACGACCCTTTCTTGCAAGATCATATGTTTGAAATATGGGCAATATTTTAATTCCAAATTTTACTAGGAGACAAATACAATAAACCAGTGATGCAAAACCTACTACTAACAACAGACTACTCAACAAATGTGTTTTACGACCCTTTCTTGCAAGATCAAACCCCCAGGTTACAAGTGATACGTACGCAAAACTATTTGTGAATTATTATAGATGGTCCTGGTTAAGAACTGTCTGTGATAATTACAGATATTATAGATGGTTTTTAATTTGAACTATCTGTGATAATTCACAGACGGTTCTTATTATGAATCGTCTATGATAATTATGTATCACAGATGATTCTAGCCATCGCTGGTAATATAGACGGTTACACTTGTAAAACCATTTGTAATAATTACAATACAGACGGTTCTAGAGAATTGGAACTGTCTGTGATGAGACGTCTAGTATAACATTTTTTTTGTAGTAGTGTATTTAGATTTGTCATAAGAAAATGGTGCTAGTAGATTTGTGATCAAAAGTTCTGTCATATAACTGTACTTTTCATATTTTTTTATAACATTGTGGGAGTGCTTATACAATATTCGATTATTTTTTAAGACAAAATTAATCAGATTTTAGAGCGTTGGATGGTGATTCAACGCTCCAGATCTTTTTTCGAGGGGGGTTTGTATGAGTGGATCCGTTGGATAGAGATCCAACACCCTAGATTATTATTTTTTGGATGGGGGCTTGTATGGGTAGATCTGTTGGATGGAGATCCAACGTCCCAGATCATTTTTTTTGGAGGGGGTTGTATGGGTATCCGTTGGATTGAGATTCAACACTTCAAAATCTGACTAATTTTACCCTTAAAAATAGTTGAATGTTCTATAACACTTCTCTAATTATATATCCATGTTGGCCGTAAGTTCTTGCACTTTTTTCTTTTTATATTTTTGCACTTTGGAATGTTCACCTTTACCGCCTCAATTTATGACCACATCAAACCGACCTATCCCACCATTATTGAACCACGAAATTCATTGGACCAGTAGATCCATTTGCACGCATGCAGAGGGTAAAAGATGATAAAGCACTTGCTGGTATCACGTGGTCATCACTTACTACGGGAAATAATTAGTATAAATAAAGTCATTAGTATATTTGAAGACGTGTTTACAGTGGTTCAAAATGAGTAGGTGAACTTCCAATGTTTAAAGCTTATGAACCATGCGTACATATCTCATGGCCATCTGCTCATCATGTGTGTTGTCATTGCTCACATACATGCATGACTGCTCATTTTGTGCTCATATACTTGGATCCATGATCGAACTAGGACCTACTCCTAATTAACTAGTTCTATTTTCATTTTTATTTATTGTTTTGAATATGAATACGATCGTTAATATATGTATTTGACCATTACTTTTTCTAGTTATATGTAAGTAATGAAATTATTAAAAATATAATAAGAAGAAGAATTTTGGTGACAAATCTAGTAATATCTTTTTTGATACAATAAATTTAAATACTTTTTGTGTACATTAGCAGTCAAAGTTTTTAAATGATTGACTGCACGTATTCTAAAATAACATCTAAAAAAGAACGGACAGGATAAGAGGTTGTGTTTCTCGTTTTGCCATTCATGCATGAATAAATGTTCTCTCCGGTGCTGAGTATTTTATCAAGACCCTTACACGGTAAAGAACTAACCTATAGGAGGTCAACAGACCCATCAGAACAGGCGAGCAGGATGCTAGATCCGCATCCACCAACCCTTCTCCACCCTTACTGCCGCCGGCCCGGAGCTCCTCGCCTCTGTGCCCCTCTGCGACCACCAACTCCGCCCCTACCGCCGCTCCCCACATCTGCGCCCCTCCGCGACCGCCATCCCCGTCCCTACCGCCGGTCCCCGCATCTGCACCGTCGTCACCGCCACCACCCTGTCCACCTCAGTTCATCTAGCAATGCGTGCAGCTGCCACGGCGTTCGTCAATCTCCACGATGTCATGTGCTTGCCAACCGCTGAGAACATGCTGCTACTGCCGTTGGCTCGCTTGCCAACCACGTAGCTTGACTACTAGCACGTTCCTTGCAAATCAGTCAATTTGAATGCATGGCCGTTGCAGACAAGGAGCGAGCGTGCGCGCTCGGCAGTTGCCTCCTAGCTTCAGCATTACAAATGGTATAGAAGGGGACAGAGGAAGAAGGGAGGAGGGTTCACCAAGAAAAAATAGAGGTGTCAGGTTCACTTCTACCAAACATAGAGGAGAACCTAATGCATGATCGTCTCTAAGAGCATCCAAAATTTAGAAAAAGACTAAAATCGTCCCAATGTTTTGATTGAGCTGTTATATATAAAGCGATTTTTTTTATGTGCGACCATCGTGTAAAAATATATATTTGAGTTAGGACGTCTCTACAGTAGACCATCGTGTAAATCATACTGTAAGTCATATGTGCTTGTAATACCAGCACAGATGCGATTTTTAAATGTGTAACTAGAGGTTGGCCTAGCATATTGTTGCATCCACCAACTCAATAACGAGAACAAGGTTTCTGCCGGCTAATAGAAACCGTGTCACCTCAGACGTGCCCATAAATGTGTTCCTGTCAATCCGTGAAGATATTCGAGTGTAGTGACTGATAGCTCTTACCTATTTGCATGAATCACATAAATAAATAGAGACGATATAAAAGGCTCTATACAAGAAAGGCTTAACCAACAACGGGAATCAGATACAACAAAACCACTAAATAACTTGAAGATAACCAACCATACAACCTTTGAAATGTGGGTGATATGACTTTAGCAATCACCAAAAGTAACTGGGATACTAGCTATACGTATTATTCAATGTAAGCATCGAGAAAAGTTGCTAGCACAAGAAAAATGATAATATCTCTACTAAAAATACGTTATTGTGATATACGTCCCAATTAGAATTGAGCCCAAGTGCAGCCCATGTAGGACATAAGTGCAACATAGATGGAAATAGTACCACAGTGCTCGTTCATGGTGAAAGCGCACAACATATAAACCTAGTGCAAAATGCATTTCAATCTTTGGGTTAATCTTTTTATGTGAAGCAAGAACAAAAGAATAAGTGGGGTTGGTTGCGAGTGTGTGTGTGGTATATCCCATGTGTGAATAGAAGCCTATATAGAGCTAGAACATTAAAGTTATGTAACTCATTAGTAATCTGTACATGTATTTTAATACGTGCATTAGTAGTATATATATATATACCATGGTCGAGAGTTCGAATGTAACCTCTACTTAAATACTTTGGGAGAAGCAAAGATAAAAAGTCTGTATATGCACGCGTAGGTCCATCGTGGTGGAACTTGAGCTTTTGCTAATTTCGGACCTACGCCATTGTGTACAAAACATCACAATTTCCATGGATCAATTCATTGGCGGAGCCAGGATTTGGTTACACTCCGCACTCAGTGGTGGAATGATTTAGGCTATTTGGGCTGGACCATAAAAATATTACCTAGGTTGGACTGAATTTACCCGGACTGTACACTAGATATTTTTTCACATCCTGGGCTGAAGCCTACTCTGTCCGGGGTGTGGCTCCGCCCCTGGATCAATTCATTTAATTTGTAAACGCATTTGTTTTATTATCAAATGCCAAGCCAGAAATGAATTAGTGTAATCTAATGGCCGGTTCAGCCGGCACACAATACAATACGTACTCGAACGATAACAGACTGGAAGACAAATAGAACAATAACTTTCGAAACTTGGTCAATCATGTACTGATTCCGCAGCAGTTGGACTGAGTCGTACATTCCGTAAGAGCATGTGCTTAGAAAGATATTTAGCAATAAAAAACTGATTTTTTGCTACATAGGATAGATAAGATGCTTATTTTGAAGCATCGATGCTTAAATAAGCATCGGTGTTTAGTAGATATTTATATGTATAACTATATCTATTAATAGATAATATAACATCTAAGCACTCACGGAAAAGATGCTTGCATTGAAGGAAATAACTTTTGCATAGGTGCTTGATGATGTGGCAATATTTTCTCTCTTTAAGTATTCATATGTAAGCATCTTACATTATACATGCTCTAAGTGCACCAAAATGGTACAACGCAACACCAGAAGATACATGCATGGTGCTTACATACCTTATAGGACATGTTTGGCATACGGAAATTGTTCGTGATTCCTATGAGAATAGGACTGTTTTCTACAAATATTTTGCAAAAATTCATTGAAAATCTTGCGCTCCAAATAGGCCGTCATTTATCATGTCTGGGAAAAAGTACCAAGCGTTTTTTTCATGGAAAACGGTGGAATATCAGTCAAACAGAGCCCTAGCTGGGTCAAATATATAGTACTTTACATGTGCCGGGGTTGGTGTCCACAGGTTGGTATGCGCTGCTCTAAGGACTTGTATCTAGTACGGAGTTAGGCCATGTCCAATGCGACGTTTGTACCAGACGCTTAGACAAAAAAACTGTCTTGATTGTCAGGTGGACTACGTTGCATACAGTAGATGTCCGAGGCACAGCCAAACTCGGAGGGCGGTGCTCCGAGCGGTTCGCTCTCATGGAATTGATCTATGACAGAATCGGTGCTTGGGCTAGCCACTAGTACAACATTAGAGATTATGACTCTTACGTTAGCTGCTTTGTAATATAACGTAGTTTCTCTCTCTCTAAGCATTTATCTAAGCGTCCATGCATTGGACATGGCCTTAGTAGTATGAGGGGTGTACGGATGGGAGCTAGTTTGCCAAAAAATTCTTGTCAAAGTGTGGCAAGTAACGCATTTTGTGGAGGCCAAATTGGTCACCACAAGATACCCAAATTTATAAATGGTAGGGTGTGTGTTCATAGTGGGACAAGGTGCTCAGAAAGTGTGACGAGCACAAATGGATACGAACCAATGAGGGGCTTGGAAATGTCCGACTTTTCTAACATGTGTGTGGCAAAATCCCGTTTTGAGTTGCCTAGAAATATATAGCTACATCATCTCCAATAAAGCATGGATAAGAAGGAACTGATACATGGCTATCTTGGAGTCTTGGACATCTAATTCCAGGGAAGTCTAGTCCTACACAAGGAGAACTCTATGGGTTTTCAAATTTTCTCAGAGGATGGTAAATTGGTAATAGAACTGGTGACTGATGGTTACCATAACTTTTGAATTTTTTCCGACGAATTTTTTAATTGAAACTTGAATTTTTTGGATGTAAAAAGAAGTTGGAAAATTTGCTAAACCAACCCACCAAGACCTGCCTCTCCCAGACGTACAGCCTTCCCACCAAGCCATACGCACATCTATGCTTCATACGTGTTGCAAATTATATTTATTTATACATCAATGAAAATTAGGTAAATCCCAAATCTTTTACCCGGTTTGAATTTTTTCCAGGCCCATCGATGGTAAGATTTTCCCTGGTCCTACCGCAGCTCCTATGGATTGGAATGGAGAAATGTAAGACAGGGAAATAAAAAATTCAAGACTAAAAACAAATTACTTTAAAATAAATAAATAAATAACATTGCTCGATTTATTAATAAGATTAATTACGAGGGCTATAAAATTTGAAAGTAACGTAATTCACGCTTTGTGCGTACTACGGGTTGCACAAACAAGGTAACTACGAATGTTGGTTCACATACATCAGATTTTTCCATGAAAATGATTAGATTCCTCCCTTTTGCTTGTTCACAACTGACGACACATATGATATATCGCCCATCACTAACATGCAGCCACGTAGTAGCAAACTCAACACGTGCATCCCGTTGTTTTTATTTTAATACGGTCTTTTGTCGCTGACTTGCTTGTTTCGAGGGTTGGTAGCTGAGGCAGATACGGTGTTTGACGGGAGTTCCAACAAACAGCTCAAACTATAAGATTTTGAGTATTGTAAAAACCCAATCACCTCCCAAGGAAGAACCTAGTGATGCTACACGCTTTGTCACTAAAAAAACACAGGCTTGCTAAAAATCGGGCCTACGCTTTTTTATTTGCTACACTTGTGCTAATACAACGATCAAATAATGCGCAGCTGCGTTACAAATTTGATTGTTTGTATTAAACATATCATTGTATAGTAACCCAAGCAAGCATGCTAGATGCATGGCTGCTACACCCGCCAGTGTTTTTCAAAACTAGCGTGAACAGGCCACCCAAAGGCAGCGAGTTTCGTGAAGCCTGTCCAAAACTGGTTTTTAAAAATCAGGCAGTTTTGGCCCTAAAACACCGCCTAACTTGATCCCCATCATAGGCACTGTATATTATTGCTTATTAGACTCAGGGTTAACAATTTTAAATCACCGAAATTTAGATTTGATTTTGCTGAAATTTTGGTAATCTGAATTTTAACTTTGATGAAACTTTAGAATTTTGAGAGAAAGGTTATCAAAGATGGTAGAGATGAACTAGATATTGGATATAGATGAAATAGAGGTGAAAATACACATGAAACATACTATAATATTTGAAGTTCATATCAAGATTTAAATTTAAATTCAAATTTTGGTCCTTTAAAATAATTTCGGAGGGTACTGAATTTTTTGAAATTTCGGTGAAATTGTTAACCTTCGGCGAAATCTAATTTAGACTTGTCCCAAACATCAAAACTTGACAAACTCATTTGAAAGTTAGGCAAATTATTATACTGTTACACCCCTTCGTATCCGTATAAGATTCCTTGATGGAAAAGTTGTCGATACCTCTTTTGATTCCTTGGTGGAAAAGTAGCCGATTCCTCTTTTGCCGGTTGACCACAAATGTAGGCAAGGCCTGTAATCAAATAGGCACATGTACCCATTATAATTTTATGCCGTTTTAGCCGCCATCTTACTTCTTGGAGGCATGGGTTGGTCGGCAGATTGTACGCATGAGCTGTTTGACATAGCTTAGAATAATTAGTTCAAGTAGCTAATAATCGAAGTTAAAAAAGTTCCATTTTAAGAATATTATAAGAAATTGTGAGACCATGCAGAGATCACTTCATGGTTGTTATCCAGGCGCTCGGATCAGAAAGGCCGGTCTAATAGCTATGCATGTGTAGTCAGACCAGCCCGTACACGGTGGTCCGACTGGGGGCTTGAAATTTGTGCTGGAATGGCAAGCGCGATTTGACTGCCATTAGGCAAGCAGTCAGATCAACCATATGAGCTTTTGGAAAATAGAAACCAAACACTTGTGCAGGCATGTATAAGGATGAACTTGCACTAGGTAGCATTGCAAATTGAAATTGGATATGAAAGTACATAGAGTTTAAAGAAAAGTTTAGAGGGGGGGTGTTTTTGGTGTTAGGTGCGGTCTGACCGGTACGCTTGCAGTGGTCAGACCGGCCATGCAATTTCAGTAGGGCGAAACTAGTTGATTGAATAGGGAACTAGTTCTAGGAGCTTGGGATTGGTACATATGAGTTGAATATTGTATATTTGGACTAATGTGGGTCAAGTTCGAATGAACTTTGCTCAAAAATGACTTGTGTTGTGGTTACAAACCAAACAGAGAGAGAGAGGTGTGGTAGTGGAGAGTTAGGTGAGCAATGCTTGGGGTTTCCCCCATGACCTGTATCGTATGTATATCCACATGGGGAGTGTTTTTACAACCTTGCCCTTACACCTGAGTAATCCCCTCAAGGGTATTTATGCCATTACATACATCCCATATTGGGCTTTACAGCCTCCTAACAGGCCGGCTGGGCTTAGGTGGGGGCCACCCCTACAACAGGAGCCTCTCATGGTGAAGGGCTTCACGAGCCGAAGCCATGTTGTCGATCCATTTGGCCCCCTCCGTCCCTGCGGCCTGTGACCTTCAATGATCTTGGACAGGATCGTTCCTTGCTGGTACAGCCTGCCGTCGTACTGAGGATATGGGGTCGGACTTGCTGTCGAAGGTGTTTTTGGCCTTGGACCCATTTAGCTGTGGAGTCGGAGGTGCCGACAGGGTCGAAGATGCTGGCGGAGTCGAAGATGCCGGTGGAGTCGAAGTCAATGCGGAGGCATTCTCACGCCACGGGCACCCCTGGGCGCGAGGTAGGCGAGGCACCCGCGCGTGGCATCGGGAAGCTGAGTGGGGGGAGGGGGCTCTGCCTGGTCCGACGTCGACATGGCCCGACAGCTTCGCGGTCCGGAGATTTTGTCTTAATGACAGAAAGAATCGCGCCGACCCCTGAATTGTCAGGGGTAGGCTGCTGCAGCCGTACGCGCTGTCCCGATGGGAAGGTACACGTGGCGGGACACGATTGGCGCGTCGTGAGCTGCCAGCGGTCGCATGACAACGGTCGCGCACCCCTTCCCGAGAGAAGCGGGACGCGTGGCGGGATGCTACTGGCGCGTCGTGCGCTGTCCGGCCGCTTGCCACTGTGTGCCCCCAGCTGTCAGCGGTTACACTTTCCGATCATGGGGAGCTGAACCGCTGGGCTCCCGCCGGTTGCATTTCCGATCGTGGGGGAGGTGAGGGGGCTTTATAAGGCGTCACCACCGGCATGCGAACGCACCTCTTGGCTGCTCGCTTGCCGTTGCTTTGCTCTTCTTCCTCGTTCTTTTGTGCAATCTGCCCCTGCTCCTGCATCTTCACCTCGGGGGAGGATGGCTTACCGCGAAGACCTCGCTCGTTGGCTCAGTGGGAGTGCGTCGTCGAGCCAGCACTATTTGTCGCCGCCGCCTATGGACTACCCTTTGGTGCTTCGCGATCCGCCGTAGGTCGACAAGCGGTGGGATGCCATGAAGAAGTCGAAAGGCCGCTGCTCCCGTGTGCTGGGGCAGAGTCGCGTTACGGAGGAGATGATCCAGACCCTTCTCCGGGAGAAAAAACTGGAGGAGCGTGCAGGGGCCGCTTGCCCAGCCCAGACGAGACGGAGCCGCACCCAGCGGAGATAGAGGCGATTGTCTTCGTTGCGTTTTTTGATGCCGGGCTCCGGATGCCTTTGACGCTCTTCGTCGGCGAGGTCCTACGGGCTTACGGGTTGGAGCTGGCACAACTGACCCCAAATGCGATAGTTTGCCTGGCTGTTTACGCCTGGGTGGCGCGAACAGAAGGTGTCCGTCCCAGCGTGAGCCTATTCGCCATTCTGCACGATGCACGCTGCCAGCCGAAGAAAGTCGAAGGAGGGGTGTTGTCGAACTTCGGCAGCGTCAATTTCATGTTCAAGACGCAATGCACGAAGCTCTTTCCCGCGTTTGTATTAAACATATCATTGTAGTAACCCAAATTTATGCGCAGATGCATGGCTGCTACACCCGCCAGTGTTTTTCAAAACTAGCGTGAACAGGCCACCCAAAGGCAGCGAGTTTCGTGAAGCCTGTCCAAAACTGGTTTTTAAAAATCAGGCAGTTTTGGCCCTAAAACACCGCCTAACTTGATCCCCATCATAGGCACTATATATTATTGCTTATTAGACTCAGGGTTAACAATTTTAAATCACCGAAATTTTGATTTGATTTTGCTGAAATTTTGGTAATCTGAATTTTAACTTTGATGAAACTTTAGAATTTGGAGAGAAAGGTTATCAAAGATGGTAGAGATGAACTAGATATTGGATATAGATGAAATAAAGATGAAAATACACATGAAACTTACTATAATATTTAAAGTTCATATCAAGATTTAAATTTAAATTCAAATTTTGGAGTCACAAAATAATTTTGGAGGGGACTGAATTTTTTGAAAATTCGGTGAAATTGTTAACTTTCGGCGAAATCTAATTTAGAGTTGTCCCAAACATTAAAACTTGACAAACCCATTTGAAAGTTAGGCAAATTATTATACTCTTATACGCCTTCGTATCCGTATAAGATTCCTTGATGGAAAAGTCGTCGATACCTTTTTTGATTCCTTGGTGGAAAAGTAGTCGACTCCTCTTTTGCCGGTTGTCCACAAATGAGGAGGAAATTACCAATAGGCAAGGCCTGTAATCAAATAGGCACATGTACCCCATTATAATTTTATGCCGTTTTAGCCGCCATCTTAGGATGTGTTTGGATGCTAGGATGACCCAGGGATGGAATGATTCCGTTCCAATTTTGAGGTCATCCAGCTGTTTGGATTGTGGGATGGGGGAGAATCGAATGGAAGCAAATGGTCCCTCCCAAAGGAATATTCCTCAAAAATTCGGTATCATCCCATTCCACAAAAATTCCCGGACGAGTCCATCCCAGAGCAAAGTCACGGGCGTTCTGTCACCCTCTCCCATTCTCCCGTGCGCTCACCCCTCTCCCCCCTCGCTACTCCAAATCCAGATCCGGGCGGCGGGGATCCGCGCGAGCGGCGGCGCGGAGGCCCGCGCGAGCGGCGTCGCGGGAGGTCGGGCGCGGGCGGCCATCGCGGGCGTGGGAGGTCGGTCGCGGGCGGCGGCGCTTGAGGCCGGAGCGGGAAGTCGGGCGGCGGCGAGGGAGGCCGGCGCGGGAGGTCGGTCGAGGGCAGGAGGTCGGGCGGCAGCGAGGGAGGCCGGCGCGGGAGGTCCGGCGGCGGCGAGGGAGGCCGACGCAGGAGGTCGGGCGCGGGCGGCGGCGTGGGAGGTCGGGCGCGGGCGCGGCGCGGGAGATCGGGCGCGGCCGGCGACGCTTGAGGCCGGCGCGGGCGGCGGCCAGGGAGGCCTGCGCTCCAGTGAAGGTAATATATGTGCAGTATTTGTGAGAAATATGTATGAGAAATATGTGCATTGTTTGGAATCTGTGGAATCTGTGAAATATGTTACATTGTGATGTTATCAATTGTGCTATTTATATTGTAGATGGACAGGAGACTAGCTAAAAGGAGAAAGTGTGTGCTTTATGGTGCTGCTGCTTTCGTGGCTGTTGCTATGGTGGCTTTGTATGTCAGATCTAGATTAATGAAAAGAAGAACACGTATTACCTATGGTCCAATGGAAGAAAGAGATAGAGCAAGAATTGATTATCTAAGGACCTTTTGTGTACTGTTAATGGGTTAATTAGGACTGCTAAGTGTTGTAATGTATGAATTGATTAATGTGATGCAAACTCTATGAGTTGTTATCTATGAAATGGACCTATTTATATGCACTTTATTTCAATTCTAAATGTGCTATCACGTGCTAGTTAAACAAAATTATGTCAAGGGGAAAAAATTCTAATAAATGTCAAAGGGGTAACCTCACCAAGCAGGTTAGCATATCCTACTTTTCATCCCCATCCCACCAACCAAACAAGAGACGGAACGGTTCCATTCTTCTCCATCCCACTAACCAAACAAAAAACAGAACCATCCCATACTATGAACCAAACACATAGACAGAACCATCCCGTTCCATCCCATCCCAAAAAACTGGAATCATCCCATCCCATCCCACCCCATCCCTCCAACCAAACACACCCTTACTTCTTGGAGGCATGGGTTGGTCGGCAGATTGTACGCATGAGCTGTTTGACATAGCTTAGAATAATTAGTTCAAGTAGCTAATAATCGAAGTTAAAAAAAGTTCCATTTTAAGAATATTCTATGACCTCTTTTTCTCAAGAAGTTATTTTTACTTGAAGTTAGGGGGCTAGACGACATGGATATAATAATCCTCTAATTATTACGTCATTATATTCTGCGAGTATACCTGTTAATGGTAAGGGAGAGATTTCACAAGGCAGTTGTAAGTCTTACCACGACTACTACTTGGTCGTAAGTCTTTCTATGACGACATAGTCGTAAGTCTTACTAGGACTAATCCTTGGTCGTAAGTCTTTGTACGACCATATAGTCACTAATCTTACTATAACCACTCCTTAGTCGTAAAGTATTTCTACGACCACAAAGTTGTAAGATATCTTACGACCACCTCGTGGTCGTAAGTTTTTCTGCAACCAACATATCCCCGACTAATTTGTTTACAATGACCTACTTCATCACGGGGTCATTTGACAAGGCATTTAGATCATGTGCTTATTCCTAATAACCGCACATGATCTCTCTCTGACAACAACCGTCGCATAGCGAACGGGACACTACGTTTCTCTGACAGTAGCTTTCGTCAAATAGTTATCACCCGAAACATTGAGGTGTGTTTTGGCGTGGGACAACAGCCACCGCTGCGTCGACTATATAAAGGTTGACGTTAGGGAGGAGTGAGGATCGGAACACATTGGATCAGGAGATAGTGCTAGGCATTTCGTATTACTCTCAGCTATAATCAATTTCTCTGAGCAATAGCCACATAGGACATATGGTTATTATTCTGCTAGGAGAAGGCCCGAACCTATATAAAAATTCTCATGTCTCTACTCTTCATGTTTGTACACTGAGGCTTCTAGAGTTTCCCCGAATACAAACAAATCACAGATAAGATCGATATTAGAACATCGATAGGGTTCAAATTGAAACTGCTATATCTTTCAATCCCTTAGGCCAACTTGCTAAAATTTTTTTTGTGAAAGTTTGTGTCTATATGTAGAAGGACTCCTCCAATTTTCACTGGATTTAGCATAAATTTGATATGCTTTTCAATTTTTAGGAAGGTAAACACTATTGGGAAGTTTGTCACGGCAAAATTGGAAAAACAGCCACATTGGATTTGGATCTTAGGAGATCCAACAACTCAAGCAAGATAAGAGGATTTGAATTTTCATATGATTTTTATTTACAACAAAATAGACGATTTTTAATCCAAACTATCTGTGATAATTGTAGATATCACACATGGTTTTTGTTAAGAACCGTTTGTGAATTATCACAGATGATCTTTGTTAAGAACTATTTGTGATAATTGTAGACATCATAGATAGTTTTAAATCCAAACTATCTGTGATAATTATGAATCACAGAATATTCTAGCCATCGCTACTAATATAGACTGTCACACTTGTAAAACTATTTGTGATAATTACAATATAGACAATTCCAGAGAACTGGAATCGTCTGTGATGAGACATTTAGTATAACGTTTTTTTAGTAGTGTCTTAAGATTTGTCATAAGGAAATGGTACTAGTATATTTGTGATCAAAAGTTCTATCATATAACTATATTTAGATTTGTCAACAGGAAATGGTACTAGTAGATTTGTGATCAAAAGTTCTGTCATATAACTATACTTTTCATATTTTTTATAATATATGATTAGGAAAATTAATGATAAGAGCTGTGTATTAGATACCGTGCCATATCCAAAATGCGAGTAAAAGAGAATGGATGGTGTAATGATATATCCATGTTGGCCGTAAGTTCTTGCACTTTTTTCTTTTTATATTTTTGCACTTTGGAATGTTCACCTTTACCGCTCAATTTATGACCACATCAAACCGACCTATCTATTAAACCACGAACTTCATTGGACCAGTAGATCCATTTGCACGCATGGAGAGGGTAAAAGATGGGGGAATTTGCTCCCATGCCATACAGTTTAATGGCGTTTGTTAAAATGTCCCATGATGTCTCACTGACATGTGGGCCCTGGACCCGCATGTCAGTGAGACATCATGGGGCATTTAACAAACGCCATTAAACTGTGTGGCATGAGAGCAATTTTTCCTAAAAGATGATGCGCTTGCTGGTATCATGTGGTCATCACTTACTATGGGAAATAATTAGTATAAATAAAGTCATTATATATAATATTTGAAGACGTGTTTACAGTGGTTCAAAATGAGTAGGTGAACTTCCAATGTTTAAAGCTTATGAACCATGCGTACATATCTCATGGCCATCTGCTCATCATCTGTTATCATTGCTCACATGCATGCATGACTGCTCATTTTGTGCTCATATACTTGGATCCATTATCGAACTAGGACCTACTCTTAATTAACTAGTTCTATTTTCATTTTTATTCATCGTTTTGAATATGAATACGATCTTTAATATATGTATTTGACCATTACTTTTTCTAGTTATACGTTAGTAATGAAATTATTAAAAACATAATAAGAAGAAGAATTTTGGTGACAAATCTAGTAATATCTTTTTTGATACAATAAATTTAAATACTTTTTGTGTACATTAGCAGTCAAAGTTTTTAAATGATTGACTGCACGCATTCTAAAATAACATCTAAAAAAGAACGGACAGGATAAGAGGTTGTGTTTCTCGTTTTGCCATTCATGCATGAATAAATGTTCCCTCCGGTGCTGAGTATTTTATCAAGACCCTTACACGGTAAAGAACTAACCTATAGGAGGTCAACCGGTTTAACTAAAAATCGTCTGTGATTATCAACTATCACAGACGGTTTTTAGTGAAAAACCGTCTGTGATATTCTTTTCTACCACTAAATCTATTTCTGTTTATTTGCTAGCCTCAGGAAATGCTAGCCATGACCTCTGAAACAAGCAGATCAACACGTACATGTATAGATCCAATTCACATCTCAATTCATTTCACAAACATAAAACATCCATTTCGCAAATCAATTAATTGAAATGAAAACAAACAAATATAGTATGAAACAGTACACATTTTATTTTTATTGAGATTAGAGCCTGCCATTACAATATCTCAAAACAACAAACATGTTGCCCATCTAGCTAACACAACAAGAACAAAGAAAAGCAAAGAACAGGTTGCCCCTGATGCAGCACACGAGCTAGATGTCTTTGACGCTCGGCCACCATCGTCGGGGTTGATTGAGCACTGCCTTGTACATTGTCTGCTTCGTGGGGCTATTATGGTATGGGTCAAGGAGGAGGAGGAGAACAGTAAGGAGGAGGAGAGAATAGCAAAGAGGAGAACAGCAAGGAGGAGGAAAACAACAAAGAGGAGGAGAACAGCAAGGAGGAGAACAGAAAGGAGAGGCTGGGTTCTGGTGATTATTTATAGGGGAGGGAGTGCGAAATTTTTTGGCACGGGGACGGAGAGGCAGAGCTACGATCCGTTGGTGGATTTGTATTGGCTAGGATTGGGTTGAGGAGGATCGACGGGCCTAGTGGTCAGATTATCACAGACGGTTCTAGTTTAGAACCGTCTGTGATATCATTATTATCACAGACGGTTCTAGTTTAGAACCATCTGTGATAATGTAAAGTCAGAACGTATATATCACTCGTGTTTCGTCTAACGTATCTCGATCGTTATACGAAGCATCTATATATATCATTAATGTTTGGTATACGAACCGTCTGTGATAATGCAAAGTCAGAATGTATTTCTCGTGTTTCGATCATCTAACGTATCTCGATCGTTATACGAAGCGTCTATATCATTAATGTTTGGTATACAAACCGTCTGTGCTAAAGGTTAAATATGCGCGCCTAATCCAGGTCTCTTCTATGTACGTACAATATGGCTTCTACTATTCTTGTGATCATCTTCTTCCTCTCATCTGTTCATCTAGAGTTGTTCGGTCGGAACCTTACACAGGCGGCCAGCAATTTACATCTGGAGCAGCTTCTCCGCACACGCCCTACTCTCCTTCCCCGACTTTCTTGCATCCGTTAGCTCGACCTGATCATTTGCTGTCAACGGAGGCGTCTCGCTGCTGCTCAAAAAAGGGAAATAGCCCTCACCCTGGTTCTTCTCCACAATGTGCACAAAGCGGAAGAAGCTCTACAGGCATTGGAGAGACTGATGGATAGCATTGCCGATCAAGCAGAAATGGCAGATTCTGAGGAATCTTATAATGCTATCCTCTACGAGATTATGGGCTATGCTACTGATCATTTGCCCAGGCTGGAGGAGGAAGTGCTGAAGTGCTGAGGACAAGGACAATCTTAACGACGTTCGAGAACTCAGCGGCTGATCCTCCAAGTCCCAAAGTCGAAGAAGAAGCGATGAAGCCCAGAAGATTACAATCTGGGAAACTCTTTACCTGTGCGACTTTTGTAATAAATTTGCCTCGAATTGAAATTAATAAATTTTCTTTAATTTGTGATCTCTTGTCTCAGTAGTTCTTTAGTTAAGTTATTAGAAGCAATGTGTACTTATATATTAACTTCTGATCATGTACAGAATATCACAGACAGTTGTTACGAATGGGACATCACAGACGGTTTGTAACAGCCCAGGTTTTTAAGAAAATAAAAATTAATTAAAATAAAATTAAAATTAAAATAAGTATTTTTGTGCCTAAATTTTTATTTTGGGTTTGCCCTGAATTTCTGTTTTTTGAAAAACTAGATTTAAAAAGTATTTCATGTAAAATCTAAAATTATTAAATAAAATGATATTTTGATTTTATATAAAAATCTTATGTCAAATTAATTAATTGGATTTATTTGGCTTTTATTTGATTTTTCTGAGTTTCAGGAGTTTTAAAATGTATATTTGAAAATAAAAAGTATTTTAAGTATGAAAATTAGATACCAACAATAGTTGGAAATATTTTTATTAAGTCCAAAATGTCACCAGGAGCTTCTGTGAATTTTCTGGAATTTTTGGAAGTATTTTCATTTTTTCAGAGGCTTATTTAATTTTCTGGGCCTTTTTGAAAATCCAAAATCATATTCTAAAAATAAATCTCCCTCCTCCTCCCTTTGGCCGCCACGTGGACGGCCAGATTCCGCCCTTGCCCCACCTAGCCCCCTCCTCCGCTTGACACGCGTGCGGCCTGGATCACGCCCACGTCGCCCCTCGGCCCATCTGGCCCCTCCGCCCCGCCTAACCCCTGGTCGCCCGATCCCCGCCCTCGGCCACGCGGCCACATCCCAGCCACCCGAGCCCCCGCTTCTCTCACTCTCTCACTCGGCCCACCTGTCAGCGCCTTCCCCCTCCGCCTCTCGCTGCGCCGCGGGCCCCACGCGTCAGACCCTTCTTCCCCGCGCGCCGCCTCCCTCTTCTTCCCCGGCGCAACTACCTCCGTCCTACCCGGCCGCTCCCACTCCCCGAGCTCGCCGCTCCCCGTCTCCTTCGTGTGCCGCACGACCCGCGCCCACGCGCCCACCTCCTCCCCGCCTTCTCTGCGCCCCATCTCCCCCATCTTCCCCGCAACCTCCGCCGCCACTCCTCCACTCCGGCGAGAAATTCCCGCCACCCCCGCCCCTATAAATGCCGCCCGCGGCTCCGCCTCTCTCCGTGCTTCCTCCCCCTCCGCTCCCCATCCCCTCCCGACCTCTCCACCGCCGCCGCGCCGGAGTCCCCGAGCCACCGCCGCTTCTCCTTCGCCGTCGGCCGCCTCCCGTGCCCGCCTAGCCCCGCGCAAAGGTAATTCGGGATCCCCGTGCGCTCCTCTCTGTCCTCCGACCCTCGCCGTCGGCCACCGCCCGTCGGAGCGCCGGCGAGCACGCCGGGCCCGAGCGCCACCACCGGCCGGCCTCCCACGTCGGCTCCCTCGTGCTTACGTGGCAGCCATGTGGTGCCACACCCTCGCCACCTTGGCCCTCTCATGCCTCGTCGGCGCCACAGAGGCGGCCGTGCCACCTCAGCTCCCCATATGGCCCGTGGACCCGGTCCATGGACCGAGGCCCACCTGGTAGTTGGCCCAAACCCAAGGCTGATGCCTGCCGACGCCATAAAGCCCATTTTTCAGTAGAAAAATAATTCGGCCGAAAAGAAAATCCCTGTTGACGCAATAATTCAGATTTTTCTTCAGAAAAATAAATCTAGAAATTCCCTTTTTCCATTTTCTCTGAATTTAAACTTCCTGGAGCCCGTTCTCCTTCTTCTAACTCCGATTGAACCCATTCAAATTTCTAAATTCATCAAAAATTCCACTCTATCCATTTCTGGCCTCAATTCAAATATTTGAGTCAATTTGAATTTAATTTGAATTTGGTGGGTTATTTTCACGTGTAGACTTCGACGATTCAGGAAAATTCGACGACGAAGGTTTGAACCATGTTGAAGAGAAAGGCAAGTCACACTCCTTGATCATGTTGATCCCAGTTTTCAAAATAAAATTATGTTGATTTAAATTATATTGCATGTATATTTTTATTCAACGTATTTCAATTCTGTTTTAAATATAGTTAATGCCTACTTGTTAATTCCTCTATTAAATTTGAATTCCTCAATACCTTGTCACCCTAGAATCAAACTCGAGTTAATACATTAGTGTTGGCTAGAGAGTTTAATCAAATGCTTAGCCCTGCATAGTCATATTATTTGTTTTAGGATATCTGTCACATAAAATGATGAGTTTTTCACATGAAATGATATGCTTTTGATATGTACTCTTGACTTTGGTGAGTCAAGAGGGTTTATGAATTATTTTGAAAACAAAATATAGAACCTGGTTTAGACTTAGGCAATTGGTTAGAATGGTGGGTGCAGGCATGCCCTGTTGGTTGGAGCCGCAGTGGTTGATTGTCGTGCACAGGGGGTACGGGGTTGGGCCTAAGTCAATTAAGGACCGGTCTGTGAGCTACTGTTGCAAAGCCCTAATTGTACTACCACATGGCTGGTATGGGACAGCCCTGACTGAATAATTTGCAAAGTCCCAACCTGAGTCAAGTTGTAGGTTGAAAGTGAGCGTGGTTGGTGCCATGTGAAGTCTCACTTGGGCGAGCGTGGTTAAGCCATGAGAAGTCTCGTCTAGGCTCAAGAGGGGGTCGCGGTTTGGTGGATTCCTTACCGGGGTGAAACCTTAGAGTTGGCTCGACCAGGTTGAAGGCTTTGCATTGTAAAGGTCTTGTCACGACTCCCCACCGCACACCTAAGAAAGTGTATAATCTAGTGGTACAAAGGGATGATCGTGTCTTGTGGGTAAAGCTGTACAACCTCTGTAGAGTGTTTAATCTATCCTGGATAGCCGTGCCCACGGTCATGGGCATGCTGAGTAAAAGTTTTTCATGGATTAGACTTTGTTTTTCAAAATATTTTCGAAAACCTTGTGGATGGATGGAATCCACGTGTGATGAAAACCATGCGGATGGATGGAATCCGTGAGAGATTGGAACCTGGTGAATGGATGGAATTCATCAGAGTTGCGGAGTGAAAGCGTGTGGATGGATGGAATCCATACGTGAGCTTTTGGAAAAGATGGTCCGGGTGGGATGCCCGTGGATAGGTTGGTGTTTGGTCGAAGCCTGCACTGACGGTATTATTTTCAATTACAAGTATTGTTTTTTACTTACTGTATTAAATTCAGCAATTTCAATCTATCTACTGTATTTCATTAAGTGCTGTTTTGTGCAAACTAACCCTATAAGCCTTCCATTGAAGCCTTTATCATTATGATGTATTTTCTCCGTGTGATTTGCGGAGTACATGTTTGTACTCACCTTGCACCCTCCCTACACAGAGGAAGATGACGTCAACTACGGTGAAGATCTGGACGAGTAGGCCGTGTCTTACTGTCGTTTGCCTGTGGGCAGGCTCAGTGAGCTTCTTCCGCTTCGGTGTTTTTCTTCCGTTGCTTATTATTTAATTTTGGCTCATGTGCTGTCGATGTAAACTCTAGCAATCATGCCCATATTTAGTTAATAAATGTCATTATGGTTGATATTTATCTTTGTTGTTCGCTGTGTGCACTAGCTGATCCTGGACTAGTGCGAATTACACAGAGGATCCAGGAGTTGTTGCTCCGGGTTCCGACACGGTTCTTGTTAAAAAACCGTCTATGAACATTCATAGACGGTTCTCGTTCACAGATGGTTCTTAACAAGAACCGTTTGTGGAAGTTCACAGACGGTTCTTAACAAGAATCGTCTGTGTTGTGTAGACTATCACAGGCAGTTTGTGTTAAGAACAGTATGTGAAAGTCACACAGACGGTTTCCAGTATAAACCGTCTATGATGTAGCTGTCTAGTATAGCTTGTTTTGTAGTAGTGACCCATGCAAGCATGCCTGATGCATGGTTGCTACACCCGCCTGTGTTTTTCAAAACTAGAGTGAACAGGCCACCCAAAAGCAGCGAGTTTCGTGAAACCTGTCCAAAACTGGATTTTAAAAATCAGGCAACAAGAACCGCAATAAGAAGCCTCTAGCTCATACCCAAGGCAAAGAGAAGAAGTACCGTAACCTTGGAAAAACCAAGAAACGCTTCCACCACGTCCTCACCACATTTGTTTTATTATCAAATGCCAACCACATTTGTAACAATAACTTTTGAAACTTGGTCAATCATGTACTGATTCCGCAGGAGTTGGACTTGAGTCGACATTCTGTAAGTGCACCAGAATAGTATAACGCAACACCAGAAGATACATGCATGGTACTTACATACCTTATAGGACATGTTTGGAATACGTGGTAGCCAATTCAACACGTGCATCCCGTTGTTTTATTTTAATACGGTCTTCGTCGCTGACTTGCTTAATACGGTCTTTGTCGCTGACTTGCTTGTTTCGAGGGATGGTGGTTGAGGCGGATGCAGTGTTTTACGGGAGTTACAAGAGACAGCTCAAACTGTACGATTTTGAGTACTGTAAAAACCCACCAATCACCTCCCAATGAAGAATCTAGTGATGCTACACGCTTTGTCACTAAAAAAATACAGGCTCGCTAAAAATCGGGCCTACGCTTTTTTAATTGCTACACTTGTGCTACAAATCAAATAATGCGCAGCTGTGTTACAAATTTATGCTGGGCACACGGTTTGATTGTTTTTCAAAACTAGCGTTAACAGGCCACCCAAAAGCAGCGAGTTTCGTGAAATCTGTCCAAAACTGGTTTTTAAAAATCAGGCAGTTTTGGCCCTAAAAAACCGCCTAACTTGATCCCCATCATAGGCTCTGTATATTATTGCTTATTAGACTCAGGGTTAACAATTTTAAATCACCGAAATTTCGATTTGATTTTGCTGAAATTTTGGTAATCTGAATTTTAACTTTGATGAAACTTTAGAATTTTGAGAGAAAGGTTATCAAAGATGGTAGAGATGAACTAGATATTGGATATAGATGAAATAGAAAATACACATGAAACATACTATAATATTTGAAGTTCATATCAAGATTTAAATTTAAATTCAAATTTTGGTCCTACAAAATAATTTCGGACGGTACTGAATTTTTTGATGGAAAAGTTGTCCGTATAAGATTCCTTGATGGAAAAGTTGTCGATTCCTCTTTTGCCGGTTGACCACAAATGAAGAGGAAATCACCAATATGCAAGGCCTGTAATCAAATAGGCACATGTACCCCATTATAATTTTATGCCGTTTTAGCCGCCATCTTACTTCTTGGAGGCATGGGTTGGTCGGCAGATTGTACGCATGAGCTGTTTGACATAGCTTAGAATAATTAGTTCAAGTAGCTAATAATTTCAGTCTTAACTTTGGTATAATCACGCTTCTACCAAAGCAAAAGGAGGCTTCTCAGATTCAACAATTCAGACCAATCTGTTTGTTGAATGTTTGTTTCAAAGTGTTCACGAAAGTCATGACCAATCGAATAGCTTTAGTAGCTCAGAAAGTAATTAAACCTTCTCAAACTGCCTTTATGTCAGGAAGGAATATTATGGAAGGGGTGGTCATTTTGCATGAAACTATGTACGAGATGCATAGGAAAAAGTTAGATGGAGTTATTTTGAAGCTAGACTTCGAAAAGGCCTATGATAAGGTAAAGTGGTCTTTCCTTCGGCAAACACTGAGAATGAAAGGCTTCTCCCCTTTATGGTGCAAGTGGATTGATCAAATTGTTAGAGGAGGTAGTGTCAGTATGAAAGTAAATGATGACTTGGGTCATTATTTTCAAACAAAAAAGGGACTTAGACAAGGAGACCCCTTTTCGCCTATTCTTTTTAACTTAGTGGCTGATATGTTGGCCACGTTAATTGAGAGGGCCAAGTCCAACGGAATGTTTCGAGGGGTTGTTCCCCACCTTGTGGAGGATGGCCTTTTGATCCTCCAATATGCGGATGATACTATTCTCTTTTTGGATCATGACACACTCCAAGCCAAAGATCTTAAGTTAGTGTTAAGTACCTTTGAGCAACTCTCGGGGTTGAAGATTAATTTTCATAAAAGTGAGCTGTTCTGCTATGGCAAAGCCAAAGACTGCGAATATGAATATGCACAACTTTTTGGTTGTAGTACCGGGGTTTTGCTTTTCAAATACCTTGGGATCCCTATGCATCACCGGAAGCTTGCTAATAAGGATTGGCTCATCTTAGAAGAAAAGTTCCAGAAAAAGCTAAGTAGTTGGAAAGGCAAGCTGCTCTCTGCCGGGGGTAGGCTAGTATTGATTAATTCAGTTTTAACTAGCTTAGCCATGTTCATGTTATCCTTTTTTGAGGTTCCTAGGGGTGTCCTCCAAAAGTTGGATTACTACCGATCAAGATTCTTTTGGCAGTGTGATGAACACAAAAAGAAGTACATACTCGCTCGTTGGAGCATTCTTTGTAGACCAAAAGATCTTGGTGGCCTTGGCATTCAAAACTTAGACATTCAAAACAAGTGTCTCTTGAGCAAATGGTTGTTTAAACTCTTAAATGAGGATGGTGTTTGGCAAAGTCTTCTAAAGAAGAAATATTTGAACAACAAAATCCTTACCCATGTTCGTAAACAACCGGGAGATTCACAGTTTTGGTCGGGGCTCATGAAGGTCAAGGATGACTTCTTGGCCGGTGGCTTCTTCCATATCCAAAGCGGGACACAAATCAGATTTTGGAAGGATGTTTGGTTAGAGGACAAACCTCTTGGGGTTGCTTACCCTTCTCTTTATAGAATTGTAAGGAGAAAAGATGATACGGTGGCAAAGGTTCTTAGTACTATACCACTTAATGTATCTTTTAGAAGGGCTTTGGTGGGCACAAATTTGATTGCTTGGGAGGATCTAATTTCCAAGATAATGTCGATTAATCTTTCTATTGGCAAGGATTTGTTTGTTTGGAATCTACATAGGAGCGGATCATTCACGGTTCGTTCCATGTATTTGAGTATGATGCAAGAAGGGGTCGTACCATTCAAAAACCCACTTTGGAAGTTAAGAGTGCCATTGAAAATTAAAATCTTCCTTTGGTATCTCCAAAAGGGTGTTACTCTTACTAAGGACAACCTAGCAAAAAGGAATTGGCAAGGAAGCTTTGAGTGTTGTTTCTGTAGCTCTATGGAGACTATACAACATTTGTTCTTTGAGTGTCATTTTGCTAGATTTATTTGGAATACCGTGCATATCACTTTTGGATTTCAACCGCCTTCTAGCATTGCTAATTTGTTTGGTTCTTGGCTTTCGGGTTTTCAGCCTAAGTCTAAAAATCAAATGCTCTTAGGAGCGGCAGCTATTTGTTGGGCTATGTGGTTGAATAGAAATGATATGGTATTCAACAAAGGTAAACCAAACACCTTTTTGCAGGTAATCTTCAGAGCAACATACTGGATTCGACTTTGGTCACTGCTACATAAAGAAGATGAAAGACCAAACATCAAGAACGGTTGCCGAATCTTGGAATCAGTCATTTTGGAGGTTTTTGCGAAGTTTGGATGGAATTTCCGGAACAGAATTGAAGCCTAGTCGTGGTTTCTCTCCTTTGTCTGAACTTTGTGATTTGTCTTTTGTTTTTCTCTCTTTTGAGATAGCTGAGCTTGAGTGCTCCTGGATGTATTGAACTAGCTGTGTACACCTCCTCGGGGTGTAGAGGCTGGAACCTCGTTTCCATTTTCTAAAAAAAAAGTAGCTAATAATCGAAGTTAAAAAAGTTCCATTTTAAGAATATTATAAGAAATTGTGAGACCACGCAGAGATCACTTCATGGTTGTTATCTAGGCGCTCGGACCGATATGAAAGGCCGGTCTAATAGCTATGCATGTGTAGTCAGACCAGCCCCTACATGGTGGTCTGACTGGGGGCTTGAAATTTGTGCTGGAATGGCAAGCGCGGTTTGACTGCCATTAGGCAAGAAGTCAGATCGACCATATGAGCTTTTGGAAAATAGAAACCAAACACTTGTGCAGGCATGTATAAGGATGAACTTGCACTAGGTAGCACTGCAAAATGAAATTGGATATGAAAGGATGAACTATGGTTTATGATGAGGTGGACCATAACTTGCTTAGGAGAACCAAGGTCTCGAGCGGTCTTAGAAGTTAGGTGAGATAGTTGGACTCAACCAAGATGCAAGGTAGATAGGGACCATATAAGGCACAATTGTTCAAGGTCAAGTGGGACATGTGGTGCGCAAAGTGACTTGGGCCTGTTTTGCAAGCGAGGACTGTTCGGTGGCATCTTGATGCATGAGAGGCTTGGTGGGAAGTCATTAGGAGCACATGGAAGAAGGCAAAGCATGTGTCATGCTTGATGCAAAGGAATTGGAAACGTCGATTGAGGGGCAATATGGTCATTTGCCTACCTGAAAAGTAAGCGGTTTGTAAAGGCACGGTGAGGGCCTAAGCCGATTAGGTCAAGGATACTCCATGGAGAGCAAGGCGCGATGAATTTGGGAATTTGAGTCATGGTATGGTTTGGGTCGACATAGGTCGATGTATTATTGTTGCATGAAGCATGTTTTGACTAATGTGGGCTAAGTTGTGAAGAACTAGTGCCAGAAACGATTTCTGTCTTTGAATGTGTAAGGTCACTTGGAGTCTGATGAGGCGATGGGGGTCCCGATCTTCCGATAGGATGATAACTTCGATTTGGAGGAGAACGACTTTGACGATGCAGGCTTCTAACCGGTCACGACCAGAACACCAATCAATCGCTAAACCACACTCCGAGTCGTTATCAACCGTGCCAAGAACGCGGTTGACCTGACCACGAAAGTCTATTGCTGCATGCAATCGAAGAACACACAAGAACAAGATAACAAGCAATCTGAAATTGCAAATATTTATATTGAGTTCAAAGGGTGGGATTCCGTAGAGGTTCTTTACGGTTGGTCTAGTCGACACAAGCGAAGAGCAATAGTTTTCACAATGGAAAAACTAAGCAAACGAAATCCAAACAAACTAGAAGGGTGCAACCTCCTTAAATAGGAGTGGGAAAGCCGCACAAAACTAAGAAAAACGGGGTGATACTATTCATGGTACTATTTACATGAATAGTAATCCGTGAACAGTATGGGCTTGGCGAGGGAGGCGCCTCCTCCTTGGGCCCAAGCATTACAAGGCCTAATTTGGCCTAAACAGGTGATGCAGCACCTTATTTTAAGGATTACGGTTCGTACAGGAGGAATTTTAAATTGAGACCAGCTCTATTGGAAAGAGGACGAGAAAAGCTTTCCAACAAGTACTCGTGGAGCTCAAACGGACTCCGTATGTGAAAGTTATGCACATTTGAAGTTGGGCCTGTCAGGCTGAATCTGAACTGATCTGGAGGCCGAATTGGATTCCAAAACCTGCCCAACTTGATTCCTTGCTTCAATTGGTTCCAAAGTGATATGGTGCTACAAAAAAATATATATTCATCATTAGGTAGCATCATAATCTCATTTAAAATATGTTGAAATTGAAGAAACGAATTCACCTTTAGTTCAATCTTGATATTGGCCGCTATGGTCGTATGTGCTGGTGGCGTGGTCACATCATCCTCCCCTTCTTGACAGAAAACCGTCCTCAGTTTTAACATATGTGTAGTGTCACGTATTGCATGATCTTGATCATAAATCTTGGTACATGATAACAAACGCAACAAATTCTCATTATGTAATATCATAAGTTCTTTATCAAATAAAGTAAAATATCTTTGAAATGAGTTCACCTGATAATTTAAGTGATGCGTAGGAGCTCTTGTAATTGGAACAACAAGTATAGCAAATATGATTGTATCCATAGGGCACATGTTCTTGTCAGAGTCAACCATAGTCAATATCGAGGATCGGGGCAAAGCTCATGGAGGATTCAAGTGTAGGACCCAGATTTTACAATCTGGATTTCTCTGTGATTCCACCACACTATTCCCTGGATTAGTAGATAGTGCTAACAGATTACAGTTCTGATTATCACAGTACATATCATGTGGAAGCGTAAATATATAATAGTAAACTTACTCAGGGCCGATTAGGCCGAAATCAATAAATTGCAGCAGCGGAAGAATGAAGCACACAGGTGAGACCTTCAAGACATGCCCATAGGCAGCCAACTGGATGTTCGCGACCTAGTTCTTGACACCTCATCATCGTCGTCCTCATGTCCAGTTGTTTTACCAAAGTGGGGTAATCTGATTCCTGATTCTGGATTTGTTATGAGAGCGAGTGTGAGTACAAACCACCATGCTCTGTGAGCCAATACACATGATGCAATTAAATAATATGCATGGCTTATCAAGGAAAGGCTCGGGTTATTTTATTTGCCATAAATTGCTTTTGAAATAAGATACATAGAAATGTCCTGAGACCTAGCTGTTTGAACTGAAACATATTATGTGAAAGAATGCACTAGTAATAGAGATCTAGATTCCATCCACCGTTACATGGCCTCTGCACCATATGCTTTATCCTTCAACGTTATAACCGCTTAACTTATCACTGGGGCGACACCCAGGGCAACACAAATAAGGGCCTTTCTCTGCCCTCCACTTCACCAATTCCACCCACAAAGATTTTGAAACAGAACTATATCTAGTTAAGTTCCCATGTCCGCCCTTAACCGTGGGCATGGCTATTCGAATAGTTTTGGACTCTGCAGAGTTTGCACACTTTATTCACAAGAGATAAATCTACTCGTTGCCCCACATGATTCCTTAGCCATGCGGTTGAGTAGACTATCGCATGATTGTTACAATGCATAGTCCTACTGTGGTTACGCTCGCTAAGGTCTATCTTCCGTAGGATGCGCATCCCTCGGGGAGGGTCCCTCATGAGCCATTATCTAAGCAGTACTAAGCATGGCTTATAGTTATGGACTTACCTTCGAAAGGTTACCATTATAATTTTGCTAGGGTGACAAGGCTCAGATATTCAAATATTTCAAAGGAGGTATAATACTAGCAAGTCGAATAATGGGTATGTAACTAGAATCTTCAAACAAACATATATTTGCATATGAAATAACAGCATGCAATTTGATAATTTAAACAAAAGTAGATTTGCAGAAAATGTAGGTTCAATATGATCAAAGTATTGACTCGTCTGGCGCGGTTTACCGCGGCCTTGAGCTCACGCAATGCTTTCTCTTGGGCTTCTGGTCTCTATCTTCACTTCGAGCTTAATCTCGTTGGATCCACTGAATCTTCTCGACTCCCAATTTCTAAATACGCGACAAACGACTGAATCCAAATGAAACAAATAACTCAAAAGATCCGAATAAATCCGAATAAACTCAATTTAGTTTTATTATGAGTTAACGGTGATTTGTGTGATTTGAGGCAAGGTCGGTGGTAGAATACGATAACTTGATCTTTTTATTGATAATCTCTTTTTATTATTTTGGTATTTATCAAGGAAGTTCCATGAGTTAAGTTAAACCTATGAATTGGTGTATTTTGTCGAGTGCTAATGTTCAGAGCATATGATATAGGTAAGTAATGTTTGCAAATTTTAGCTTACAGAGTTAATCTTATGGGGCTATGTTTATAGCATTTTGTGATATGATATTTTATGTACCTCCATTTATTACTAGGCTAAGTTTAATTTGAATTAGGGTCTATTTATACGGGTTCTAGCTTGTTATATAAATTTATGTTTAGTATCGTTATTCATTTAAAACTAACATTAAATTTAATTAATGTCACTCTTATTATCTTGCATTTACTTTAGCTACCATTAGGACTGTTTTTATCCTTAAGTTTAGTTTAAACTTAGTTATTGAGGCAAAGCTTGGTGTATAAGGTTATATTTCAATATTTGCTATTTTAGCAAAACCTACGGCTAAAATTTATTTAATGAAGGCATGGTGAATATTGGGCATAGATTTTAATTAGAATTAATGGTAGCCTGTACTAAATTTGGACATTTAACCAAAAGTGATTTTCTTTATTATTGCCCTTAATTAATATTTAGCCTTTTAATTCATTTATGCAGTCACATTAATTATTCCTATGTGATAACTAGTTCCAAATACTAGTGGCTTTATACCTAAATCCTTCAATAGTCAAAAATGCTTCTCTTGATTCCTTAGGACCTAGAGATAATGATTAAGGTCTAAATCATGGTATGGTCAATCCTATGATATTCACTAATATACAATGGCTTAGGTTTTATTTTAATTTAAAGTTATTTTTCTGGGCAAAGATTGTTCTTATAGAGTCACATTTCAATATCTGCCTTTTGGCAAAAGTCTATTATTAAGATTTATTTATCTAAGCTGAGATTAGTGTACAAGGTAATATTTCATTCTTGATATTTAACAAGATATATCATTGAGATTTGTTTGATCTATGATTAAACATTTATTTAACCCATCCTTACCCTGATAAACTTTAGTATTATTCGTGGATTAGTACCATATTTTAGTATTTGTTGCTTAATAGAGTCTACTTCCCAGATTCATTAAATGACAGTGTTGTGGTTACAGACCAAACAGAGAGAGATGTGGTAGTGGAGAGTGTTGAGTAATGGCCTGGCTTTCCCCATGGCCGGTATTCCATATATATACATGGGGAGTGTTTTTACAACTATGCCCTTATATCTGAGTATCCCCTCCAGGGGCACTTATGTCATTACGCATGGGCTGTCTTGGGCCTTATACCCTTCTACCAGGCCTGCTGGGTTTAGGTGGGGGCCACCCCTACAACAGGAGCCTCTCATGGTAAAGGGCTTCACAGGGCCGAAGCCATGATGCCGAGTCCTTTGGCCCCCTCCGTCCCTGCGGCCTGTGAATTCTGAACTTGACCGGGGCTTGAGGCCGCAGCCGAACCCGACGCTCGAATTGGTGGTTGAGGTAGACGCGCGAGCGCTCCGTCCCAATGTGGCGCGGAAGCAAAGTAGATGCTCGCGCGCTCCGTCCCCTACCCTTCGAACGGGTGGCAGCGGAGCTGGCGCCTAGTCGAAGTAGACACGCGCGCTCCGTCCCCTACCCATCGAACAGGTGGCAGCGGAGCTGACGCCCAAGTCGAGGTAGACGCGCGCGCTCCGTCCCCTACCCATCGAACGGGTGGCAGCGGAGCTGGCGCCTAGTCGACGTAGACGCGCGCGCCGTCCCCTACCCTTCGAACGGGTGGCAGCGGAGCTGGCGCCTAGTCGAAGTAGACACGCGCGCTCCATCCCCTACCCTTCGAACGGGTGGCAGTGGAGCTGGCGCCTAGTCGAAGTAGACGCGCGCGCTCCGTCCCATACCCTTCGAACGGGTGGCAGCGGAGCTGGGGCCTAGTCGAAGTAGACGCGCGCGCTCCGTCCCCTACCCTTCGAACGGGTGGCACCGAAGCTGGCGCCTAGTCAAAGTAGACGCGCGTGCACTCCGTCCCCTACCCTTCGAACGGGTGGCAGCGGAGCTGGCGCCTAGTCGAAGTAGACGCGCGCGCTCCGTCCCCTACCCTTCGAACGGGTGGCAGCGGACCTGGCGCCTAGTCGAAGTAGACGCGCGCGCTCCGTCCCCTACCATTCGAACGGGTGGCAACGGAGCTGGCACCTAGTCGAAGTAGACGCGCGCGCTCCCTCCCCTACCCTTCGAACGGGTGGCAGCGGAGCTGCCGCCTAGTCGAAGTAGACGCGCGCCCTCCGTCCCCTACCCTTCGAACGGGTGGCAGCGGAGCTGGCGCCTAGTCGAAGTAGACGCGCGCTCCGTCCCCTACCCTTCGAACGGGTGGCACCGGAGCTGGCGCCTAGTCGAAGTTGACGCGCGCGCTCCGTCCCCTACCCTTCGAACGGGTGGCAGCGGAGCTGGCGCCAAGTCGAAGTAGACGCGCGCGCGCCGTCCCCTACCCTACGAACGGGTGGCAGCGGAGCTGGCGCCTAGTCCAAGTAGACGCGCGCGCGCTCCGTCCTTTACCCTTCGAACAGGTGGCAGCGGAGCTGGCGCCTAGTCGAAGTAGACGCGCGCGCTCCGTCCCCTACCCTTCGAACGGGTGGCAGCCGAGCTGGCGCCTAGTCGAAGTAGACGCGCGCGCGCCGTCCCCTACCCTTCGAACGGGTGGCAGCGGAGCTCGCGCCTAGTCGAAGTAGACGCGCGCGCTCCGTCCCCTACCCTTGGAACGGGTGGCAGCGGAGCTGGCGCCTAGTCGAAGTAGACGCGCGCGCTCCGTCCCCTACCCTTCGAACGGGTGGCAGCGGAGCTGGCGCCAAGTCGAAGTAGACGCGCGTGGGCCGTCCCCTACCCTTCGAACGGGTGGCAGTGGAGCTGGCGCCTAGTCGAAGTAGACACGCGCGCGCTCCGTCCCCTACCCTTCGAACAGGTGGCAGTGGAGCTGGCGCCTAGTCGAAGTAGACGCGCGCGCTCCGTCCCCTACCCTTCGAACGGATGGCAACGGAGCTGGCGCCTAGTCGAAGTAGACGGGCGCGCTCCGTCCCCTACCATTCGAACGGGTGGCAGCGGAGCTGGCGCGTAGTCGAAGTAGACGCGCTCGCGCCGTCCCCTACCCTTCGAACGGGTGGCAGCGGAGCTGGCGCCTAGTCGAAGTAGACGCGCGCGCTCCGTCCCCTACACTTCGAACGGGTGGCAGCGGAGCTAGCGCCTAGTCGAAGTAGACGCGCGCGCTCCGTCCCCTACCCTTCGAACGGGTGGCAGCGGAGCTGGCGCCTAGTCCAGTAGACGCGCGCGCTCCGTCCCCTACCCTTCGAACGGGTGGCAGCGGAGCTGGGGCCTAGTGGAAGTAGACGCGCGCGCTCCGTCCCCTACACTTCGAACGGGTGGCAACGGAGCTGGTGCCTAGTCGAAGTAGACGCGCGCGCGCTCCGTCCCCTACCCTTCGAACGGGTGGCAACGGAGCTGGTGTCTAGTCGAAGTAGACGCGCGCGCGCTCCGTCCCCTACCCTTCGAACGGGTGGCAACGGAGCTGGCGCCTAGTCGAAGTAGAGGCGCGCGCTCCGTCCCCTACCCTTCGAACGGGTGGCAACGGAGCTGGCGCCTAGTCGAAGTAGACGCGCGCTCCCTCCCCTACCCTTCGAACGGGTGGCAGCGCAGCTGGCGCCTAGTCGAAGTAGACGCGCGCGCGCCGTCCCCTACCCTTCGAACGGGTGGCAGCGGAGCTCGCGCCTAGTCGAAGTAGACGCGCGCGCTCCGTCCCCTACCCTTGGAACGGGTGGCAGCGGAGCTGGCGCCTAGTCGAAGTAGACGCGCGCGCTCCGTCCCCTACCCTTCGAACGGGTGGCAGCGGAGCTGGCGCCAAGTCGAATTAGACGCGCGTGGGCCGTCCCCTACCCTTCGAACGGGTGGCAGTGGAGCTGGCGCCTAGTCGAAGTAGACACGCGCGCGCTCCGTCCCCTACCCTTCGAACAGGTGGCAGTGGAGCTGGCGCCTAGTCGAAGTAGACGCGCGCTCCGTCCCCTACCCTTCGAACGGATGGCAACGGAGCTGGCGCCTAGTCGAAGTAGACGGGCGCGCTCCGTCCCCTACCATTCGAACGGGTGGCAGCGGAGCTGGCGCGTAGTCGAAGTAGACGCGCTCGCGCCGTCCCCTACCCTTCGAACGGGTGGCAGCGGAGCTGGCGCCTAGTCGAAGTAGACGCGCGCGCTCCGTCCCCTACACTTCGAACGGGTGGCAGCGGAGCTAGCGCCTAGTCGAAGTAGACGCGCGCGCTCCGTCCCCTACCCTTCGAACGGGTGGCAGCGGAGCTGGCGCCTAGTCAAGTAGACGCGCGCGCTCCGTCCCCTACCCTTCGAACGGGTGGCAGCGGAGCTGGGGCCTAGTGGAAGTAGACGCGCGCGCTCCGTCCCCTACACTTCGAACGGGTGGCAACGGAGCTGGTGCCTAGTCGAAGTAGACGCGCGCGCGCTCCGTCCCCTACCCTTCGAACGGGTGGCAACGGAGCTGGTGTCTAGTCGAAGTAGACGCGCGCGCGCTCCGTCTTCTACCCTTCGAACGGGTGGCAACGGAGCTGGCGCCTAGTCGAAGTAGAGGCGCGCGCTCCGTCCCCTACCCTTCGAACGGGTGGCAACGGAGCTGGCGCCTAGTCGAAGTAGACGCGCGCTCCCTCCCCTACCCTTCGAACGGGTGGCAGCGCAGCTGGCGCCTAGTCGAAGTAGACGCGCGCACTCCGTCTCCTACCCTTCAAACGGGTGGCAGCGGAGCTGGCGCCTAGTCGAAGTAGACGCGCGCGCTCCATCCCCTGCCCTTCGAACGGGTGGCACCGGAGCTGGCGCCTAGTCGAAGTAGACGCGCGCGCTCCGTCCCCTACCCTTCGAACGGGTGGCAGCGGAGCTGGCGCCTAGTCGAAGTAGACGCGCGCGCTCCGTCCCCTACCCTTCGAACGGGTGGCAGCGGAGCTGGCGCCTAGTCGAAGTAGACACGCGCGCTCCGTCCCCTACCCTTTGAACGGGTGGCAGCGGAGCTGGCGCCTAGTCGAAGTAGACACGCGCGCGCGCCATCCCTCCGGTAGTGCGCTTTTAATGGCGGCTTGAATCGTGCCGACGCCTGGCCTGTCAGGGGGCAGGCTGTCGTGTCATGCAGACCGTCCACCCGTAGGCGGGGCACGCGGTGGTTAATGACTGGCGTGTCGTGGGATGTGAGCAGTTGCGTGAGTGCGCCCGTTTGCGGCTCCCCTAGGGAAGTGGGACGTGTGTCGGGTGTGCACTGGCGTTGCGCGCTGCCCGGCCACCTACCCGGCACGCTCCTCCTGGTGCCGGCGGTGCTTCTTTGCAGTCGTGGGTAGCCGAACCACTGTAGGTTTTAATCTGGCTGTGCTTGTGGTCGTGGGGGAGGCGAGCGGGCTTTATAAAGCGCTATCGCTGTTGTGGGGGCGCCTTATTCCGCCTGCCGCCTGTTCTTGCTTATTTCGCGCCAGTAACCCTTTTGCCCTAACCCTCAGAGAGCAATGGGTGGTCCTGGCGATGCCCCCCGTCATCCCGGCGACGGCTCCTCGCCTAGCCGGGACGAGTTGTCCCTTTCGCCTGGGGACTTCGAGCTGGTGCTTCAGGGGCTTTCACGTGACGACAAGCGGTGGGACGCCATGGAGTATTCGAGGGGTCGCTGCTCCCGCGTGCTGGGGAGGAGCCGCGTGACCGAAGAGATGCTGCAACGGCTTGTACGGGAAAGGAAGATCGAGCTGCGCGATGGGGCTCGCCTGCCCCGTCGCGACGAGACGGAGCCGAAGCCCCAAGGCACGGAGGCGATCGTTTTTGTCGCATTCTTCGACGCCGGCCTTCGAATGCCCTCAACGAAGTTTGTGGGCGAAGTCCTGCGGGCCTACGGATTGGAGCTAGCGCAGCTGACGCCAAACGCCATAGTGCGCTTGGTTGTCTTCACGTGGGCCACGCGGACAGAGGGCGGCGTCCCAGCGCGAGCTTGTTTGCCGCTTTGCACGACGCGTGCTGCCGACCCAGGAAGGTTGATGGGGCTGTCTCTAATTTCGGCAGCGTGGACTTCGTGCTACGAGAGTCCTGTTCAACACTATTCCCTGCGCCGGCCGACTTGGAGAGATGGGAGTCCGGGTGGACTCGGCAGTGGTTTTACTACGTCGTGGCCAGCACGAGTGGCCTGCTATGCCGGGGTGGACCAATCTCATTTAATAGCGCGCCAAGCGTGAAGCCGGAGGCTGATGACGGATGAAGGCTATGGAGGCTTGCTGGCGTTGCGCGCCGGCTGAACATGCGCGACCTGGCCGAAGAGTTCACGATGTACGGGGTGGCGCCCCTCTCCACCCGGTGGAAGTACGGGCAACGGGGCGACGACCGAGAGGACGGGGTGCACCCATCCTTGTCCCGCCTGCATCCACCCTCCGCTCCTCGTAAGTTGCTTGGCGTTTGGTAAGCACCTCTTGACGTATCCGTACTGCCCTCGCGTGACCTCCCTGCTGCCTTTCGTGCAGTGGTTCAGCTAGAAGACGCTGAGCGCGCGGCTGAGGTGTTCCTTGGCCCATACACCCTCACGGAGCACAGGTTGTGTGAGGCCGCGACCTGGAGGGCGAAGCAAGGGCGGGTGAACCGCACCTGCGAGGTTCTAGGTATCGCTGTGCCGGAGCGCCGGATACCAGCGGAGGCCCCCGCGGAGGCTCCGGGCCCTCATGGCGGTGGCGATCATGCAGACGCCCCGTCTTCGCGGCGCCGGGCTCGCTCCGAGGCTGTCGTAGCTAGCCTGCCAGCCACCTCGGCAGCTGGCACCGCTGGGGCGGGATGTTCGACCGGTACTATGCCCGATCGGGCCAGTTCGGCGGGGCGCACAGCCTCGCACCCACCGCCAGCACTGCTCGGTGACACTGTTGATCGGATGGGCGCAGCCTTGACCAGGCCGGAACCCGCCGACCCAGAAGGGAACGTCACTCCTGGCGACAGGGCTGCGGCCGACAGCGCTGCTGCTGCCAGGGGCACATCAGGCGCGGCGGAGGTTGAAGATGCAGGGGAGGTTGCGGCCGCCAATGTCATGGAGGAATCGCCCTCGGTTCCTCAGATGAAACGTCCTCGTACGCAATCTCCCCCGGCTCCGAGGGGTCGCTACAACGTTGCAGGCCCCATGCTTGGCATTGTGGCGCCCGACGCCGTGGAGGGGTCATCCCACCCGACCACCGAGGCGGTCACGCCCGACTTGGTGGCCGAACGGACACCGCCGCCTACTGCGGTGAGGGGTGCAGAAGGTAAGCGTGGCTGCTCTTCGCTCGACTTCGCGAAACTCTCTCCGATCTGCTCGCTCATTCCATCGACATCAGGCGAGACGAGGTCTCCTGTGCGTGGTGAAGGATCGAGCAACGGGGGCGTGCCCGAAGTCAAAAACCTTGTGCAGGATGCCGCACCGTTATCTATCGCTGCCGAAGCAGCCGAAACCTCCGCAGCCCCGGACGCGGGGGGGGGGGGGGGGGGGGCAGAACTCGTTCTGTCCGACTTCCTTCCACGCTTGGAGGTGCTCCGCGCTCTTGCCACAGTCGCAGAACGTGCCAGCGGCAGCTTCGACCGGCGGATGTTGTCGTCCTGCGAGGGAGACCACCTGGCGCTCGCGTTGCGGGCTTCGGAGATGAGGGTGAGTATGCGTACTTTGTGTTTTGTACGGCGCTCCCAGGCCCTCGGTGACCTCCATCGCTGCTTTTCAGACGCTTGCCATTGGCGACGCTCTAGATGCGGCCCGTATCTGGGAGCGGAGGGCCCTAGAAGCCCGCCTTTGTGAAGCGGATGACGCTCACGCGACCAAAGACGAAGAGCTTCGCACGCTGGAGGGTGCCTTGGCGGCGACACGGGTCGAGGCCGAGGAAGTCAAACGCGCCGCGGCGGAGGAACGCGCCTCCTTCCTGCAGTGGGTCGCCGCCTTAGAGGAGGAAAAAACCCAGCTGGCTGAGACTCTTGCAGAGAAGACCCGCGCCTTGGACGATGCGTCCATGTCGGCGTGGGGGGCAATGGAGTCCCTCAACCAGGCCTGCGCGACCTGTGCGTTGACGTGCCCGACGCCGCTCACGGGCCGGAGGACCTGATGGAGACGCTTGGGATGATCGAGGAGGGGGCGGGCGTTGCGCTCCGCAGCGCCAAGACTTTCGGGGAGCATTGCGGCTATGTGGGCGCATGCCTTGCCCTCGGCATGCTTCGCACTCGCGGGTGTAGGCACATGCAGGAGTTGGCGAACCCTCACCTGAATCTCCCTGGCCGGCCAGAGGCGCTGTCGGACGCCATTCGCTCCATTGAGCCAGGCCTCCAAAACTTCCACCGGCGGATCTTGAGTCGTGTCGGGGAGGATGCAGCGAGGGTTGCAGTGCAGCAAACGCTACGCGGGGGAGGAGACTTCCTTCGTTGGCTCGAAGGAGTTCCCCGAGGCCACGGTAGCGGCCTGGGCCCCTCGGCGCCGCGCGAAGACTGAGGTGCTGACCACATCGCGCAAAAGGGGGGTGGGGGTTTTGCACTTGTGCGCTGATGCTTGTAATCATTTAACCCCATGCTTTTGTAATGGAACGGTGCACCATTCAGCCTTACTGTTGTAAGCTGTCTTGCGCCGACGATGCTCTCTCTCTTTATATATATATATATATATATATATATATATATATATATATATATATATATATATATATATATATATATATATATATATATATATATATATATACTCTCGCGTGCGGAGGCGGACCTCGTCGCTAAGACTGAATTTGCAGTCCGTAGACTGGCGCGTGCGGAGGCGGACCTCGACACTACGACTTAATTTATAGTCCGTAGACTCTCGCGTGCGGAGGCGGACCTCGACGCTACATCTTATTTAGAGTTCGTGGACTGGCGCGTGCGGAGGCAGACCTCGACGCTACGACTTTATTTATAGTCCGTGGACTCTGGCGTGCGGAGGCGGACCTCGACGCTACGTCTTATTTAGAGTCCGTAGACTGGCGCATGCGGAGGCGGACCTCGACGCTACGACTTAATTTAGAGTCCGTAGACTGGCGCGTGCGGAGGCGGACCTCGACGCTACGACTTAATTTAGAGTCCGTAGACTGGCGCGTGCGGAGGCGGACCTCGACGCTACGACTTAATTTAGAGTCCGTGGACTGGCGTGTGCGGAGGCAGACCTCGACGCTACGACTTAATTTAGAGTCCGTGGACTGGCGCGTGCGGAGGCGGACCTCGACGCTACGACTTAGTTTAGAGTCCGTGGACTGGCGCGTGCGGAGGTGGACCTCGATGCTACGACTTAGTTTAGAGTCCGTGGACTGGCGCGTGCGGAGGCGGACCTCGACGCTACGACTTAATTTATAGTCCGTAGACTCTCGCGTGCGGAGGTGGACCTCGACGCTATGTCTTATTTAGAGTCCGCGGACTGGCGCGTGTGGAGGCAGACCTCGACGCTACGACTTAATTTATAGTCCGTAGACTCTCGCGTGCGGGGCAGACCTCGACGCTACGTCTTATTTAGAGTCCGTGGACTGACGCGTGCGGAGGTGGACCTCGACGCTGCGACTTAATTTATAGTCCGTAGACTCTCGCGTGCGGAGGCGGACCTCGACGCTACGTCTTATTTAGAGTCCGTGGACTGGCGCGTGCGGAGGCGGACCTCGACGCTACGACTTAATTTATAGTCCGTAGACTCTCGCGTGCGGAGGCGGACCTCGATGCTATGACTTAATTTATAGTCCGTAGACTCTCGCGTGCGGAGGCGGACCTCGACGCTACGTCTTATTTAGAGTCCGCGGACTGGCGCGTGCGGAGGCAGACCTTGACGCTACGACTTAATTTATAGTCCGTAGACTCTCGCGTGCGGAGGCGGACCTCGACGCTACGTCTTATTTAGAGTCCGTGGACTTGTGCATATCACGGGCAGGCCATGGTACTTTTTGCGAACAACGAGTTTTATTGAACTCCCGTTTGCGCGGGCAAGCATCATACAATAGGGGCTGACGCCGCTATACCTTTCGCCCTGCCTCTAGGCGTAGTACCGCCGCAACTTGTCCGTGTTCCACGTGTGGCGGAGGGTTCGTCCCTCGAGTGTGGCGAGGCGGTGCGCCCCCTTCTGCAATGCTTCCGCCACGATGTATGGGCCCTCCCACTTGGACTCCAACTTGCCGACGGTCTCCGCATGGAGCACCGTTCTGAGGACGAGATCCCCAGGGTTAAACCTCCACGGGTATACGGACCGATCTCGAGTACGTACTGTCTGCCGTGCGTACTTTTCGACGTGTTGGGCTGCGCTTGCCCGTGTCCCATCGAGGAGGTCCAAGGACATGCGACGCTCCTCGTCAGGCGCTTGGACGAGGACCCTCCGTGAGCCAGCCTTGATTTCTTCGGGCGTCACGGCCTCGTCACCAAAAAGGAGCTTGAACGGTGTGAACCCCGTCGGGCGTGTTACGGTTGTGCGAAGGGACCAGAGGACACTGTGAAGCTCTTCTGGCCATCTGCCCTTTGGCAACCCGACTAGGCGCTTTTTGACAGCGACGGAGATAGCTCCGTTCGCCCTTTCGACCGCTCCGTTGGACTGGGGGTGCCCAACCGAGGTGAATCGAAGCATGATGCCCATGCCGTCGTAGAATTCCTTGAATGAGGTGGCGTCAAACTGAAGACCGTTGTCGACGGTGAGCTCCCTGGGCACGCCGAAGTGACATATGATGTTTTGCCAGAGGAAACGCTGCATGGCCGCCGAGGTTATCTTGGCCAGTGCTACCGCCTCCGGCCATCTGGAGAAATATTCCAGCGTGACTACCACGAACCGTAGATCGCCTGGGGCCCGGGGAAGCGGTCCTACTATGTCGACGCCCCAGCGTGCCAGCGGCCACACTGGGGGGATAGGGTTGAGGTTCGTGGGGGGCCTGCGTATGATGCGTCCCATCCACTGGCAGCCCTGGCACCTGAGCACGAGGTCCTGGGCGTCGGTGATGGCAGTCGGCCAGTAAAAGCCTTGCCGGAATGCCTTGCCGACCAACGACCTCGGCGCGAGGTGAGACCCGCACACCCCCGAATGGATCTCTACAAGGAGCTTTTTCCCCTCTTCGCGGGCGAGGCAGCGCAGGAGCGGTGTGCAGACTGCTCTCTTGTAGAGTGTCCCTTCGAACACCTGGAAGGATCTGGCTCGGTGCTGAAGACGCCGGAGCTCGGCGGGGTCCTCCGGCTCCGCAATGCCCTGCAGGAAATTGAAGATGGGCTCTCGCCAGTCACCTTGCTGGACGACGTGGTGAACGAGAGCCGCGTCCCGGTTATCCTGCGCGATGGCCGCCTGCAGCAACACTTCGTAAAATGCCCCGTGAGGGGGAGGCAGTTGCTGGCTGGCTGCCTTGGCGAGAGCGTCGGCTTGCTCATTTTCTGCACGGGGGATGGCCTTGACCGTGATGCCCAAGAAATGCCTTTCCCTCGCCCTCACAACTGCGAGGTATTTGGCTAGCTCCGGGTCCTTGGCTTGGTATGACTTGTCCACGTGGCCTGCCACCAAACGTGAGTCCGTTCGGACGAGCACTCGTCGCGCGCCAACTGCCTTGAGCTTCGACATGCCGAAGAGCAGCGCCTCATACTCAGCTGTGTTGTTGGTGGCCGAAAATGCGAGGCGCGCTGAGTACAGCAGGCGCTGCCCCTCGGGCGTGACAATTACTGCGCCTACGCCCACGCCCGCCACGCCGTAGGCTCCGTCGATGGTGAGAGTCCAGACCGGGTCGTCGTGCTTCTGGGCGAGCAATGCCGACGGAGCCCATTCTGCAAGAAAGTCGGCGAGGACTTGAGATTTGATTGCCGTCCGCGAGGCGTAGGTCAGGGAGAACGGGGTGAGCTCGGCAGCCCACTTGCCGATGCGCCCCGTGGACTCCTTATTGTGTAACATCTCCGCTAGGGGAAATGAGGAGGGCACTGTGATCGGGTGGGCAAAAAAATAATACCAAAGCTTCCTGGAGGCCATGACCAGCGCGTAAGCTAGTTTTTTCAGCTCCGTATATCTTGTCTTGGCGCCTTGGAGGGCTTCAGAGACGAAGTATACGGGCCGCTGTATGGCGCCTTCCTCTAGGACGAGGACGACATTGACCGCTGTAACCGACGCGGCCAGATAAAGCAAGAGGGAAGCCTCTGGTGCTGGGGCTACCAGAGTGGGGAGGCTCGCTAGGTGTTTCTTGAGCTCGTTGAAGGCCTTCGCACAATCGCTATCCCAACGAAATCCATCGCACCCGCGAGGTGTCTTGAAGAATGGCAAACCCTGCTCCGCCGCTCTGGATAGGAAGCGGCTTAGGGCTGCCATGCGGCCCGCCAGCCTCTGGACCTCCCTCGTTGTCTTGGGGGGCTCCATGCCCAGGATAGCCTCGACCTTGTCGGGATTTGCCTGGATGCCCCGTCCGGATACGAGGAAGCCCAGCAGTTTGCCCGCCTGGACGCCGAAGACGCACTTGTCGGGGTTGAGCTTGATGCCAGCCTTCCTGAGGTTGTCGAAGGTCTCTGTAGGTCCCGGCCGTGCAAAGCGAGCTACCGGGTCTTGACTACGACGTCGTCGACGTAGGCTTCGACGTTCCTCCCAAGCTGGGCGGCGAGGGCAAGTGCGACGAGGCGGGTAAAGGTAGCACCTGCGTTCTTCAAGCCGAAGGGCATCCTGACGAAGCAGAAGGTCCCAACTGGCGTGATGAAACTGGTCTTGTCTTCGTCGTCCTCGGCCATGTATACCTGATGATAACCGGAGTAGGCGTCGAGGAAACTCATTAGCTCGCACCCGGCGGTAGCATCGACTAATTGGTCGATGCGTGGCAAAGGGTAATCGTCCTTGGGGCACACCTTGTTGAGCGCGGTGAAGTCGATGCACATACGCCAAGCCCCGCTGGCCTTTTTGACCAACACGGGGTTGGCGAGCCACTCTGGGTGCTGGACCTCGCGAATGACCCCTGCCCGGAGAAGCTTCGCCACCTCCACCTTGGCCGCCTGCTGCCGATCTAGGGACATACGGCGAAGCTTCTGCTTGACCGGCTTGGCGTCAGGGCGGACCGCCAGGCGGTGCTCGATTACTGCGCGGTCCACGCCCTTGATGTCCTCCGGTGACCATGCAAAGATGTCGGCGTTGTCCCGAAGCACTCGGAGTAGATCTCTCTCAACCTCCGCAGGGAGCCCCTCGCCGATGGACACACACTGCCCCTCCGCCTGGAGCGGCACCTTTTTGACCCTGCCCTCGGGCCGAGGCTTAGGTGTCCATCCCGGAGCGGAGGGCATGTCGCCGGGCGCGCTCGAGAGGGCGTGCACCGGGCGGTGCAAGTTTTGGCTGCTGATTTCGATGCGCCTGGCAAGGTCCTGGTCGCCGAAGACAGTGATCACGCCCTCCGGGACCGGGAGCTTCATGCATAGGAAGGCGTGGTGCGGGATTGCTTCAAGGGAATTGATGGCGGGCTGTCCCAATATGATGTTGTAGGGGTGTGGGTATCTACGACGTCGAAGATGACATGCGCACTTCGGGTGTTGCTCCCCTGGCGAAACGTGACTGGAAGGGACACGTGCCCTATGGCCTCGAGCTGTTGGCCTCCGAAGCCTTGAAGTGGAGCTCCTGACTGCTCCAAGCGGCTTCGGGGGATTCCCATGCGCTCGAGGGCCCCTGCGAAGAGAATATTCGCGGAGCTTCCACCGTCGACGAGGACACGCCTGACGTCATGGCTTGCGATGTGAGCCTGGATAAATAGGGGGTCTTGGTGGGGGGAACTCCACACCCCTGGCATCGTTCGAGGTGAAGGTGATGTTGCCGGGCGGCACCCACGACAGCGATCGTTCCACGGGGGCCCCTAACAGGGAACCTCCGGTGATGACGCTGACCGTGCGGTGCCGTGTCCTTCCCTGTCGGAGGCTTGCAGGGGACCACCACTTGGATGCCGCTCATGGGCTTCGGCAAGGGGCCGAGAAGAGGACCGAGACTCGGCCATCACCCGTCGCAGTTCCATGACCGCGGCGCACGCCTTCGTGTAGTGGTCGCTGTAGCCATGTACCTCGCACCAGTTGCCATAGTCCCGAAGCTCCTGCTCCACGCGAGATCGCCCGCCACGATCTGGTCCGCCTTCGCGTCCTCGTCCCCCTTCCCACGGTATGAGGGCAGGCCCCCGAGGGGTGTTTCCGATACCAAGGACCTGGTGGACCCTGCGTGGTTTGCGCTGGTGACGTCGGGGCTTGCGCCTGTCCCCTGGCGAACCTTCTTGTTCCCCGGGGCCGTTGCTTCCGGGAGTGGCCTCGGCGAGGTCAGGAGCAGGGGCGTTGCGTCTTCACGCATCTTCCTCGGCCCGGCATACCCTTCCATCTTATCGAAGAGCTTGGCGACCGTCTTGATGGGCTTGCGGGCGTTATACTCGGCCATCGGGCCGGGGCGAAGGCCTTGTATGGCTGCGTTGACGACAGTTGTCTCGTTGACGTCCTTGACTTGACATCGTATCTTTGCGAAGCGCTTGAAGTAGTCCCGGAGCTTCTCCGAAGGCTTCTGCTTTACAGCAAAGAGCTGGTCCGCGTCGACTCGCTCAACAAAGTTTCCTTGAAAGTTGTTGCGAAGGCGGTCTCGGAGTTGCTCCCACGCGTAGATGGAGTTTGGCTCTATGGTAAACACCAGGAGAGCGCCACTCCTTGCAACGCGAGGGGGAGTCCTTTCGCCTTTGCGGTGTCATCTCCGCCCGTGGCCTCGATTGCGGTTTCGTATACCCGCACGAACTCGCGAGGGTCCGTGTCGCCTTTATAGGGCTCGATGACACTGGGAAACTTGAAGTCTTCGGGCCACGCCGCCTGCTGTAGTCCTGCCGAAAGCGGGGACTCCGGATCGACGCGTCACAGCGGGACGCGGCTGGATGCGGGGGCGTCGCGGCTGTCCGCCCTTTCCGACGTGGGCTCTGGCGCGACTGCCGGCGCGGCCTACTGGCTCTGAGCCTCTTGTAGGTCCCGGACGGCCCCACGGAGGTCGCCTAGCTCCTGCTGAAACACCCTAAGGGCCGCCAGCAGGGCGCTTTCCGCCGCCTGCGCTGGCGGGGCCGCCGGCGTGCCCAGCGGACGAATCGGCGCGGGTACGATCACCTCGCGGGCTCCCGAGCTGTCGGTAGCGGCGGTGACGGGGTCGGTCGCCGCAACTCTAGTGGCGGGGTTGGTTGTCGCAGTGCCGGTGGCGGGGTCGGTCATCGCAGCTCCAGCGGCGGGGTGGGTTGTCGCAGTGCCGGTGGCGGGGTCGGTCGTCGCAGCTCCAGCGGCGGGGTGGGTTGTCGCAGTGCCGGTGGCGGGGTCGGTCATCGCAGCTCCGGTGGCGGGGTTGGTTGTCGCAGCACGAGCGTTGACGTCTTCGGCCGCCGCGCCCGCGTCGCCACCCGTGTCCGCGACAGCCGATGCCGGAGCCCTGGTACTCACGCGACGCTCCGCCTCCGCCGTCTTCTTTCCCTTCGCCGCCGTCGACGAAGCCTTTTTCGGTGCCATCCTTCTTCGAACTTTGGGCTTACTCCCGTCCTCCCCACGGACGGCGCCAACTGTTGTGGTTACAGACCAAACAGAGAGAGATGTGGTAGTGGAGAGTGTTGAGTAATGGCCTGGCTTTCCCCATGGCCGGTATTCCATATATATACATGGGGAGTATTTTTACAACTATGCCCTTATATCTGAGTATCCCCTCCAGGGGCACTTATGTCATTACGCATGGGCTGTTCTGGGCCTTATACCCTTCTACCAGGCCTGCTGGGTTTAGGTGGGGGCCACCCCTACAACAGACAGCATGTTAAATATTGAACATATATTTTAATTATGATTATGGGTATCTTTACCAAATTAGGAAGGCACGGGGAAGCGGGCCCACGCGGCAGTGAATGAAGGGGAAACGCGGGAGGGAGGGGTGGAGCTGGGCTGGGCCGTTTCGGCCGGCCTGGTTTCCCTCCTTTCCCTTTTTTTTATTTTTTTTGTTTAATTGTATATATTTGCATGTGTATATACAGATATATATATACATGTATATATATGTTTATTTACTTCTATTTTTGTATAGGTATATATATTTATTTCATTTATATATATTTATACATATATATACATCTTTATTTATTTGCCCATTCATTTTATATACATGTATATATATATATGTATATATTTCCTTCATGCCTATTATTATTATTATTATTATTATTTTTAAATATATTTTTATGTCTTGCACATCTTTCTAGGCCCTTTGTATACATACTTGTATAGGTTCTGTTTATTTTTGTTTCCTTTTATACTATTATCTTCAAAATGATATTTTATATTTTATTAACTCAGATTTCTCTCTCCTTAAAATGGATCATCTTTTCAGATTCGTATTTAAAATTTTAAGTTTCTATCATTTGCATATATCCGTTATGGTCTTACTAGGAATAGTTTTATTTTCATGACTCTCTTCAATTCTTGAAACCTCACAAAAATTTAAGAAACACCAAAGAAGAGTCAAATTTCAAGAGAATATATTGTAAAATAATTCAAAGGCTTCACATTTTCAAATTTCAAATTTTCAGGATGTTACAAATCTACCCCCCTTAAATGAATCTCGACCCCGAGATTCTGGCAGAGTAGAAAGAGGCAGGTGGGGTTATGTTGGCTAGCAATAGGTGCCAGGGTTTAGCTTGTCTTGACGGCCTTGCAAATCTTCTTGTTCTAGTTCAATTAGGTCTAATACAATTTGTTGCTCCTTCAAGGTGGTCATACATCACGTCAGTACTTCCAAAAGTAATGATACATCAAAATAGTTCTCCAACAGTCCTTGTTTACTCTTACTACCAGATGAGGACATCACTTCTTCGGTTACACACAACACTCCTCCACTTGACATTCAAGGACCAATCACTAGAGCTCGCGCCCGACAATTGAATTTACAGGTGAGCTCGTTCCTAAGTACTTCTTTTTGTTCATTTGAGAATAGATTGCTACCTAATGATTTAATTATGATTAGGAACCATGGAGAGGACCTGGAAGTACTTGGAGAAGGGCTACGGGGCGCACAAGCCCAGCAAGGACGGTCGAATCATGTTGGAGGCCCAACTCAAACCGACTTCGAATCCAATTCGGAGTCCAGGACCAGTCCGCACTAAAACGGACGCCCAGATCGCATCCGGACTCCGTTTTGGACGTTCTACATATGTATGGAAAGCTGAGAAGACCACCTTTCCAATGGCTTTGGTCCCATGTCAAAATTCCTTCTGAGTCAACGGGAATCGTCGAAACAAGTGGGCGTTCAGAATCTGTCAGGGTGCTGCGCCACCGTCTTTCGGGCCGATCGGCTTTGTATCGTGTTGGAGCCCATTAGGGGCGCGTCCAGGGGTTTTGCACGCCCCTAACTCCTTTATATCCAGCCGCCACCCCCACCATTAGGGTTTGGGTTTTGCTTAGATCAATTTGTCTTTGAACAGATTCGCCGTTCATCGGTTTGTGAGACCCCAACTTTCGAGTGCTAAATCAATCCATCTGCAATTCAGTTGTGTCCTTCCTTGTTCTTGCTTGTGTTCTTCGATTCGCAGGCAAGGATTAGCCTTCTTGGCGAGGTCAACCGGGCTGCGCACGGTTGATAACCTGAGAAGACGTGGTGCTGCGATTGCGGGGTTCGGAACGTGTCGTTCGGAAGCCGGATCGATTTGTGTCGCGCCTCCACCAAATCGAATTTACCCAGAACCTGTTGGAAGATCGGGACCCCGTTCCCATCACTACCCCCCCTAAAATAAATGGCATTTGACTTTAGTTATCCCTTCTAACTTTGGGCATAACAAGTCCCGCAACGACTTGGAGACTCATCCGTTGTATCTCAGCTGCTTTGGTCAGTAACAGGTTCATGGAGCAATATTTGAGTAGTGGTCTTGTCCCTCGCAGAGATAACAGGTGATTTCTCTTGTTGGACATTCTCCTAGCGGATGGTCTTCTTCACAGTTGGGGCAGCTTGCAGTACACTGACTTTTCTCATGTCCCTTTTCTCCACAACGCCTATAGGCTATTAGGTTCGTGAGGCAGTCGTCCGGGTAATGGTGTTTATTGCAGAATGAGCAATAGGGAACTAGGCAATTATAGCAGTAATGTCTGGTTTGCCCATAAGTGAAACAGGCTCCTTGTCCAATTTGTCGTAATGGAGGGCAGTGTTGTGCGATATGTCCTGCTCTGCCACAATCACTGCATATATTATTCAGTGTAGCTTCCTGGTCTAGTGACAGAACTTTTGCGACTTGTTCTTCTTCGTCGGAGTTTAGGCTAATGGTGACGGCATCCATTATTCGCTTATCTTTCCTCTTGATGGGGCAATTCTTCACATAATGTTATGGGTCGCCACATCTGAAACACTTGCCTTGCTTCTTCTGAGGGTCTTTACTTGGTGCATGGCTATTATTATTTTCATAATGATGGCTTCTCTTTGACTTTTCTCGTTGAGCGAAGTCATGTGATGGTTGGTACACATGGTTGGGGCTATTGCGAGCATCAATTATTATTCTTCCTCTCTTACTTCTGACTGTGGCGGTGGTCTTGATTCTATCCATTGCCTGATAGGGGTTTCCAGAAAAGGTGAGAGGGAATAGCATGAGATGAGTGTTAAATTGTAGAGATAAGATATTCTAAGCCCATTCAAACTTTTAAAAGCAAGCTGTTCTCGTGACTGCGAATTAGGATGCCCGAGGGCAAGACGGTAGTGCACAGGACCCAACGAAAATCTGGCGACAGCACAACGTCTACTCGGGGAAGCACACATAAGAGGGCGCAGGGTTTATCTGCATAGTCCGTTTAAAACGAGACCATCTTATCTTCATGACCATTTTCGACGATCCTAATCTTAAGTTTTGGAGCAAGGGTCCATAGAAGGAAGAGGAAAGTACCGGGAGGTAATTAGTACTCATTCTTGTAATTGTTTTGGAAATACAAAACCCTACAATACCTTTTTTTTGTAAAGGTATACTAATCTCTCCAATATCCATCAATGATTGGATTCACTCCCATATGATCTTTATTCATAAGGCCTAGAATCCAACAGCCTTGAAGATTTTAGCTTCCATTTTTGCAATTTGCTCTTAGGCGATCTTCCTTCAGTATTTAGTCATAGTATTATTACCGTCTGAATCTCCCAACAGCGGATATCTTTATTTATTCGATCCACCGATCATACACTTCCTATTGTATTTCCTCACTTTCATTAATCTCGCTATGGGTATCTAATCTTCACATAGATCCTGACTTCCACCATAGATTATAAGTCAATCCTCGTATTTCACTATGACTGTATAATCCCCATCTCAAATCTATTATCTGCCAACTTGATCAGCTCTTGAATCCAATGAGTGTCTAGTATTCTTTATTTTAGGTCCACCGATGATTTTTGGTATCGAGATTCCCTAATATCCCAATCTGATGTTATTGATTCCAATCCATAATTTGCTTTTCCAGTGATCAATCTAAATATTTTCTATCCCATCTGATTCATTATTATAAACATTCTCCGGAAGTAGTGCTATTAATCAAGTCTACACCCTAATAATTATTATCAGGTCTCTAGTTTCTCCAATAATCAATTATTTCATTTATCTGGCCAATATCTTCATTTAGGCTCCTCCAAGTTTTTCTTTTCCATTATTCACTTCTAACTAATTCACTATTATGAACATCCACCGGGAGTTATTAATCAAGTCTACTTTGCGATAGTTGTTTTCACACCTTCACTTTTCAAAAATTCGATTAATCCATCTAGGAATTGATCATATCCTATTATTCCATTATTGTAAACATATTCCAGGAATTTTACAATTTATCAGTGTTGCAACCCTTTAATTAATTTCACACTCTCTATTTCTTCTAGAATCACTTATTCCATCTGTTTGGTCAATCTATTCAACTAAGCTCCACCAGCTCATTTATCCCAACTTCACATTATCGTTTCCTCCAAGGATAAAACCATTGTTGAGGTTAAGCTTCAAGGTTCAGCATCATGACTCTTAGCCCAAAGTGTGTTTTCATAGAAAATTTACAAGAGGAGTACTGGAAATTTTTTGTTCACTTTGAATTCAGGATAAGAGAGCTTCAGAAGTAAATTGGCCAGGTCAGCATATAGATGAGAGGGAATCCTCTAAGAGAGTTGGGATTGAGCAATACAACTTATATTTGTGAAAATAGATACTGAGGAAATAAGTCTAGTCATGGACTAACGGCCAGGCTAACTAGGTCACGACCTGCAGTCGATATGCTCTGATACCATCCCTGTAGGACCCAGATTTTACAATCCGGATTTCTCTGTGATTCCACCGCACTATTCCCTGGATCAGTAGATAGTGCTCACAGATTACAGTTCTGATTATCACAGTACATATCATGTGGAAGCGTAAATATATAATAGTAAATTTCTCAAGGGCCGATTAGGCCAAAATCAATAAATTGCAGCAGCGGAAGAACTGTCAGACCCGGATTGTTCAATCCAGACCTTACTGTGTTTGTTGCACTATTCCCTGGATCAGTAGATAGTGCACACAGGAACATTGCTGAATCACACCATACATCGCATGAACATTAATAATATTACAGAACTTGAAATACACCACGTCAGGTGAGAGTTTACAATAAGGGCCGCTTAGGCTAAATGTTTACCATTACAAACGCACAGCGGATAAATATAAGCAAAAGTGAAACCTCAACCACAGGCAAACGACTGATGGGTAGTGTGTGCATAATATATTATCGAGACTTCGACAATATACGAGCACACATTGCCTTTTATCGACTTGTCTTGGCTCAAGAAAAGCGAAGACTACGCCCTAGTTTCCTTCATTGCTTCTCCCTTCAGTTGTTGGATTGTCTTCATGGGCATAGTGATCCTGCGTTTCTGTTTTGAGTATTGCGAGTGTGAGCACAAATCCACCGTGCTCAGCACAAAATGCAATAATTATCATGCTCAGCTTATCAAAGGAAGGCTTTGGGCTTATTCTATTTTTGCGTAGAGTGCTTTTGAATACAATTATTTAAAAATCCCTAAGACCTAGCAAATTTTAAACCCAGGACTTAATTTGTGAAGTAAGTCTATCATATAATTGACACAGATTCCATCTACCGTTACATGGCATCTGCACCATATAGCATAATTCAGCGTTATAGCCGCTTAACTTACCACTGGGATGTCACCCATGACAATTCCAAACCAAGACCATCAACAGTCCTTACACATTTCCATTAGCACCCACAAAGATTTTTGAAATAGAACTATATCTAATTAAGTCCCTATGTCTGCCCATGACTGTGGGCACGGCTATTCGAATAGTTTTGACTCTGCAGAGTTTGTACACTTTCACCACAAGAGACATTCTACTCTTTGCCCCACATGATTCCTTAGCCATGCGGTCGAGAAGATTGTCACAGTGAATGTTCAGATTATCTATCTTCTTTCGCCATCTCACTCTATGGGCCGCTCCCACTTGCGGTGAGTCCCATACGTTGCACGGGATGTTCCCCACGGCTACTAGTGCTATCGGGCTCCACTCCCGTTAACGCTAGCACGACTGGGAAACTTCACCCTCCACTCAGTGTCCCTTTAGGCCTCCCCTTGCCCTTGCAATATGCACGCCTATCCACTACCGGTGAGATGGTTCCGAGAGTTTCGATAAAACTACTTAGCCAAGTTGCATTTTACAGACTTGTGGTTGTACTGTTTTACACGGGATAACATGACAAGATTTGGTCCTTAGGGTTACCTAGATGGTTCTACCACATTTCACATTTTGTGCGTCCACTGCACCTCATACCAGGCCCCAAACCATCCACCCAGATAATAAAGCAATATTGGGGTTTTTTTCAGGAACGCAAAACAACATATCCACGTTCTCCAGCCTTTCCCACCAAGACTGCCCAAATCATTTCAGAATAGTAAGTGATAATTTTGGAGTATTTATGTACTCCCGGTTACCTAGCCATACTAAGCAACGCATTTATTTACGTGGACTTATTTGCGAAAGATACATCATTATTATTTTGCTAAGGCGACAAGGTTCATATGTCCAACATTTCAACGGAGCATTATTAACAAGCATAATATTAGGTGTATAACTAACATCTTTAAAAGAGAATGTAATATATCACATAAAATAGCAGCATGCATGTTGATAATTTAAGAGAAACTAAATTTGCATAAATATGGGTTCAACATGGTCAAAGTGTTAACTCGCCTTGGTCACCGTGGTCTGGTTCTTGGTTGTCTTGAGCTTCTAGGGTTGCTGCCTCGGTGTCTTCCTCCTGAGCCTCGTACACTATTTAATCGTGCACGAAAATTTGGATAAAAAGAAAATAAGCAAATCAACAGAATACCACCAGAAATTCAAATGAACTCTAAAAATCGTGGTTCTAGTTCCATTGGATAGATCTTGAATTTAGATGAATTTAGAAATTTGTTTCACTCAATTTGGGGCTAAAATGAATAAGTTATGCTTAGTCAAAGTTCTCAGTTCAGTTAAATCCAGAAATTGTCAGATTCCTGACAGGTGGGTCCCACTGCATATTTTACATTTTATCATTTTCTTTTATTTTCCTATTCTTTGTGCCTATGACCAGTAGGGCCCACATGGCAGTGAGTCTACTGCGCTCTGTCTCTGACATGTGGGACCCCTCTGTTAGTGGCCACAGGTGCTATTGGCCACTAACTGGTGGGACCCTGGGGCTTTGGACCCACATGCCAGCGGGTAGCACTGACAGGCGGGGCCCAGATGTCAGCCGGCCCACAGACCGACAACGGCTGACGAGTGGGGCTCAGCTGTCAGCGTGGAAAAGTAAAAGAAAGGCTCAACCTCAGCGTGCGAAGCCGGGGCTCGAACGCGTGCCGAGGGAGCCGGAGGAGGGAAGAGTAACGGTGCTAGCCAGTCGAACGCTCAGATGTTTCTTGCCCACATAAGGCTAGTATACCTTTTGAGGTATCCTTTGAAGGGGGCCGGGCAGAGGAGTTTCCAGCCGGGGAAGGGCTGGGGCGCCGCCGGTGAGGGATGGCCGGAGAGGTTCGGGGTAGTCCAAAAATGCGACCCTGGGGTTGTGAGGATGCCGATGGTGGGGTCGTCGGGGAGTGGTGAGCACCGGAGAGTGGTCGGTGACGTACAGTGGCGGCGGCTTGGGAGGAGCTCCGGCGATGGCAGTGTACAGCCGGTGAGGAGCTCGGGAGAGGACGGAATCGTCTTTGCGATGGGCCGGGGGTGATGTGGTGGCAAGGAATTGAGCCCTAATGGCTTGGATCGGCCGATCGGTGTTCGCCGGAGTTGGGAGAGATGTTCGGCTCGCCGACGATTTAGGGGTTTTGAAGTCAATTGCTTTCGGGTATAGTATGAGGAGGGTGTGGCGATGCGAATGAGGGGGTTCCCCAGGCTTTATAGGCGACGAGCGCGGCCAATTGCGGCGGAGGTCGTGCGCGCCTGTTCGACTGTCAGCGGCGACAGCGGCAATGCTGTCAGGTGGCGGCACCCGCGGGCGGCGGGGCGATGGCCGCGGGATTTGCGGTGCTGTAACAGCCCAGCTGTTTATTTCAAAATTTTTAGTGAAAAAAAAAATTTAATTTAATTTAATTTAAATAAAATAAAGTGTTCTTTGGTTGCCTAAATTTTGGAGATTTTATTTGTCTGTTTTTAGCTTTTAAAAAGGCTTTTATAAAAAGTAATTTGACTAAAAGCATAAAATTATGATTAAATAAAAAGCTATTTTGAGTTTATGTAAAAATATAATTTCAAATTAAGTATTTAAAAGCATTTGGCTTTTATTCGGATTTTCTGTGCTTTTCTGGAGTTTAAAATCAATTTTGAAAGGTTAAAAAGTATTTTATAAAATTACTAAATGAAAATATGAAATTAAAAATATTTTTAATAAGTCTAAAATGCTTCCAGGAATATTCTATAATTTTTCTGGAATTTTTAGACATTAAATACTATTTTTTCCAAGTGTTTGTGAAGTTTCTAGTAATTTCTGAAATTTAATCCGAAAATAAAAATCAATTTATTCCAAGCCCGCCACGTGTCGCTCTCAGATTGAATCACTCTCTCTCCACGTTTTAATCCTAGCCATCCACCACAACTTACCCCTTCATAAAATCCAAAGGACATGAGCCACTCACTTGCCACGTGTCAACAATCCGACGGCCCATACCCCTTCATTCTCCTCTCTCTCTATGACACATGGGGCCCCCTTGTCATATGTTTCTTCTTCCTCCCCTTCCTCCTCCTCTAGTCTTCTCTCTCTTCCACCATTGATGCCGAATGAAAGCTTCAATTCCCGGCCGTTACTACCTCTTTAATCGTCGTTTAAGGGTGGAAACGGAAGCCCTCATCACTCCCCACTCACGCCCGGCCACCTCCTCCCTTTAATCCCCCTCTAAATCCGCGGCCGTTTCTTCTCTCACCATCTATAAAATCCCTCCCCATGCCCGGTTCCTCCTCCCATTCGGCCTCCCTCTCACCGCCGCCCCTCCCCTCCCGTTCGGCCGCCACCCCGCCGCCCTTTGCCGCCGCCCCGGCCGCCTCTCGGCCCGCCTCCCGCCGCCGCCCACACCTCCACCGCCGCCGCCATTTTTGCGCCGCCGCCGGCCGCCCGCCTTCCGTCGCCGCCGCCGGTAAGCCGCCGCCGACCCCCCCCCCCTCACCCCGCCGCCGCTCGCCGCCCCCACCTCCGGCCGCCGGCCGCCGGCAAGGCCGCCGGCCGGCCATCTCCCGTGCGCCCGTGCGCGCCGCCC